>CM028134.1:787702187-788308750 GCA_016271365.2 Neoceratodus forsteri
TGAGCAAGAGGTGCCATTATTGTGACCAGAGTTAGCATCAGCAGCTTTGAAGTTGGAGAATGCAGTACAACAGCAGGTTCAGTCAACGTGAGCATTTCTGATGAAGGGACAAAACTTGTTTAAACAAGCATTTGTCAGTGCCGAATGTTGCCTTGCTGGCATTGGCACTGGTAGTGCAGGAGTTAGAGAGATGCATAATAGGAATGGCAGTGAAGTATTGAACTGACAGCAATCCCACCCCGACCCTGCAGAGACTGACAGGCATTGGGATATGCCTTTGTTTGTTGGCCATAACGCTCACACCATTTCACCTCACCCTACCCTGCAGACACCGACAAGTGTCACGGTGTGCCTTGGGGTCTTCAGACCTTATGCTCACCTCATTCCATAAGGAAATATACTGAAATGGGTGCAGTACAGGAGAATGGGGTGAACTCTGGGGCCAAAGACTCCAAGACACACCTCGATGCCTGTCACTGGCTGCAGGGTGGGGATTAGGTGGAATGGTGTGAGCATTACAGCCGACGATCCCAAGTCACACCCCTGACACCTGTCAGTCTCTACAGGGTGGGGCATTGCAGTTGGAAACCCTAATGCCCCAGGCATTTGTTGGTATTTGCACTCCAAATTTTCAGCATGGACTTTTTGTGATCCCACTAATGAACAGTGGCACTATGAGTTTGTTAGCCAAAAGGTGATTTTGCACAGCGACTGCGCCATTTGACACCACAGGTGCGAAAACACATTTCAGGCAGGATGTGAAAAATGACAGCTGTACTGTTCATGAGTATTTTTTCACAGACAGGGTTGTGGATGCATGGAACGGCCTTCTGAAGGAGGTTGTGGAGTCAAAAACAGTGGTTGAATTCAAGCATGCATGGGACAGCCATAAAGCAATTCTAGGGGGTGGGGGTAGAAAAAAGTTGGCTGCTGGTTAACTAGGATCTGCAGCTTATCCATTAGGTAGGGAAATGGGCAGACTGGGTGGGCCAAGCGGTCCTTATCTGCCATCAAATTCTAGGTTTCTATGAGGTATAAAAAATGGAAAAGTTGAAAATCTGGAGTGAAAATATGAAAAATTGGTGAAGCCATGAGCGTGTGTAGAAACTGCACAACGCACACCCGTAACGCAATTATTTTGGGAATTGTTTTAACCAAATTTTCAATATAGGCATTTTGGGACCTCCACTCATGAACAGTGGCACTGTGATTTTGTTAATCTGCCCAGAAAGTTGATTTCCCACAGTGACCGTGCCATTGTGCACCAGATGAGTGAAAACACATTTCGGGCAGGATGTTAAAAATGACAGCTGTACTGTTCATAAGGAGGTGTGAAAAAATGGTAATGTTGAAAATCTGGAGTGAAAATATAAAATTGTCAAAGTTACGAAAGGCGTGGAAACTATGCAATGCACGCTTAGTAATGCAGTCATTTTTTGAATTTTTCACTGAATTTGCAACATAGTTTTTGATTCCACCTCATGAATAGTGGCACTGCCATTTCGATTAATCAGTCCCAAAGGTGATTCTGTGCAGTGACCGCAAAATCACCTTTCAGGACCAAATAACGAGATGACAGAGCATGTGTTCATGAGGTGGGGTCCCAAGAACCCCATGTTGAAAATTTGGAGCCAAAATTCAAAAACATGGCTGAGATATCCACCTAAGTTGAACCCCCCTGCCATTATACAGCTTACTGGCATTTCTTCATTTTGCAGTTCGGCTTTGAAGAGTCCAGTTGCATCCCACTCCACAGACGATTACAGCGCCAGACCTCTGGAGGTAAGTATGGGTTGAGGGGGTGCAGGGAGGTGGAGTGCACAAAGGGTGGGTGCTGGTTGGGGAAGGGGGTGCTGGGGACTACAAGGGATCATTTTCTTTTTTACAGGGAAGAACAAAAACTGGACATCTAAGGACAGTTTTCTTTTTTTACAGGTGAACTAAAAAAAAAGTTGGGCTCACTGGGTGTGCTCCCAATGTGCTCCATGACTTTCAGGGGGGAATGTTGGGCACACTGCAATGGGGTCCCAGTGTGCCCCATGAGTTTATTTGGGGGATGTTGGGCACACTGGGGTGGGCTCTAGTATTCCCATGAGTTTGGGGGATGTTGGGCACACTGGGGTGGGATCACAGTGTGCCCCATGAGTTTGGGGGGCTGATGCTGACTGGGATTGGGCCTCATCAGCAAAGAAAGTGTGGGGGGAGGACTGATGCCGATGGGGATTGGGCCCCATCAGCAAAAAAAGTGTGTGGAATGGGGGAACATGCCGACATGGGGGATTGGCCACCCCAATGTCAGTATGGGGACTGTGTGTGGCAGACGGCAGGAGCCGCCATGTTTATTGAAAAGTTTCATCAGAAAAGGCACATTGGGGAGGCATGTCATCTGCCGCTGCATAGCAAGCTTGTCTCTGATAGCAACGGCATATTTCTTTCAACTTGGTGGCACTTTCCATAATTTCCACATCAGCGCTACCATGCTCGCTAATTATGGAGTGAGGGATGCACCTACTAAAGCGTGCCCTACATTCTCCAACACTGACACACCTATCAATGTGGTACTACCGCAACATGTTGCTTGCGCCTGTGTGCAAGACAACATAAAAAATGTTCAGTGAGAGGAAGTGGGAGCAGGAAGGGGGCCTGACAATGATGAACTGAGTGGCTTTGCAATGAGAAATTGTGTGGAGGAGTGGGGTCAATGGAGACTGCAGACAAAGAGAAAGAAAACTGACATCAAGGAGGTACGAGCCTTCTTTTACAAGAAAAGAAAGTAAAAGAATACATGGTTATAAAAGGTATTGCTTGCAGAGTGTGTGTGTGTGTGTACCTAGCAACAGGGAACTATTTTACAGACAGAGGAAGAACAGTACATAGAAAAATCAATTGAAAAAACAGTTTCTTTGAAACAAAAAACACTTTAATCTTTTAAAAAAAATCTTTAATTCCTACCCAGCATATAATTGCAATAAACCACAAAAGGGTGTAGGTTATGTTGGGATTTACTCACGCCTGGTGTGGATTTGGTCACTTGGCCTGGTGTGAGTAAATGCCAGCATGACTCACACCCTGTTGTGGTTTATTTTTTTAATTTGAACGTGTATTAAGTCTGTTTAATAACCCCAGTGCGTTGTTTTGTGTTCTTTGTCTTGAAATAATCCCCTTGTTTCTTATTTAGGGGTTCCTTGTTAATGCTGCTCCCCCTCATTCCAAATTCATTTCTTTATTAGTTAGCAGTTTTGGAGCCTAGTGACATCAGATAATGTTTTGAAAAAGGTTAAACATAGAACATTTCAACTCACATATACACTGTGGGAGTCAACGAGTATAAGCGGAAACCTACAATGAAGCTTTCCATTCAGGGCATTCACTTAACTGATGTCATTGGCTTCCAGACCTGCTAGTTCCAGCTTATTAAAACAATTAATATTAGGTGGGGGAAAGGCTGCATTAAAAATACCTTAAATAAGGAAATAATATGACTTTTATTTAAAACAAAAAAGCACTTCACTGGGGTTATTAAACAGACTTCACATACTGTATGCCCAAGTGTATAATTGTATTAAAAATGTACACAAGAGAGTTAATGCTCCCCTTAAGATATGTTTATGTCAAATGCATTCCTATCACCTTTAATATGATTCAACTCAACCAGGAGTTCAGGATTAGGAATGACTAATAGGTGAGAATGAATAATCATTGCACCCAGAAAGGCAGGTTTCCTTTGGCTGAGGAAAATAATTCATTGGCAAAGTGCATAGTGGAGAACACTCTGTCTGCACTATACTCTAATTTACAAAGCTATTAATCTATCACCCTTTAGTGAGGCAGGGTAATAAATTCCTCATGGTCTGACAGGCAACACTGGAGGGTCAACCCCAGGTCTAGTGCTTTAGCTCAATAAGCAATCATGTGTGCTAATATTCATTGTTTTAAACCTCTTTGGTGGTACTTGGAATGAACTCAGAAGTTTTACTGTCAGAAATAAGTTGTCTAGTACCAACAGTTAGGAAGAGCAGTGCAGATTTACATAAAAATGTTTTGCATTACTGCAGGACAATAAAGTCAGCATTTATGTGTACATTTTGGTGCCCCTCCCCCACCCATGGTGGCATGTGCGTAGCAGTTTCCCCTTGGGTCATAATTTGTGGACACAAAGAGCCAGCTTAGAGTATATTGCTATGTAAGAAAGGCAAATCCACATTTCTGTTAGATTTAAATTCCAAAATACATGGCAATTAAATTAAGTTATAAAATTATTGGTATTATGCACCCTAGAAACTTTGTTAGTGTTTTGTAATATTCTGTACCTCATTTTAGTCTACAGTATGTCCTAAGTGGCTAGTATCCTACAATATATATCATACCTTAAGGGCATAAACAAGGTGAAAGAGTCTAACATGTTTAAATATAAGAAAAATAGCAGGACAAGAGGACACAGCATGAGATTAGAGGGAGGCCGATTAAGGGGGAATGTGAGGAAATTCTTTTTCACAGAAAGGGTGGTAGATGCATGGAATGGCTTACCACAAGAAGTGGTGGCTATGAATACAGTGCAGGGCTTCAAACAGGCATGGGATAGGCATAAGGGAGCAATACAAATGACTATGAATAGATAGGTCACTGACAGAGCAAAGGCCGATGGCACATTTATAAGGTAGAAAAAGAAATGGGCAGACTGGATGGGCCTTGTGGTCCTTATCTGCCGTCAACTTCTATGTTTCTATGTTTCTATACATGGAGACTGATGAACATGGTCTCTGTCTGCAACGTTACTTACCATGGATCTTGTCCCCTTCTCTCTCTCTCTCTCTCTTTCTCTAAGTCTCTGGATTCTTACAGGGTTTGTTTTTGTTTGTTTTAATTTCAAGCATAATTGTTCCTTATGTGGATTGCAGAATGGCTGAAAGGTATATCTGCTATACCCATTTTCACAGAACTGTATAAATATTTTCCTTCAGATTTCAAGTCTTTTTTGTCAAAAGTGAGCTGTACTTTAAAGCTTTTCCAAATTGTCTTTGAAAGAATAATTCCTTTCAGTTAAACAACACATCATTACACTTTGAAAAAATGCCTTTTTAAGAACATGAGTGTGTATTGAGGATTTATAGTTCATCAGTTCATTTCACATAACTGAGCATGTTAAGGCAATTCTATTCCTTTGCTCATTGTTCTCCACATAACTTAGTTGGAAGAATAGTAGGTATTGTTTGTATACATAGAGAATCTTAGTTGAGTAACTTGCTTTTGTTTTTTCATTTCTGCACCATTTGAATCAGTTGCAAGGTAGCCACTTCAACCCTAGCGTTAACATGACTTCCAAATACATTTGATAGTAATTATACTTGACAGGGGGCCTGCTGGTCGGTAGACACCCATACACTTAAGTCAGAATCCTATGACCCCCACCAAGGTACTGCTCAGAAAGGGCCTGCATATTTAAACTGTTTCTTTTGTGTCTGTTTCTTTAGTTCTTGGCTTATTAAAAATAGGGGTAGCCAACTGACAGATTTCAGTTGAAATATGGGTAAGCATGGCACCACTCCACATTACAAACATTTGAGAAAACCTAGTAAAGAGTAGGCCATGGAAAATGGGATGACCATGGAGCGGTGCCATGGTTATATGTATTTCAGCTGAAATCTGTCAACTGCTGTAAGGTTAACCTTCTGGTCAGCACTTGATGGGCTCTGAATTCTAACTTACGCAAGTTTTTACATCTCACACAAAAGTTAGCAGCATTAAAACAATTCAGCTTTCAAGATGCAGCATGTCCATGACAGCCCACTGAGGTTAATATTCTATTCAAAGTGATTAATTTGGTTTTAGTGTTTCAGGCTACAGAATAGGCCCATTGATACCATGCGGATAAAGAACACGAGTGTAGCATTTCATTCATTTCAGGAGGGTTCTGTGAAACTAGAGAGTAGAAGATTGGCTCTTTATATCAACTACAGTACAGTCAGCATTAAACTTTAACTGCAGTGAGTTGTTAACTCATTGTTTAACTAGTTGCTTTTTAGTTATATTGTTTATTTGTTTTTAAGCATTCAGTTTGAATGTATACATTTTGATATCTTTAAGGTATTGTAGAAAATATTTAGATTCAAAAACAGCTGACAATTCATTACCAACTGGTTTGGAAAATCATAGAATGGTGTGCTTTAAACACATTGCTTTAAGTTTAGATAGTGGAATAACAACTCAATAGCAATACAATTGCATTAAAGTTTAAAGCTGACTATACTGTACTGTACACTATCACTTGCCCTTTTTAGCCTTAAACGTAACCTGGTAAATCTACTTTGAATTTTGTCTGAATCCTAAAAGTAAACTGAAAAAAAATAGCTAGTAGAATTAGGCAATGTAAGGTGAGGTTACAGCCAGGGCATGGACAGTCCCAAATGTGTTTCCTTTTTTGTTTTTCTGCTTTGGGAGGGGGGCTGGGAAATCTATTTCTGCTTTTTCTCTTCAGAATTCCACATGAAATACTGTAACAGACTAATGTATTTTACTTGCCTGACTCCAGTTCAGAATTTATTACCCTGCATATTTCAATTGCGGTGGCCAAATGGAAACCCAATCTGGATGTCCTGGCCACCAAGGACTTTGTATTTCTATTTTGTTGAGATCCTAAGTTCACTTTGTATTTTCAATCCTGAGCCTGGATTTATTTATGTTCTTATATGCTTTACAAGGAAAGATATAATGAGCTGATAACTCATTCATCTGCATGTAAGCCTGACTTTAACTAGAAATTCATTATTCTCTTTACAAAACCAAGGGAAACATTGTTTAAGACAAACATTATTATTCAAGTATATCAACACTGCATAATATCACTTATAACCACCACTTGCCTTGATATGTGCCGCCGTCTCCAGTCTCACTATATCCATATCCGCTATATCCATGTCTATTGCTAAAACATCTCTCTGTCTTTCCCACTGACTATCTGAATGTGTCCTCACGGAGAGCCACTGCATTCCTTTATGGATAATCATTGTCACCAATACTGCAGTATTCATGAAGTCCACCACCACTTTTTCTACTGACATAACATCTGGCCACAGAAGCAAGATACACCACTGTAGTGTAAGGGCACTGACCTGTGAATAGAGCAGTTGACCTACAGTATCAGCTGACAGATCACTATGTAAGATCTCTGAAGCCCTTGGATATGATCCCAGTTATAACATCGTATTTCTCTTTCTCTCATATCAACTAGAGCTGTACAAGTAGGAAAATACCCAACTTAGCTAAATTATGAAATTTCCCATGTCTGAAGAACATTTGATTCACTTATTTAGCTCCATAAATTTTGAGTAAGATATTTACTACCCATTTTTATCAAAGAAAGCATTTTGGACCTCAAGGCACATAAATCAGCTAAGTGTGCATATACATTGTGTGTGTGTGTGTGTTTTCACTTGTACAGTATAATAATGCAGTACCAGATCAATATGGCACGGCAAGAATAGTACAGCAATTACCGCACCATAAAAATAGCATGTTTAAAGACAGCTACAGGGATACTATAGTGCAGGTACAGTTTAGCGCTATCCCTGTAGCTATAACCGTGCCGTAAAAATAGTGCAGGGAAACACAGGACACAGGGAAACAGGGGATAAAGGCTCTGCAGGCAGTGGAGGATGGCAGAGCATCAGCAGACTGAGGTTCGATTCTTGGTCCTGGAACACTTGTTTTTATTTTTTTACTGTTTGTGTAAGGTCTTTGTTTCCTGTCCTGTCCCAAACAGTTCTTCCTCCCCCAAGGTTTCTTCCCATCCATGAGTTGCCCCCCCCAGAGGTAGTTGTTTTAAGTTGGGGGTATGGGGGGGCAGTGGGCAGAGCCCCCCCCACACAAAAAGTAAGTTTGTTTTTTTTTATGTTGAATTTGGTGGTAGAGCTCGCTGTTTTTTCTGAGTGCTATCATTTGCCATCTTGTTTTTATTTCACAGTTATTTATGCACAGAATTTGACTGTGCTGTTATTTACATCAGTGTTTTGACCCCGGGGCCTATAATGCCCATACACTAGTAGCTAATAGTATATAAAGATTTATTCTTATGAGCATATTCTGTTTTATACTGTATGTTAATGTTCCTGTTTTCTTGCATTTACTGTTCCCACCCTCTAACCTTTGTCACTTTTCTGCCTTCTAGCTTTACTCACTGATTACGTCCTATAGTACTTTTACATGTCAGGTCTTCTATTTCTATTTTTTAATTGACTCTCTCCAACCTCCAAACACACCTTTCTGTTTCTTAACTCTTTGTTCAGAACTTGCATCATACTTTTTCTATTCTAAATTCTGAACACCTATTTGCATTCTGCTATATATATTATACAAATGTGGACTACAGGTGAAGCTTACAATGGAAAGTGGTTGCCTGGATGGTTAAAAAGTGACCAACAGTGGGAAAAAGCCCAAAGATACAGGCTGAGGGCATTACTGCTACATGACATCACTTTTTCAACTCAAGGGAAGGTTTACTACTGTTAGCCAAGAATCTCACAATTCATATCTGCCTTATTAAACCTTTCTAATGATTTGTATAGTTTTCTGTGCAGCTTAAGTGCACATTTCTCTTTATGTTGGTGTGCAGCCTTTCATTTGTGGTAACCAGAAGAAGTATTTATTGAGATGAAGCTATTTTTAATGGGCAGCAACAGTGCTTAGCAAGCAGCAGCACCTGTTAAGCAGCAGCTGTACTGCAGTAACTAATCAGTACTAACAGATTTTAAGATCAACAGCAACATTTAAAGACCAGGAGGCAGGTAAGGAATGCACTGCCAGGCGTCCAGGCTCAGAAGACTGTTGACTGGTTTGAAGGGCAATAGTTTAGAAATCATTGACTGCTATAATGAACTAGGGCTGTAGCACAAACCCTATATTTGGTCGTATGACTTTGTTGCAGCCAATTAGATTGCAAATTACTATCCAAGGGTTTATTACATATAGGATAAGGCATGGACCTAATAAAACTATACATGATATTTTAGAAGTGGTATGTGACCCCTTGACATCATCAGTGGTGCAAGATACTGCAGAAACCAATGAAATCCAATGGTAATTACCCCCAATTTGCCATGCAGGAGACTCTTGCATTTATTTATAGAGTGTTTCATCCTGGTGGGTGGCAGTGTGTATAGACAGATAGATAGACAGATAGCTAGACAGACAGGCAGGCAGGCAGACAGACACATAGACAGAAGCAATAAACCAGGACAGGGTGTGCATTAAAGAATTTTTATGCACATCTCAGGAGAGTGTACCACAAGGCCCTTACACACTGAAAGTGCATTCAAATCCTTTGAAGGAGAAGACTCCTATTTATGAATTGGATATTTTTGACATATTTTTCATGCATCTCATCAATTACTGCAAGTATGTCAATAAGAGATCAGTAATGTTTTTCTGTTGTAACACATATCTAGATTCTTAGGCTCTGACACAAGTTTGTAAAGTTTCAAGCCAGACTCCATTTATATGAAAATGAGGCACTTGTAACACAACCCCTTTCACTCTTTGGTGTCACTGGAGCAGCAGCTCAGAAGAAAGCACAAGGTTTTCAATGCTTCCTCTCTGTATTTTAGTTTAAGTCTGCAATGGCTTAAGACAGTCCTGTCATGCCACTCACGCAGTGGATAGTACTAGTAGCCCTTATCTGTGCACAGCAAATAATACATCTAAAATTATTTCATTCACAAGGAAAATATCTACTTTTTTGTGCTGCTCATCTCTCACTAATGTAACATGGTGTGAGGGAGAAGTAGACTGAATACTTCCTTTACACAGATGACACACACACACACTCCTTTCAGCAGCTGGAAATAATGACAGCTAGATCATTTAGTTTAAAAAAGTGCATTTTTTACATTTCGACTGCTCCTTAAACCACAATTGCTGACTGGAAATACCAAGAGAGAGAATGAATATGACATGGGAGGGGTGAGGTTAGCACATACACAGCACTGGAAACATGAGACTTCTCCTTTAAGTGTAACTGCAGAAGAATATACTGTGCTGATAGCAACAGATTTTTAGACAAAACTTTTATCTATCCACCAGACATTTTTTTTCTTGAAACAGGTATCCATCTAGAATAGCACATTGGTAGCAACGCTCAACAAACACCTAGGTCTACTCAGCAACACATAGAAAATAATGAATGGGCATCAGGTAACAACAAGGCTGTATTCACTTCAAGAGGTTGCCATGACAGTGGTGTAAAATTCAAGAGCCTAGCTTGAGAGGTTTTCCATTGTAATGGCAAACTTGAGGAGTGAATTTAGCCCTGTTGTTACCTGATGCCCATCTATTATCTTGTATAGTGTATGGGCACCAGCTAACATCAGTCTTTATTTGGCATTTTACAGACGTGTTCCATACCTTGTGACAGTATGAACATTGCATCAACATGAGCGCTTACCATATATTTAAAACAGAGACGTCTGATTGCTTGAACAGCCATTAAAATTATTTTTTTGATGCACAAATACACAACTTCAAACTTTAAAACAAAAGTATGAGGCTAAAAAAATTTAGAAGCACAGTCTGTGTGAAGCGACTTGGAAGTAGTCACTGTAGAGACTCACCATGTGTCAGTTCACACCGCTTCACGAATACAATCTGAGGAGCAATTGCAGTGATGGAGAGACAGGGTGGCTTTCTAGCGAAAAAAGAAGCAAACAGGAAAAAAAATCACTGCAACTATCCTCATATTGGCAGTTTAGATTGGGCCGATCTTACTGAAGTGGTTTCTCAAAAAGCAGGGATTAGAGTCACGCATGCGCTATTACAGTAAATGCTGTTGCACCATCGATGTGACGTACTAACGATGGTACAACAGCAATATTACATCACATCAATGGTACAAGTATAGCTTTTGCTCGAATTTTATTTATAACAACGTTCTACCATACACTATAATTCAATTAACACTACTTTATTCATGATGCTGAGGCTCCAGATCTGAATAGCAGATCTAATAACTGGAGCCTGTTGATTTATTACATTTAAGATCTAACACAGGCACATTGTGTGGTGTGTGTGTGTGTGTGTGTGTGTGTGTGTGTTTTCATGTAACATTGGTGACAGCATATCAGAGGCTGATCACACAATGCAAGGTAAGGTTTGCAGAATAAGTGCAGTTACATTTGTACATAGTGATGGAACCATCATATACACTTTCCTGAGTATGCACTAAGGCACAAGGCAGAGTCAAGTGTGTTCTTGTAACCTTGGTGAGCATATAGCAGAGGCTGATCACAGAAAAGTGATATAAAACTGCAGTAACAACTGTACCTTGTAATGGATCCATGGTATGTGCTTACTAGGGTATGCAGTGAGGCATGAAGCACAGCCAAGTGTATTCATGTAACCCAGGTGGGCATACATCAGAGGCTGATCACATAAAGTGACAGAAAGTTTTCAGAGTAACTACAGTCACAATTATATATAGTGATGGAGCAAAAGTATGCAGTTATCTGGATAGATATTGAGGCATGAGGCAGAGCTAAGTGTGTCTATGTAAGCTAGATGAGCTTATAGCAGAGGCCAGTTACAGAAAAGTAGCACTAGGTTTGCAGAATAACTGCAGAAACAATTGTACCTTATGATGGAACCATGGTATGTGCTTAACAGGGTATAAAATGAGGTATGAGGCAGAGCCAAGTGTATTCATGTAACCAAGATGGGCATTCCAAGGGGGGAGAGCTTGTCAGAGCTTGTCCCCAGTACCTTGGAAGTGAGCTGCTGTAGCTCTCATATCACTGCAAATGATTTATAATGGGAATGGGGGAACACTTTTAAATGCATGTACCCCAGGGGACACCATAGTTCCCAAAGCCCATACAGTGTAATTCCAACCCTGGATGCTTCTTTCCAGTTTTACACTTGTGAATGCTAGAGTACAGGGAGGTTTGGGAACTTGTTAATAGTCACAGAGTAAGAACTCTGGTGTGATTTGAACCTAAGACTCCTGGTTCCCATGCTTTTGCTTTAACCACTAGAACACCCTATCTCCATATGCTGAAGCTGATGGTGCTCTGGTGTCCTATTCCCTGTTTTAGCTGAACCCCTTACTCCCTCACAGCAGCCATCTGATCACTGACTGCCTAGTTACTAAGACAAGGGGGCATATTTATAAGATTTTCTCTCACTACTGTTGTCAATCAAAACACAAAATGCTAATACAAACACAAAATAATACATTTTTGTAATGACACTCAAAACTCTCTTGCTACACACATATTCATTTATTGAGTAAGACTTTTCTTGATAAAACAAACATCAGCAGTAACAAATACAGGCACGTTCTTATATCATTATACATGTTATACATATTATACATGTCAAATCAATGCTGCATCACACTGAAGCACACTCACACTGTCAGAATCATGCGTTAAGATCTGCATGACACTTAAAAGGTTCCCACATTACTCAGGTGCAACCAAAAATCATGGGTGCAGTTTCCTGTAGGAACGGCATTTTTCGTAACACCACTATTGAGTATTGTTTTGAGTGGGTGCTCCTCCAGGCTCTTGGATGCCAAAAATGGAGGAGAAACAGATTAATAACATCTAAGGGCTATTATTTTTAATTTCAAACACAGATCTGGACAAAAAGCACTACTGGCAACTAGAGGAAGCACACAACAGTTACATAAAAGGAGGTAGGAAAATAATGTTGTGAAGAGATGTGAGACTTCCCCTTTAAGGCACACAATGGAGTGTGGTTAAAATGTGGCATGCTGATCCTATGTATTATATGAAAAGTGAAACATTTTGAAGATTTTTTTTTTCACATAATCATTTGTTTGAATACATAATGGCAAAATTAAATATATGAAATCGTCCCTGATTTTGTAGGTAATAAGGTTGTTACCTTGATAATGAGATTATGCTCATATGATGCCACTCAGCCAATAAGGATTCAGGATTTTTCATGCCATTTAATTTGTGTGTGTGTGTGTGTGTGTGTGTGTGTGTGTATGTGTATGTGTATATACCACACCAGGGGTGAATAAATTGGGTAAATAAATCATGTTATTTGAGGATAAATATTTATTTTCACTTAGAACACCATGGCCTGGATATTCAAACTGCGCCAGGCTGTGGCGCAAGCCTGGGCACAGCTCAACTTTGTTGCGCACAGGTATGGCCTGGGCTATATTCAACGGAGCTGTGCTATGGCGCAGCAGCTTTGAATATCGCACTCTGGCAACCCCCACTGTGCATGGCACAGTGGCACTGTGCCAGAGCAAGTGGCCAGAGTGGAGCATGGAGATGCGGTGGTGCAAGTGCCATTGCGCCATGCACAGCACCTGTGATATTCAACCGGGGACATGCAAATGGGGCCATAAGTTATGCAAGGTGCACAGGGGACCATTTGCATCTCATTACTGCCCCATTTGCATGCCAAATGCTGTCTGGGTGCACCGATCCCGGCGACTTGCGCCTGGCGCCCTGCCAGGCAGCAGCCGTCAGGGACCGACACCCCCTGCAGCCCGATCGTGGGAATTCCTTTAAGATAAAAAAGTCCAATATCCCTGGTGGTCCAGTGGACCTCTATGTGCCCCAATCGCGGGCATCACTGTATTCCCTCCCCAAGTCCAATATCCCTGGTGGTCCAGTGGACCACACTGAGCCCGATCGCGGGCATCACTGTATTCCCCCCCAGTCCAATATTCCTGGTGGTCCAGTGGACCGCACTGAGCCCGATCACAGGCATCATTAATAGGACCCCCCACGTCCAGTATCCCTGGTGATCTAGTGTACCCCCCACCCACCCACTGAGACCCACCACCCGCCTCCTCCCGTCAGCCAGCCCGGGCTGAAGCACCCACCTGCCTGCCACCCGCTGCCTGCCTGACTGACAGCCAGTAGGGCTGCATGCCCATTGGTTCACAGTATGAGCCAATGGGCGTGCAGCCCATACCGTACTACTCAGTCCAGATATGTGAATGAATAGGTCCATCTTGTAAATGAGCTACGCTCAATGATGTTCGCCTGAATAAATAAAGATTTTGATTGATTGATTGATTGACTTGGGGGAATACAGTGATGCCCGCGATTGGAGCATGGGGGGGCGCCACCAGGTGCAGCAGGAACTCGGGTGGCCATCCACAGGTGGCAGCTACTGTGTTGCGCCCTGCAGTGTGGCAGCTCACCTGTGGGTGGCCATCACTTGTTCCTTTTTTTTAGGGTGTAACTTTGTGCAGGCGCAGGTAGGGGTTACACATGCATGACTCTGCACAGCCTGGGCTGAATATCGGGCTATGCAGGTTATGCATGGGTACGCCCCCTACCTGTGCCTGCATACATTACTGATGCACTCTGGCACATTGGGATTTGTGCGGCGCACTTTTCCCTTTTAAATATTGCACCAGGGTGCATTAGTGGGTTGTGCATGGCGCAACACTGTTGCGCCATGCGCAACCCTTTTGAATATCTGGGTCCATTTATTTCACTTAGAACACAATTTATTTAACTTAAAACATGTTATTTCCACTTAGAATCTGGAAAAAGAACAGAGAACAATGGGCCAGATACAGAACTTACAATGAAAAGAAAAGAAGTTTTAAGCTAAAACAAGATAAAACACAAGTAAAAACATTATAACGAATAACATTTATAACTAAATCATGGCTTTGCCACTCGTGAGTTATGGGTCTTGTCACTCACTAGTGGAGATAAATGTGTTATTCCACTATTCTGCTGCAGCCCATTATGTATTCCATATATATGTATATATAAAAGACAAAGAACCTCTGTGCGCAAACACAGAGGTAAGGGTTACCCCAAAGGGCATTTGGCTAGGAAGCCAAGTTTCAAGAAAATACAAAATCACACATGCCCACACAATGCAAAGCATCATGGGCTGCATATGCAAATCACCACAGAATGTTATGCTGGTCCAATTTTAAGCAGAATTGCATGGTGCCGAAAGGCCTCTCACACAGTTTGCAAAGGGTGCTAACATATATATATGTGTATGTGTGTGTGTATCTATATATAGGATATGCAATGGAAGTGAGTGTAATAAATGATTTATCTGCACAAGAGCAGTTTGACCTCAGGTAACCTCATGAGTGGCATGAGCCATGAGTGAGGTGTCCGAGGTCAAACTGCTCGAGTGCAGATAAATCATTTATTACACAAGTTTTCCATTGCATATTCCATTTATGCAATCCTTTTGTTTTTGCTTTCGTAGGGGGCATTTGTTAGTCAAAAAAGGGAGTAAAAATTGAATTTTCTGCCATTTTTTGCTGATTATAGAAAATCTAAAAGGTATCTAGAAATAAAACACCTGTCATTTTGTAGATAGTTTTATGCTGAACAACTTTTGTGCTCAAAGTACCATACTATCATTTTTTTGTTTTTAAGTTATTTGCATTTATTTGATAAAAAGGGCACAAAAATTTAATTTTCTGATGTTTTTTGCTAATTCTGAAAAAACTAAAAAGTATCTATAAATGAAACACCACACATTTTGTAGATATTTCTGTGCTGAATAAACTTTGTGCTCACAGTACCATGCTACCATATTTCATTTTAAAGTTATTTACATTTGTTTGCGGACAAAATGAAAAACAAAAGAATTTTCTGCTGTGTTTTTGCTATCAAAACTTCTAAAAGGTATCAATAAATAAAACACCACTCATTTTGTAGATATTTCCATGCTGAACAACTTTCATGCTCACAGTACCATGCTATCATTTTTCATTTTAAAGTTATTCGCATTTAAATATGGTTAATGCTGCTACTGCGGCCGAACATTCTAAATGACATAAGCACTGTATAGATAAATGGCTGATGACAAAAACACTGTGTGGATAAACGGCTGATGACATAAGCACTGTATACATAAATGAAATTTATTTACACAGTTACTCAGATAAACGGATGTATCATACTCTGTTTATCTCCACCCCATTGCATATACATATATATATATATATTATAGGGTCACGGTCGTGCTCCTATAGTTAGGGTTGAGTCGGCAGTTTAATGTTAAACCCCATATTTTGCACATTAATAACTTTGTAACCATTACACAGCTTTGCATGAACTTTGGCATGCACTGTCCTGTAGGGGTAGATCTCTTGACATGCCAGGTTTTCTTTTAATCGGTTGTGAGGATTTTGAGCAGCGTATAGGGGAAAAAGTATAGTTTTTTTGCCTTTTTTCTGAATTTTCCTCATCACCCTGTGCCCACACCATTTTGGATTTTAGCCTACAATTTTCAGGGTAGAAAGAGCTTGCCCTAAAGAACAAGCCAGCATTAGTTTGGTGGAAAAATATCATTCCAATCCAATGTTATTCAATTTTGAAAATTCAGGTTCTAGGCATGCTCAGTTCAGTCTTTTGGATAGATGCACAGCTGTGAACAAGGATTTCAGCTCGTGAATGGGGATTTTGACACCTCACAAATGGGGATTGATTAAATCCCCATTCGTGAGAAAAAAATACCCGTTCGTGAGCCGCCATCTTGTTTTCACTTTTAGCCCAAAACAAACTGTTGTTACTTGCCCCATGGATGCAATCAATCAATCAATCAATCAAACTTTATTTAACCAGGCAGTTACATCATTGAACAAGCTAATTTTCAAGATGGTCCTGGACACAGGACACTTTTGCTTACAGTAGACAACACTTCATACATAAGTAGGCATCAGTATAGGCTGTTGCAATATACAAACATTTTGTATTTTGCATTTTATGAAAACAAATGTATGGGTTTTGTTCAGGGTGATGCCCTCTACAAAACCATGTGTTTGGTTTCCATCAGTTTATTAAAAAAAGGCTGTTTTTTTATTTGAAAATCCCCATTCATGACTCACTTCCGATCCCTGTTCGTGAGCTGTCATAATCCCCATTCGTGAGCCGATCCCTGTTCATGAGCTGTCAAAATCCCCATTTGTGAGATAAGAACCAGATGGCTATATCTCATGAATAGGGACTGGCTCACGAATGGGGATTTTGACACCTCACAAATGGGGATTCAGCTTGTGAACGGGGATTTTGACAGCTTATGAAAGGATCATAAAAAAAAATCCTTGTTTGTAAGGTGTCAAAATCCCAGTTCATGAGAAATCCTTGTTCATGAGGTGACAAAACTCTTGTTCATGAGATTATGACCAGATGGTCCTCTCTTGCAAACAGGGAAGCCCCGTTCGTTAGCTGTCAAAATCCCTGTTCGTGAGCTGATCCCCATTCGTGAGCTAACAAAATCCCCATTCATGAAATGAAGACCAGATGGCCCTATCTCACAAACATGGATCACCTCATGAATGGGGGATTTTGTTACCTCATGAAATGAGATTTGGCTCACAAATGGGGATTTTGACAGCTCATGAACAAGGATTTGTAAAACGTTGCCAGTTCACTGCTAAGAAATGGTAAGGGCTTTTGGCTTGAAACTTGCAGGGTGCAAAGGGGATGTCCCACAGATGTTACATATGCTAGTTTGGTGTAAGAAACTGCATCAGTTACATAGTTATGACATTTTGAAGTTGAGAAATTTCCCATAGAATAACACTGCGGCACCCATAGTGCCTTTTGGTGCCCATATCTTGGAAACGATGCAAGATACAGATTTTTTGCTCTGGACTGCTTAGGGCACCTTTGGGTGCCCTAAGCAAGCATGGATGTTTCAAAGTCATGATTACAACTGCAGTGGAATTTGTTTCATAGCTGCTACAGTTACTGAGATATTGGCAAATTAGTGTTACAAGGGTTCCTTTTCAGCCATATAGGGCTACTGTATGGCTCCGTTGTTATGTGTAAGTGGGAGTGCAGGGCCTGGAGGGCCCATGCTCCAACATACAGATATCATTATGCAAAAATGGGCAGCTTGAAGGGAGCGGAGGGCTCCGAGGGTCCACACTCCAACCAACACATACCAGTTACTAGTTACATTACACTTTCTCAAAAAGTAAGGAAATTCATTGCAAAAAAACTTCATTAATGCATCAGTTAAGTTAAAGTGACAAAAGTATGAAAATGATATGTTAGATTGAGTCTTAACTTCCATTCTCCTTCTTTCTTCATTCCACACTAACAGTCATCTGTGCAATGGGGTTGTTAGGCCTAACTCACCCTATTCTCCTATGCTGTACCATATCAGCCTGTTTACACATGGAATGGGGTGAGAGTTGGGCCTAACCCCCACTGCACACCCAATGATTGTTGGTGTGTGGAGGATGGGGGGCGGGGTGGTAGGTTGGGGGGGTTAGGGATTCAACCCTAACATCTAATTCCATAATTTTGTCACTTTAACCCTAACTGATGCATTAACTAAGTTTTTTGCAATGAATATATATATATGTACTAGATAACCCACTCTAAGGTGTGCGGTCTCGCTCTGATATATGCATGCCTTAGCGTGCATTGTTAAGCATGAGACTGCAGGCAGAGTGCATCAACCACCCAAGGCGTGCATATATCAGAGCATGACTGCACACCCTAGAGTGGGTTATCCATCTTATAAAATGGCAAAATCATTTTGGAGGGAGTTGAAAGTTCAGGTGTGTGGTTGCACTCTGATATATGCACAGTCATGTGATGTGTTTCAACCAATCAGCAGACATGATTTTTCCTACCCATTTTATAATATATATATATATATATATATATATATATATATATATATATATATATGTATATATATATATATATATATATACACACACACACACACAGTATATTATTGTGACTCCAGAAAGGAGACCAGACTAAAGGGGGCACTTCATACTTTTATTTTTAGGTCTAACCAAGGCTGAAATTCCCATTAACAAACCCACAGTTGCAGGAGGCTCAGTGGATGGCAGTAATGCACACTGCCACTTGTTCCAGGTCTGAGCAACTGCCTGTGTAAGGTAAGGGACCCTATGTGGCAGGGGAAGCTGCAGATATTTGTTTTAGTTTATTCAGAAAGCTTTGTCAAGACCAACAGAATTAATTGCCTACCTTGCTTGAAACACTGAGTCAGAAACACCATCCCACCCACACGCCCTATTCCCACCCACCCCATGCCCCTTGCCTTGTATAGGCCAGGACCCTATCTCCTGTTTCATGCCTGGGGAAAGGAAGGGGATGGACCTATTATATAGCAGCAGCACTAGGAAGAAATAAACAAACAAAACAAAAACAATTATTTGTAGATCTTATTCCTTTTGCACTCTCTTTAGTATAGTAGCAGTACTAGGAAGAAACAAACAGACAAAAATTTTCAGTTTGTAGATTTTACTCCTTTTTTACTCACTTTTGTCCACATCAGAGCACAAACTGGTGATCAAATAGGTTACTGCCCACTTTATCTAGTCACAGCATCCACACCTAAAGCACAGGAAAACTAAGTTTATCTTACAACTGTGAACCAGTATCTTGTTCAGGGAAAAATCACTCTCTTTCACCCAAAAAGGGAGCAATCTGACTTTTCCCACACAAAACACCTCCACCTTCTTTCACCTGGGGCTCATAAAACAACCATACTCACTAACTCCAGTAACATACTGGTTGGCAAAGCTACCCATATAAAAATAATGGACATTGTCAACTGTGAGCATTGTGGGACCCTCTTCACTAGGTCTTACTCCCAGCATCATGGCCACTGTCCCATCTGCTGGGCCATTGCTGACCTTAGAGCCCAGCTTCAGGCAGACTGGGCCCAAATATATGAACTTCAGGGCAGATTGCATCATAACAGGCCAGCACGATCTCCATCTTCTAACCACCATGACCCAAATGTCAACCATTACCCCCAACAGGACACAGGGATAGATGGTTGGCAGGAGGTCAAGAGAGGAAGATGAGGCAATGTGGCCAGCAAAAACAAACTAAACCACAAAGATAGCACCATCATTCCTACAAAGAATAGTTACTCACTTCTGGAAGCAGTCCCACACTCACAACCCAACAGCATAATCAGCAAATGTCATGCTACGGAGAACAAAAGTATCAAACCAAAAGCTAAGATGAATAGGCAGGAGTTACTCATAATGGAGGATTCCATGATCCATGGTGTGGAGCCCCACCTAAATTCAAACAACAAAATGGAGACTGTGGTAAAGTGTCTTTCAGGAGTTTCTGTGGAAAGAGACACAAACTGCATAGAAAGACTTGTACATAGAGAAGGGAAACACAAATGTGGTAATATACCTTAGGACAAATGATTTGGCCAATCAAATGGTGAAGGAGGCCAAAAGTCACTTAGCAGAGCTAGCAAACAGAATATCTTCTCTTTCATCCACCCTAGCCTTTTCAGAGGTTCTACCAGTCTGGGAAAAAGTCGGTAGCACCAAGCAGGTCAGGGCACAAGACATCAATGAACTCAACACATGGCTACATGAATGGTGCCAGGAAAATGGATACCGCTTCATAGGGAACTGGCAGAACTTTTGGGAAAGAAGATTTTTTTAAGTGAGATAGCCTGCATTTTACTAAGGAAGAGGTGAGGGTACTTGGCCAAAAATTCAACGTATAAGTGAGTCATTTAAACTGAGTAATGGGGAGATGGCAACAGCACACACTACAGCAGACAGTGTGCAGCACACCACTCTCCAAACATCCAAAAAGATAAGTAAAACATTGCAAATACCACCGGAAAGCAAATCTTTTATACTGGGAAATGATAAGATAGTGACAGCACACACCATGGCAACAGCAGTGCGGGACACCACTCCCTAAGCATCCAAAATAGCATAAAACTACAAAGTATGCTGGAAACCAATAGGAAACCTGAGAAGCAAAAAAACAAAATAACACCATATGAAGGGGGGGATCGTACATGGAGGGTAATGGTTGCAAATGCTTGGAGTCTAACAAACTTCCAGACCTCATGGCCACAATGGCAGAGGAAGACATGGACTGGGTTGCTGTGATGGAAACCTGGTATACAGATAACCACAGCTGGGACACAGCAATACCAGGGTACAACCTATAGAGGAAGGACAGGAAGGAGAAGAGGAGAGGAGAGGAGGGGTGGCAATATACATAAGGGAGTGAATAAAAAAACACAGAGATACAGGGGTCTCCCAGTGAGACTGAGGCACTGTGGTTAACAGCTGATACAGGGAATGGGGCAAATTTCAGAATCAGAGTGGTATACAGACCCCCATCACAGGGGAAAGAGGAGGACAAGGAACTACTCAAAAAAAATACACAAAATGATGGACAAAGGTAAGGTGATAATGGTAGGGGATTTTAATCTAACAGATATAAATTGGATAACATACACAGCAGCAACAGCAAAAAGCAGGGACATTCTAATGGCCTTGACAGGAGCAGGCCTGAGGCCACTTGTAGATGCTCCAACAAGGGGAGAAGCCATCCTGGACCTGGTTCTCATCAACAGTGAGAGGGTAAGAGAGATTGAAGTTGGATGTCATCTTGGAAATAGTGACCACCGTATGGTCAGATTCAAAGTGAACACAGCAGAGGACACAAGCCACTCCAAAAAAAAGGTCCTAGATTTCAGGAAAACTGACTTCCAGAAAATGAGGGAAAGCATAGCAGGGGTCTTAAGTATCACAGAAGGAAGTGGGGTGGAAAAACTCTGGGAAAGCCTTAAAGGAGCTATTAGAATAGTCACAGACAAATGTGCCAAAATGGTAAGTAAGGCAAAAAGGAAAAAACATCGCTGGTTCTCAAAAGAAGTAGCAACTATAGTGAAAGGAAAAAAGGCTGCCTATATATAAATACAAAGCATCAAATACAGAAGAAGACAAGGAAACATATAAAGAGAAACTAAGGGAGGCAAGTAAGGTGATTAAGAACTCTAAAGCCCCGACAGAGGTGCAGATTGCAGAAGGGGTACAACGAGGTGACAAAACCTTCTTTGGATACATAAGGGAAAAAAAGAAAACTATGGGGGGAATAATCAGACTAGCAGCAGAGGGAGGGAAACTAGTAGAGGATGTTAGAGAGAAGGCAGAAGTCCTAAACAGGTACTTCTGCTCAGTATTTACAAAGTAGGAGGAGGACAATGGACCAGAGCAAACTGGCAACAACACCACTGGACTAGCAGTTGATACAAGCCCCTTCATGGCAGAACAAGTCTTGGAGGTACTAAACAAATTAAAAGCAGATAAGGCCATGAGACTGGATGATATCCCTCCCAGAATCATTAAAGAATTGGGGAGGGAGCTGGTGGCACCCCTAGCAGACCTACTTACAAAATCACTTATGAGTGGCAACATTCCAAAGGACTAGGGGCTGGCAACGTAGCCTAGAGGTTAGAGTAACAAGCTGTGAATGAGCTTGGTACATCCAGCAGACATACTTGGGTTTGATTCCCACAACCTCCACTTGCATACTGTGTGACTCTGAGTAAGTCACTTAACCACCCGAGTGCTCCCCAGTTGCCCATGAAAACAAGCACCTGTGTCTAGTGGGCCTTACCTGGTTACAAAAGAATACAATAAAAAATTAAAAAAAAGACTGGAAGAGGGCATCAGTAGTCCCACTTCACAAATCTGGGAGCAGGGAGAAGATGGGAAACTACTGCCCAGTGAGTCTTACCTCAGTCATAGGGAAATTAATGGAATCCCTACTCAAGCAGAGAATATTAACATTCCTAGAATCGAGCAGTAAGCAGGATCATAAACAACATGGGTTCACTGCAGGAAGATCTTGCCACAAAAAACCTAATTGAATTCTTCAACTGGGTCACTAAGGCAGTTGATAAGGGGGGGGGAGCAGTTAATGTAGTCTACCTAGACTTTAGCAAGGCCTTCAACTCTGTCCCACACAGAAAGCTGATAAAGAAGCTACAATGCACAGGGCTGGGAGAGGAGGTGGTAGATTGGGTGAAAAATTGGCTGCACAGTAGGACACAAAATGTGTAGGTGAACAGCACCTTATCAGATGTGGGGAGGTGACCAGCAGGGTACCTCAGGGCTCAGTGTTGGGGCCTCTGCTATTCAGTGTATTCGTTGCCAACTTTGCAAATGGGCTTGAGGGGAAGGTGTGTCTGTTTGAGGATGACACCAAGATATGCAATGGGGTGGACACCCCAGAGGGAATAAAGAAAATGGAATCAGACCTGAAAAAAATGGAAGAATGGTCCAGAGCATGGCAGCTGAAATTCAACACCAAAAAGTGCAAAATCATGCACCTAGGAAGAGGCAACCTTAAAAGAGAGTACTACTTAGGTGGAGAAAAACTAGCTGCAACAAACCAGGAACATGATCTGGGGATCATGATATCGGATGACTTGAAAGTAGGTAGACAGTGAGAGAATGCATCTCTAAAGGCCAGTGGCATGCTGGGATGCATTGGGAGGGGAATTATGAGCAGAAGGAGTGAGGTGATATTGCTACTGTACAGGGCGCTTGTCTGCCCCCACCTGGAATACTGCATGCAGTTTTGGAGGCCACACCTCAGAAAGGACATTGATAGGATAGAGACGGTGCAAAGATGGGCAACAAAAATGATACAGAGGTTACACCAGATGGCATATGAGAATACAGTAGGTTGAGGGAATTAAACATGTACTCCCTGGATCAGAGGAGAGGGAGGGGAGATATGATTGAGACCTTCAAGTAGCAAGGGTATAAATAAGGTACAAATGCAGGAACTCTTTCATGTCAAGGAAGGGAGTAGAACAAGGGGGCATAATCTGAGGATGAAGGGAAGAAAATACAGGACCAATGGTAGGAAGTTCTTCTTCACTGAGAGGGTGGTGGACGCCTGGAATAGTCTGATTCCAGAGGCTGTGGGTGCCAAAATGGTCGATGAGTTCAAGAGAGCTTGGGACAGAGACAAAGGTATCATTGTCCAGAGGGGCACATAGGGAGGGGGTAGAAACTGACAAACCTTGAGCAGACTTGATGGACCTCGTGGTCCCCTTCTGCTGTCATCTTCTATGTTTCTACTATAGTTAGGGTTCAGCAGGGGGTTTTATGTTAAACCCAAAACTTTGCACTTTAATAGCTTTGCAACTGTTCAACAGATCTGCACAAACCTTTTGCATGCTGAACCTTGGGGGCAAGATCTCTTGACATGCCAATTTTTGTTCTGGTCAGATGTGCAGATTCTAAGAGAAGGATAGCAAAAAAAGTGAAAAAATCAGGGGATTTTGTGGTTTTATTTTATCATTCCCAACTCAATTACTGGCTGCCCCACATCAGGGTGTGCTAATATAACCCACCAAAATTTAAAAACTCGCGTGAAGTCAGCACTACCCACCACAAAATAAAGGCAAGGACAACAATCAATATCCAAACAATTGCAATTTAATAGAACAGCTCAAACACAGAAAGTGTAAAATCCGCAGGACCTCAGACATGCAGTTAGCAAAGGCTGGTGATGAAAGGGCAGGGCCTGCTTCCTTATTTTATCATTGCCTAGCATCCAGATAGTTGGGAATTTTGCTCTGACATTTTCAGGGTACAAAGGGCTTGGCCCACAGTTGTGCCTTTTGTCATATGATAGGCCTAGATTCATTTATGTGTTCATATTGTATGTGCTGCAATGTACTTTAGAATTAAGACACTGTCTCTTTAAAAGACTTTTTAGGAATAACACTATAAAAATAGCCTTAATTGTTCGAATGGCTAGGGTGAATCTGGTATGTCTCCAGATGAGGGAGGCAGTTTTATGGAGCCAGGAAAACATAACTCTTAGAGAAAACTTGGTATCTCTCTTTCCATGACAGGAAGAGGTCAGGGGGATGACCTAGGGGTCAGGGGTTAAGCCAAATGCATGGACCAGATGTCACTGGGGTTGACATGAAACCTGACATGGAACTACAGTGACACCTACAGGGAAAGGTAAACTGTTGCACCCCATCACGCTGTGGGTGTGGCTTGAAGATGACCAGCCTGTATGTATGTATAAGACACACATTTTGAACTCAGGGCAGTTGCTAAACAGTTTAGCAGGGGGTCAGATAGCCTGTCCAGCTGGCATATACTTGAAGACCAGAAGTATAGGTGCAGGCCTGGTAAAATCTCTAAAACCAGACCTGAGTGTGTGGAAATTTTGACTTTTCACATACTGAACAGAAAATTCTGATTTTAAGTCAGAATTTTGGAAACCAAGACTTTCCACCAAGGAAGCACCTGAAGTTTAAAAGGACATTCAGAGGAACTGACTTGGGATATACACTTGCTACAAACTGTTGCTTAAGGACTCATGTCTACAAGGACATTTAAACTCTTGTCTGGACTCTAACATCAAAACAAGGTATAGTTTAAAATAACAGTATCTACTGTTTTCTGTAAACCATCCAGTTTTACTTTTGATATTGTCTGCATTTCAAAGTTCTTCCAAACTGTAGACTTTTCAGTATTGCTTTTATGTAAACTTTTATGATTGTCTTATCAACTCTGCCTGGAGTCTGATTGTGTGATCTAACATTTTAACAGAAGGGCTTTGAAAAGACTGTGTGCCTTGAAAGATAGTACCGCTCGGCTTTCATACCAAACTACTTAGGCAAGACGTAGCCAGTGGCCGTGGTGGGATGCAAATACTGAAAGTAGTGCAGAGTCAAGAGAACTCAAAACCACAGTTTCCACCCTCCCACTGGGAAAAGGAAGATTGGTAAGTCTTCCAGAACCCTTACAACTGCTCACGAGTTCTTAGAAAGGGGATCCTCACTGCAAACAGGAGTTCCTACCAGGCTGCCCAGGGGTTGGGGCCAGGGGCTCGTGACACCTTTCACTGGTTTGGTGAAAAAATATAAATCCATTCCAAAGTTATACAATTTTAAAATTTCGGTTCTAAGCATGCTCGGTATGGTCTTTTGGATAGCTGCTTGGAACAGAAAAAATTTGGTCCATATGAAAAATGATAGTTTTTCATGTGGGGGTAATCCTTTTTGTGAGGAAAAATTCCTTTTTTGTATGGCTGCCATCTTGTTTCTGTTTTTTAAAATACCAACTTTTTAAAAACCCATACAAATGAGATCATACAGAGATACCAACACATGTATCTTGCTAATCAAGACCCCATTAGGTGGATTCTGGAGTTACTTTTTTGAAAAATTACTCAGAAATGCATATGTTATACATTTAAAAATCTTTTTTTAACACAATTTCCTTTTTTTCATATGGCCATATGAAAAAGGAATTGGGCCATATAAAAAGGATAATTTTATATAGAAAAAGAATTGGTACTATTTTTTTTCCAGTTCTTTTTTTTTCCTTTGTATGAATGAAAACAACATACAAACAATATCACTTCCAATGAAAAAAGACACAAAAAATAAATTAAGTCCAAATTCTTTTTTTGTAGGAAGGGATCCTTTTTCGTGTGGCTCTTTCATTCATACAAAAAAGGATGCCTTCATGTGAAAAGAGAAACTGGACTTAGTTCTTTTTTCTGATTCATTTTTCATATGAAGGAATCCTTTTTCATGTTGTTTTTTTTTTTCATTCATACAAAAAAAGGATGCCCTCATACAAAAAAAAAAAAAAAAGGATTTGGACATAGTTTTTTTATTATTTTTTGGTCATACAAAAAAGGATGCCTTTATATGGAAAAATATTTTGGACTTAGTTTTGTTCCCACATTTCAACTTCAATAAGCCACAACTCCCTCAATATTTGCACATAAGGGACAATCCATATATAAAAACAAAGGTCTTCATGTGTACTACAAGAAATATACATAATACCCTCCCTAAAAAAAAGTAGGGACCATATAAAAAAAACCATAAAAATTCAACAATCAAAAATCTCATACAACCAAGCAAATAAATTGCTTTTTGGGAGAAATGGCACTGAGCTTCCACACCCACATGAATGTTTCCATCTATGGAGGGATGGAAGTGCAAGGAAAACATTCCTTAAAGCAGAAAAAAACTGCACTCTGTTTAAATAAGAGGGTGCTCTACCTATATGAGACCACTTCAGGACTCAAAATTTTATAGATCTTCCTTTATGCGTACACAAATGGAAGGTGAGCAACAGGTATAGGTCTAGCTGAAATAAACACAAGCACTTTAATTTAATCAAGCCACATTTATTGTGTAAAAATAGTGCCATCCAGTGAAAATCCAAATCTTAGAGCTGGTATAAATAGTACAAGTTCAGTACATAACAAATAACAGATAAAAGACCTATCCTAAACCCAATGACCAGCTAGTTACCACTAACCCCAGCGCTTTGGCACTCACCTTCCTCAGGGTGGTGTGGTTTTAAGAAACCCCTTATTTATTTATTTAGCTTTTGTTAACCAGGTAAGCATACTAGACAGTCATATGCCTATTTTCAGGTGCAACTCAGGAGATTACAAGATAGAGACAACAGCAGGTATTACAGTTTAGTTACTTATAGACGACAAAGTGCACATGAAAACAATTTTTTTCTAAATTAATTAATTAAACAGTCTCCATAATTGAATGCCTTAATCTTTGAGGACTACCTCAATAGATTACCTAATTTAATCACATCTGTAATTCATTCAATGACCTAGAATAAATTAAGCAAAATTATGCCCTACAGCATTTAAAAGATTGATCTTCTCAACTACAAACACAAAAAGCTACATTCAAATAACAATAAGCATTATATTCATGTTCTTCCAATATATTAATAAAGTTTGTTTCATTATTTTCTAGAAAAAAATCTAGTAAAAATTCTAATATAGTCTGTGGTATTCTCAATTTCACTGTTGTCCTCAGCATAAAAGATGATCAATTCATGCTGCGGCACATCCACATGGTCCCCTTTTCGGCTCATCAGGCTTCATTCAGAGGTTAACTTTTAAATTTTCAGCATTCAGACTCTTTATAACTACAAAAAATAGCAACACATTTTTTAAAATAATTTCCAACAACAGTTCGTCTCTGCAAATCTTTAAAATATCTAGCAATCAACAGTTAGCTTTATTTTACATGGCCCTGCGCTTCAGTAGGCAAATGGATATGCTCACGCAGGTCTCAGCTTCTTCACTGATGGAATGGGATGAGCATTAGGGCTGACAACCCTGAAGAATACTCTAGGCCTGATTTGCAAAGACTCAGGAATGGTGAAACTGTAATGTTTTTTTTTCCTTTTGCTGCCTGCAGGGTAGAGGGAGGGTGTGTGTGTGTGTTAGAGTTGGGAACCCTAACACCACATTTCCCTACTTTTGTCACTTTAATCAGAACCAGAACTGGTGCATTAACAAAGCTTTTTGCAAAGAATATATATATATATATATAATAGATTACCCACTCTTAGGGGTTCGGTTGCACTCTGATATACGCATGCCTTGGTGTGCGATGTTAAGCACAGGGCCACAGGCCGAGTGCATCAACCACCCAAGGCGTGGGTATTTCAGAGTGGGTTATCTATCTTATAAAATGGCAAAATTGTTTTGGGGGGTAAAAGTGCAGGTGTACGGTCACGCTGTGATATACGCACGGTCACCTGATGGTCTTTCACCCCTTGCAGTGCTTCTTTATCCTAACCCATTCTATAAATATATTTACACATACACACAAACACACACACATATATATATATATATATATATATACATGTAATAACCATTGGCTGATTTTTTCCATAGGAAAAGCTTGTTATAGTTTGTTGTTATAACCCACAGGTTATAATGATGACCATGCACAAGTTTTCCCTATGGAAAGTGAAAGTACCCTTGCACTCACTGAGCCATGCAACTATCCCCACAACACTGCACAATTGTTAGGCAGCCCGTAGCAGAAACATTCCAACTCCTTTCTCCTCAGAAAAACTCACCTCAGCACACAACAAGATTTAGCACTACACCCATAAAATCAGAACCACAGTTCCACTAATGATCCCTCTCATTGTTCTGCATAGAAACCTGCAACCTCTGAACTCCTCTCATTAGCATTCACCATGGACACCAGTTTGCAGAGATCAGCCTTCTTACCAGTTTTCACAATTTTGCACTATAAAACTTAAAATATTTGCCTAATAGGCAAACAGGATATTAAAAATGTTCTCTATGAAGAAAAATACGTTAAAATAAACCACACTTTACACAAGTGTGTTGTTTTTCCAATGCTTTATTTTACTGCAGTAGCTGGCAAAAAAACAGTCCCCAGCAATTACATAAAACAATGCATGGGGAGATGTATATAACTTGAATTTTATGCAAACCCTGTATAACTCAAATGTTATGCATACCATCAATGTGGGATGTTTTGATGAACCTTTCAGGCTTCGCCCTTGGAGTTTATGTAGCATCCCACACCTCAGGTGTGCATAAAACTCTCATTATACACTCCTCCCCATGTATTATTCTATACATTGTGGAGGCCCCATTGGTGGACATGTTTAAATGGGGTCTGAAGATATACCTTTTTAGAGAGGCATTTGTGAACTGCCTATGAAGCTCAGAACTAGTAGACTGCTGAACTGTTCATTTTAAATAAATATTTTACCTATAGAAACATAGAATTTGACAGCAGATAAGGACCACTTGGCCCTCCTAGTCTGCCCATTTCCCTACCTAATGGATAAGCTGCAGATCCTAGTTAACCAGCAGCCTACTTTTTCCTACCCCAACCCCCTAGAATTGCCTTATGACTGTCCCGTGCATGCTTGAATTCCACCACTGTTTTTGACTCCACAAACACCTCCAGAAGGCCTTTCCATGCATCCACAACCCTCTCTGTGAAAAAATACTTCCCTACATTACCTCTGAGCCACCCCCTCTATGTTTAAATTGTGCCCCCTTGTTCTTGCACACCTCTTTTTCTGAAAGATGCTACCCTCTTGGACTTGATTCCTTTGAGGTACTTGAAAGTTTCTATCATGTCCCCCCCTCCCTCCTTTCCTCAAGGCTATACATATTAAGCTCCTTAAGTCTCTCTTCATATGTCTTCTGGTGCAGACCCTGCACCATTTTAGTTGCCCTTCTCTGGACAGCTTCCATCCTGTCTATGTCTTTGCGGAGATTGGGTCTCCAGAACTGCATGCAGTACTCAGATGGGGTCTCACCAGCTGTCTGTACAGTGGGATAACAACTTCCTGTTTTCTACTGGTGATGCCTCTCCTATGCATCCCAATATCCTCCAGCCCTCCTTACTGCCCTCTCACATTGCTTGCCCACCTTTAGGTCATCTGATATGACTACCCTCAGGTCCCTTTCCATTTTTGTTGTTGTTAGTATCTCACCCCCATTGTGTACTCTTCCCCTGGGTTTTGTTTCCCAGGTGCATTACCTTGCACTTTTAGCATTGAATCTAAGCTGCCATACATTTGACCATTCCTCTAACCTTGCCAAGTCCCTTCTCATCCTTTTCCACCCCACCTTGTGCATCAACTCTGTTGCAGATCTTAGTGTCATCTGCAAAGAGACATACTTTTCCTTCCAGTCCCTCTGTAATGTCGCCTATAAAGACATTGAAGAGGACCAGTCCTAATACTGAACCCTGCGGTACCCCACTAGTAACCCCCCGTTCTTCAGAGTGGACTCCATTTACTATTACCCTCTGTGTCCTATTCTCCGGTCAATTCTTTACCCAGGCTATCATCTTGGGACCCACTCCCAGGCTGGCTAACTCTAGGTAGCCCATGTCCACAGCCCCTCTCTGATCTACTACTTTGGTCACCCAGTCAAAAAATCTATTAGATTCGTCTGGCATGACCTTCCCGCTGTGAATCCATGCTGCCTTGGGTCCTGTGCCCCTCTGGCCTCTAGGTACTCGACAATTCTTTCCTTCAGAAGTGATTCCATCATTTTCCCTATCACTGAGGTTAAACTAACAGGTCTGTAGTTTCCTGCTTCTGCCCTGCTCCCACTTTTGTGAAGTGGAATCACATCTGCCCTCCTCCAGTCCTCAGGTACCACCCCATCCTCCCATGATTTGTTAAAGAGGGTAATCAGTGGTGTAACTAGTTCTACCCTTAGTTCTTTTAGAATTCTGGGATGAATCCCATCAGGCCCCTTTGCTTTGTCCACCTTCAGTTTTAAGAGTTCTTTCAGAACCCTTTCTTATGTAAATAGGCTGGTATCAACTTCTGTATCCAGAGTGTTTCTATTGTTTTGTTTAGGTACCTCCCCCTCTTCATTTGTAAATACTGAGCAAAAATATTTGTTTAGTATCTCTGCCTTTTCACCGTCACTCTCTGTCCCCCATTAAGCCTCACTATCCCTCCTTGGTCTTCCTCGCTCCCTGATGTACCTATAAAGGTTTTATCCCCTCCTTAACTGAGTTGGCTATCTTTTCTTTGGTTTGGGCCTTTGCTGTTCTGACTGCCTTCCCAGCTTCCTTTTGCTTTAACTGGTACAATTCTCTGTCCTGCTCCTTCTGTGATTCCTTGTACTTCCTGAATGCTTTCTTTCTCTTGAACCTTCACTGCCACCTCCTTTGAGAACCATAGTGGTTTCTTACATCGTTTTGTTTTATTTGCTTCACACAAAGGCTTGTTACCTCTGTGATGGCAGTTTTTATTATTCCCCATTGTTCTTCCACCCCTCCTTCCTGCCTATTTGCTAGTGCATTCCTTAGGCACTCACCCATTTTGGCAAAGTCAGCCCTCCTAAAGTCCAGTACTTTTGCTTTTGTATGGCTTGCCTCTACAGCTGTGTTTATTGTGAACCATACTGTTCGATGGTCGGTAGTTCCCAGATGGCTACCCACTTCTACATCTGTGATCCTCTCTCCATCTCCATTTGAGAGAACCAGGTCTAAGATTGCTCCCTCTCGAGTGGGTTCCAATACTAGTTGTCTAAGGCATGCCCCCTGTAGGGCATCTAGAATAACCCCACTCTTAGAAGTGTCTGCTGCAGCTGCACTCCAGTTAACATCTGGCATATTCAGATCACCCATCAGCAATATCTCCCCTTTTTCTGCCATTCTAAGTATACTTTCTATCATTTCCTTGACCATTTCCTCCCCCTGAGAGGGGGGGGTCTGTATATAACCCCTGTGCAGATTGTGGTGCCATTGCCTGTCTCCAAGTTGACCCACAGTGCTTCTTCTCCTCCCTGTTTACCCTTTTGTTCTGTTGCTTTGATTCCTTCCCTTATGTAGAGAGCTACTCCTCCTCCTCTTTTACCCTCCCTGTCCCTCCTGTAGATAGTGTATCCTGGTATGTTTATGTCCCAATCATGGTTCTGTGTGTACCATGTTTCTGTGACTGCCACGATGTCCAAATGTTCCTCCTCCATCAAGGCCACTAATTCAGGAAGCTTGTTACCCAGACTACGGGCATTGGTACTCATTGCTCTCCATTTTTTGATGGCTTTACCTTTTGTAGCAGCATCCCCCACTGTCCTTTCTACCTTGGTCTTTTTTCTCATTTAGTACCCTCTTTTGTAGGGGGAGGCTGGGAATTTCCTGCTGCTTATCAGTGCCTCCCCCCTTGACTAGTTTAAAAGCTTGCCAATGAAGCATTTTAACCGATTGCCCAAAAGACTTGTTCCCTTCCTGGACAGATGCAGACCATCCTGCCAGTATAGGCTGGTGTCCCTCCAGGTGGAACCCCAGTCCCCAGTGAAGCCAAATCCCTGTGCTCCACACCATTTCTTCAACCATTCATTAAATCGCATGGTGCAAAGTACCCTCGCCTCACCTATGCCATAGACAGGCAGCACCTCTGAGAAGGATACTGTGTGTGTTACTTGTCTTAGGCCCCTCCCCAACTCTACAAAGTCCTCCTGCACTGCTCTAATCTCATGATGAGCCAAGTCATTTGTTCCTAGGTGGACAATGACATCCAACTCAGACTCCCGTGCAGCTGTTCTGGTGATCCTGAGGATACGCTTCCTGTCCCTCCAAGCCATGGCACCAGGCAGGCACCTTACTTCAGTTTTCCCTGCTCCCCCTGGTTCTATCCCCCTAATAATTGAGTGCCCCACCAGGAGCTGCTTCCTTTCCCTGTGGTATTCTCTGCCTCCTTCCTGTGGGCCTCCCTTATGACAGTTGTCCGCAACCTCCTTAGTCTCCTCTGCGGGTGCACCCATAGAGGAACTATGGTCTCCAAGAATGGTGTATGGATTATGGAGTGGAACAACTGACTGGGTGTGTCTCTTCCACCACCCTCACCCTCCCTGAGCCCACTGTGGTCCAACTGCTGTGCTTTCTTCACAACCTCTGAGGTAGTGGTGGTAGCTCTGGTACTCCCTGGATGGGAGAGGTTCCCTTACTACTGTTCAGTGTGGCCTTGGGGGAGGTTCCCTTACTACAGTCCAGTGTGGCCTGAAGATGGGCAACTTCCTCCCTCAGGGCAGAGGGTTGTCTGCAAATAGGGCAGCATCTCAGCCTCCAGAAAGACTCCCAGAAGACTGCTGCCCCACAGCCATTACATTTCACTACTCCCCACATGTCTGTCTACCTTCTTGTTTATCCTGTTTATAATTTTTTTTTTTTGTTGGGTTGTTTGTTCGTTGTTTTCTTGTTGCTGATATATGTTTTGTATTTGATTTATTTTATTTATTCAGGCTCTTGCCTGCCTGTACAGTGCCCAAAGCCTATGGGATGGGATGCTACATAAATAACTTTTACTTACTTACTTGCTTACTACAGTATTTTATTCTAGTGCGGTAGCACCAATATAGTAATGGATGAGTAAAGTGTTTAATATTAAAAATTAAAAAATTGCCACTTTAATAACTTTTGCAGCATCTGATAAAATTGCCCGAAATTTGGCATGCATTGTTTTGGAGGCAAGTTCTCAAGACATTAAAAATTTCGTGATGGCAGCTTGTGTGGTTTCCAAGATACGAAATGTAAATTTTTAATGAAGTGCATTTTTTTTCCAATTATTATTACAAATGTATTTTGCTCTCACCTACAGCCTAGATGGTACAGAATAGTTTTTCCAAAACTTTTATGGTATAACCAGTTTGAGCCAAGGTAGTGCCTTTCAAAGTTTTGTGAAAAAATATTAATTGGTTCCAGAGTTATAAAGATTTAAAGTAGGTTTTATTTTTTCTGAGCATGCTCAGTAGGTTTAAAGATAACCCTCTGATACAAACAAAAAATGTGGGGGCTGTGAGACCATCTTGCATTCACACCACTTACTTGTCACAACCCCAAAACCATTGTCACAACCCCAAAAACAGTTTATTAAACCCCAATTTTTGCACCTTAATGACTTTGGTGGTGTTCAACAGAATTGTCCAAACTTTGTCATGCATTGTCTCAGAGGCAGGTCTCAACATGTGAGAAGTTTCATGATGGCAGCTTGTGCAGTTCCAGAGATACGGAATGTTTCTTTTTAATGAAGAGCAGTGGTTTTTTTCTGTATTTGTTACTCATTATTTGCTCTCACCTATAGCCTAGATGGTATATAATTTGTTTTCCAAAACTCTTAGAAAAGATGCACAAGAAATGGAGTTTTGGGGCAAGCCACATTCTGAGACACTCAAATTTTTTCATGCGCATGGAAAACTGAGTTTTTGGGTCACATCCAAATTTTCTGTGTGCATGGGAAATTGAGTTTTCAGGTCACAATTTTCAATGCACATGAGAAATTGAGTTTTCAAGTGGCAATTTACTATGCACACAGGAAGTGGAGGTTTGGGGCTGAACACATTCTGAGACACTCAAATTTTCTTTGTGCACTGGAAACTGAGTTTTCATCTTGCAATTTCCCATGTGCACAGGAAAATGAGTTTTGGGAGTCAGACACATTCTGAGATGCCTACATTTTTGTATGCACATGTGAAATAGTTTCAGAATGCACCAACATTTTCTGTGCACATGGGAAATTGAGTTTTCAGGTCACAATTTATTGTGCCCATGGGAAATGGATTTTTAGGTTCACACACATTCTGAGACACCCACATTTTCCCTGCACACCAGAAACTGAGTTTTCTGGGTTGCAGTTTCTCATGCACCCAAGAAATGAAGTTTTGGAGTTGGACATATTCTGAGACACCAACATTTATCAGTGTGCACAGGAAATTGAGTTTTCATGTTGTAGTTTCCTGTGCACTCAGGAAATGGAGTTTAGTGGTCAGACACATTCTGAGACACCCACATTTTCCATGCGTATGGAAAATTCTGTTTTTGGGACACACCCAACTTTTCCAAGTGCACAGCAAATTGAGTTTTCAGGTCATACTCAAATGTTCCAAGTGCACAGGAAATTGAGTTTTTGGGTCACTCTCAAATGTTCTGAGTGCACAGGAAAATTGTATGTGCATGCCAGAAATTGAGTTTTCAGGTTGCAATTTCCCACACACATGGGTAAAGGAGTTTTGGATTTAGACACATTCTGAGACACCCAAATTGTCTGTGTGCACAGGAAATTAAGTTTCAGGTCACACCCAAATTTCCCATGCACATGGGAAATTGAATATATGGGTCACAATTTCCCATGTGCATGGAAATTTTAATTTGGAGTCAGGCACATTCTGAGACACCCAAATTTTCTATGTGCAGAGGAAATTGAGTTTTCAAGTCACACCCAAATTTTGCAGATGCACAGAAAATTGAGTTTTCAGGTTGCACCCGGATTTTCCGAGATCATTGTTCGCTATGAACCTAATTCAATCTCTTTCTAAAGACTAGCATCTGCTTGTTATCTATGTCATCCTCTTTATCCAGATGCCTCGGTCCCAACCCTGCTGCATGCCTGTGAATGCAACCTAACAGGTGCAATAAAGCAGTGCTTGCACAAGACTGGCAATGTCCGATTTAGTGTTTACACAGAATGGCCTATTTTTCCTGAAGCCTGCACCCATGCAAAACACCCCCTTCCTCCAGTTCCAGTGCTGTTTGTGTTGGATCAGCATCCAGTTCCAGCTGAGCAATGCTATGAAAATGACAGGCTCTAGTCTCGAGAAAAATATATTTCTAGTTGAGTAAGTCAAATGTGCCCTTAGCCAGCTGAAAGAGTAATGAGTTAGTGCTTATTTCCACTAAATATAATTGCCCAGATTCTCAAAAGGTTACGCATGGTGCAATGTGACTTGCGCTAGTGAGAATGGTGCAAGTAGCATTTTGGGGCATGTGTTGTGACATGTGGGATTCTGCAAAGCACCTGTGACATATCGCAGGTTGTTTGCACCAGAGTGGAGTTATGCCACCATTTGAGACATAAACCCCCTGCGACATGGCACAAGGGGGTTTACAGCAGCAGTTGCCTCCTATTCTGGAAGGGCAGCTGCCATATCCCCTTATTTGGGATTCTACAACAACCTCTGGAGAACATCCATCAAAGTACATTTACACCAGCTACTAGCTGGTGTAAGTGTACTGTGCATATACCAGGGGGTTGTGTGAATGTGCCGCCAGCCCATCCCCCAGGTCTTGTAGCCCTCCCATGCCCAGATCCCCAATGGTAAAATGCCCTGCAGGGCTATCTGTGAAACTCCCAGCCCAAACCCCTCAAGAAGGTTATAACTAGCCCCCCATCAGCCCCAATCCCCCATAATAGTAATAGTGCCCCCAGCCCTGATCCCCTGTAATATTGATAGCCCCTCTCTCAGCCCCAGTCCCCCATAATATTAATAAAATCCCCTCCCAGCCCTGATACAGATTCTGCACCCCACTGGGGTAGTATGTCAGCCATGAAAGTATACATAACTATAACAAAACACATCCCATAGTCCAAGATATCGCTGATAGTCTAGTGGCCCCCCACCCCTCCACCCAGCAGTGCCAGTTCATCCTGCTCCCCTCCAACCTGTACCCAGCCAGCGACTGGCACAGCCCACCTCTCACCACCATAGCCAGACACCTCCTGAGCTCCACTATGAGCACATACTGTTAATAGTACATGCTCAGTAAATGACAGCAGCTGTCATTCACTGAGCATGGCAGAACTCAGTAGGAGGCTAGCCATGGTGGTGAGAGGTGGGCTTGCCAGTCGCTGGCTGGGTACGGATCGGGGGGAGTGTGGTGAAATGGCACAGCTGGGTGGTGGAGCACTAGACTATCAGAGATATCTTGGATTATAGGATGTGTTTTATTACATTTATTTGTACTGTCATAGTTGACATACTCCCTTATGGGGTGTGCAATCTGTATCTGGGCTGGGAGGGGGGATTTTATTAATATTATTGAAGGCGAGGGGCTATCAATATTACGAGGGTTTGGGGCAAGTCTCCTTTGGCACAACTTGCACCTGCCCTTCTAGAATCAGGCCCAATGTGCTTAAGCATATAATCTAATCCAAATATATTTAAACAACACATCCCACACTATATGGTTTGCTAAAATCATTGCCACTTTTATTATTTTAAACCTGAAAAGAAGAAAATTGTCCCTTTTTAGTGTCTACCTCCCCCCACCCCACCTAACTCCCCACTCAGCAACCACCACCCCACACACACCCACACAGCGTCACTCACCTAAACATGGTCCCACACATAGATCCACTCTCCAATCAGAAAGACACCCTCCTGCTGGAACCGTGACTGTGATATGATAAGTCTGGTTAATGATTATAAAATGCATTTTGAACATTTACTCATAACTTTGCCATTTTTAAATATTTTTACACCTAATTTTCTAAATGTCCTTTATGGGACCCCACCTCATGAATAAAGTAGGTGACATTTTTTAAATCTGTCCCAAAAGGTAATTTTGTAGGTGTTTCATGAAATCCCGATTCAGGTGGGATTTGAAAATTTTCACCTACCGGGATCATGAGGTGGGGTCCTAAGAAGACTATGTTGAACATTTGGTGGAACAATATGGTAAAATGACCAGGTTATGAGTGATCATTGAAATATTTCAATATTCACTCATATCTTCACTCATTTTCAATATTTTTCACCAAACTTTCAATATACCATTTTTGGACCCCACCTCATAAACAAGGCAGGTGACATTTTTCAAATCCAGACCAAAAGATGATTTGGTCGTCATGCCATAAAATCACCTTTTGGGTAGGATTTGAAAATTTCCCCATACTGGGTTCATGATATAGGATCATAAGAAGAATATTTTGTCAAGATATTAAAGAGTGACAAAGTTATGAATGTACATTTAAATATTTCCAGGCTCACTCATAACATAGATAATTTTCAGTATTTTGACCCCAAATGTTCAACATTGCCATTTTTCACACCACCTCACGAACATGACAGGTATCATTTGTTCAAATCCTGGTCAAAACACATTTTCACACTTGTGGCACAAAATGATGTTTTAGTCAGTATTCCAGAAATGTCACATGCCATGTTTATAGGGGGAAGTCACAAAATAACTATGCTGAAAATTTAACATCAACATTAAAAAAAATTAAGAAGCATTGTGTGCAGAGCCAGACTTTAGCCCAGTTGGTAGTGTTTTGTGATCCCAAGTCAGTCAGCTGAGTTCAGGGGCAAATTCAGAGAGCCAGCTGGATGGGCTGGAGTGAAGGGATGGTGCTGCCATGTGACACCACTCCCTAGCCTTGGAAGGGAAGGTGCAGGGTTGGCCACACAGACACAAGTACCATATAGTAAAGATAACTCTTCCCTTGGTATAGAATTCTGAACCTCTGCACCCACGGTTGCCAGAGGGCCCTGCACTTTAGCTAACAGATGGACTATTTGCCCTGTACATCTGCATCTGTAGCCACATGGATGCACACCTAGATGGCCTTGTGTTTACATAGCCCACCAGGCAGCCCCACACATTTTTGACATCCATTGCTGCATGGAAGTGCAGGGTCCAGACAGCCCTGCACTTTCGCAGGCAGACAGACTTTTCCCTTGGTGCAGGGCCCAGAGGGTCCTGAGCATCTGCATCTGTTCACAGAAGTCCTGATGGGATCTGTATGAATGAGAATACAATTTTACTATCTCAAAAAGAAAGAAAATTCATTGCAAAATAACTATGTTAATGCACCAGTTAAAGAGCAATTTTCTATTATAACAAGTTTAAAAACTCTAGATTTATACCAATTAAATTTTAACTTCATTTTTTCTAGTTATGTGTTTGTTTGTTTTACTTTTCCCTGCTGTTGGTCTACTAAATATTGTAGATAATGCAGCAATTACTTCATTGAGTCTTTCAAAATGTATTTAGCTCTCCCCTGCTAACCACACAACTGTTGTTTGTGATATCACAGTCTGTTGTTATGGTGAGTACTATAGTGCCATAAACAAAGGCACTGTGAAGTTAACAGGGGAGGGGTAAATATTTTTAAATGTTTTGTATACAGATTTTTTTAGGTGGACTACCAAGATCTGCTGTAAATCTTGGAAAGGAACTTCGAAAATGAAGATGCAAATTGTAAAAGCTGAAACATCTTATTAATGAAAGTACATGCTGAAGTGCAGAGTTGCTCTTTACGGTTCAACTTAATGCCACAGAAGTAGGGAAATGAGGTGTTAGGGTTCCCAACCCTAACTTCCCTACCCCAAAAACAGCAAAAGAACAAGACCACACAAGCAACCACAGACAGCCATCAGGTAAGACAAACAGCACACAACTGTTTCCAGATGACACAAATGCAGTTGCACTGATCAAATGCAGCTTACACTGACAGAGATGTTTAACAAAGTAAAAAACACCAGCACAGAGCAGACTGTTTTTAAAACCTTTTTTATGTGTGCATTTTAACATTTTTAATGCCTTTTACACATTAAAATAGTTTTCAAACATAAGTAGTGTGTGTGTGTGTGTGTGTGTGTGTGTGTGTGTGTGTGTGTGTGTGTGTGTGTGTTATCTATGGGTCTACGGGTCTCCCTAGTAAGACCAGAGTAAACTCTGCTAGCACTACACTAGCACTAAGTTTAAACACTGCCCACCTGCTTTAGTGAATAGCCCACTTACGTGAATATTTACAGTCAGCAAGGTGGGTATTCACTTAAACGAGTTCTGAGCAGCTCTTTGTGGCCAGCAGGTGGTGCTAAATTTTTCTGTCACTCTCACTGTATTCCTTCCTGTTATCGTCTCCCATTCAGTATCTCTGAGTCCATCTAGCTCTGTTGTCTTAGTGTTTCCTAGCTCAAGTCCATTTTGTTGTAGGTTTTCTTTTTACATTCTCCAAGTACAGTCCGCTACCATTAATGTCTGTACCAGGAGCAAGTCAGGCAAGGCATATAAAAATGAAGCCACAATCGAGATTGGTAAGCGGAGAGCACAACACACTGAGGATGTTTAGGGCAGGCTGAGCAGAGTGCAGACTGCGGTCAGAATGACAAACTGTCTTTTATATTTCCCAACAGGACGAGACATTTGTCCCATAATTCTACCTTTATATCATATGATGTGACATCTAATTGGAGTGGGGCTGGGAAACGGGGTATTTGTGGGCTTTGGATTGATGATCGGGTTTTTTAATAGCTTTTGTTTAACAGTTTCTTAATAGGAGTTTTTGGTTTTTAGGGTAAATCTTGAAATGATGAACTTCTCTGGGAGTGTCTTAATTTTTCTTTGTCTCCCTATTCTTTTTAGTTCATTTTAACTATATAACCTTGAGGGTAATTAACTACGTAAAGACTAAATACTTGATGTCAATGTTTATTTTTATTTGGTACTGTGCCATCATGTATAATTGGCATCGTTCTGTTATGCTGTAATTGTACTCTACATTTTTATGTTTGCTTGCACGCATGTGCAAGAAACATAGTGTCACCATACGAGTTTTCATAGGTGTGCCTCCCCCACTTCCAATGCCTTGCTCCCTTTTGTAGGCACAGATGCACCACACCAATGAATGTCTGAGCTCTCTATGACAGCCGTTCAGATGTAGTGGCGTACAGTTCTGAGGAAAACACCACCACAATCAGCAGTGGTAACATGTAGGCAATTTGCATACTGCTGTCGGCAGTATGCAGATTGCCTACACGTACGTCAGCACTGCATCGGAACTGCCATAGACAGTTTGTCGCCCCCCCATGAACATTATGTAGCATGCTGGGAGCCCACCCCAACATGTTCATGCACTCCCCTCCACCCCCGCACATTGTATGACCGACGGGGGTGCCCAATTCCCTGTCAGCTCCACTGCCCCCCCAAACAGATTTCTAGGTGCCACACTGGGAGCTCACCCCAGTGTGGCAAAAGTCCTTATGGCCATTGGGGTGCCTAATCCCCCATCGGCTCCACTGTACCCTAATCCCCCAGCAGCTCCACTGCCCCCCCAAACGGATTTCTAGATGCCATGCTGGGAGCCCACCCCAGCATGGCAAAAGTCCTAATGGCCATTGGGGGTGCCTAATCCCCTGTTGGCTCCACTGTACCCCCCCAAAAAAACCACAGACTTCTAGGTGCCACACTGGGAGCCCACCCCAGCATGGCAAAAGTTGGTATGGCTGACGGGGGTGCCCAATCCCCTGTCAGCTCCACTGCTCCCCCCAAAAAATAACCTTCCAGCTGCCACACTGGGAGACCACCCCAGCATGGCAAAAGCCCCACGTCATCTTCCTGAATAAGAAAAAAAAACCTGTAAAAAAAAATGGTCATTCATTGACTGTCTTGCCCCCTCCCCAACCTGCACCCACCCTCTGTGCACCCACCTCTCCACACCCCCTGACCCCATACTTACCTCCAGAGCCCAGTGCGACAATCTTCAGTGAACAGGAACACGTCTGCACTCTTCAAAGCTGACCACAAACTGAAGAAATGTCGGTAAGCTGTATAATGGCATAAATGGGAGGTTTTCAACTTTGGTGCATATCTCAGCCATTTTGGGGAATTTATTCACCAAATTTTCAACATGGGGTTCTTGGGTCCCCACCTCATGATCTCAGTCACTGTCATTTTGTTATTCAGTCCCAAAAGATGATTTCGCAGTCACTGTGTGGAACCACCTTTCGGGACCAAGTACAAAATAACAGTGTCACAGTTCATGAGGTAGGCCCCCAAAACCCTATGTTGAAAATTTGGTGAAAAAATTCCCAAAAATGACTGTTTTATGAGCATGCATTGAGCAGTTCCTACACACACTCATAACTTCACGAATTTTTAATATGTTCACTCCAGATTTTCAACATTGCCATTTTACCACACCTCCTTATGAGCAGTATAGCTGTCATTTTTCACATCTCACCCAAAATGTGTTTTTGTGCATGTAGTGCACAATGGCGCAGTCAGTTTGCGAAATCAATGTCTGAGACAGATTAAGAAAATCGCAGTGACATTGTTCATGAGCAGAGGTCTTAAAATGGCTATGTTGAAAATTTAGTGACAAAAGTCCTTAAAATGACTGTTACGAGTGTGCATTGCGCAGTTTCCATGCACCCTCGTAAGTTCATGAATTTGTAATATTTTCAGTCCAGATTTTCAACACTGGCATTTTTCTACACCTCCTTATGAACAGTACAACTGTCATTTTTCACACCCTGGCCAAAATGTGTTTTCGCACTTCCGGTGCAGAAATATGTGGTTGCTGTGGGAAATCAGTGTTGGGCACAGATTAAGAAAATCTCAGTGACACTGTTAATGAGCGGAGGTCCCAAAATGCCTGTGTTGACAATCTGCTGTAAAAAATCCCCAAACTAATTACATTATGGGTGTGTGTTGCGCAGTTTCTACACACGTTCGTGACTTCACCATTTTTTTTATATTTTCACTCCAGATTTTCAACATTGCCATTTTTTATATCTCCCCATGAACAATACAGCTGTCGTTTTTCACATCCTGTTCGAAATGTGTTTTCGTACCTGTGGTGCCAAATGGTGTAGTCACTGTGCAAAATCAGCTTTCGGCTAACAAACTGATATTGCCACTGTTCATGAGGTGGGGGTCTCAAAAAACCCATGTTGAAAATTTGGAGTGAAAATACCAACGAATGCCTGGGGTGTTAGGGTTTCTGACCATAATGCCCCACCCTGTAGAGACTGACATACAGCAGGGGTGTGACTTGGGATTGCCACCGTAATGCTCATGCCATTCCACCCCCACCCACACCCTGCAGCCAGTGACATGCATTGAGGTGTGCCTTGGACTCCTCGTCCCCAAAGTTCACCCTATTCTCCTATACTGCACCCATCTCACTGTATTTCCTTATGGAATGGGGTGAGCATAAGGCCCAAAGACCCCAAGGCACACATGACACTTGTCGGTGTCTGCAGGGTAGGGTGTGGTGAAATGGCTTGGCCGTTATGCCTGACGACCCAAAGGCACACCCTAATGCCTGTTAGTCTCTGCAGGGTTGTGGTGGGGTTGGCTACAGTTCAATACTTCACTGCCATTCCTATTATACATCTCTCTAACTCCTACACTACCAATGTCAATGCCAGCAAGCAAACATTTGGCATCGACAAATGCTTGTTATATAAGAAAAGTACAGTTACGTAAGAACTTATCATAACAGTAGATCTTCAAAAAGAGCTCTTGCAGCAGGCTATTACCATTAGGACTATGATGCCAGGCACTAGGACCCCACAGAAACCTTCTAGCTAGAAGTCTTCAGCGGGGACCGCCCTCGACATCGGCCAATAGTATATCGAGGGGCAGTCCCCAGCCCCACCTCAGTTCACCCGATGGAAATCCATTGGTAAAGCTAGCAGGTGGACCAGGCAGAATCTTGTCTTAAAGTAAAAAATATGCAGAAACTCACCAGTGGGAAGGAGGGAGGGAGGGAAAGCAGGACCTGCTGCAAGAACTCCTCTCGGAGATCTACTGTTATGGTAAGTTCTTACATAACTGTACTATCTTATTTTGAGTGGGAGCTCTTGCAGCAGGTATTACCATTAGGACTGAGTCTCAAGCAGTCCTGAAAAAAGGAAAAAGGTAGAGCCGGGAGGAAGTCGAAGTGCAATAGCTCTAAGAAGACACTAAGATAGGAGGCCTTGAAGGACCACCAGGCAAAAATGAGCCCTTCTTCTGGAAGCAATGTCCAGGCTGTGGTGCTTAATGAAAGTATGCACTGAGCTCCAGGTAGCTGCTGCACAGATGTCTGCAATGGAGACATTATGCAAGGATGCAAAGTAAGTAGCCACTCCCCTGGTAGAATGACCCCTAACCGAGCCCAGTAGGGGTTTGTTGTACTAGTTGTAACAGAAGATGATGCAATTTACCAGCCACTTAAATAATGTCTGCTTAGACACTAGGACACCTTGACAGTGGGTTGCAAAGGCCACAAACAACTGCTCTGTCTTATGGTGTGGAGCAGTGTGGTTAAGATAATACCGTAGCACCCTGTGGACATCCAAAGTATGCAGTAGTGCTTCCCCTGTGTTCAAATGATTAGGGTAGTTCGCTGGTAGGTTAATTTCCTGATTTAGCATGAGCTCAGACACTGCCTTGGGCAAAAACCTAGGATTAGTTCATAAGGACACCTTGTCCTTATAAAACACTAAATAAGGCTCCTTATACATCGGGGCCTGAAGTTCGGAAACTCTCCAGGCAGAAGTAACAGCAACTAAAAACAACTCTTTCCAAGAAAGGAAAGGAAATGAAGCTCACATTCCGCATCAGGCTAGAACAGGGGAAGAGTACATTTTTCGGCACATAAAAAGGAGATCCCAGGGCAGTACCAGATCTCTGATGGGAGGCTTAATTTGCAGTATGCCCCACAAAAATGTACAGGACGCATCCAGTTGAGCAAGGGTTTTTCCCTCCTTAGGTACATGGTAAGCAGAAATTGCGTAAGATGTACCTTTATGGAGGAGTAGCTCAAGCCTTTATTTAGTAAGGAGAGGAGATACTCTAGAATTGAGTTCACTGGACTGGTAAGCAGGTCCAAGTGACAGGGTGAAGCCCACAGGCAAAATCTTTTCCACGTCATGGCATAAGTGGATTTAGTTGATGGCTTTCTCACTGCTATGAGAACATACGCCACCTTCTGGGAGACCCCATACCTAAACTTGACTAAGTCTGCAGGAGCCAGGCATGAAGATGTAGGGATCTGAGTTTGAGGTGGACCAGAATTCCCTGATCCTGTGATAGCAAGTGCAAGCTCAGCGGCAGCTGTATTGGCTCCACCAAATCTTCAGAGGCCAAAATGGAGTGATGAGGATCATCTCTGCTCCTTCGGCCTGTAGCTTCAGAAGAACCTTCTGAAGAATGAGAAAGGGAGGGTAGGTATACAGAAACCTTCCTGTCCAACAGAGGGGAAAAAGCATCTGTCCAGAAAACACTGGGCATGGGCTCTAGCGAGCAGAAACTGGGCAGTTTGGTGTTGAGTGGAGACACAAAGAGGTCCATCTCTGGGTGGCCTCACCTGTCGAATAGATGATCTGCTACTGACTGGGGGAGCTCCCACTCATGAGCCTTGGACCGAGACCAGCTTAGGCTGTCGGCCAAGACATTTTGGATGCCTGGAACATGAACAGCAGTGAGGTCTAGGCGGTGTTCCACTGCTCAATACCAGACCCTCATCGCCTCCCGGGAAAGGGGGGTTTGAAAGTGTGCCCCATTGCTTGTTGATATAAAACACTACCAATGTGTTGTCTATCTGGATGTTAAGAGGGCCTGGCAAAAGGTCCATCTGAAGCACCCACAAGGCATTTAGAACTGCTCATATCTCTGGGACATTGATATGGAACATTTGCTCATCTGGAGAGCATGTCCCCTGGGTCTGTCTATCTTCCAGATGAGCACCCCAACCAAGACTGGATGCATCTGTAGTAAAAATCTGTCTTGGGGGCTCCCGCTGAAAGGGGACCCCTTGTACCAGATTGGAGGGGTCTAGCCACCAGGAAAGAGTCCTTCAGACTGGGTCAGAGACCCTGACTGGCTGGTTCAGGTCATCTGACCTCTGGTCCCACTGCACTCTGAGCATCCATTGTGTTATTCTCATGTGGAGGTGGGCCAAGGGAACTGTAGGGATAGCCACTGCAATGTGCCCCAGAAGTCTGAGGAAGGTCCTGGCTGGGACCTGTGGAGCCATGGATACCATCCAGGCTATGCCCCTTAGATGATAGGAGGAAGGTATGCCCTGAACTGTGTCCAGAACCACTCAGATGAACAGCAGTCACTGGCTGGGCCATGGGGATGACTTTGGAAGGTTCAGGGTGATCTCCAACTCTCAGAAGAGAGTAAAGGTGTCTCCAAGAGTGCAAAGCAGCTGAACTCTGGAAGGAGCTGCCAGGAGCCAGTCAACTAGACAGAGGAAGACGTAATGGCCCTGGCATTGGAGAGTCACAGGCAGCACCGATAGGCATTTGGTGAAGACTCGAGGAGTGGAGGAGAGGCCTAAGGGCAAGGCTCAAAACTGGTAATGCCTCCCTTGGAAATGGAACCTCAAGAACTTCCAATGGGGAGAAAAGACCCTTATGTGCAGATAGGCATCCTGCATGTCCAGGGGACAGAGCCAGTCTCCTTGGTGCAAGAGGGAAATGAGGCCGGGAAAAGTGACCATTCTGAATCGCTTGTACTCTATAAAGAGATTTAGAGAGCTGAGATCCAGAATAGGCCAAAGATGTCCAGTCTTTTTTGGGACCAGGAAAAAGTGAGAATAGTGGCCCTGCCCCTGTTGAGCCGGGGGGGACAGCTCTATTGCCCGCTTCTGCAGAAGGGCTTGGATTTCTCCTTCTATCAGAGGAATGTGCAAAGGAGGAAAATGGGAGGGCCCTGGTGGCTCATCCGGAGGGATCTGAAGGAATTTGAGAGTATGTCCTCTCCTGATAAGGTCTAATACCCAGAAGTCTGTGGTGATGCTGCTCCATTCCTCTAGGCAGAGGGAGAAGTGAACTCCTACTGACTCCCCCATAGCCTCCACTGGAGATGGGGGGGCAGGTAGTGAGTCATTGGGCAGATCTGGGAACAAGCAGAGAGGGCTGGGAGGTCTTGGAGCCTCTGGAGGAGGAGCTCCCAGGAATTTGGGTTGATGCTTTCCTCTTGAAGTCTCCCCTCTGCTGAAATTGGTCGCGGGTATTTTGCCCTGAGGGCTTACTAAAAGGCCTTCTGTGAAAGGGGTTTCTGGTCCCTCTTATACATCTTTTGGATGGACCAGACAGATTTCCCAGACTCTTGGAGATGAGAGATCAGTTTTTCCATCTCCTCCCCAAAAAGGACGGAACCATGGAAGGGAAGGTCCAGGATCCCAGACTGCAGATCCTGGGAGAATCCCTAGACTCTGAACCAGGCGTGAAGTCTAAGGCAAACACCAGATGCCACTACCCTAGAGACCATGTCTACAGTGTCATACAAGGCCCTCAGAACATGAGTGCCTACATCTGAACCCAACTTCAGGATATCCAGGAGCTCAGTCTTTTGAGTCAAGCCTGGCAAGGCCTGAGCAACCTCAAAACCTTTCTCCCACATCGCATTCTGGTACTGAACTATATGTGTGAGAAAAATCAATGATCTAATAGAGTAGGTGGAGGCAGAATACACTTTCTTGCCCACCTGGTCTAAACATCTGGACACTACATGTTGGGAGGCTGCGAACTGAGATGTTTCAGCTTCTTTGACTTGTTGTGAGCAGCCATAATCACCATTAAGTCTGCCTGAGGGTGTTCACCAGAAAAGGCTCATCTCTCAGTGCCCAGTAGAGCCTATTCAATTTTTTTGAGCTCACCGGAGTGGTAGAGGGATGCTTTCAAGTGATCCGAGTGAGATCCTGGAACATATCCACTAGAGGAGGAATGACTAAGGATTTTGGATCCTTCTGCATCAGGTATTTGGCCAATCTTGGATCCAGATCCTCCATCTCCCATCCATTGGAGGTCTGGATGTGCCTCATGATGTCCATAAAGGTAGGATCATCAGAAGGAGATCTAGGGGTGTCCTTTTCATCTGGGGACACATGTCTTTCTCTTGAAGGAGAATGATTGAAACCCAAGGTATTGGAGTCTGAACCGTGACCTCTAGAAGAGAGAGAAGCCGATCTAGAGCCTGAGGAAGATCTGGGCCTCTCTGAAGAATGCCACCAACTACAGGACCGGCAGTGGCAGTAAGACCAGTGATGGCTGCGGAACCAGCAATGGCTAATACAATGCCGACGACAGCTATTCAACCTACATCAGCTGACTGACCACCTACAGGTGAAAGAGCAACGACAGTAAGTACTTGATGAATGGGAGCAACACTGGTGATGCCACTCCCTATGTAAAGTCCAGCCACAGGTGTCAGTAGGACTATATGAGTGGAACTTGGCTTTAGGTATGGAGGAGGCACGTTAGTCTCTCCAACCTTGGTCCTTATCTGAATCCAGAATCAGTATAGTACCTGACTGTGGTGGAAGGACATCTTTTTTCACTTGGCCCCACCAAAATTAAAAAAGTTCTGTCAGTTCTTCTTTTGAGAACTGAGGAGCCATTGGCCCAGCTGGGGGTGGGGGTGAGGTGTTTCTGGCTTAGGTGGAGCAACTGGGGAAGAGGTGAGGTCTGATTGGTCCCTGGGAGAGGGAGTTAACTGATCCTGTTGGTCGTCGGGTGTAGAAGTCCTATGGATCGATGACTTATTGAGGTCCTGAGGGGCTTTGCCCAATGTACGACCCTTGTCTGGTACCATCAACAGTCTGGAGCTGTCCAGCTTGGAGACCGTCACCGGTTTGGCCATAGGTGCCTGAGAGACCATGGTACGGTGAGCCGAGGCCAGCTTCAAGACTGATTCCCGACCCCTGTGCTCAGTGGTCTTACCTGAAACCCCAGGAGAGACTAATGTTGGGACCTTACGCAATGGGATTGAGGTCCCTATAGAAGACAAGGAAGAGGTCCTGACCCCTGAGGTGAAGGGTGACCACAAGGATGTTGTCTTCACCTTCAGGGTACTCAAGGCTGGTGTAGAACCTGAGTCCTGCTTTCCACTCCCTGACATTGGGGTTTTGGCAGGATTAGAAGAATCCTGCCACCCAGTAAAGTGATGCAAATGGCAGGAGAAGTGGTCAGAGCCCCCCCCCGAGTTGGAACCCAAGGAGGTCTTCTTACAGTGCGGGGACCTGGAGCATGAACGCCCCTTGGACCGACCCCAGTCCTTTTCTCAGGACTTACATTGGTCTGAGTCCTTTTTCTTGTCCTTATGCTTCAAGGAGCGAGAAGAAGAGGAAGGCTTCTTGGCTGGTGAACTCTGCATCACAGCCACCTGCTGTTCCAATGTGTGGGCCTTTAGTGCCTTAAGGCAGTGAATCTGAGTCCAGCCAGTAAAGCCACTGCAAATGGAGCAGGCCCTGATGTCGTGATCGGGCCCCAGGCAGATAACACAGGCCTCATGCTTGTCCTTGGCTGGAATCTGGTGACCACAGACACACTTTGTCCTCTTCTTCTTGGTCAAAGAAACTGAGGATGGTGAAAATGACAAGCAGATGAAGATAAATTGGACATAAAGTGGACCTTTCAACAAAAAAAAGTTTGAAGAACTATCAAAAATTTGTTGAAAACCACCAAAAAACATTCTAGAAGGCAATTGAAGTGCTGAAATAGACAGGTCTGCGACAGAAAAAGAACTGAGGTGGGGCTGAGGACCGCCCCATTATATACCATTGGCCGATGTAATGAAGGAGCTGGCATCGGGGCAGTCCCCACTGAAGACTGCTAGCTAGAAGGTTTCCATGGGGTCCTAGTGCCTGATGGCATAGTCCTAATGGTAATGGCCTGCCGCAAGAGCTTCCACTCGAAGTAAGCTCTAAAGATAAAAAGTTAAAAAAAAAGAATGACAATCTGTCATAGTAGCAGCTTCATTTACAGTACTTTAATTTTTTTAGTCAAAATATGAGGTGGAAGCCAGCAATTGGGAAGTATCATGTAATGTGTTTTTGTAAAGCACATGCACTCATAACATTCAGGGTAAGAGCAGGGACAGCACTTTCAGTGAATCTGATCATAATGATGGCTTTCACCTTTCATTTTTAAATGTTGTGCATTTTGCTTTAAAAAAAATTTAAAAATATGTCCAGAAGTTCCTGAAAATAAGTGGATTTGGGGAATGTGGGAGGGTGTTTGGTGCAAGTTCCTGATATGGATTCCTATTAATTTCTGTGCTGCTGTGGGACAGAGGGATTCATATATGTAATGAAGTCAAGTGTGTGCCTGGATCTGATCCAGTGATGCTATTATCAGATAGCATCACTTGTCCAGGAGCACACTGACCAATCAGCTTCCCAGAAATGCTCTTCATATTGCATGATAACATTTTTTCTTTTATGTTATTTATTGTGGTTTTGTATGATGTATTGTTTGTTAAATCTTCTGTACTCCTATCCTTAGGTACAGCTGAAAACTGGTCATTTCCCAGTCTATGTCCTGGTTAAAGGAGTACTACAGGCAAAATCTGCAAAACAATATGTTGTGCAGAGTGTTTTGATTTGTATGTGTAGTCTTAGTGTGTCCTTCCTGTTGTTTGCTATTAGGAATTTTTTTCTAAATTTGCCTACTAGTTTTATGGGGGAGGAAATCTGGGTCTTATTGTATGTGGATGATACTGTACTGTATGTTAATAACTCCACCCAAAACATCCTAAAGGTCCTTGAGATAATTAGAATCTTCATCTCAGCCTCTGGTTTTAAAAATTAATGAGGATAAATCGAAGGTGATGCTACTGTGCCACCACTGACACAACAATTAGCAGGAATTCAGTAAACTATGGTAGGCCCCTAAGCGGCTGAGATACCTAGAAGTTTGGATTTCCCTGATACCTCTAAATTATTCCACATGAACTATCAGAAACTATGGGGTGATCTGCAGAAAGACTGACATTATTGGAAAGAAATGTCCTTGACTGTAGAGGGGAAGGGATGAGACAATCTGAATGAATATTTTACCTAGACTGAACTTCTTATTCTCTGCCTTACTCATCAAGATTCCAACCCAGACTTGCAAGCAAATACAGAAAATGTTAGTGTCCTTTGTTGGGGGGTGGCAAGAGACCGAAGGTTCAGTGTTCAGTCATAATGACTAAAAAGGGTAAAGGAGGGCTGGGAATCCTTGACATTAAATTGTATTACTGGGCAGCCCAATTGCAAAACTTTGTCAAAATCAGACTGGGAAATATTGCTTCCAACTGGACTAACTCAGAACAGTTCTGTCTTGTGGGAACCAGGCTAGCAGATGTCCCCAGTGCCACTCAGAGGAACACCACCCCGGCAGAGGTTGGGAACCTCCAGATGAAGCTCACAACTCAAATCTGGGGACAAGTCTGCAAAAAATGGGGAAAGAGCCCAAGGAGTAACATGTAGAGAAAGCCAGTCACACAAAAAAGGTTCTTCATTAAAATCCAATGCCTTTATTAAATCAATTTTCCAGAATCAGAGCCTCAAGAAAGTCTAATGTTTCACTCTACAGGGCTTCCTCAGGGAGGAGGATTTTCACATAAACATATGAAAAATTATCAAAAAATGTTTTATACCACAATTGACAAAAATATCAGTGTCTATTCGATCATTGCCACATGTGCAGCTGGCTTTCTTTACATGTTATTTAAGCAATAAGGAATGACAAGGTGTGTGTTATCATGTAATAACGTCACTCCTGAGGTGGGTTGAAGCACGCGGTGAAGCTGAGTGCTTCCACCACCCCAGGAGTGATGTTATTACATGATAACACACACCTTGGCGTGCCATATTGCAATTATACAATGACTCGATGTTATACAAAACAAAAATAAAAATAAAAATGTTTTTAGTAGATTTTTAGTGAGGCAGTATATCTTTGTTTCTGAAAAAAAAATCCATATCATCCAAAAAATCAACACAGTGATGTTATTGTGTAATATCATCACTGTCTCAGGCACACACTGACCAATCAGAGTCCAGGAAATTTTCTTGCCATTGTATAATTGAAGTTTTTCTCACACCAGCCCCAGGATAACATTTCCTACCACTACCTGAAAGGAAAGGTACCCACCCAGCATTGTGGCTTGTTCAAAAGAACATAGTGGCCAGCAGGCTTACTCTGATGCAAGCATGCAAATATTTTCCCCCAGATCATCTAGATACAGTGTATAAGGAGATGGGAATGCCAAGGATGTGTATATTGGGCCAATTTCTAGATGGACAATCTCTTAGAACTTTTCGGTAAATGTGTACTGAATTTAGTTTGGTTAGGCAGGACCTGTATCACTACATGCAATTAAGACACCATTTCACTTCAGAACCCCTGGTATCCTCACTTAACTTGGAGGAAAACCCCATCAGAAAGGTCTTTCTTAATTGCCTATCCACAGTCACCCTACAAAGTTAATTTCCATGCTGTATTCAAACCTTAAGGGATTGGAAGAGGACCAGGTTTCACACATAAAAGATAAGTAGAGGGAAGAGACAGGGGATGAAGTCACAGACAAGGAATGGGTCCTCACAAGGGATTTCTTCAACATACCTTAAATTGACTGGGAGGAATAAAATGCCTGAGAGAAAGCAGGCAAGTATTTTTAATCAGTCATGAAGGACAGCTTCCTTTTTTAGCATGTTGGACTTGGAACAAAATGAGAGTCAGTTATTGATCTTCTGCTTAGTAGTGGGTAAGTGGCCAGTAGGTAACAATGAAAATAAAAGGAATTAATTTAAAGTGAAGGAGAAGCAAATTCACCAACAATAAGAAATGGATTCTGAATTTCAGGCAAGCTGATTTCATAAGCTGAGGGAGACACCTGGTTGTGGTTAAATTGCTGAATAAAGTGCTGAGGAGTAGTGCTAATGCCAAGTGAGAGGCTCTGACAAGGAGGTCCTTGAGGCCTCAAAGCACTGGGCTGTTTTGTCTTAGGTATGTGGATCCTGTATGTATTTGCTGCATTACTGCGAAGCTGTATAAATAAATATTTACAAACCAGTAAAGTGGTTTAATTTCTCACTTGGCCTGGAGTATGTTTTTTATTTATTTCCTGAAGCAGCATATGACTGAAGCAATGACTAGATGCATCAAAATGGCAACAGGAGCAAGAGGGCTAGGCAGAGGCCTTCATGGTTTTGCAAGGAACTCTAGGGGAAATTAAGAAGAAAAAGAGAGTGCAAGATAAATGGAAGGATTCCACGGACAGACCAAGGAAAATCAAATATACTGCACTGCAGAAAGAATGCAAGGCCTTGACTGCGCAGTCCAAGGCTGATTTAGAGGACTGCATTGCACAGGGGATCCAGAGGATTAAAGAAACCATGTTTTATTACATAGCGGACAAAAAGGGAGTAAGTGAGTCTGATCAGTGGGTAGGGGAGCCACTAGGCAAGGTAGGGAGCACCTAAAGCACTCAATAACTATTTAGTGTCAGTATTAGGCTTGTAAGTCAGGGAGCATGGACAGCAAAAGGTAAAAGTTATGGCACAGGTGCAAACTGGACAGAACGCAGTGTTGATCAAATCAGAATAAATAGGTACAAGTCTAGCAGATGCAAAACTAGTAAAATTCCAGGGTCTGGCATTGTTAGGCTGGGCCCCCACTCCATATTGGTTACCCCTTGTGCATCTTGGACAACACTGTTCTGTAACTACTGACCATAATGATACTGAGTATGACTAACGAAGCAGGGCATGTACCTGCCATACAAGAGTGGCTACAGGAACCAATTATTGATTATTGTTTGCTGCTAACTACGATGTTATGACTACTGATACAAATATAACGTGATTTTACTGTGTTTTTCCTAACTAAGAACTAAGCACTGTTTTATGATTTATTGCTTGCAACAATACCATTGTATGACCAAGTGTGGACTGTACCACCATCTGGTGGGTTATGTTACAATTACTTCTAACTGTATTTGGAGCTGCCTTATCCAAAATTATAATGATGTTCACTTTATACAACAGCACCACCTAGTGGACTGCTGTTTGCCTATAATAGTAATCTATTGTTTTAGCACCAGAATGCCAGCCAGCATATTTCTATACTTTGTATATCTTTACATTCTGGGAGCCACCTAACTTTTAGCCAATAGGGCTTGTTTTGTATGTTAGCTGTAATTATAATATACGCAAGGACTAGCCGTTGCCATGATTTTTAGCTTAGTATAATAGGGACTGCATACCATTTGCACTCCAAGTCTGATTATATGCTCCAGAGTATAGGGAATAGTCTGGCTCCCGATGTCGAGATAAGGCAATGCAGGGCTTATATTTGGTCTTTAATGCTGCCTGTGACATACAAGCCCCACTAAAAAAGATGAAGATCCATGGCACAGTGCACTCCTGGATAACTCCAGAGCTCATAAATAGTATGAAACAATAGGACCATCTCTGGCACTGTGCTAAAGCCTCAGGGAAGCAACGGGATATATACAAGCCTATAAAGCAACTAGAAATGCATGCATGTGGGCTATTCATCAGGAGAAAAGTAGATATAAAGAAATGCTGTCTAACACATGGGGGACAGTAGGACATTTTGGTCTAATGTCAAAGATATCACTGGTCAGGATCCAAAGGTGTCACCCACAATGCTAAACCTTGATGGAGCCCCCACCATGGACCCTATTACAATTGCGAACACTTTTAATGAAGCTTTCACTAACCTAAGCAGTGTGCTACCTCACGACTTCTTTGATGATACAGCTACAATGTCAGCCAGCCACTACAAGGACAAAATCCTGGAATCCCCCCTTTCTATTTTAAGAAAATCTCAGTGAACCAGGTTAGAAAACTCATTAATAAAGTATTGGGGAGATCTAGGCACAGTGGGGATTCACTAGATCTCTAACTTATCACACTTACCCTTGAGGAAGTACTCTTACCCATTATAAAGATCCTTAACCTCTCACTAACCCTGTCACAATTCCTGCATATCTGGAAAATGGCCCTGGTGACCCCAGTACATAAATCTGGTGATCATGCCCTGCAATAACAACTATAGGCCAATATCAAGCTTCCCTCCTCTATCCAAAGTTCTGGAATGCATTGTCACCAATCAACTTGTGGATTACCTTGAAAAATATTCCATCCAATGCCCACAACAACAACATGGGTTTAGAAAAGGGCACAGCACTACTACAGTACTTCTGGAATTCACCAACTTCATTCAGCAATCATTCAACCAATGCAATCTGGTAGGGGCCACCTTCATAGATTTAGCAAAAGCCTTTGACATGGTTAATCATCCACTTCTCCATCCACTCACAATAGGTCTTTCCTACGACACAATACACTGGTTCAGTAGCTACCTTAAAGATAACACAATTGCACATACCCCAATAATGCAAAGCATTGTGGGAAACATATGCAAATCCCCATGAGAGAATTTGGACTGGCTCAATTGCGTGGTGCCAGAAGGCCACAAAGTACAATCAGCAAAGGTTAAGAACAGTAGACACATACACATGTTTCGTCCCCATTTGGACTCATCAGTGTGCCATATCTGTGTCTTAGCCCAGGGAGAGAGAGCCAGCCACCCCTTAAGGGGGATGTTATTTGTTTGGACCATGGAGACCCCAAAATAGAGAAGGAAAAGAACTACAAAAGAACCACAGAGCAAATGCCCTGAGGCATGGGTTATCCCCGAGGATATTGGTCTTACAGCCAAATTTTAAAGAAAACACAATGGCACATAGCACAATAATGCAAAGCATCATGGGAAATGTATGCAAATCCCCTTGAGAGAATTTGGACAGGCTCAACTTTAAGCAGAATTGCATGGTGCCAGAAGACCTCATAGTACAATCAGCAAAGGCTAAGAACAGCAGACACATACACATGTTTCGTCCTCATTTGGGCTCATCAGTATGCCATATCTGTGTCTTAGCCCAGGGAAAGAGAGCCAGCCACCCCTTAAGGGGGATGATATTTGTTTGGACCATGGGGACCCCAAAATAGAGAAGGAAAAGAACTACTTTGAAGATAGAACTCAGCAGGTGAAAATAGCAAATGTCACCTCTGAACAGCAGATTGTCTGATCTGGAGTACCACAAGGATCATTTTTTTTTTTTAGTCTTTGGTAACTGGGTAAGACCCACTAGGCACAAGTGCCTGTTTTCAGGGGCGACCTGGGAGCACTGGGCGGTTAAGTGACTTGCTCAGAGTCACACAGTATGCAAGTGGAGGTTGTCATAATCAAACCCAGGTCTGGTCTGCTGGATGTACCAAGCTCATTCACAGCTCATTACTGTAACCTCTAGGCTATACTGCCAGCCCAATTCTTGGCCCTCTCCTTTTTAGTATCTTTCTGAACAGCCTGCAGGCCTCCTGTCAACCCACGGATTCTCCTATATGCAGACGATGCTGTTATTTTCACATCTCACCTTGATCCCAACCTTCTAGAAAGCAAACTACAACTCAGTTTCAAGGAAGTTGAGGAATGGTTTAGGGCCCACAAATTGGTCCTAAACTATAAGAAAATGAAAGTACTGTTGTTCACCTCTTCTCGAAATAAGTACAAGAACCATGCTCTTACCATTAGAAATAACCTAGGTGCTCCACTTAAACAAATCCAGCACTTTAAGTACCTTGGTGTAACCTTGGATTGCCATCTCTCCTATGCACTTCAGATTGAGAATGTTGCCAAGGCCATCAACATTAGGACTGGGTTCTTATATAGGTGCAGGCAGAGTTTGACACCAGAAGCTCTCAAGCTTGCTATCCACAACTCGGTACTGTCTGTCATCGATTATGGCCTGGTCATATACAGATCTGACACTGCTACCTCACTTAAAAGGCTTACCGTCACTTTAAACAAAGTGTGTAGACTTCTCACGGGCGCTGCATGTCTCACACACACTTGTAAGCTATATGCTCAAACTGGGTGGCTTCAGTTAAGTGATAAGCTCAAATACCAAATGTGCCTACTAACTAAAAAAGTGCTCCTTGGGCTCCTGCCTCTAGGCGTGGGAAACCTTCTTTGCCAGTCTCAAAGGACCCGATGCACTTGCACTTCTACCACTTGTCTCCTAGTTCCTAGGTGCCGAACAACTCAAAGTTAGCTTTCCTTTGCCTATAGAGTTCCACTCTGGTTCAATGGATTGAACAGCGAATTAAGTAATCTACCCAGAATTGGCCATTTCAAATACATGCTCCAGCAGTATCTCATATCTGAAAGCTCCTGTGATTGTGCCACTTAAGCAAAGGTATACCTTTCCCACAACTTACACTACCTCACTACTCCCTGCTCACCTCCCCCCGATTACATAGTGTGAAAAACTGACTAGGACCTTGGCTGCTACCACTTTCCATTGTTCTTCAACCCCTTCCCCCTCTTCTCCATTTTCTCACCCCTCATTCCTGCCATCTCCTGCAGTACTTTGATAATGTCTCTGGCTGCTACCCATCTCCTTTGGTCCTTAAACTATACTCCCCTCTCTTCTTCTCCTTCTTGCCTGCACGCCTTTCTATTATTATACATAGTGCTGATTTTTATCATGTAATTAACTCTGTCACTGTATTTATGTAATTCAATTGTTAGTCCTTCCGATGTTTGTTTGTTACCCTCCCCACTGACGTGATACCTTTATAAATGAGCTACTTGTGTTGAAAGGTATTTTGTAATCCGAGATTGAATAAATAAAATAAAAAACATCCAACCTCTCATGGAGATCAGGTACCTAGGCCCATCACTAACCCTTGGCCCCAGAACTCCCCAAGGAAATGGAAGTGCCTGTGGCCTCTACTGCACAAGCCTGGAAATCTGAAACACCATCCCTGTATCTGGTTGAGGACTTACAGGAATCCCAAACCTCACAGGACATGCTCCAATACCAATACTCACCAGAGGATGAGCTTGTGCATTCTGATTGAAGATTACAGGCCCCAGTTCGTAACATCAACAAACATGTGCTTGATGGTAGCAGACAGCCTTGCCCCAAGGGGCTGCCAAACAGTTTTGCTTTTGGATACTGGTGCAGCCATGTCAGTATTACACCAAGAAGACCCAGAGACATCGGCCTGGTCCACGAGCAAAAGCACCATTGCCCACGGAGTGGACAGAACCAGGTTAGCCATCTATCGATCACACCCATTGGCAGTGATCATTGGCACTTTGCGTACTACATTTGTGTTCAACCTGATGGTCCTATATCATCACCCCAGCATCTTGGGAATTGACTTCCTAGTGTGACACAGCTGTGTTGTGGACCTAGCCAATCTGCTAATCATCCATATTGAAGGACAATACCATGCATATGTCATCCTTGACTCACATGGTGTGGCTGCAATACCCAATAATGACACAGAATATGATGTCATCACATCACTTCAAAACCTCCCACTTTACGATAGGCTCCTGCCTATTGTGGAAAGACACCTGGATACTTTTGCCAAACATAAGCATGACTGTGGATGGATGGACACCTGTATAGTTGTCCCCGGACCCACACCAATCAGACTCAAGCAGTATCCATTTTCTGCTGAGGCCTTGCCATCCCTGAAAGCCACCATTGGGTCCCTATTACAGCAAGGGGTCATTAGACATTGTGTGTCAACCACCAATTCCTCCATTTGGCCAGTAAAAATGCCCAACAGAGCTTAAAAACTCACTATTGACTACAGGAAACGTAATCAAGTCACCCCTAGCTGTTCACCCACAGTGGCCTCAGTTCCTGATGTACTTAAATTGCTGAAACCAGAGCAAAACTTGTTCAGCACCCTAGACATCTCCAACAGTTTCTAGTCATTACCCTTGAACCATGATAGCCAGTACAAATTTGCTTTCACATTTGAAGGACGTCAGTACACCTGGACATGTCTTCCCCAAGGATTCCATAACAGCCCATCACTCTTTCATATTCGCATGCACAAAGCCATCAAAAGCTTCAGTGTCACACAATGCCTCTTGCAGTATGTGGACTAGCTACTGCAGACTTAGAGGAGCACCTGGAGCTCCTAAATGAACTACTCACCCTCCTGCAGAGGGCAGACCTCAAGTGCAATCCATCAAAGATACAACTTTGCCAGAAGGAAGTTACTTTCCTTGGCCTCCATATCAGCTCTCAAGGGAGGTATCCAGCACTGAACAAGATTCAGGGCCTATGAGATCTGCCACTGCCAACAAGTGTGGCAATACTCAGATGTTTTCTGAGGATGGTAAACTACTGCAGAGATTTTATCTGTGATTTTGCACAAAAGGCTGCTCCTCTGTATGAGCTCCTGAAAAAGGATGGCCCATGGATATGAGAACCAGTACATACCAAAGCAGTCACTGACTTGAAACAAGCTTTGCCCTCTGCCCCAGCATTGGTTAACCTAAACACTGATCTACTTTTCCATTTGGAGACAGCCACTTCTGACATTGCCGTGTCTGGAGTACTTGCCCAAAAGGTAAATGGAATACTCAGACCCATTGCCTATGCATCCCAAATGTTCACCCCAGTGGAACTCAGATACACACTCTGCAAGAGAAGCCTTTTGGCTACCTACTGGGCTGTCAAACATTTTCTGTACATCATTGGATTTTTACCTATTGTGCTACACACCAATCATATCCCTACAAACATTTTCTATCAGACAGAGTAAAGAATGGGACAGTCTCAAACACCAGACTGACCCATTGGTCACTGATTTTGCAAGACAGAAACATCCAAGTACATACAGCCAAAATGCCTTCCCTTCTTGCCCATGGGCTCCTATACCTTGGAGAACCACACGAGTGTGGCCTCCAACCTCCTGTACTACCAGACCCAAGTCCAAGTCTCCCAGCAACTGACAACTACTTGGAAGACACTACCATGTGTACATCTTTACAGAGGGCTCTGCCTCATACCATGAGGAGTTCAAGTGGCTGGAATAGGAGTCCTAATTCACTACTCTCACAGAGAAGTTGTGCATGCCTCAAAAGGGTGTCACATCAAATCCTCACAGTATACAGAATTTGCTGCTATTGCTGTAGCCTTGGAACTTGTAAAAGAGAGTCCAGCTGACATCATCATTTTTATGGACTCCAGTTGGGTCTGTATCTCTCTTACAGAGCTCCTACCATTCTGGAAACTCCACTCCTTTTCCTCTTCTGATGGCACTCCCATCAAATACAGAGATCTCTTTGTTTACATCGAGACTCTGGTGCAGGAATATGTCTTCAAACTGTGCATCCATAAAGTTAAGACCCATTCCAAAAAGGAGCCTTATCATGCCTTCCATGAGAAAGCGGAACTCCTTGCTAAGGAAGGTGCCCGGGGGGGGGATATCTGGGAAATGAATTACACAGATATTGTCCCTGACAGCATTGCTGCAGTTCAGAAACAAAAACCAATAGTCCCATTGGACTTACAAGCTACACAAAAATCTTACAAGGAACTCAGACAAATGTTAACTTTCTTGAACAAAGTCACTGAGAAGGAGTTGCCAACCCATAATCCCTACATACACTATGCAAAGAAACTCCATCTTTCCAAAGATGGAAGACTGGTCTGGTATCAGCCTGAAGATGACTTACAACTGAAGTTATGGGTAGTTCCAAAATCATTGTGCACTGAATTCATATACCAAGTACATGATACCCCACTGGTAGACACCAAGGGACAGAAAATGCACAACAGAGACTCAGGACCGCCGGGTGGTGGCCTGGCATGACTGTTGACATCCAACACTACATTGACAACTGTCTGATCTGTGCACAAAACAATCCCATCCCCACAAAGAAAAACTTTAAATTACACCCCCAGAGGCAATCAGGCCCCTGGCATGCAGTTCAAATTGACTTTATTGCCCCCACTTGCAAACACTAGCAGAAATAACAAGTTTGCACTTGTAGTCACTAACTTATTCTCAAAATGGGCAGAAGCGTTTACCACCTGAGCATGCACAGCAAAGGTAACTGCCAAAATTCTGGTAGAACAATTGTTCACCAGGTGGGGCCTACCCCTCAAGGTAGACTCTAACCAAGTAGCCAGTTTGACAGGTGAGTTAATGAAAGAAACACTTGAACTTCTTGGTGAACACCAGAAGTTTCACATCCCCAATCACCCCAAGTCCTCAGCATAAGTAGAAAGAACAAACAGAAGAATCAAATCCATGCTCACCAAATTTATTGATGACAATTCCAAAACCTGGGATGCCTTATTGCCCTTACTTCTAGTGGCAATTAGAGGTACTCCTGCTTCTTCTACCCAGCACACCCCTTTTGAGGTTATGACTGGTAGAACCATGAGTCTGCCTGAGCACCTGGTGATAGACATGAACATGCCCACCGTGGACAGGGTGGTGGTAGACACCTATGTTTCACAACTCAGAGAGAATACTATTAAGACCCACCTGCTTGTTGCCCAAAACATTGGAAGAGCCCAACTGCAATCAAAAATGCATTTTGATAAAACAGTTAAAAAAAATATGACTGGCAAGTTGGAGGCCAGGTAACGGTACTCAGATTTGCACACCCCACACATCCCGTTGCCAGTAAATGGGAGGGGCCATACCCAATCATCAACAAGCTCAGTCCAGCAGTCTGTCAGATAAGAATCAACACTGAAAACAAGCAGAGAGATAATTGACTTCATGCCAACCAGCTTAAGCTGTTTAAAGGAGAGTAGTACCCTCCTTTCTTGCCCATTTGGTAGGAAACAGTGAATACTGATGTTAATTGTCTTTCTTCCTTACGGGTTACCTGCAAGATGGCTATCTTGCTTCTTTTTCTTATCCCTGGAATCCTGACTGCTGTTATACCACAGAATGTATTTACTAAACCCCAAAACATGAATCCTAACTTGAACCCTAATTTAAAAAGACTTCTCCATGCTCTGCATCCTTCGGATGAGAGTTACTTTCCCCTTGGCCATGTATTGGAACATACAACTCTTAAACAAGGAGTCAGCATTGCTGTCCTGTCCAGACTCATTTCAGTCCAGGAAGGCAAGGATGCCTACCACAATGCCATGGTCATTCCTCCTGACCAATCATCCCTCCAAGTTGAATGGCAAACTAATGGTCAGGGTAAACAAATTCATGTAGCCCACCTAACTAAAGGCACATTCAAATGTTGGCCCAATACCCGTATTTCTCCAAATGGTACTCTGTCCATATGACAAGCCCCCCATACTAGTTTATATAACCTTACTGCACTTAGCAACACCACCTTTTGTGGTACTTATGGTAATGAATCTAGTAAATTTTGTACACAACTTTCTATTGCCAGCACTGCTATGTTTTTAACTGTGGTACCCCCAACTGAAGAACTTGTGACTGAGCGCCCCATTTTGGAACAAGGTCCAGCTAGTGGACTTATTGCCACTTCTCTACCAGGTACCCTTGTCAACAACGTGCAGTTTATGCATGTGCCTGTTGTTTTAAATCTTACCAATTGGAACATGGCCAAATTTGGTTGGTGCTCCACCACCAAAATGTCTAAATTCTATAGTGTAATGCTGCTTGACCTCTTGGCAGCATTTCAAAACCGCACTCAGGACCCTGTAGCAGGGCCCCATACTACCCCACATAGAGGTGTCTTTAGAGCCCATCCCAAACCAAAAAAAGCTAAAGGTAAACCCACAGCAAATGTGGCTTCATTGATGTAGCTGGAGTCGCAGGTACTGTTACTGGTCAAGTAGGGGACTGGTATGTCCATTTGGAATCGAGCAGACTTGACTGCCATACATAGCTAGACACTGAAATTCCAAACTGGCATAAGACAAGATGTTATTTCCCCCTTTTTTACAAGGCATAGATGACCTTACCCGTGAGGATCGCTTCACGGTATATAACATGCACAACACTGCTACACACTTTAATGACACTAAGAATAAGGTCAATGAACTAATTTTCCAAAACAATAAAGAAGCAGATCAGTATTTTATAGCCAGAGAACTAATTTGCTCAGCCTATGGCTCTTTTGTAATGACTACTATGATGAATCTCTTTCAGGATCTTGAATCAGGGCACATCCCAGATTTGATGCATGATTCCCATATGGCCAAATGGTATTGCCCACACTGTAGATCTCTATCATGTACCACTAAATGTATGGAAAGAACTGCACAGTTTCCTTTATCTACTGCCTGAAACCTAGGATATGTTACTAGACACCCCAGTCTGGGCTCATGTTATGAAACTAAAACAATGCACTATTCAAGATACAATGTATGTTATCTTTATTGTTTCTCTTTCACATTTTGATTCTAAAATAGCCATTTTCGACAAACTGGCCAAAATCCATTCAGTGGGACATCTTCAAGAAGACATCTTCAGGGAATGGATCGACCTGCCTCCATTGCTGGTATTCCATGTGATCCTCGATGCCTGGGTAGCACCATCAATGGACTGCTGTGCCAAGAAGGATTATCATTATCTTTGTCACTGTGATGTGCTTGATGTAATCAAACCTGTATGTGGTTATTCCACTGATGCAATTGATTGGTCATCTTTTCTTGATATGGACCTACAACCTAACAAAACATTTAACCCTAGCACCGGTAACTCTACTTCATCATCCCTTATGCCAAAGGGGACACCGCCTCAACTCTACAACAACTACAAGGAAGACATCCATTGCTATACCAGCCACCTCACAAACTCATCCTTCACCTGTCCCATCAAGCTCACCACATGGCGAATTCAACAAGAAATGGTATCTATAATACACACAGCCAGTATCATGTTGTCACTAACCATGAACAATTTACTTATGGATCACTCACCTGTAATATTCCGGAACCTAATTTCTGTTTTATTCCTCATTAAACAACTGTTATTGGCCATATGGTTATCAGCCCGGTCCCAGTCCCAGAAGCAGATTACATTTCTAGTGACCCTGACTATTTCAATGCTCTCTCACAATACCAACCCATGTTTAATGTCAAGCTTGATCCCTTGTCATTGAAGCTCAAGTCACTATTAGACAGGAAAGACACACACCTCATCCACATTAGCAATAACATATCCAAAACTGGAGAACCCCTTAATGACTTCATCCATGATGGAGACTTAAGTGTCGCCCTTGGCAATACCTGGTTAGAGTTTTTGTTTTCAAAGGTTTTGTCATTATTCAAGTACATTTAATCTTTGCCTTTTTGAAATCCCTTTGTTGCCTAAGATGCACACTGAAACAACACTGTGAACAACTCAACTTTCTTTACAAAGCCCGCGCATCCGGCTTGTAATTCCATATCCACTTACTGACTTTGTTGCCTTAGCAGGAAGGCAACAAGGGGGAACTGTTAGGCTGGGCCCCCCACTCCATATTGGTTACTCCTAGTGCATCTTGGACAACACTGTTCTGTAACTACTGACCACAGTGATACTGATTATGGCTAACGAAGCAGGGCATGTACCCGCCGTACAAGAGTGGCTACAGGAACCAATTATTGATTATTGTTTGCTGCTAATTATGATGTTATGACTACTGATACAAATATAATGTGAGTTTACTGTATTTTTCCTAACTAAGAACTAAGCATTGTTTATGCTTTATTGCTGGCAACAATACCATTGTATGACCAAGTGTGGTGTGTACCACCATCTGGTGGGTTATGTTACAATTACTTCAGACTATTTGGATCTGCCTTATCCAAAATTATAATAATTTTCACCTTATACAACAGCACCACCTAGTGGACTGCTGTCTGCCTGTAATAGTATTCTATTGTTTTAGCACCGGAATGCCAGCCAGCATATTTCTATACTTTGTATATTTTTAGATACCGGGAGCCACCTAACTTTTAGCCAATAGGGCTTGTTTTGTATGCTAGCTGTAATTATAATATATGCACAGACTAGCTGTTGCCATGGTTTTTATCTTAGTATAATAGGGATCGCAAATCATTTGCACTCTGAGTCTGATTATATGCTACTAAGTATAGGGAATACTCTGGTTCCCCGTGTCAAGGTAAGGCAACACAGGGCTTACATCTGTAATCAGAATAAATAACTTATTCATGATGTGATTCCTTTTGCTGGTGTCCTATCTGTTTTATCATTGGTCCTAAGTTCCTCAGGGGTCTGGCCCTACACCATCCAGACAGCATTCTCCCAAGGATATTCAAACCAGAATTTTTAGATGCATGTCTAGAGTGTGTGAAACTGTGAAAATTCTAGGGTCCAGATGCATCCTCTCTGAAAGGTATTACTGAAGTTAAAAGTGGTTCTAAGCACACTGGGAAACAGATTTAAATATACTGTAGCTTTCCTGGAAAGGGTTAGACCCTTCCCTGTGAAAGTCATATGAGCCTACCAGTATGTAGTAAGTGCAAGTAATCATAATGTAAGTTCAATAATCATTTTTATCTTCCACAAATCATGGTACATAAGTACTGTACAGCAGAGGGATGTCCCCTATCTGTGGATAGTACTGCACTCAAGATAGGTGTATGTTTTTTTATTACTTTTGCGAGTACTTTACCATATGCCCCCTTTAGCCCAGATCACCTCAGATATCCCTGGAATACTTAAGAGGTATAATTCAGATGCAATCACCCCAACCTTCTGAGAACATACCTTTTTGAGCTCTGCTGGACACCTGCACACTCCAGCCCTCTGCAGCAGCAATTGTTGCTATTCACTCAGTCCTTGCCAATAGCAGATGGGGAACTGGGTAGGGAGGACTAGCAGCAGTTGTTTCTCATGCCATGAGCACACTATATGACTCCAATGAGGGACCACAAATCAGGCCTACCATTTGGGATGAGGAACAAGAAGGGAACTGTACTATCTGGGTGTACTAGAACATTAGGATATGGGAATGGTCTGTGCCAAATCAGTGGAGGAATTCAAACAAGGGTGGGACAGACATTTGGGGCTGGAGAGGATAGCATGGGAGGATAACATGGAGGGAGGGTGAGTGCATGACCACAAGGGCATTCACTTTATACTGTAGGTAAGGCCAGCAGTCCTTTCACCCTCTTGGTCCCAGACTGTCTTAGAGATTGGTAAGGCCTATTCTAAATGTAACCCATCCCTCAAGGAGCTCACCTTTTTGGTCCACAAATCATGCCAGCCACCCCAGGGTAAGGAACTAGAAGGGAACTGCACCATCTGGGTGCACTGGGACATGCTGCCAGACTCACTTCCTTGAGACCTCAAATGTAATCAAACAGGGCACTGTCATTTTGATGCTTCTTTCCACTGAGAACGTGTGTGTGGTAAGGGGAGTTCAGAGACTAGAGTACCTGCAAAGGAGAGAGAGAGACTAAGAAATGTAGATGGAAAGAATTGTTAGGAGAGAAAGAGAAGGAGAGTCTGAGGCCATATGTTCTAAAGGGACAATGTCAATCCTTTTTAAATCATTTTATTTCTAGTTGAAAACTCACATTTTATGGTTGCTTACCTTCTCTGAAATGCATTGATGTTGCTGGTTGTTTAATTTTCTTTCTTTCTTAGTATCACCGAAATGTGTGTTCATGGTATAGTTATACCCAGTCTTGTTTTGTTTCAAATCCTTTAGCTACACTTTTTGCATACCTCCTGAACATCAGGAACACCTGCAAACAGTGCAGCCACTCATGATGCAGTAGTCTCCTCCCCTCCGACTGCATAATGAGGAGCTAGACTATACTGGGGTATTCCAAAGTCCAGGAAAGATGCACTGGGAGTAGATCAAGGACAGTAACCAAACATGTTTTTGTGTGATAACTCCAGAATTGTGAGAAGTCTGTGTTTCACTTTTAAAATGAAAAAAAAAAAAGAATCAGAATCAAACTACCAGCTACATCAGCAATCTTTACAGAAAGTGACCAATAATAAGTGTTTTTAAAAGCAGAGGCACTTTGAGGCCTAAGGGACTTGAGTGTCCCTTTAAATCGCAAATAATGACTACAAAGGAGAACTGGGGCTCTCCCCTCAAGGGATTTGCCCAGGGCTCATAAGAACTCAATCCAGGATTCATGGCAGAGATGGGTAGGGAAGGGTGTGAGGAAACCTATGGAAAGGTTCGGTAACCAGTGCATCTAAAATCACAGGGAAGAGTAACAGCAGCTCCAAAGTGTGCCTGAGGGTGGGTAGCTGCAACATTATAGCACTAGGTTCCCTTCATAGGTGTACCTATAAAATCTATAGTACTGCCTGTATATGGGTGAAGGAAACTAGTATATTTTGACAGGATGCCCTAGTCCAGGGTCCCTAATTATTCCCCCCTGCCATGAAGCATGCCATATGGAAATGAGACCAGAGAGGGCTACATGAACTGCATAGAGGACTCCTTATAAATTTGTGACCCTAAAGAAAGACCCCCAAAATGTTTTATGTCTGTGTATATGTAGTGCCCCCAGGGGGACTAATGTTGGACTGTGTAGAGTTTTAACAACGTCTGTTGTACTTGATTCTACTGCCTTGTGAGAGCAATGGTCTTTATATATTGTAAACAGTTATTGCTTTTCAGTAGCAGCTTATAGGGACCTTGCAGTTGCCCCGGTGCTAAACAAACAAAATCCCTTGCTGATTCCCTATTTCAAGGGAAGCAGGGTTCCACAGCTAATAACCAGTAGCTGTTCCCTGCTTTGAGGGAAAAAAGGGCCTGTAGTACCTGCCGTCCAGAGGACAGATTACATACAGTAATAAACAGATACTAACTGTAAAGGAGAGGCATGGTCTATTCCACAAATCTTTCATTTAATGAAACAGCAACTCTTCAGCTTGCAGACCATCACAGAACAGCACTGCACTGCACTGACACAGGAAATACACTTCTGAACAAGCATTTGTCATTGCCAAGCGTTCACTTGCAGATATTTGCAGTGGTGTTTGGTACTGGCACTGGCTTCAAAGGAGCGAGGAGGCAGCAGTGAGAGCGGTGGGTGCCACACGGTGGAAGCTGCACTGTAAATGCAGGAAGGAGCTGCTAGTCAGAGAAGCCGCTCCTATTGGCTTTAGTGGCTATGGGATAGAAAGTGCACTGAGTGGCAGGAGCCGCCAATAAGTAGATCTGCACCATGGCTAATGTAAAGGCCATGGGGGGGGGTTAGAGGAGTAAGGACTGGGGAGAGATAGTGTGCTGGGTGACAGAAACCAATAATGAGTAAAGCCACACCACAGCTATTGTAAAATCCTTTGGGGGGATTTCAGAGGAGACAGGACTGGAGAGAGAGAGTGTGGTGGGCGGCAGGACCTGCCAATAAGTAAACCCACACCATGGATAATGTAGAAGCCTGGGGGGGGTTGTAACAGGAGTGAGGACTGGGGAGAGAGAGTGCAGCGGATGGCAGTAGCCACCAATAAGTAAAACTGCACCATGGCTATTAATCCTCTGGCACCACTCCTGTGTAGAGTGACCTCTGTGAACATGGCTGCCACAGGTTCAAACATAGAAATTGTTGGCAGATAAGGACCGTTGGGGTCATCTGTCTGTCCGTAAGCTGTGTATTTGACTATGGCTTCTGACCCTCCCTCCACTTTACCTCTATGGTTCTCCCATGCCTGTCCTATGCATGTTTAAATCTAACCACAGTGCTTGCTCCCACAACCTCCTGTGGCAGACCATTCCACATATCAACCACCCTCTCTGTAAAGAAAAACATCCTGGCATTGCCTCTTAGCCTGCCACTGTCCAATTTCATGTCATTTTCCCTCATTGTCATACTCTTCCTGTATTGGAAGATGTCTCCCCCCTGCACACTGTTTATACCCTTGAGTTACTTGAATGTCTCCTCGCTACCTCCTGTCCTCTAGCCAGTACATACTAAGGTCCCTTAACCTCTGCTTGTGAGTTTTGTGGTGCAAGCCTTCTACCATGTTAGTCGCCCTTCTCTGGACCATTTCCAACCTGTTTATGTCCTTTCAAAGGCGTGGCCTCCAGAACTGCACACAGTACTGCATCTAATGCCTGAGCAGGGTCTTATATAATGGCATCACTATCTCCCTTCTTCCTTCTGCTGATGACCCAAAAAGATTCTGACAAACAATCAATGATATTATTAGTCCAGGCAATAAAAATAAACAATACATAAATCAATTGATTAATGAGGGGAAGGTAGTAAATGAACCTATAGAAATAGTAAATTTGTTAAATGATTTCTTTGTAAATCTACCAGGCATAGATATAAGAGTTCCATTTAATCATACCCAGGAAGAATTAAATTTCAAAGTGTCATATGCACCCTTCCATTTTAGAATATTAAACATCAAGAAGGTAAAAATATGTCTAAAGCATACAAAAATCCATAAATCTCCCGGCATGGATGGGTTGGAAGGAAGGTTTTTGCAAATGGCTGCTGATTATGTAGCACCAATAATAGTATATATGTTTAATTGGAGTATAAGCACAGGGATTTTCCATACTACATGAAAACAAAGTAAAACTATTTCAGTATATAAAGGGGAGATCAAAGTGACCCAGGTAACTATCGGCCAATAGCCTTGCTTTCAATACTATCCAAATGCCTGGAGAAATTAGTGCATACACAAATAATGGATTATTTGGAAACAAATAACATTCTTACACCATATCAGGTAGAATTTAGAAGAGGACTTTCCACAAATTCAGCTCTGATTGAATTTAATGACACTGTGGCAGCCTCCTTGGATGCAAGAAAGGAGAATGCAGTTTTGTCTGCAGATTTGTCGAAAGCCTTTGACCTGGTGGACCACTCCCTGCTGCTGAGGAAACTCTGGGTTATGGGTATTACAGAGGGTCCATGGGCTTGGATTAAATCATACTGAACAGGAAGATCTCAAAGAGTAAGTGTGTCCCAGATTTTGTCAACAATTTAACCAGTAGAAAGAGGAGTCCCTCAGGGATCTATATTGGGGCCTTTGTTATTCTTAGTATTCTGCAATGATCTTCCCCAGGCAGTTCAAACATCTAACATTCGGTTGTATGCCAGTGATACAGCTCTTGTTGCAACTGGGGTGGACTCTGCGGATCTGAGAATGAAATTGCAGAGGGACGTCAACGGCATTGGGGAGTGGTTCACCAGGTCAGGGCTGGTGATGAACATAAAGAAGACAAAAGTCCTTTATTTTGGGAATAGAAATAAACCAAATTTGGGTATAAATTCTTTGTTAAATATATTAATAGATCAAGTAACTGAATATCGATACCTGGGCGTAATTTTTAATGTAGAGTTACATTTTCAAGAACACATTAGGGAGGTGTTGAGTCAAATTAGTAAAAAATTAGGGGCTCTTAGACGAACATCAAGATGCTTGGATTTAAAAACTAGGAAAACCATAGTGGAGCAGATGGTGATGCCCACCATTGCTTATGGAAGTGTTATATATAGGGTTGCACCTAAATTAATGCGGGATAAACAAGACAAAATTCAATATAAACTTGCGAGGTTCATATTGGGTTGTCATTATAGAACACATCATTGTACATTATTAATTACTTTGGGATGGACTACTTTAGAACAAAGAAATGGGGAGATATGGCTGAAATTATTGCATCGCTTTTTTGCAAAGCAATCGGCTCATTATATATCAGTTAATGCACTGACGAAAAAGATTGAGCCTACTTGGACCTTGACTAGATCTGTTTATGTAAATAAAATAAAGAGAAACTATAAAACAAACAACATTTGGAGTAAAAACTTTAAAACACCAAGCTGCAAAATGGTGGAATATACCTCCATACTCAATGAGAGTGACATCTTCAAATTCATTTACAATAGGGTTGAAATCATTTTTTCAAGTTGTGTGCAATTGTTAGTTTAATAATTAATGTTATCTATTGCCTTGTGTAGTAATTTTTTCCTACATAACATAATGCATTTTACATTTGCCTGTATGCCTTCTGTAGAAATTTTTGACTATGTAACTCAATGTATGTAAACCTGTCAGTATATTTGTAATCTCACTAGTTGTCTGTGGTACTGGATAGTTTGATAATATGTATTTTGTAAAGTGTATGTTGATGTAGCTAACATAATCTTGCATAATCTTTGTATTTGTAACGTACCTCGAGTCTCATTTTTCATGACTTCAAACAGGACTTGTCTTATAAACAGAGATTTCATCCCCAATGACAGGTGATATCCTGTATAAAAATGAAAATTTTACCTTTACCATGATAGACCATTCCACGCATCCACCACCTTCTCTGTGAAGAAAAACTTCCTCACATTTCCTCTTAGCCTACCACTTTTCAATTTCATGTCATACCCCCTTGTTGTAGTACTCCTCCTGTAATGGAAGATGCCCCCCCCCGCCCGCACACTGTTTATATCCTTGAGATACTTGAATGTCTCTATCATGTCTCCTGCCTACCTCTTGTCCTCTAGGCAGTACATATTAAGGTCCGTTAATCTCTGCTCATAAGTTTTCTGGTGCAAACCTTGCACCATGTTAGTCACCCTTCTCTGGACCATCTACAGCCTGTTTGTGCTCTTTCTAAGGTGGAGCTCCCAGAACTGCACACAGTACTGCATCTGAGGCTTGACCAGGGTCTTACATAATGGCATCAGTATCTCCCTCCTTCTGCTGGTGATACCCCTGCCTATGCACCCCAGCATGGCAGTGACCCTCCCCTCTGCCTTTGTATTCTGCTTTCACATTTTCAGGTCATCTGAAATAATAACTGGCAGGTCCCTTTGGTCCCTAGTAACTGCCAGCAACCCGCCTCCTCCATCCAGTAGCTCTCCCCAGGGTTTCTATGCCCCCATCTCCCGCCTTCTGCTAATGATACCTCTGTCTATGCACCGCAGCATGTCACCCCCAGGGTTCCCTCTTCTCAGGTGCATTATTTTGTACTTCTTTGCATTGAACCTCAGTTGCCACTCCTCAGACCATTTTTCAAGTCTCTCCTGGTCCCTCCATATTTTCTCCACCCCTTCTGCAGTATCCATGCTGTTACAGATCTTGGTGTCATCTGCAGGCAGACCTTTCCTTGTAGGCCTTCTGCAATGTCACTAATGAAGACACTGAACAGGACTGGTCTGAGGACTGATCCCTGAGGTACCTCGCTGGTCACTCCCTTCTGCCTGGATTGGATCCCATTTACCACCACCATCTCCCTTGCTTGCTCCCGCCACCTCTTATGGCACACTATTTTATGTGACCACCATCCTGTCTGGGAAGAAAACTTTTCTCATATTTCCTCTTAATCTACCCCCCTCCAATTTCATATCATGACCCTTCATTCTTGTACTCCTTCTGCATCGGAAGATGTCCACCCCTGCATCTTGTTTATGGCCTTGAGGTACTTGAATGTGCCTATCATGTTCCCCCGTTCCCTCTTTTCCTCCAGTGAGTACATATTGAGGTCCTTTAATCTCTCTTGATATGTTCTATGCTGCAAGCCATGTACCATCTTGGTTGCCCTTCTGTGGACCCCCTGCACCCTGTCAATGTCCTTGCAAAGTTGCAGCCTCCAGAACTGCACACAGTACTGTAGGTAAGGCCTCACTAGTGCATTATACAATGGCATCACCACCTCACGTCTTCTGCTAGTGATACCTCTGCCTATGCACCTCGGCTTGCCACTGGCCCTCCTTGCAACATTTGTGCTCTGTTATGACACCTTTAGGTCATCAGAACTGATAACTCTTAGGTCCCTTTCTTCCTTGGTGATCGTCAGCACCCCCCCCAATCCTGTAACTCTCCCCGGGGTTCCCTCTTCCTGGTGCATTATTTTGCACTTCTTTGCATTGAACCTCAGTTGCCACTCCTCAGACCATTTTTCAAGCCTCTCTGTGTCCCTTCCCTGCTTACAGTTTATACCCTTGAGGTACATGAATGTCTCTATCATTTCTCCTCTCTACCTCTTGTCCTCCAGCGAGTACATACTGAGGTCCCTTAATCTCTGCTCATAAGTTTTCTGGTGCAAGCCTTGTATCATGTTAGTCGCCCTTCTCTGGACCATCTCCAGCCTGTTTATGTCCTTTCACAGGTGCGGCCTCCAGAACTGCACACAGTGCTGCATCTGAGGCCTGATCAGGGTCTTATATAATGGTATCACTATCTCCCTCCTGCTAGTGATACCCCTGCCTAAGCACCCCAGCATGCCAGTAGCCCTCCCCTCTGCCTTTGTACTCTGCTTTGACGTTTTGAGATCATCAGCTCTCCCCAGGGTTTCTATGCCCCCACCTTCTACCTTCTGCTACTGATACTTCTGTCTATTCACCCCAGCATGTCACCCCTATTCTGTGGCTCTCTCCAGGGTTCCCTCTTCTCAGGTGCAGTATTTTGTATTTCTTTACATTAAACCTCAGTTGCCACCCCTCAGACCATTTTTCAAGCCTCTTCTGCTCCCTCCTCATTTTCTCCACCCCTTCTGCAGTATCCACTCTGTTACAGATCTTGGTGTTATCTGCAGGCAGACATTCCCTTGTAGGCCTTCCACAATGTCATTAATGAAGACACTGAACAGGACTGGTCCGAGGACTGATCCCTGAGGTACCTCGCTGGTCACTCCCTTCTCCCCAGACTGGATCCCATTTACCACCACCATCTCCCTTGCTTACTACTGCCACCTCTTATGGCACACTATTCTATGTGACCACCACCCTCTCTGTGAAGAAAACATTCCTCACATTTCCTCTTAATCTACCCCCATCCAATTTCTTATCATGCCCCCCTTATTCTTGTATTCCTTCTATATTGGAAGATGTCCACCCCGAACCTTGTTTATGCCCTTGAAGTACTTGAACATGTCTATCATGTTCCCTCACTCCCTCCCTCCTTTCCTCCAGTGAGTACATATTGAGGTCCTTAATCTCTCCTGATATGTTCTGTGTTGCAAGTCATGTACCATCTTGGTTGCCCTTCTGTGGACCCCCTGCACCCTGTCAATGTCCTTGCACAGTTGCAGCCTCCAGAATTGCACACAGTACTGTAGGTGAAAAATCATTAGTGCATTACATAATGTCATCACCACCTCACACCTTCTGCTAGTGATACCTCTGCCTATGCACCCCGGCATGCCACTGGCCCTCCTTGCAACATTTGTGCTCTGTTTTGACACCTTCAGGTCATCAGAACTGATAACTCCTAGGCCCCTTTCTTCCTGGGTGATCGTCAGCACCTCCCCGCATCCTGTAGCTCTCCCTGTGTTCCCTCTTCCCAAGTGCATTATTTTGCATTTCTATGCATTGAACCTCAGTTGCCACTCCTCAGAACATTTTTCAAGGCTTTCCATGTCCCTGCTAATTTCTCCACCCCTTCTGGAGTATTCACTCTGTTACAGATGTTGGTGTCATCTGCAAACAGGCAGACAGACTTTTCCTTCTAGCCCTTCTGCAATGTCTGTAACAAAGACATTGAACAGGACTGGTCCCAGGACTGATCCCCAAGGTACCCTGCTGGTCACCACCCTCTCCCCGGATTGGATCCCATTACCACCGGCCTCTGCCTCCTGTCTGTCAGCCAATTTCTAATCCAGTTTATCAGCTTGTGCCCTGTGCCAGACTACCCATCTTGTTAATCAGCCTTCTATGTTGGGCGGTGTCAAAGGCTTTCCTGAAATCAAGGTAGGTGGCATCCACAACCCCTCCCTGATTTACGTTCTTACTGAGGCATTAGAGTTTCCAATGCTAATGCTCCACCCCTGCCCTGCAGAGACAGACAGGCTTTGGGGTATGCTTTTGGGTCATCGGCCATAACGCTCATGCCATTCCACCTCACCCCACCATGCAAATACTGATAAGCATCACGTTGTGCCTTGGAGTCTTCGGCCCTAATGCTCACCTCATTCCATAAGGAAATAAGCCGAGATGGGTGCAGTATAGGAGAAAGGGGTGAATGTTAGGACCGAACACCTCAAGGCACACCCCAACAACTGTCACTGTCTGCAGGGTGGGGTAGAAAAGCGTGAGCGTTACAGCTGATGACCCAAGGCACACCCCAATGCCTGTCAGTCTCTGCAAGGTGGGTGGGGGTAGGGTGTTACGGTTGGAAACCCTAATGCCTCGGATGTTAGTTGGTATTTTTGCTCCAAATTTTCAGCATGGGCTTTTTGGGACCCCACCTCATGAACAGTGGCACTATCATTTCGTTACTCAGCCATGACGGGTGATTTTGTTCAGCGACTGCACCATTCCATGCTGCAAGACAAGAAACACATTTCTGGCAGGATGTGAAAAATGACAGCTGTACTGTTTGTGAGGTGGTGTGGAAAAATGGCTATGTTGAAAATTTGAAGTGAAAGTATTGAAAATTACCAAAGTTACTCGCATGATAGGAAAATTTCAACGAACCTGAGTAACAAGATCATTTTAAGGAATTTTTCCACCAAATTTTCAACATGTGCTTTTTGGTACTCCACATCATGAACACTGGCACTATCATTTCTTTAATCAGTTCTGAAAGGTGATTTCACACACAGTGACTGTGCAATTCTGCACCAGAGGTGCGAAAACACATTTCAGGCAGAATGTGAAAAATGACAGCTGCACTGTTCATGAAGAGGTGTGAAAAATGGCAATGTTGAAAATCCATAGCGAAAATATTAAAAATTGTAAAAGTTAAGAGCGTGCATAGAAACTGTGCAACGCATGCTCATAACACAGTCATTTTTGTTTTTATTTTTTGCAGCAAATTTTCAACATGGGCTTTTTTGGGACATCCCCTCATGAACACTGACACTGTCATTTCATTATTCGGTCCCGAAAGGCGATTCCACACAGTGACTACAAAATCACCTTACTGGTCTGATTAACAAGATGACAGTTCATGAGGTGGGGTCTCAAAAATCCCATTTTGAAAATTTGGTGCAAAAAGTCTGAAAAATGACCGAGATATCTAGATATGTTCAAAACCCCATTGACAGCCATTATACAGTGCTTACCTTGATTCCTCACTTTTCGGTTCACCTTTGAAGAGTGCAGATGTGTCCCAGTTCACAGAAGACAACAGTCACCAACCTCCAGAGGTAAGTATGGGGTAACAGGGGGGTCTGGGGAGGTGGGTGCTCAGAGGGAGGGTGGGTGGGTGGGGGTCTGTGGAGACTACAAAAGACTGTTTTCTGTTTTTCAGAGCATTACAAAAAAAAATACATCAGGGACAGTTTTCTTTATTTCAGGGAAACATTATGAGGGCAGATAAGGACAGCTTGGCCAACCCAGTCTGCCCATTTCTAAATTATTTTGGGGGACACTGGGTGTGGGCTCCTCAGCGTCTTGGAATATTGGGAGGGTACAAATAAGGGGACACTGGAAGTGGGCTACCCAGTGTCCTGGACGGCAAGGAGTGGGAAGTGGCTGTGCAGGGTATTTTTATTGCCAACATGGGGATTGGGCACCTCGATGTCGGGTTTAAGAGAAAGCAGCACTTGGCTAATGTTGATGCCTTTGGGGGGGGCAGAGGAGCAAGAGTGAGGACCAGGAGAGAAAGCCACACCATGGCTAATGTTAATGCCTTGGGGGGGCAGAGGAGAGAGAGAGAAAGCTGCACCGTGGCTAATGTTAATGTTTTCAGGGGCCGGGCCAAGGAGCAAGAGAGAAAGCTGCACTGCAGCTAATATTAATGCCTTGGGGGGCAGAGGAGCAGGATAGAAAGCCACACCACGGCTAATGTTCATGCCTTTGGAAGAGGGTTAGAGAAGTGACAATGGGGAGAAGAAGAAGAAGAATCAGCATTTATAGAGAGAGATTATGTCGGCCATAACTCTGACCATGTGCATTAGTGTGCACTCTAATGTGCATGGCCAGAGTTCGGACTACAGAAAGCAATGAAGCATTCCCATTGGAGCAGTTCATTTCTTTCAAGTCCAGTACACATCATGTTAGCAAAGCTGAGCTGCTGTCATGACCAGAGTGCTGGTCATTGGTGTACACCGCCAAACCCATTGCAATTTCAGTAGTAATTGGCTTGGCAGTGACACACCTTTCAAATTCCCTATAATCCCAAGACGTTCCTTGCGCAAGCACAAGTGAATGCAAAAAGGGGTTATCACAGCTCCCCAGGAAATGCCTACAAAGTTTCGCTCTGAATTACTGTAAATGGGGAGTGCCTTCAGTCATACAACACTCTGAGGACATCATCCTCCTTGATGCCTTGGTATTGCAAGGGGGCTTCTCCAGTTGGAAACACTGGATCAATTTAAATCCCAAGTAAGAGTAACACCAGATCCAAGGCCTAAACATCAGATCCAAGGTTTAAAGGGAAGGTTTCATAGTCTTTGGAAAGCTGTACTAACATGCCTAGTGAGTTTAGGTAACACAGATATTCCCCTAGTAATGCTGCTGGGAGTGGAAGATGCAGATGATGAGGGTTGATCCTCTCAGCCTAGAACATTTCGAATAATGCAGGTAATGGCCAGAAAATGTGTTCAAAATACATGGATTTTCTTATGAAGTACCCTCTATTAATCAGTGGAAGAAGCAGTTCATCAAAACATTGCCTTTTTGAGAGGCTGAGGTATAAACCGAAAAGGTAAATCAAGTACTTTAAACAATAATGGGATCCCTTCTGTTTTGATCAGTATCTAATCCACAGAGACACCATTTAGTAGCTGGCTCCCCTAGTTCACTGTTGTTTCTGTGAATACATGTTTACTATGGTACTGATAAACTGAGTGTGTGATCTAACTCTGTGTACCTATCAAAGCATGTAGAATTTCCTTCTGCATGCTGAATACTGATTTTCTCCATCAATTGCTAAACGAGTTTTGTTATTGAAGTTTCAAACTGTTATCCCTTCTCCTTTTGTCTCTGTTTGCTGAACTTTGTTTTATGTAAGTGTTTGTGTGATGTGAAACATACCCCCTCAGTTCAAGCCCTGGTGCTAGAGAACTGAAAAACAGCCAGTGATAGGGAGCGATTTCAGACCTAGTTAAAAATAAACTGTCCTTAGTGATTAGCAAAGTGTTCAAATGAATCATAAAATATATGGTGGTTCAGCACATAAAAGAGAATAGTCTATTCTCTAGCACACGTCTCAAAAAAAACGTAGATTTTTGCAAACCAACCATATTGTCTTCCTCAAGGAGCCACCAGGTAAGTGGAACGTTGCCAAGTGGTGCATGTAGTATATCTGTATTTAAGTAGGGCCTTTGACCCTGCAGTGCACAGAAAACGAATGGACAAAGTAGCACAGTATCGGGTCCACAAAGAGAACAGGAGGTGAGTAGTAAAGATGCAGCAAAGAATAACTTTGTACGTGAAGTTCTTGTGAAGTTGGCAACTTTGCACTTTTTGTAATTTCGCAGTTTTCCTCACCCAGCTCAGCTTCAGAAAATCTTTGTTAAGTGGATTCACCCACAAAGTGTAATGAACTGTATAGTGAATTAAGTATAACACAGCAGCATGATGGAGAAGGAGGAGAACTATAAAGTCATGTGAATAAAGTGGTAGAGTTATGCCGCCTTCGTCTTTCTTCTGCTCTGCTGGGCGGTATCAATGAAAGGAAAGGGAGAAGGGGATGGCAGGCAGCAGCAATGGAAGAGCCCATAGTTTTGTGTGAATGCAATAGTGTAGTTACATCTTCTTTTCTTATGGGCAGCTGCACTCATGGCAGAGCCTGAAGAGGATATGGCAGCAACAATGGAGGAAAAGGCCTATAGGTATGTGTGAATGTAGTGGCAGAGCTGTATGTTCTTTTCTTATGCAATGTCATCCATGGCAAAACCCCAAGAATTGCCCCATTGCCATGCTTTCAGTACTCTCCAAAGTTCTATAAAGTATCATAGCATCACAGCTGAGTGACTAGGTTGCCAAGTACAATCTCCTGTCTCCTGCCCAGCATGGATTTAGGAAAAACCCTGGCACCTCTACAACCCTGGCCAAGCTGACTAACAACATCAGCCTATTGATAGACTCCAGACTCCTAACTGGCACAGTGTTTATTGACCTCACAAAGGTGTTTGACCTCATCAGTCACTCGATCCTCAAAGCCAAACTTGCCTCCATTGGTGTCTGCACACCTGAAAATACCTGGTTCTTCAACTACCTAGTTAACAAGGGAGTTCAAGTCTTGGAAAACCATGTGTGCCAATGCCAGGAGTCTTAGCAACAAGATGGAGTATCTGGAGGCTGTCATAGTGCAGTCTGACGTGGACATTGTGGCCAGCACAGAGACCTGATGTAATGCTAATAACAACTGGGAGATGGCCATACCCAGCTACAACATATTCAGAAGAGGCAGGGCAGGCAGGAAAGAAGGAGGAGGAGGAGTGGCACTTTATGTGAAAGATGGCATAAAAGCCACAGAGATCCAGGAGGAACAAAATGGGGAAGAGATACTGTAGGTTAACCTGGAAAGGAAAATGGGGTCAGTCATCAGCACTGGGGTGGTCTACAGACCACAAGACCAGGAGGAAGAAACAGATAGAGAGCTAATGCTAGCCATGCAAAGGATGGCAGACAAGGGTGAGGTGGTGCTGGTTGGAGACTTCAATGTTCCAGACGTAGACTGGAGCCTCCCAGCAGTAGCATCAACCAGGAGCAGATTTATCCTGGACTCTCTTCAAGGTCCCTTCCTCAAGCAACTGTTCATGGAACCAACTCAGCAGAATGCAGTACTGGACCTTGTGCTCACAAATGGGGACAGTGTGATGGGGGTAACAGTGGGGAAGAACCTGGAGAGCAGTGACCACCGGTCACTGTGGTTTGAAATCACAGAAAGAGCAGAACCAAACCACACAAAGGCACATATCCTGGATTTTAGAGGGACAGACTTTGAGAAATTGGGGAGTTGCTTGAAAGAGGCATTAATAGTTGGCCTGGTGGCACTGAGGGTTGAGGTGCTGGATGCCACACCTTGTGCCACACTGGCGATCCGGGTTCAGGAACAAGCCAGGGTCGTCGAAGGCCAGTGGGGGGGGAGGGAGAGGATGTGAGCCACTGCCGGCAGGCAGTGCTCCACCTCGGGAGGTGTTTTTCAGCTCTCTCGGTGCTTGGCTGCCCACTGGTGAAGGATGCAGGGATGGTGCCAGTCCGAGGAGCACTGACGCTAGGTTGATGGGGAGGGCAGAGGGGACCCAGTCTGGAGCTGCGGTGCACATGTGCACCTCCACGTGCATGCGCCACTGCTTCCAGGGGTCTCGGGTAGCAGGCACACAGGAGTAACGGAGGAAATCATGGGGGCCGATGAAGATGATGCCCCTGGACCAACTCTGGAGATCTGCCAGGGTGCGCATAGCGCTATAAGTCCCCGAAGGACCTCAAGCTCAGTAGGCTTGATGGACATTGCTGTCGACCCACCACAGGAGGATAAAAGTAGTTGTAAAAAAAAAGAGACATTAATTGTATTGGGGTGGGAATCAGGGGTTGAGGAACAGTAGGCAATATTTAACATGGCGATTATAAGAGCAATAGAATTATGCATTAAGCAGGTTAGCAAGGGGAGAAGAAAGAAGAGGCCATTATAGTTTTCCAAGGAGGTAGCGGAGAAAGTGAAAGCCAAAAAGATTACATTCAGGCAATACAAAAAAAATGCAGGCAGAAGGGGATAAGGAGAAGTACCAGAAGAAGCAAAGGGAGGCAGGGAGGTCAGCAAGGAAAACCAAAGCTCAGACAGAAGGACGCATCGCAAAATCAGTGGGTAGAGGGGACAAAACCTTTTACAGCTACATAAGTGAAAAAAAAAGGCAAAGGGAGGTATAGTGAGACTGAAGGGGGAGGATGGGGGCCATGTGGAGGATGACAACAGTAAAGCTGACACACTGAACAGATATTTCTGCTCAGTCTTTACTGAGGAAGAGGAGGGTAATGGGCCTGAAGGGAGTACAAGGGGTGGGAAATGCACAGAAATGGACACGAGTCCCTTTACACAGGAAAGGGTCCTAAAGGAACTGGAAGGAATAAAAGTTGATAAAGCAATGGGGCCAGATGGGGTGCACCCCAGGGTCCTAAAGGAACAAAGAGAGGTAGTGGATGAACCTCTGGCAATCCTGTTTAGCCAATCACTGGAAGCAGGGGAGGTACCCAAAGACTGGAGGACAGCAGATATAGCCCCCTTATACAAAAGCGGGAACAAAGAGGAAGTGGGGAACTACAGACCAGTCAGCCTGACCTCAGTAGTGGGGAAAATCTACTGAAGGAGAGACTGGTGAAACATCTGGTTGCCAACGGACTACAGGACCCAAGGCAGCATGGTTTCATCGGGTGGAGGTCATGCCAGACCAACTTCATTGAATTTTTAGAATGGGTGACAAGGGAGGTGGATCAGGGGAGGCGAAGTGGACGTGGCCTATCTGGACTACAACAAGGCCTTTGACACTGTGCCACATAGAAGGCTATTAAACAAACTGAGGAATATGGGAGTGGGCAGGACAGAGTGTGGTGGGTAGGTAATTGGCTGGGCGGTAGGACACAGAGGGTGATGGTAATGTCACTCCACAGAGGGAAGAGTGAGCAGTGGGGTACGATGGGGATCAGTGCTGGGACCGGTCCTATTCAACGTCTTCATCAGTGACATTGTACAGGACCTAGAAGGCAGAATTCCCCTGTTCGCTGATGACATGAAGCTCTGTAAGAGTGGACATGCCAGAAGGTGCAGACAGAATGAGGAGGGACCTGCAGAAGCTTGATGAATGGTCAAGGGTTTGGCAGTTGAAATTCAATGCAAAGCAGTGGAAGATAATGCATATGGGGCACAAAAACCCTGGAATAACATATCAGTTGGGAGGGTGAGGATATAGCATGCACCAAGCAGGGAAGGGACCTTGGGGTTATCATTCTGATGACCTCAAGGTAGGAAAACAGTGTGACAAGGCAGCAGGTAAAGCAAATAGGATGCTGGAATGCATTGGGTGGTGGTAAATGGCTGTCATTCCACAGAGGGAATCCATCACCCTAAAGATAACCCACCCAGAACCATCCTCACAAGATCCTACAAATCCCTGGACCTTGCATCTCCCCTGTTTGACTTGTCTAGGTTGGACTGGTCTTTCATCCAAAGGGCCATCTCTATTGATTCAGCCTGGGAGTACTTTAAGACAAGGTTTATAATAGTCTGGAATTCACATGCCCCTGTCAAAAGGGCTCAGGTGAAGGGTACCCACCTGCAATGGATCACTACGGACATCATGACACTCCTCAAAGATAGGGATGCAGCCTGGAAGGCTTTCAAGGTCTCCAGCTCTCAGGTGTACCAACAAAAGTATCATTCCCTTTGAAATGCCTGCACTAGGCAGATCTGCAGGGAAAAGGCAAAATACTTCAGCAACACCTTCAAAACTAACCTAAGCCAGCCCTCCAAATTTTGGAAGTTGGTTAAATCTCTCTTTGCCCCTCACTCACAACCCCCTACCCCAACCCTCAATGTTGCTGGTCCCACAATTACTGACCCCCTTGACGTGGCCTGTCATTTCAATTCCTTCTTTACGGACTGCACCTCATCTCTCTTGGGCGCCCTCAACTCTCAAGCCACCCAAACCCCACCACTATCCCCCCATAATGCTCCCCCAGCAGGCAATCCCTTCATTTTCCACCAGATTACCCCTGCTGAGGTCTACAAAGCTCTACTTACCCTAAATCCAGACAAGGGCAAATGCCCTACTGGCCTTGATTCCAAACCACTGTACTTATCAGCTTCAGTCATCACCATCCCCCTTGCAGTTCTCTACAACCTCTCATTCTCTCTTGCCACTGTCCCCACCGAGTAGAGGCACACTACAGTCATCCTGCTTCCAAAAGTTGGCGACCCCTCTGCACCTAGTAATTACTGCCTGATTTCCCTGCTACCATTCCTGGCCAAAATCCAGGAAAAACTAGTTCCCTCTCAACTCTCCTCCTATCTTGATTCCTCTTCCTTTTTCACACCTTACCATTCTGGCTTTAGGAAGACCCACTCCACCACCACCTCCTTCCTAAGACTCACAGACTCCATACTCACTGGCATGGACAAGGGCCTAATCACCTCAGCCATTTTTGTCAACCTGCCTAAAGCCTTCGATACTGTCTCCCACACACTCCTGCTATCGAAGCTTTCTCATTCAGGGCTCTCAGACATGGTCACCAGGTGGTTTCAGTCCTACCTGCTAGACCAATCCCAATCTGTCAGAATTGGTAATGCCACCTCTGCTTCCCTTCCTGTCACCTCTGGGGTTCCGCAAGGCTCAGTCCTGGCCCTCTCCTGTTCTCCATCTTCCTCAATGACCTGCCTGCTGCCTGCCCCAACACATCCATTCACATGTATGCGGATGATACAGTTTTGTACACATCTGGCACTTCAACTACTGATGTAGCAACCAGATTCCAGCAGGACTTCAATAAAGTTCAGCGCTGGTTTCACTCAAATCAGCTTTTTCTCAATGCCAAGAAAACTATCTCCATGACCTTCAGCACAAGGCAGAGACTTTCAAGGCAACCCTCCACCCGCTCCTTCCACACCCTTGACGGGACTTCTATTGAAACCTGCTCCACCTTCAGGTATCTCAGGGTCTGGCTTGACCAGCACCTAGACTACTCCGCACACATTGATGCCATCCACAAAAAGTTCCACCCCAAGCTAGGTGCACTGTATCAAAACTGTGGATGCATCCCATTACCAGCTAGACTTGCCATAGTGCAGAGGATGATTCTCCCCATCTTCGACTACGGGGATGTAGTCTACAGTGCTGCTCCAAAGTCCACCCTGGCCAAACTGGACCCCCTCTTCCATACCTTCTGTCGCTTTGCTCTTGACTGTTCTCCTAGCACTCATCACTGTGTCCTCTACCGGAACCTAGACCTCCTCTCATTACAGGGCCAGCGTCTATCCCATTATGCTAGCCTCACGGCCAAATACTAGTCGCAGTCCCTCCCCATGTACATCACCATGGTCGTCTCGGCCCACACACCCCAGGCCTATGCACTGAGAAATAAAGACTTACGTCTACTGCCCATCCCACACATGTCAACCTTGGCAGGCCAGTCAGCTTTCAGTTATTGTATGCCCAACCTCTGGAACTCTCTCACATCGGACATCCAGCATGCCACACCTGAAAGGCACCTTAACTCCCTTCTCAAAACATACTTCCACCCCATCTGTGCATGCACCACTGGGAGCTCATTAACCAGGAGACCACTAACTCCAGCTTCAGGGTAATTACCCCTAGTACTCACCATTCCCAAATGTCACTGTTCTATCCACTTACCTGACGATGGAACCTCCCGGAAGTCTGTCTCCTGTCATACGGTTTTGTATTCCTCCTATCATAAATGCACTCTACCATGGATATGGTTACCTTGTATGTATTACCTCATGAAGCTATGGCTATGTATCTGCCTGTAGAAAATGCACTCTGCCTTGCTTATGATTCTTTTTTTGTATAGCATGAAATTGACCTTAGTGTATATGTTTGTATGCTCTCCTATTCTCCCTACCCCCAGGGTGCATCTGGAATCAAGCAGTAGTCTGCTCAACATGCCTTCCTGGTTAACACTTAAATAAATAAATAAACAAATAAATAAATTGGCAGGGGCATCACCAGCAGGAAAAGGGAGGTCATAATTCCATTATGCAAGACACTAGTAAGGCCCCACCTGGAGTACAGTGTACAGTTCTGGAGACCTTACCTATGAAAGGACATAGACAGGGTAGAGAAGGTTCAGAGGAGGGCAACAAAGATAGTACAAGGATTGCATCACAAGTCCTATGAGGACAGGTGGAAGGACTTGAATATGTACTCCCTGGAGGAGAGGAGGGAGACAGGGGATAGGACAGAGACATACAAGTACCTTACAGGGAGGAACAGGGTGCAGGAATACACTGTTTTCCAGTGAAAAGGATGTTGTAGGACAAGAGGGCATGGGATGAAGTTGGAGGGAGGGCGATTCAGAGGAAATGTGAGGAAGAATTTGTTCACAGAACGGGTGGTGAACAAGTGCAACACCCTGCCAGGGGAAGTGACGGGGGCTGAAACAATCACAGGATTTAAGAATGCATGGGATAGACATACGGGAATTCTGGAGGTCAGGGGTAAGGGGCAACAGACTTCTAGGAAAACAAAGTGAACTTACAAGCTCAAATGGGCAGACTGGGTGTGCCATGGGCCCTTACCAGCCAACAGGGTCTATGTATGTATGTATCTATGTAACAAAAAACAGCAAGTTTGTCTCCACTCTGCTACCTCCAACCTAGCTGACATTACCACTGGGGGTTCCCCAGGGTTCAATCTTAAGCCCACTCCTTTTCTGTAGGTATATCAACAATCTCCCTCATGTTGCCCCCAGCTGCATCTCACTGTGGTGTGCAGATGATCTGATCTTGTACTACAGTGACCAGACTGTTCCCGCCATCCAAAAATCCCTCTCTGATGCCTTCGCACTCACTCAGTCTTGGCTATCAGCTAACACGTTCGTTCTAAACAGTAAAAAGACCAAATCCATGCTCTTTGGTTCTAAGCCAGAAATGCATGCTACTTCCTCAGAACTCTCCATCACTTCAAAGGATGGATCCCTACTTGAGGGTGTCAGTAGTTTCAAAGACTTAGGAGTATACTTAGACCCCACCCTTGATTTCTCCCCCCCTTGTCTCTTCAGTCTGCAAATTAGTAAACACTAATCTGGGCCTTTTGCCTCAAACCCTGCCTATTCCTGGCTTCCTCACAATCTATGTTGTAGTTTGAAGTGTTCTGCCACATCTCACATACGGCTTTCTGGCATTTCTGTGTGCCAGCAAAACTGTCCTTTCTAGATGTGATACAGCATATAATAATGTGTATTATTTTGCCTTGCCCTCCTCGAAGTTTACACATCACTGCCTCCTCTGCACTGGACTAGTCTGGCTTTCCCCTGCTGGCCAACAATCTCTTGCTCTGGGCTGTTTTGTGGAAAAACTCCTCCCTACAGGCTCTCCATCTTCCCTACCAAGCTATCTGCAGTGCCCGTTCCCTACGTACTCGCTAAGGTCTGTGAACTCCCAGTCTCTCGCTGAGCGTCAATGCTCCACCAGCCTTGGAAAGCTGGCTCCAGCAGTATATGCCCCAGTCTACTGGAACTTCCTTCCCCCTGAATTATGCCTCTCTCATACGAACATACGAAATTTGCCAGCAGATAAAGGCCTAGAGGTCTATCAAGTCTGCTCGAATGTGCAGCTAGCACCCCTTATTCTGCAGCTGCCCCTCCCTTCCACCCTTCCCCTTCATTAACCCTCCCCCTTGTCCTGTCCCATCCCCTTTTGAAGCAGTCCACTGTTCTACTGCATACCACTTCTGCAGGTAACGATTCCACCCAGCCACCACCCCTCTGTAAAAAGTGTCTCTCATCTCCCTCCTGAACCTTCCTCCTCCAGTCTCATATCATGGCCCCTGGTGGCCCTCTCCTCCTTACTTTGAACAGCCCCTCTGTACCCGTCTTGTTTATTCCTTCATGTATTTAAAGGTTTCAACTATGTCACCCTGTCCCTCCTCTCCTCCAGTGAGTACATGTTCAACTCCTTCAACCTCCTCTCGTATGATAAGTCCCCAGCCCCTTGATCATCTTTTGTCGCCCTCGCTGTACCCCTCCAGTAACTTAATGTCCCTCTTCAGATACAGGGAGCCAGTACTTCAATGCAGTACCCAGGTGTGGTCTAACTAATGACCTATACAGTGGCAGAATCACCTCCTCCCTCCTCGAGGATATCCCCTGCAATACAACCCAGCATTTTGTTGGCCTTGCAGCTGCCTTCCTACATTGTGCTGAGTTGTTCATTGACCCTGTAATGAGCACACCCAGATCCTTCTCCTCCTCTGTCTGGGCTAGCTGCACTTCCCCAGCTGGTAACTCCTCCTTGGGTTCTTCATCCCAAAATGCAGCACCTTGCACTTTTGGCATTAAACCCCAGTTGCCAGGTGTCTGACCAGGTTTCAAGCTTTGCCAGATCATCCTGCAACCCCTGCCATCCCCCTAGGTCATCCACCACTGCTCTACCTTGGTATCATCAGCAAACAGACTGATCTTGCTCTTGATGTCCCATGATATGTCTGCAATGAATATCCCAAACAACACTGGTCCCAACACGAGCCCTGTGGAACACCGCTGTCACTGCCCTTGGGTGTGAGAGCCCCACCCACCACCACCCTCTGTTGCCTTCCTGAAGCCAGTTTCCCTACCCAGCTCACCAGCTTTGCACCTGCCCTGTGCCTACTAACTTCCTTCCCAGCCTTCCATGCGGCACTCGAGTCGAATGCCTTACTGAAGTCCAGATACAGGACATCCACTGCATGGCCCTGTCCAGTTGCCTAGTTACCCAGTCATAGAACTCAACCAGGTTGATTTGGCAGGATCTGCACATATGAAGCCATGCTGTCTGCTGTCCAGTAGTCCTTTGGCCTCTAGGAGGGCCACCAGCCTCCTTCAGGGTAGTTCCATTAGCTTACCCACGATGGATGTGAGGCTCACTGGTCTGTAGTTTCCTGTTCATCCTTGGGGCCACTCTTGTGGAGGGGCACCACATGAGCCATCCTCCAGTCCTGAGGTACACAATTAATGTGAAGAGGACAACAGATTCAAAGGTCCTGCAAGGACTGCCAGCTCCTTCAGTACCTGGGGTGGATGCCATCTGGCCTGGCCTTGTCCACCCTCAGTGCCTTCAAACCCTCTCGAACTCTGCCTCCATGATTTCCCATCTGTCACCACTTCCCCCTGCTTCTGCCATTTCTCCCACCTTGGGTGTCACCCCTCTTCTCTTTAGTAAATACTGAGCAGAAGTACTCATTTAGTGCTTCCGCCTTATCGCACTCTGTTTCCACTACAACCCTCTCCTCTTTATCCTTACTATGTGGTCCTTCAGTTCTTTTCTCCTGATGTACTTAAAGAAGTCTTTCCCCCTTCTTAATGCCTTGTGCCAGCCTGAGTTCCATAGATGCTTTGCTCCCCTACTGCCCTTGTCACCTCCTTCATTCTGTCAAGTACCCTCCCTGTCCTCCCCCCTCCTGTTTTCTTGTACTTCCTAAAGGCAGCTCTTTTCCTCCTTACCTTTCCATGACCTCCTGCTCAACCAGCTTGGTTTCTTAGCCCTAGCCTTCTTGCTCTGGGCTTTGCAACAGGTTTTGGTTGCCTCCACTATCCCCAGCTTTATGAGCTCCCACCTCTGGTTAGTGTCCATACTAGATTGAATTCTGGCTAGGTACCCTTTTACCACTTCCCCCATCCTCCCAAAGTCGGCCCTCCTGAAGTCCAGCACTCTTGTGCCAGATTCCACTCCTTCCTTGCCCATATCCAATGTGAGCCATGCTGAGTGGTGGTCACTCCCTGACAGCGGTTCCTCCACTGTAAGTTCTCTCACAAAGTCCCCATTTGCCAGCACAAGGTCAAGGGTATTCCCTAACCTGGTTGGTTCACTGACCATTTGCAGCAGGAAGCTGTCCTGAAGGCATCCAGCAGTACCTGCTCCTTCTGTTCCTGGTTGCTGTTGTGCTCCAGTCCACTCCTGGCATGTTGAAGTCCCCCACAATCACCACATTACCCTTCTCGCAGGTCCTCCTGATCTGTCCCGCTAGTTCCCTGTCTAACTCCTCCTTCTGAGATGGTGGCCTGTACACCACTCCCATTCTAAGAATCCTATTCTTGGAATCCTGGATTTGCACCCAAAGTGACTCTGTACTACCCTCCTCCCCTTCCTCCCTTACACACTTCAGTCCTTCCTTCACATATAGGGCCACCCCCCCCTCCTTTCCCAATCACCCTGTCCCTCACGAAATAACCTGTACCCTGGTACAGACAGGTCCCAGTCATTGTATTGGTGGCCCATGTTTCTGTGATGGCTGCAATGTCCACCTCCTCTGCCATGAGAACCTGTAACTCTGCAGTTTTCCTCCATGGCTCCTAGCATTATGGGTAACCACCTTCCACCCTTTTCCCTCCTCCCATCCTGCCTCCTTTCCTAGCATCACCAATAGTACTTGCCATTTGTCCTTTGTCACTGTTATGGGGTGATCACATGGTTTCCCAACCTGTGGTCTCTGCATATCTCTTCCCAACTGCTACCCCACTCCTAGTTTAAATTCCCAACTTCTCTATGTACTCCTCCATCCTCTGTTTCAACACTTTTTCCTCCTCACTCAAGTGTAGTCTGTCCTTGGCATAGAGACTACTGTCCTCCCAGGTCCCTCCCCACCCCCCAACAGCCCATTCCCTTTAGCACAACACCAGGTTCTTAGCCATCCGTTAAATTCTCTATTCTCAGCTTTGTTGTGTTGCCTTTGGCACCGGAAGTACCTCTGAAAAGTTACTGATCTTCCTGCCCCTCACATAATTGTGCTAGTTCCTCAAACCTCCTCTAGACTATATCTACTGTCTTGTCAGCCAGGTCGTTTGTCCCAAGATGTATAATTAAATGAGGCTTGTCCCTACCCCTTCTAGCATATTTCAGAACAGATTGTCCCGCCCTCTCCGCTGTCATTCCTGGCATGGCCTCCACCCAAATGCGACTATGCCTCTCCCCTGTTACCCCACCTGACTCCTCTTAGTATTGAGTCCCCAGAACTAAGATTCCACCCTCTTACTCCCTGCTTGCTTCCATTCATCTCCTCTCTCATTTCCAGCCCTCTTCTTCCTCCTGCACATTATTTCCTTTACCCTGTTGCATTCTCCCAGCAAAACTTCCCCACTCCAGTTTGGTCCAGGCATTTATCAATTACTCCTCTAATTTCATCATTTCCTCCTCCACCTTCTTCCTCTCTAGTAGTGCAAAACTATTTTCTGAAGACCCTTCACAAATGCCCGCCCCTCTCTTCATAGTAACCTGTCTCTCCTTTCCACTCCATGACTTTTGCCACTTCTTCGCCTCCCTCACAAGTCCCTATCTCCTCCTTCCATTTGTCTTTTGTCTCCTGACCTGGTTTCCCGGCAATCGCTCTTCCTGGCCTGGGCCCTTTGTCTCTGCTTCCCTCTTCTGACTCTCCTCACCACTGTTGGCTTAAATTGCCCTCCCTCATCTCCCCTTCTTCCTCCCACCAGTATTGGCTAAACCCACCCCAATCTGCCTTGCCTGTCTTAGCTCCTCCTGCAGACCTCAATCTCCTTTCTAAGTTTTTCTATGTGGTTGCACACTAAACATCCTCCCACTCCAGGCAATTTTAGAAAGATTGGTGCACCGCAGTTGTTGCAGCCTACCACCCTACCCATTGCTGTCGGCTCACCAGTGACCCCCACCCTTCCAGATGCAGGATACCAAACACCCCCAAGTCTCCCTCTCCCCTCTATCAGTGCAAAACATTTTCTTTATTTCCTTACCTCCTTGTTGTACATGTTTAGATATATTGAGCAACTGCTTTTATATTCCTATCCTTCCTATCCACACTCAAAAGAGACTTTAAGTAGCCATTGCACAACCTTCTTCAAACTCCTACTCCTCCTTTCTCCACTGCAATATCAATGTGAAGAAGAATAATGAAGCTCCTAGATTTGCATTTACTTCCTTCCACTGAGATAGCAGTCACCTCTTCCTTGCTGCTGTTCCTTTCCTGGATGTCTGGTTCTGCTATGACAGGTGCATATCCTTTGCCTGTTTGAGGAAGTGATGTCAGAACCCTGGTATAAAGGAAATAATGGACCAGGGGTGGTAGGGTAGGGGTTTGGGTGGGTGGGACCAGCCCAAGTCTTCTAGAAACAATCAGGTAGCTGAGACCTCTGGTCAGACCATTAGCACCACTCTGCACTAAAACTTTGCAGCTAGTGAAGCCAGCAACAATGAATCACAATGCTACTCAAAGCCCCCAAAATAGGTTTGCTACCCAAAGAAACAGGACTCCAATTCAAACAGCTTCACCAACAACACATCAAAATAGGCTTGGAATTAGAGGATATAGGTCTCCAATTCAAAGAAACAGACCCAGTTAAATCACAATTATGTTTTAAAACAGAAGAAATAGGCCTCTACAAATGCAGCCTGCCACACAGTGAATCAAACAAATGAGCCCACTTATAGCTACCAAAACAGGTTTCAAAATTCCAACAGCCCCAAACAATACCCTGCTAGCCCCTTAGTAGTAAGAAATAAAAGAAATAACCTTCTACCAAGTAGAATCCACAAAAAAACAATGTAAAAAACAACAAGAAGCTACTGTACTGTAGGTCTGATCCTGTCCCCCATCTAGTTCCTTCTCTCCCAGCCACTCGGCCTTTTGCAAGGCCCTAAGGGACTCACTATATCTATTGGCCCTTGCTTCTGCTAGAAACCAAAGGACTGGCTGCTTTAGCACTGCGCATGTTCCGCTCAAATCTCTGATGTGTTGCTACTCATATGCCATATGTTATTGTTCTCTGTCTGCTGTACTTGTACCCACGATATTGCCACCACCAATATCTCTATTTGTCCTGTCCTATGTTCCTTATTTTGCAAACACATTCTGACTACACCTGCTATTACATTTTATTTGCACTACTGCATATTATGATGTAATTTAATCAGGTAGCCCGTTAGCTCTGCGAATGAATTTTGGCTTTGCAATTAGGGCACCGCAACAAAAAGTGGCAGTGACAGGGGCGATCTCAATTTTAGATCACCCCCTCACTCCTGTCACCCTTTGCGCCCACACAATTTCTGGCCTCTCCAGGGCATGACCACCCCGAAGGAGGTTATATTTAGTTTTCAGGCGTGTGGGGGACAAAGCCCCCCACAAAAGCTGAATGTTTCCCAGGAGGGCACTTTGGCTCTGTAATTCCCAGGAGATGTAATGACTGGTGTTATAATGCCAGGTGGTATGTTGTCTGCACTGTAATCGGCATCGGCAACATGTTTGTCACTGTGGGCATGGGTAAACCATTTAATCATAGCCAAGACTGATGATGGTTGCTCTCAAGTTTATGTATACTGTTGCTGTATATTTATTCTTGCTATTTTAGTCTGTAACTCTCCTAGGTCATGCCTGAAAATTGGCATATGTATGCCTAGTGTAGCTTACCTGCTGTCAAAAACTAATAAATAAATAAATAAATAAAGTCTGAGGACAAGGTGGCAGCAATGGCAGAGGCAGTCCATAGTACTGTATGTATGAATACACTGGTAGAGTTGTAGCTTCTTTTCTCCTGATCAGCTACACCCAGTGAGGAAGCAGAGGAGAAAGCCACTAGGGGTGAGGGAATAACTTATTTTCAATACCTGGCAAAGTATTCATATTCAGAGGTCGAAATATTCATTATTCGGTTATTTGTCATGGAGGGTGGGGAAAAATCCTCCCCCCCAAGAGTCCAGGGCTAGTTTCCTGGCCACCCTCCCAATTCCACAATCTTTTCAGCCCCCTACCCCTTCCATGAAGATCCACACATGTTAAGAAAAGCAAGAGTGACTACTGGCACCTTGTCAGGAACTGACAGCATCTTTTTGTCACCCTGTGCTCCCTGCCTAGCCTGACTCCCGTGCCTAAATTTATAAAAATTAACTTAAATGTTGACTGTTATACTCCATCCACTTCAGTCATTGCTCCTCAAGGGCCCCTGAGCCCTATTGTTGATTGGGGTGGGCTAGTGTCACACAGGATAGCCAGTTGGCTCCCTACCTACTCCATTCACCAAATCAGCTGACTGGTACATATTAAGTAGAGCAAGTGAGAGTGGGGCTGAGCATGAATGATCGTAAGGGAAGTGGTGGGGTAGCAGCATCAGTAATAGTGGTACTAGGCAGTCTACTGTAACTGATCAGACAGTCTAGCAGTCACTATTGCTGATACTACTGCCCTGCCCCTCCCTCACAATCATTTGTGTCCAGCTTAACTCATGCTTGATCTATGTAGTATATACCGTTCGGCAGAGCAGGCTGAGGAGCACAATCTAAGGAGACAGGGAGAGCCAACTGATTATCCTGGATATCTGGCACTTGCTCACACCCCATTAAGGATTAGGCTTGGGGGGACCCAGGAGGAGTGAGGAGGGGGAGGGAGTATGACAGTCAGAAACTGAGGTAATTTTTATAAATTAGGGTAGGGTAGTTGGACTAGGGAGGAGCAAGGGGAGAATATGTTGGCTCCTAACAAGGTGTCAGGTGCCTGCTCTCACTGGATGACAGCTGTTTTTGTTACGTTTCACAGAATTTCACCAGTGCCCACCACCTCCTTTTAACTGTACAGCTTCGCAGAGTTGTCTATACTGTGAAGTTTAACTTTTCGGAGTGTGAAGAACTTTGCAGATCTGAGGACATTAATGTGAAGTGAAGTTTCCTCAACTGTGCACATCTGTAGTAAATAGCAGATGAAAAGGAGGAGATGACTATACATAGAGTGAGAGAATCTGAAGTCAGCAGCTGGGAGGGAGTCAGTCAGCATGGATAAGCTGCTCTGCAGCAGAGCTCTTCAGTGTGATCTGAAGATTGGAACAGCCAGTCTTTAGTGCCACAGGGGCAACAATAGTTTGTCAGTGAGTCCATTTAACTTGCCCTGGGCGGAGGCACCACACAACTTTTCATTTTGGATCAGGAACCCCAACAGGGCTAGGGTGGATGGACACCTAAGTTCCAGCAACCACCATATAGTGTGGTTCAGCATCAGTACAGTATCACAGGAGAGCCACACAAAGACAAGGATTCTAGATTTCAGGAGGGTGGACTTTGCTAGGATGGGGAGAGGGATCAAAGAAACCCTGGCAAGAAGGAATCCAGGGGGAGGGGTTGAGGAGCAGTGGCACACCTAACAGAAGCCATCGTAGCGGTAACAAATCAGTGCATTAGTCTGAGCAGCAAGGGAAAAAGAAGGTACAAACCACTATAGTTCACAAAGGAGGTGGCAGAGAAAGTGAGGGACAAAAAAGAGGCTTTCAGAAAATACAAGGAGACTTAGAAGGAGGAGGCTAGGGTGGTGTACCTAGAGAGACAGAGGAAGGTGGGGAAAGTGGTTCTGAGTGCAAAGGAGCAGACAGAGGAGAGATTAGCACAGACGGTAAAGAGGGAGGACAAGATATTTTATAGATACATTAGCAATAGAAAGAAAGCCAGGGGAGGGATTGTAAGGCTCAAGGAGGAGGAGAAAGGAGTGTGTGTGTGTGTGTAGAGGGAGACCTAGAAAAACCATCGATACTGAATGAATACCTCTGTTCGGTATTCATGATAGAGGGGGAGGGACAGGGACCACAGCTAGGCAGCAGAAACAATGGAGGGAGAGGGGTGAACACCAGTCCTTTTACAGAAGAGAGAGTCTCTGAGTAACTCACAAAACTGAGGATGGACAACGTGATGGGACCAGGCGATATACACCCCAGGATATTAAAGGAATTATGGACAGTGCCAGCAGCACCACTGGTGGTCCTATTTAGTCAGCCAGTCGCAAAATACAGGAGTGGTTCCAGAGGACTGGAAGGGGGCAAATGTAGTCCTTCTCCACAAGACTGGTAGCAGGGAGGAGGCAGGACACTACAGGCCAGTCAGCCTCACCTCAGTAGTAGGTAAGATTATGGAGGTGTTGCTTAAGGAAAGGATTGTGGAACACTTGGAAACCATAGGCTCCAAGGCAGCATGGTTTCACAGCAGGAAGGTCATGTCAAACAAATCTGATTGGCTTTTTTAACTGGGTGACGAAGGAGGTGGATAAGGGAGTAGTGGTGGATATCCTTGATTTCAGCAAGGCCTTCGACACCATACCCCACAGAAGACTGGTGAACAAGCTAGGTAGCCTGGGGGTGAGCCACATAGTCGAAAACTGGGTTAGCAACTGGTTGAGGGACAGGAAGCAGAGGGTAGTAGTAAATGGGATCAAATCTGAGGAAAGGAGGGTGACCAGCGGGATGCCTCAGGGATCAGCACTGGGGCCAGTCCTTTTTAATGTCTTCATCAGTGACATTGTTGAAGGGATGGAGAGGAAGGTTTGCCTATTTGCTGATGATACCAAGATCTGCAACAGAGTAGACACTCGTGAGGGTGTCAAAAGAATGAGGAGGGATCTGGGAAAGCTGGAAAAATGGTCAAAAGTGTGGCAATTAAATGTTAATGCAAAGAAGTACAGAATCATGCACCTGGGGTGAAGAACCCCTGTGGAGAGCTATTGGATGGGGGGAATTGTTGACAGTTACCAGGAAAAAGAGGGATTTAAGAATAATCATCTCAGTAATAGTAGTTTTATTCATGAGACATGAACAGGGAAATCACTCAGTTGAGCAATAGCTCTTTTTCAATGATGTCCCATGGAATATAAAGTTGCATTTACATAAAATAACACATACAATGCCATTAACATGCTATAGTTAGACAATACAATACATACAGATCACATTTAACTAGAGGTTAAAATGATCCAAAGGACTGAAGGATTTATAGAATAATAATAATAATAATCTTTATTTTTATTGCGCCTTTCAAAAAATCAAGGCGCAGAACAGGCTTTAAAATACATCCAAATAACATATTGTAAAAATCAATAAAATAAATAATATTATCCACATAATAAATAATAAAATCAGATCGGTTCAATACCTCCCAAACGCTTTTCTCCACAGAAAGGATTTCAAAGCTTTTTAAAGCCCCCCACCGTCAGGCATTCTCTAATCCAATGGGTAGAGAGAATTCAAAGGGTCGGGTTGCGAATACTTAAAAGCCTCAAGACACTGGAAGATTTCAAACTACCCTTTGGAATCTCTAGCAACCCCTCGTTGGCTGAGTGGAGCAGTCGCTCCGGGATATAAGGAACCAGAAGCTCTTTCAGGTAGTCAGGGCCCAGACCGTGCAGGGCTTTGTAAGTCAGCAAACTGACTTTAAAGGAGATCCACCACTGAACCAGCAGCCATTGCAGACCCTGCAGCACCGGGGTAATATGGGAGGAACAAGGCGCCCCAGTTAATAACCGGGCTGCGGAGTTCTGCACCAACTGCAAGCGGCGGATATCAAACCCTGGAAGCCCAAAGTAAAGGGAATTGCAGTAGTCCAAGCATGAGGTCACAAAGGCTGGATCAACGTAGGTAGGTCTCCGGATGGAACAAGGTGCTTGATCCTAGTGATATTCTTAAGATGGTAAAAGGATAGCTTAACGGCAGCTGACACTTGCGCAAGCAGTGTCAGCCAATTGTCAAGAATTACCCCTAGGTCGCACACCTGTTCAAAGATAGGAAGCTCAACCACCCCCAGGAATAAACCTGAGGGATGGTCTGTCCCCACCCCCCTATCCGGTGACCAGGATCCACGACCATCACCTCCATCTTTCCAGAATTTAGCTTCAGCCAGCTGGACCTCATCCATCCTTGGATTTCATCGAGACAGTTATTGAACACCGAGAGTGCTCCATTCTGGCCGGGTGCAAAAGACAGGTAGAGCTGAGTATCATCGGCATAACAATGAAACTCCAGCCCATACCGTCTTATAATGTCTCCGAAGGGGAAACATGTACACCGCAAACAACATGGGGGACAGCACCGAGCCCTGAGGAACCCCACAGGACAGAGAGATAGAGATAGAAAAGGATAGACAAATAAACAAAACATGAGATAGCAACACAATAGATATCCAATTAAGCAGAATGTCCACTACAGCAAGTTAACTAAAGGTGGCCAAACAGTGTAACAAGGCAGTGGGGAGAGCCAGTGGGATGTTGGGGTGCATAGGGAAGGGTATCACTAGCAGAAGAAGGGAGGTGGTGATGCCATTGTACAAAATGCTGGTGAGGCCTCATCTAGAATACAGTGTTTCGTTCTAGAGGCCACATCTTTGCAAAGACATACACAAGGTGGAGGTGGTCCAGAAAAGGGCAACAAAGATGGTGCAGGGCTTGCATCAGAAAACATATGACAACAGATTAAAAGACCTCAATATGTATACATTTGAAGAGAGGAGGGAACGGGGGGATATAATAGAGACCTTCAAGTATCTTAAAGGCTTGAACAAAGTACACGTGGGTGACATCTTTCAGTATAAGAGTTGTACAAGGACCAGGGGACACGATATGAGATTGAGGGGCAGGATAAGGGAAATGTGAGAAGTTTTCCACAGAGATTGTGGTAGATGCTGGAATGTTTCACCCCAGGGAGTGGTAGGTGCTAACACAGTGGGGGGATTCAAACATCCATGGGAGAGACATAAGGGAACCCTAGATGGGGGGAAGGGAGGCGAAAGTCAATGACTAAGTAGGGTCCGTGTCACTGAGGCAGGCTAGGAATACAGGCAGACTAGGTGGTCCTAGTGGTCCTTGTCTGCCATCAACTACTATGTTACTATGTAACAGGACTTTAGTAACCTAGACCACTCAACCTAATTTAAGCCCATAAGGCAGGGGTAGTCTTATAGTCTTTTTCTCGCCTTCATCTTCTATGTTTTTATGTTTCTGTATCTGCTCACTGTGTGACCTTCCTCAAGGTACTGACCCTCCAGCTGTCAATCTGTTCTGGCTCTGCTAAAATAAGAACATAATATAAGAACATCAGACTTTGCCGGCAAAAGGAGACTGTGTGATCCATCTAGTCTGCCTGGATTTTCTACCCCCTACTATCAATTTGTCTTGTTAACGTGACTATACTGTCTATCCCATGCCTGTTTGAAGTCACTGACCATCGTGGCTGCCACTACCTCCAGTGGCAGGCCGCTCCAAGGGTCCAACACCCTCTCAGTGAAAAAGTACTTCCTAATGTTTGTTTTGAATTTACCTCCCACCAGGCGCATGTTGTGTCCTCTAATGAAATGTTGCATTACAGTTGTACTTTCCTGAGTAAATAAACTGTATTTAAATATATGAAGACCAGATCTCCTCAGGACTAGGGAAGCCTAGATGATGCTGAAGTATGATTGGTGTCTTTTGGCCTTAGGAATAATGTCCCAGAGGTTGTGGATGGTTTCTTGGATTTGGTATGTTCATAGCCAAGCACTGCAGTGCCTTCTTCTAATGGGATCCTTCTGACAACAGGGTGCCAGGGTGATGCCACCTGAAAAGTAATAATTATACAACCCACCCTACCCATGGCAGATAAACAGTTACTGTAGGCAATCACCCCAATACAATAAGCAACTTACCACAACGATGCACTGGGACACAAATTAACCATGCAAACAGAGGTACGGTTTACTAGGAGGAACCAAGCAGTTCAGAACAAGGATCTGGAAAGGGGAAATGGGATGAGACAAGTAATTAGATAATGTGAAATACACAGATAAAAATACTACCACTCTCCAAGCAACAATCCCCAATGCAGTCCCAGTTCACACAGATCCCACAAACCATCTCCCTCTGGTGTGCCTAGGTATGCTCCCCAACAGTGACACCATTACAGCGAACAACGTCGATGCTGACAACATCGACAGTTTGCTGTAATGGTGCGCCCGAGACCCTGGCACTCTGTCTCCCGGTCCTGCACCCCCTACCCGAATCAACACTGACTCGGAGTTCATTATACTTAGTACGGGAGTGCGGGGGGCAGAGTGTCCCACATGGGGGGTTCAGGGGCAAAGCCCCCCAATAGAAAAATGGATTGGGTTTTCATATGGATTTATGTCAACCACAACTTGCGGTCGACATAAATCCGTCGCTGTGATGCCAGTCAACAAAATAGTTGTCGAACCAGCATTATAGAGCTATGTACCAGAAATCCCAACAGCCTCGATGAGTAATCTCACACACTATTAGTTAACAGGTTGCAGGCCTGGTGGTTGAGAATAATGTGGCACTGATAGAGATATTAATGGGGGAGCGGTCACAAATAACAGTCCCAACAACACCAATTTGAAATTTAAACAAACGTCTCTGGAGTAGCTAAAGTATCCTGTCTCTGGGTACTTGTAAGACTTCAGAGGACTTGCTCAATCTAATGATCTAAGTCCTTACCTAGCTACAAGATGTTGCAGAGCTGGGCCCCGGCCTTTATTCATAACCTTTACGGTGCAGATGTGCAGCAATTGTTGTGGGACATCTTCCACGTGGCTTCTGTATCAGGCTTGGTGAAAGGTGCAGTGCATCCAGTGTGCCTTTGGTGGTGACTGGTGTGGACCATGATGAATTCTTAAGTTCCTAGTCAATTATCTTTTCCCCACAGGGCCCTTTTCATCACCTAACCAAAGCCAGGTAATAAGTCATGGCCTTGGTGATGGGGCCCTCTACACGGATGAATCCCTGCAGTGAAAGTGTGAAAAAAATAGGCAGGCTTCTTTCTCAAAGAACTGGAGATTTTTACAGGGCAATTCAATTACTGCATAAATGAAGTAATGGTGGAGCACTCAAAGGAAGAAAGGAACTGTAGGATATTAATAACTAATTGTATAAAAATCTATTCCCAAGGCAATAAAGCACATGGAAAAGGCAAACTGAATGTTGGAGTGCATCAGGCGGAGTTTCGCCAGTGATAGAAAGAATGTAATACTACCACTGTACAGACCACTAGGTTGACCACAGTTTTGAAGCCCATGTCTGAGATAGGTTAGAAACTATGCAACAAAGGGCGACCAATGTGATTCAGTGACAGCAGGGTAGGCCCTATGAGGAGAGACTGGAAAGTCTTGCTATGTATTCTCAAGAGAACAGGAGGGAAAGGGATACTATGAATGAAACACACAACTACGTATGGAGTACAATAAGGTGAACTTCACAAAGCTGAAGTTTAGGAACAGTTCATCCTCCAAGAGGCACAATCTCAAGCAGGAAGAGAGGAAATTCAAGAAAGATATTGGTAATATTTTTTGTCACAGAGGAGCTGGTGGATAGGCAGAATTGTGTACAATACTCTTGAGGAAAGGAGGGAAAGGGGGACATGATAGAAACTTTCAAATATCTCAAGGGAATCAACAAAGTTCAAGAGGGTAGCATCTTTCAGAAAAAGAGATGTGCAAGAACAAGGGGACACAATCTGAAGATAGAGGGCAGATGACTCAGGGGCAATGTGAGGAAGTATTTTTTCACAGAAGGGGTGGTGGACACATGGAACGGCCTTCCTGAGGAGGTCATGGGGTCAAAAACAGTGGAGGAATTCAAGGATGCATGAGACAGATATAAGGCAATTCTGGTGGGGGGTAGGAAGAAGTAGGCTGTTGGTTAACTAGGATCTGCAGCTTATCCAATAGGTATGGAAATGGGCAGACTAGGTGGGCCAAGCGGCCCTTATCTGCCATCAAAGTCTATGTTTCTATGTTTCACAGCAATAGACCAATGCTGAGACTATATCTAGGTTCAAAACACAATATTTATCTTTAATGGGGTTATTAGGAACAAGAGGGTGGTAGGCAACACGGGAAGACCCTGAGAGGAAGATTAATTCAGAGTAATACATTGTAGGGTATCAGGGTTGACTTGATGGACTAATATTCTTTTCTGTCCCTATTCTTCTGTGTTGTATTGTTTTTATGTGACTTCTGTTCTGAAGGCTGAAATCCCAAAGCAGACACTTCAGTCCTTAGACTCAGAAACTGTTAAGAGAGTCCCTGACTGTAACTCTGCCGGTTTTGTACTCTTGAGGCTTTATCAGAAAAATGATGTCTTTTCTCTCTGCCTCTAAGGCAAATCTGATGATGGTGCTGGAAGCTGCAGAAATCTTAAGACACCAATCTGCACTGTCTATTGGCTGAAACAGTCATATGGGAACACAAGACCCTTTGATTGATCTGTTTAAATGGGCTTTTCCCACTCTGAACTCTGATTAGCTGTCACTGTCAGCTGATGCTTTGGGAGCATGATTAGCTCCAGCATTTCCTGGGTGCTTGTTGGTGACCCCTGACCCTTGCACTGTCCATTGGGGTCATGGGTCATCAAGATGTGCATGCATATGCCTTGGACGTTTATTAATCTAGTTATTTATTATTCTAGTTAAAAGTCCCACAGCATGATTTTTCAATGTTTTATCATGCCCTGGGACATGGACAGTGTGCAGCCATTTTATTTGCCTGACCCTTCCCATGTTTGCAGGTTTGGGCACATATGTTGGAGCATTTGCAAGTGCTCTATGTGCCAAGGACTATCTCAGTAGCTACCTGAATGCCAGCTTCTGGCACAGAGCTAAGTCTAATTTTAAATGTACTTGTCTGCATGCTGCAGGTGAGATGCCTCATCCCTGTCCCTCACTGGGTGGTCTGTGCTGTGTACCTTTGTGGTGTGAGGAAGCAAACACTCCTGCTGTCTTCCTGCCCAGTTCCAAATGCTGCCCCAGGGGACTGGGTGAAGACATGTTGCTGGGCTAGCCACGAAGAACAGCTGCTGCAGGCATACGGGCAGTTGGTGGCGTGTGTTCCTAGACAAGGAGTCACATATTTTAAGCTGCTCGGGGGGGGGGGATAAATATATATCAATAGATAAGTAAGATCTAGGGCCCAATTCTCAAACAGCCCTTAAGATTTATTTATTTATTTGTTTGTTTGTTTATTGAAATGTTTAATCAGGAAGGGCACACTGAACAACAAGTTGCTCGGCTCACAGTGCATTCTGGGGGGGGACATAGGGTGAATCAACATGCTTTATAACACATACATACATCAAGCAGCATTACACAGATGGTACGTACAATCATGAAGAAGTTCAGATTCTACAGTGCAAACATAAACTTGCAAAATAAACATCGGGTAGCTTTAAACATAGGTACAGTTATACACTGCAATAAGAGGAGTTAACAGTTCAAATAAGGCAAACCTGAACATTGAGTGCTGTGAAGAGACAAAGACAGTTTATGCAATTAGGCATACTAATATAGATAAGTGCAACCTGTAAGGGAAGAGCAAGCAGACCGTGAGATGGGGATGTAGTGTGCCTGCTATACTGAAGGGAGTAATGACTTAGCTGCAGGAGCAGTTTACCACAAAAAAGTTATGGAGGGCTAGTGAGATGGAGTGGGAGAAGGAACAGTGACGAACCTGAGGAGGGAGGGCATTCCATAACTTGGGTAGGCAATACGAGAAGGCAGTCTGACCTACCGTAGTAGACCGACAAGGGAGTGCTAGTAGCTGAGAGTCGTAGGACCTAAGGGAATGGTCTGAAGGGGAGAGAATGGATAGGGGGGAGGTAACATATGGGGAGAGTAAGCCAAACCAAAATTTAGAAGTGAATTTAGTGCAGTGAAGGTGGCAGTGATTTTCAAGGGAGGAGAGAGCCAAGGAGTGATAGAGAGTACAGTGGTATGTGAGAGGGGAAGCATCTAGTGCAAAACAACAAAAGGAGCTAAAAAGGGAATCCAATCTGGTTAAGGAGGACTTGGGAGTGGCACTGTAGACTACATCGCAGTAGTCAAAGATAGGTAGGATCATCTTCTGGACCAGTTCACGCCTGAACGTTAGTGGGAGGCAGCTATGGTTCCTGTATAAAGCGCCAAGTTTGGGGCACAGCTTCTTCAGGATGGCATCAGCGTGTCCATAGAAGTTGAGGTGTTGGTAGAGCCAAACCCCCAAATACCTAAAGAAAGGGGTATCCTCAAGGACTGTCCCATCCAGGGTGTGGAAGAATGGTAGGGAGCCGAGAGAGTCTCTGCCTAGTGCCAAAGGTCATTGAGACTGTCTTCTTGGCATTGAGTGATAGTTGGTGGGAGCTGAACTAGAGCTGAACTTGATTAAAGTCATACTGAAGTCTGGATTCCACATCCACAGAGGATTGGCCTGAGGTGAAGAGAACCATATCATCGGTGTACAGACTGAGGGCAGGTCATTTAGGAAAATGGAGAAAAGGATTGGGCCCAGCAGGGAACCCTGAGGTACGCCAGTGTTGATAGAGAGAGGAGAAGATACAGTTTCAGCTGTTCTAACTGACTGGGTGCTACCTACTAGATATGCTTTGAACCAACTAGTGGCAGGGTCAGATAGGCCAGCCGAGGAGAGGGAGTCTAGAAGAAGGGTGTGGAGACGGTGTCAAAGGCTTTTGCTAGGTTGACAAAAATGGCAGATGTGATTTGGCCACTGTCCATCCCTGAGATGATGGAATTGATGAGCCTAATCAAGGAGGTAGTGGTGGAGTGATTCTTCTGGAAACCAGATTGGAAGGGAGTGAAAAAGTTAAGAGTCAAAGAGATAGGAGGTTAGTTGAGAGAGAACTAGATGCTCCTGGAGTTTAGCATGGGTAGGGAGGACAGAGATAAGGTGATAGCTGGCAGAAGAGGAAGGGTCTCCACCCTTTGGCAATGGGAGGACAGTAGCATGTTTCCAGACAGATGGGATGGAAGCAGTGGCGAATGAGTGGTTAAATGGGTAGGATAGCAAAGTAGAGATCACAGGTGCCAATAGGTACAGCAGTTTGGGGTCCAACCCATCAGGAGAACTGACTTTAGAGGGGTTGAGGGCATATAGTGCTTCCAAGGTGGCAGCAGAGTGATGTTAGAGAAGGAGAAGGGGGGATAGAGAGGGTGAGCTGGGAGAAGAGGGAGGAGAGAGTGGGGGGTTAGCATGAGGAGGTGTGAGTAGAGATGAAACGAGAGCAGAAGCACAGGAAGTGAAATAAGTATTCAATTCTGTGGCAATACTAAGGTGATCGACAACTAGGGCATTACTGATATTAAGGAGGGGTGCTGAAGAGGAGGAGGTGGGAGAGAAAAGAGAGTTGATTAACTTCCAGAATTTGGATGGATTATTTATGTTTGATTGAAAGGTCAAGCAAAAGTATTCAGACTTCGCTAGGTGAGTGGCTTTCGTGCACTTGTTGGGTAGATACCAGTAGGTGTAGTATGTGTGTGGGAGCATAGAAGATTTATACGTTTTCCAGGCTTGATCTCTGGCCCTTTGACACGCTATAAGTTCAGGGGTGATCCAAGAAAGCTGGTTGCCTCTCACTCTTGTACGCCTAAGAGGGGTATGTTTGTTCCAGACCTCAAGAAATTTTGTTTGTAAGTAGTTAATTGCAGCATCTATAGTATTCATTGTGACTATCGGCTCTCAGTTGGAGTGGGCCAGCTCCTGGAGGAGAGGAGCGAGGTTCAACAATTTGTGTGAGTGGAATTGTATTGTTTTGGGGGGCTTTAGGTCTGTGTATCTTACGTACCATGAAGATCAGGTGGTGATCACTAATGGTATCCGGAAAGATACTGGATCTAATTACCCTGTGGGTGAGAGATGTGAGGGCCCAGTCAATAAGGGAGTGGTCGCTGGACTTGTGGTTCATCCAGGTGAGTTCTGAAATGAGCTGAGACAAGTTGAGGGGTGAGTTATCATTACGAGTTTTAGTAAGGGAGGGAGTTAGCCAATTTTGGTTGAAATCACCCAGTCTGTAAGTTTCACCAGTCCGAGTGAGCACAGTAAATAGTGTTTAAAAGTTCCATGATGGTAGTTGGGGGGGACCAGGGAGACCAGGCAGCAGTATGCACCTAACATAGATAGGCACCTAAAAGGGGAGGGAGGGTTTAAGAATTAGAACCTCGTAAGCTTTAGGGATGGAGGAGGCCATAATGCTGGTGAACTGAATAGAATAGGAGACATAAATTGCCACACCACCACTTCTGGTGGGACTGTCTTGCCGTGATAAAGTGTATCCAGGGATTGAGAGGGCAGGGTCCCCTACTTTGTTACTTAACCACATTTCTGATCGGATGAGGATATCAGGGGAATGTGAGGCAACAAAAGGTTGAAGCAGGTCAATTTTAAGGAGCAGGCTGCATATGTTTAAATGCAGGATATTTAAGCCATGGGGTAGGGCAAGGGGGTTGTTTGAGGACTGGGCAGCAAATGCAGGTACAATTGGAGGGGGGTACCCGAAGGGCATGGCCTAGGATTGAGTTTAGGAGAGTTGCTCTGGGTCAGATGGGGTAGTGGGTCAAGCTATAGGGGACTGGTGAAGAGGTAGTTGCCAAGTTATGCAGAGGTGGAAGGAGTGAGGGGGGGGCAGAAGTGGACGGACATGATAGGTGGGGGAGCAGGAGTAGTGTTGAGGAGAGGGAGGCAGAGTGCAAGGAGGATAGAGTAAAGTGCCCTATAAGGGTCAAGATGCATAGCACAATGAGACATGGTAGCAGTCTACTGGTTGTGTCAGAAGAAGGACGGGGAATTATAGTGAGGGTTAGGGAGTGAAAAGATCAAGGCACAATGCGAGGGAACTGGAGTAGAACTGCTGTATAATATAGTAGTGGCAGTAGAGACAGTAATATCAGCACCCTAGAGGGGGAGAATCAGCTAACACTGCTGCAAAATAATGACTTTCATTCTGCCAGGATGTCAGTGGCAGACAGACAGTAGTAGCTGGGGAAGCAGCACTTGTGAGACTTTTTTTTCCTTTAAGAAGTGCTTGAATAGAGCTTCCTAAAGTTTGTGTGCTTAGATAGCTTCCTAAAGCTTGTGTGATTCTACTGGCTGTCAAATAGGGCAAATGGGAAGGCGAAGATACCTGAGTAGCAATTGGGGCAGTGAACTGCAGGGTAGAGCTTGCGTTAGGCAAGCGGATTAAGAGTGTCGGGGGAGGCTGACCAGGCCAAAAAATTTCTGAGAAGTAGCAGGGAGAAATAGCTGAAAACAGGCTTACTGCACTCAAAATTAGTACAGTTTAGCCAAGTCCTTTTCGGCTTATTCAGGAGCCAATCGGGAGAGCTGTCCTGGAAAGTGGCCAATTAGCAGGTCACGGGTGGTGGGTGCCAAAGTTTGAAATAAAGATTCCTGGAGCTCCTTAGTTGAGGGGCCGTACCTGCAAGTCCTGGTGGCTTGCTTGAGGGCAAGGTGGGCAGCTGCTGAAGGGATGTCTCACTGCTGTGGGAGCTCACCCGGTCAGGGGGTATCGAGCTGTGGGAGAGACAAAGAGAGAGCAGAGGGTTAGATAATTAGGCAGGAGTTAGGGGGCAGGGGCTGGATTCTGCAGAGACTGGCTAACAGCAGAGGGGCAGAGGCATCTGGTGACAGGATTAGATGAATCAGGGGCAGGGAATAGCATGCTAAGGACAGACAAAGAGCTGGAGGGGGCAGGGCGGGTCAACGCCAAGCACCGGGGCAAAGAGTAGCCAGTATTCAGCACAAACAAGATTAAAAGCAGCTTACAGCAAGGGAGAGAGTAGCAGTATTCAGTAAATTCAGTAAATAACAGATTCAATGTAAAAATTAAAGAATAGCAGTATTCAGCAAACTCAGAAAAAATCAAGTTAAAGGCATTTCCAGTAGAATATCAAGTTAATATGCAGAAACACAACAGTAGCAAAGTACAGATTAATTTGCAGTAAAATTCAGTAATGAAATATAAATAAAGTGCAGATAAAAATGGTAGTTGAATCGGGAGAAAAGTTTAGAGTACTAGAAAATTAAGGCAGCTACAAAAGCAGGAAAGAGGTGCAGAGAAATAAGTTAGCCCAATTTAGCACTAATCTTTAAGGCTCCCTGGTGCAGGTGACTTGAAAAAAAAATTTCTGAGAAGTAGCAGGGAAAAACAGCCGAAAATAGGCTTACTGCACTCAAAATTAGTACAGTTTAGCTAAGTCCCTTCAGCTTGTTCAGGAGCCAATCGGGGGAGCTCTCCTGGAAAGTGGCCAATCGGCAGGTCGCGGGTGGTGGGCACCAAACTTTGAAATAAAGATTCCTGGAGCTCCTTAGCGAAGGGGCCATACCTCGAGTCCTTGCAGCTTGCTTGAGGGCAAGGTGGGTGGCTGTTGAAAGGATGCTGCACCGCTATGGGAGCTCACTCAGTCAGGGGGGCTCAAGCTGCGAGTTCTTGTGACTTGCTTGAGGGTGAGGTGGCCGGCTACAGAAGGGATGCCTCACTGGTGGGAGCTCACTCAGTCGGGGGGCTCAAGCTGCAAGTCCTTGTGACTTGCTTGAGGGTGAGGTGGCTGGCTACAGAAGGGATGCTTCACCGGTGGGAGCTCACTCAGTCAGGGGCTCAAGCTGCAAGTCCCGCGGTTGCTTGAGGGGTATGGGAAAGACCAGGAGCTGCAGGCTGTGCTACACAGCTCAGTTTTGGGATGGGGAAGCAGGGTGGTGGGACACTGCCTGCTGGGGATGGGGTGCCATCTGACCACCAATGTGTTCATAATAAGGCATTATGGGGGATCAGGGCTTGGGGGGACTCTAGATCACCAGGGCATTTTAATACATGAACACATTTTGGAGACAACAGGGATCAGCGATGGAGGTTCACTAGACTACCATGAATGTATGATAACTACTCAGTTCATGGGGACATCTAGAAGGGGGGCTGCTAGTCCACCGGGGGGAGTATTTTAATAAGTAATGATAAGGGAGTTTACGGGGATCGGGGATCCGCTAGACCACCAGGGGAGAGGGAGTCTTATTTAATATTAAGTAATATGGGGGTACTTGGGGATGGGGGGTCAGCTAGACCACCAGGGAGGGAGTTTTATGTAATATTAAGTGATGGGGGTAATTGGGGATCAGGAATCCCAGGGATCCATTTAATTATAGCGGGGGATTGGGGCTGGGGATGGGGGACAGTGGCACATTGCCCCAACTAGGGCACTTCTCCCATTGGGGAAATTTCTAAGTACCCTTAGACCAGCCCTGGAAATTTCATGACCAGGGAAGTTTTTTGAATCCTGCTTCAGGGGATTTGGCAGCCTGCACCTGCTGCAAGCCCCTGTTGACATGCCGCAGCCCAGTATGTGGCACAAGGGCAGCGCAAGCCCCATTAGGTGCAGACTGCATGCGGTAGACGCAGGCTGCCTTTGTGAATCACTCCCGGGACATCATCTGCTGCAAGGGGCACTTTGCACCAATCATTGGGATGCAAGCCCCTTGAGCAGCCCTGGGATCTTTGAGAATCGGGCCCTTAGGCTTGGGAAAGCCATCATTAGTCATCTATGCAATGAAGATGTAACTACTGAGCAGCAGGTTTAATCAAAAGTAGTTCTTTTTCCTGATCATCTGTTGTAATATATAATTTAATATCTTAATATTTAACTAGATTGTTAATCATCTCAAATACTCCCTACTGCTGTTATGCAGCCTGTGACTAATACAGCGAACAATGTACTGTACATACACCTTGTAATGCAGAGCCAGTTGGAAGTTCCTCAGAATGCAATGATCCAGTAAGAATAACACGCACCAGCCTGAACTAAGCTGTTTAGTGCAGGCTGATAATGAAAGGGGAAGCAGTTTCACTAATGACAATATATTTCTGAAAGGTAGCCCTTTGTTAGAAGTTTATTGCTATGCCTGTGACTTGCTAACTTTGTAATAATACCTACTGCATGTGGAATGCCAATGTTATATCTATAACAGAAGGGTGTTGTTTTCCAGCTTTAAAGGGCTACTGTAAAAGTTTTATTTTAGTTCCTTTCAAGTTTCATCATTTAGCCCTTGCTATTTCCACAATGAAAACAAATAAACAAATACACAATACATCTCAATACAATGTGGCCACATGTGATGCACAAAAAATAGATTAATAACATTTATAAGTTGTATGGAAGGCAATTGTCTTAAAATTGTAAATATTTCATGCAGTACAACTAGTTTCATTGTCATTCAGTTTTTGTAGGATTATCCAGATCATGATTGCAGAACTTTGTTAAATAATTTTCATGAATTCATTAGTCCAGTATATTAGCATCAACATTAAGAGTTGTCATTTCCTTTCCTCATCACCCTTGTATAGTCTCTTGGGCTGGATATTTATCAGAACAAAAAGGTGGTACACAATGATCCAACTCAGAATATGCCATTTATCTTCATCAGCAAGGGGGCAGGACCATAACTTGAGTTATTAGTTCCTCTCCCCTCACAAATGAAGATAATGGTATAACCTGAGTCAAGTCTTTTGTGTCCAGTTTACACTACCCTGTTTTAAATATAAATCTACTTAGCTACAGTATTTCTTGGACCTGTAACTGTTTATAGCACCATATACTATATTGAATTTCTTTTATATACAGCCAATTACAATGAAAAAGTACAGTATACAGTACAGTAGTTTAGATATACTGTATAAATAAAGAATATTTTACTTCCAAAGTTTCATCAGATAAATAAATTACATATGGACATAGAAACATAGAATCTAATGACAGATAAGGCCGCTTGGCCAAACCAGTCTGCCCATTTTACCCTACCTACATTCTCACTGCATACCCTACTTAATCTGCAGCCCTCAGCTGGCCCAGTGGTGCTAAGGGTTGAGGCGCTGGATGCCACACCGAAGACCCGGATTCGGGAACAAGCCTGGGCTGGTGGGGGTCGGTGGGGGAGGGAAGGAATTTAGCATCTGGAGGACTGCTGTCCCTTCCGGGAGGGTTCTGGGGTCGCACCACTCCTGAGCGGTACCTGACGGTGGTCAGGGGATAGCCAGGATTTGCGGTGCTATGGTCGAGGGGGCAGAGCTGTGGCAGATGTCGGCACGAGCGTGCTTTAGACATCATTGCATGACCAAGCTCTGCAGAGAAAACTGAAAAACAAGAAAATCCCCTACAGCAACTGTGGAGATGATGGAGACCCCAGGGACCTGCCCACATCCCGAAGAGTCAGACCCGCCTGCTCCGGTACCTGCCACACCTGACCCGGCCCCGTGGTAAGTCCCTCTAATTTCAGAAAGAGCTGCTAAGTGTGGGCGGGAGGTGATCCAGAGGGGCTGGACTTGCCTTGGGGGTCAGTGGGAGGCCAGAGCGAGGGGGTTTCAGTCCAGGGAGTACAGGCAGAGTCGAGCAGGTACCCTGGAAGGATGCCCCGGGGCTGTAGTGCTGAAAATAAAATTGTGGAAAAAAAATCTGCAGCCCTTTCTCCCTACCCCCTTCCTTTCAACTACAATTCCTTTGTGCCTATCCCACGCAATCTTGAACCACACCATGGTCCCCCCCACCACCTACCTCCACTGAAAGCCTGTTCTAGGAATCCACCACTCTTTCTGCTTTCTGTGAAGAAGTACTTCCTAACATCTTTCCTGATTCTACCTCCTTCCAGCTTCATAGCATGTCCCCTTGTTCTTGAGCACTGTATTTTTTGAAAAATACTTCCCTCCTGTTCCTTATTTACCCCAGTAATGTATGTACAGATCTCTATCATATCCTCCCCTCCCTCCCTCCTCTCTTCCAGGGTGCACATGTTAAAGTCCTTTAGTCCCTCATTGTAGGGTTTTTGATGCAGACCCTGCACCATTTTAGTTGCCGTCCCCTGGACTGCTGCCACTCTATGTCCTTCTAGAGATGTGGTCTCCAGAACTGGACACAGTACTCAAGGTATGGTCTTACTAGTGATCTATACAGGGCAACACCACATCCCTCTTTCTGTTGGTGATACCCCTTCCTATGCACCACAGCATCCCACTAGCCCTCCCAACTGCCTTGCCGCACTGTCTGGCCACCTTTAGGTCATCCAATATGATTACACCCAGGGGTCAGATTTTCAAAGAACCACTTAAATCAGCACAAGCTGCAGCATGCAGCAGCTTGCGCCAATCACTTGTATACCAGGGACCCTGCTCCCAATTTTAGTATGGGAGGAGTCTTGGCACCAAAGTCATCGGATTTACCACAAACACTCCCATGCAATGAGCAGTTGGCAAATGGGAGGGGTTTGACGGAGGCAGTGGCGCAACCTAGTGGGAGTGTCAGCCATGTGTACCCACATGCCAGCAAGGTGGTTGGCAGTAGCTGCCAAACAATCTGAGCACATATGGGACAGTGCAAGTGAGATGTTAGGCACCTGTGAACTGCCCCATCTGGTGCAGTCAAGCAGGGTGTGCCAAGGCAGTGAGTGGGATAGGGACAGTACAGAAAAAGTGCAAGGGCATAGGACAGCTGACTGGTAACAGAGCACAATGAACAGGTATGCATAGGTATTTGCACAGCCAGCAGGCTCGACTGACAACAGCCCCATGTCCATGCTGGCACTGTATCCTCATATGCTGTTGTCCCTCATCCCTGTGTGCCCACTGTGGTGGACAGTTTTGGTGAATGGGGGGGAACGACAGGTACCCTGCAGTCAGAGTAGTGCAAGGGGCATTAGACCAGCCCTGGGCTGGTCTAAGCCTGAAGGGACCAGACAGCTTCTGGAATGTGAGAAAAGGGGATGATGGATTAGGGTCCTGGCGCAAGCCACCCTTATGCCATGGCACACCAGAGTGGGTGGCGCAAGCCACTTTGGTACATGCCTACCCCAGGTTGCCATAAGTCCCCTTCAAAAATTGGGACTGTCACAAGGTGCATTGCAGTGAGCAAATTGTATCAGTTCTCTTTGACTGAAACCCCTTGCATTATTCCTGTAGTTTTGAAAATCTGGCCCCAGGTCTCTTTCCTGCTTGGTAGACGTCAATACCATTCCACCCATTTTGTATTCCTTCCCTGGGTCACTGTGCTCTAAGTGCATTATTTTACACTTTTTCACACTGAAACCCAGCTGCCATAACTGTGACCACTCCTCAAGTTTTCTGAGGTCTCTGCCTCATCCTTTCCACGGGGTCTGGTACAGAATCCCAACACACAAAATACTGGCACTCATGTTAGCGACTCCAAAATCTTGATGCTGAAATGACCATCGCATACGGTATGCCGACACTCTGAAATCCCACCATGTAGTCTGTGGTGAGGTTCAAATAAATTGTTTGCACCAGTGCTAGTATTAGATGTTGATCAAAAACTGACTGACTCTTAGTGGTATGAGTAAGCTATGTGCAATGAAGAAAATATAAATAATAAAAACATAAATGATACCCAGAGAAGTACTACTAGCACCATAAAGCACTGGTGCTGGTTTCAATCAATATAAAAGCATTAAAATATAAAAACAATGCAATGCTGTCTGAGTTTAATACACCTATGCTTTCCCCAAATACCCCCCCACACACACAGACACATACACAGACACACACACACACACACATACACACATACACACACACACTAAGTACAGTACGGCTGAAACAAAAACTATTTAAACAAATGATAAAAATGTGTTCCCCTGCATAAGGCTCTCTAAGTAAAGAATTCCCCTCTGCAACTACTGGTTAAATCAATATAAAACCTCTGCATTAGGGATACAGTCGTATTTGGACCCAAACCTGTTATTGGACTGCAGGAATCTGGAACAGAAAGAATCGGTGGGAGGAGCGGCTGTGAAGGACAGCCAGAGACGGGACCCTGCTAGCATTAATGTTGATGACTGTATCATTTATTCTCCATTACATTCAAATCATTTAAGTGCAGCGAGGAGGATAAATCCTGAGATATAATTATCATAAAAAATAAAAAGCGCAATGCTGCTTGCGGTTTCTTGTCTGAGTCAGGTCGAGTCAGGTGGGGGGAGGGCACTTTTAAATACTTTAGATGATAGCGCTGTTGATGTGCTCAGTTTAAGTGTCTGTTTACTGCTGGGGGGCAACGGCGGTAGTTGGTTTGCTCAGCATAACTACACCTGCGGATCCGGGAAAACCGGGATCACCAATACTTTACTGCGTGCCTCCTTCCTTACTGCTTTCCTGGTAATCATTAAGAAGTGTGAAAACTTTTGCTGCAATGTCAGGATCATGAGATCAGCAGCCTGTCAGATGGGATCATGAACATGATGGGAACATTGATTCAGGCATTTCTCTGTCGGGAATTAAAGAAGACTGGTCCCAGTACTGATCCCTGAGGTACTGCGCTGGTAACCCTCCCTTCCTCTGAGTGAATTCCATTTACCACCACCCTCTGTCACTTATCCCCTAGCCAATTTCTTACCCAGTTTGCCACCTTTTTTCTCACTGTTAAACTACCCAGCTTGCTTACTAGTCTTCTATGTGGAATGGTGACAAAGGCCTTACTGATTGTAGGCCATGTCCACCACTCCTCCCTGATCTAATTCCTTGGTCACCCGTCAAGGAAATCTATCAGATTTGTTTAACATGACCTCCCCTCTGTGAATCTATGCTGCCTCATGTCTTGTAACCCACTGGATTCAAGATATTCCCTAATCCTTTCCCTCAACAGTGTTTCCATTAACTTCCCCCCCACCGGTATCAGGCTATCTGGCCTGTAATTGTCAACTTCTTCCCTGCTACCACTTTTGTGAAGTGGGACTATATTTGCTCTTCTCCAGTCCTTCTGAACCACACCGGTTTCCAGTGATTAGTTTAATAGGACTGTCAGAGGTGCAGCCAGTACCTCCCTGAGCTCCCTTAACATCCTTGGATGCACCCTGTCTGATCCCATTGCTGTGTCCACCTTTAGATTAGTGAATGCCTTCAAGACTCACTCCTCTGAAAAAGAACTAGTGTCCACCTCTTCCCTTCAAAGCTCCTGTTATCTTTTTGTGGTCCCTCCCTCCCCTCCCACCTCTTCTGTGAACACTGAGCAGAAGTATCTTTTCAAAATGTCTGCCTTTTCCTGGCCCCCCTCTGTGCAGTCCCCTCTTCCCTTTTTAACCTTACAATCCCTTCCTTATTTTTCTGTTTTTTTGCTTACATATCTAAAACATGTCTTGTCCCCTTTTGATGCTGCCTGGGTTATTCTTTCTTCATTTTGTGCTTTTGCACTCCTTACTGCTTTCCCTGCTTCCCTGTGTTTCTCCTGATGCACTTCCCTATTCTCTTCCCTCTGCTCCTCCTTGTTCCTTCCGAAAGCAACTCTTTAAGCATTTATTCTTTAAGCCACTTCTTTTGAGAACCATAGCAGTCTCGTTTTCCTCTTGCTTTTGTTCACCTACTTGATGCAGTGGTCTGTTGCCTTCACTATGCCACCTTTTAGCTTAGTTTATCGTTTCTTCACCCACCTGGTCATCCCTCCACCAGGTCATCCCTGAGGCATTCATCCATCTTCATAAAATCAGTCCTCCTGAAGTTCAGGACCATCGCCTATGTTCAGTTAGATTCCGCAGCCATCCTTATACTGAACCACACCGTAGAGTGATCATTGATCCCCAGGTGGCCTCCCACCTTGACATCCGCAACACTGTCCCTGTTAGTGAGAACCAGGTCCAGTATTGCCCCATCTCGAGTGGGCTCCCTGTCTAGTTGCCTGAGGAAAGTCCCTGCAGAGAGCCCAGGATGTCCTGGGTTCTAGCTGAAGCTGCAGCTGGGGGGCTCCAATCTACATCTGGCAGATTGGAGTCCCCAACCAGCAGCACCTCCCCTTTTCTGCCATTTTGCCAATGACTTCCACCAGTATCTTATCTAACTCCTCCCCTGTGCTGGAGGTCTGTAGATCACATAGGTGCAAATAGTGGCTGTGTTCCCCAATTCTAGGGTGACACACAGTACCCCCCCCAAATTCCCTGTATCTCCATCACTTTTATGCTTTCCTTCACACAAAGGAGCATTCCCCCTTTCCTTCTCATCCTGTCCTTCCTGAACTGAGTATAGCCTGGTATGGCCTTGTCTCAGTCATGGTTTTCAGTGCACCATGACTTGGTAATGGCCACAGTATCCAGGTCGGCCTCTGCCATGATGGCCTCTAGGTCTGAAATCTTATTTCTTAGACTTCTAGTATTCATACACATGGCCTTCCAGATTTTGTTAGCACTCTGTTTGTTACCCCATTTTTCCTTTTGGCCCCCCCTCCTTCTCTTTTTAATGTTGCTGTTCCCCTCCCCCTCCATTACTAACACTCTTCTTCCTTTATTAATTTTTACCTACGAGGTTCCTCTCCCCTTGAGATCTCCCTACTCTCTACTTCAGTCTGGGAGGGGGGGAGTTTCTGCCATCCCAATTTCTTTTGTCACTCTCTCCGAGTAGTTTAAATGTTCATAGAAGTAACATTTAAACCATCCACTGAGGACTGTGGTTCCACTCCCAGAAGGATGCAGGCCATCACCCCTCTATAGGCCCTCATCCTGCCAGGTTGGTCCCCACTCCCCAAAGTAGCAGAACCCCTCCTCTCTGCACCATTCCTTCAGCCATGAGTTGAAGGTCCTGGTGTGAAGAACACTCTTCTCCCCCGTCGTTGACAAGCAGCTCCTCTGCGAATGCCACTGAGTGGACCACCTGTCTGAGATCACTCCCCAGTTACCTAAACTCCCCCTGCACTATCCCAGCCCCATCCCTAGCCAAGTCATTTCTCACCAGATGGACAGTGACATCCAGCTCTTACTTCCTTCCTGCTGCCCTAGCAATCCCTAGGATCCATTTCCCATCCCTCAGGGCCATGGTGCCACGTAGGCACCTGACCTCCCTGTTGCCCCCCTTCCTTTCCAAGAAGGAAAACAACAAAGGAAGAAGATGCATAAGATACACAAATTATAATTTTCAGTTTTTCATCTCACCTGTAACAATGTACGATGTTTAATTCACAGTAATATTCTGCCATATATTCACAGACAGTCAGGCCTTTCCCAATCTCTTTCTAAACCTTTCTGAGTTATTATTAGTAGTGTGACATGTTATTGAAATGTAAGGCTTGCAACATCACTACATGCCATTAATTGAGTGTTATATTCTTATTATCTAGCCAACATTTAAACTTACTATATGTCAACTAAGCTAAACAAAACTTATGTCAGCTAGTCAGAAGGGCACTAGGAGCCCTATTGTAACTAAAGCAAAATTGAAGCTAGCTTTGAAATTGCCACATTTTAAAAAGAAGATAGGCCAAGATTCTTTCAACTACAGACTAGGCTGCTTTTAGAATTCTTCGTATGGAATTACCAGCACTGATTGTTATTTGCAATTTGCACAAACATTGAAGACACACTCGAATATGATGTACTCTTTCACATGCTATGTCTGAGCTAAATTATCTGTGTAAATTGTTTGTACATGTACCTGTTTTATGTACAGTTGCCTATGAAAATGGGCAATTTTTGTCCATAGGCCATTGTTTTAAATAAAATGAATGAAATTTAAACACCAGGGCCAGGATTCACAAAAAAAACACAAAGTGCCGCACAAAAGTTTGTGTTGCATCTTGTGATTGCCCAGGTTGCAAAACTCAATATTCACAGACAGATAGCGAATGGTACTATCCAACTGTGAATAGGACTATATAGATGCAGCGGTAACACCGACACCGCTACCTCTAACTCCACCGGCGCAGCCCTGACCCCCAGTTGAGTGAATACCCCCGCAAGCATAGCGCCGATGTGCTACATCAGTTTTCACTAAGACAGCCATGCAAATGAGCCCATTGAGCATGCATGACACTAGCTGGCCATTTGCATGCCCATTATGGGCCCATTTGCATGGCCTGCAGCAAAATGTTGCACACTCCCCAGCCCCGATCGCCAGCTGACACCCGCATCCTCGGTGGTGTAGTGTCCCACCCCCTCCCTGGTCTCTAATCCCAATCCCAGAAGAAATTATGAAATTCCCTGGTAGGCTAGTGTCTCCCCCCTCCCCGATCTCCGATCGCCATCTCAGTGTGAATAAATGTATCTCTGGCAGTCTAATGTTCCTCCCCCCTCCCCGCTCACCGATCCCCAAATAAATAACTTTTTCCATAATGTAGTGGTCCTTCCCCAATCACTGATCCCCAAATAAATAACTTTTTCCATAATGTAGTGGTCCCTCCCTGATCACCGATCCCCAAATAAATAACTTTTATCCATAGTGTAGTGGTCCCTCCCTTCCCTGGTCACCGATCGCCACCCCCAAATCCTGAATACCCATACTCTAGGGTCCCCTCAGCACCCCACCCCGTCCATTGTGACTCACTGAGTTCACTTCCCATCCCAGTTACATTAGAGACCAGCATAGTTTCCTTCCTCACAGAGCCGTGCTGCCATTGAGGCCCTCTTGGAGTATGTATTGAATACAGTATGGCTCACTGACTGTGATTACCAATCATAGTCAATGAGCCATACTGTATTCAGTATGTGCTCCAGGAGGGCTCAATCAGTGGCCAGCCGCAGTGGTGTGAGGAATCCTGTGCTGGTCACCGATCAATGATTGGGATGGGGTAGGGACCACTACACTATGGAAAAAAGTTATTTATTCAGGGGTCGGGGAGGGGGAAGGGACCGCTACACTATGGAAAGTTTTTTTTTATTATGGGGTCAGCAAATGGGGAGGGGGCCACAGTACTTCTGCCAACCACCAGGGTTGTGTGGATTACCATCAGATTTTGGTTGGCAGTAATTTCTCCATGCAAGGGCCTTTGCAGAAGGCCCCTTGCATGGAGCAAACCTTGTGAATTGCACTGTGGGCTATGCAGGTCCCTCCCCTCATTTGCATTACAGCCCCTCCCAATCTTTGTTCAGAAAACCCAGTTTGCCTGAGCAAACTGGGCTTTGTGAATACCAACTTTGGGCAAAACCCAGTTTGCTCCCGGCAATTTGGGTTTGCACCTGGGCAAAGTTTTGTGAATTTGGCCTCAGAGTTTTGTAACAATCACAGAAATAATATAAATATGAAATCTTCTATCACCTTGAATGCTTGGAGGAGTAAGTTCAAAAACATGTTTCAGGTGTGAAAGCAACACTCACACCCAGGGATTGACCACATCTTTCTGCTTCATTCCACAAAGGCTTAACCTTAGAACAATGCCAGAAAATGTGAAGCAACCAACCTTTAGCATCTTGGCATCTATAACATTTGATAGTATCTGAGTTTCCATGTAAATGTCGATTGATTTTGTGTCCAATAGAAATTACTAAGCATTCAAAAGTGATTTAGCCCGTGTGTCCAATTTGTGGAATCAGTGTCAGCATCTTATATGTTATTCCAGCATATACTATTGCTATTCAAACGGAACCGTGTTTCACACCACCTCTGAAGGTCCACTGGGGCTGATTTGCAAGCTAATAAAATTTCCTTATCTACCAGACTAGTTGTGTGCATTTGTTGACAGCAATTAATGAGCTGGTATATTAAAGGTGAATCTATGTCTTTTCCTGAAGCCACTGGGAAAATATTGCAAATGTAATGAACACATTTGCAAATATTGAGAGAGTCTTCGTGTTCTAGGCCATAATTATTCGTGAGTGTCCCCAAGGGAACAAGACCATCTTTTTTAAGAAACTGCCCGTGTGTAGAGATGCCATTTGCTTACCATCGTGACACTGAAGTGAACGATTCCCATCCTTAGTCTCAGACTGCATCATAACAGCTGACCAGTGTATGCAAATAACTGTCCGCAGTGATTGATAAGACATTTTAATCGGAGATCCTTCAATGTCTTTCGGAATGTTCTTACTCTAACATGAAAAAGCATTTGCAATGAAATATCATTCCCTTTGCAGAGTTCTACTTACACTGATCACTATCTAGTTTGTAAATAGTTACTGAATTATTGAGTTTAATTATGCATAACCTTAAATGTTGTGCATCTTTAAAAGCATTCGAGTATATATGGAAATCAAGGCTATTTAAAGCACATGTTTTACTGGCCACTAATAATTTTGAATATGATACTGTCAGAGTTTTACCTCCCCATATGAACATGGAAAGTTTTCCATACAATTCCTTACAAAAGTATTTCATAATATTGATAGATAACATAATTAATAATTGGGAGTATATTCATCTTAACTCCACTATGATGTTGTCAAGCATCGTTTCCTATGGATTAGATTCAGTGATATGACATATCTCACCAATGTTATTTTGTTTGTGCATATCTACTATCAAGATAAACTTTTTTATTTCAAAATGGGTATGTCATCAACAAATTGACATTTATCTGGCAAAATGTATTCTCACTGGTCTCGTGCAAAGATAAATGCAGTATAAACAAATCATAAGTGAGTATCAAAAGCAACAGGACCTGAAAGGACAACCATTATTCTAGCAGCTATTTACCAAAAAAATAACTGTATTAGAAAAATTAGCAATAGTTTAAAACATCCAGAGCTTGCTAAAGTGCTTGTATTTTAACAAAGCTTGTCCCTGAATGTAATTGCTTTAGTAGCTACTGCTTCAGTTATTCGGGGAATCTCTTCTAACAGAAGTACTACTAAGGAGGCAACATTTACATGTATTGAAGATAATATTTGTGCAATGAATAAGGATCCTGAAGATGTGCTTCAGAGAATGTGCATATTATCAAATCACCACCCAACTAGCCTAATGCTATCTCTCAGCAGCTCTGCACTCTAGACTGTTCAGTCTGTAGGCATTACCTGACTAGCCTAATTCTATTTCTCAGCTGCTCTGCACTCCAGACTGTTCAGTTTGTAAAGTACCTTAAAGTGCATCTGGATAGTGGGCTACCATATAATGTGCACATTAACAATCTTTAAAGGAAAACCCTTAGGCCTACATAATCAACTAAAACTTATCAGTACTACGTTGATGCTAAAACTGCACTTATAGTTTTCAGGTCCTGTATCATATCCCATTCTAGATAAAATCTAGTGTAGTATAATACTTGTTCAAGGGCAAACTGATGAAAACTTTGATCCTTCAAAATTGGACTGTCAGGATTAATCTAATTAAAGATTATTGGATTTATAACCACATTTTAAGGCATATAGCGGGTCCCACTAATACACAGCCATCAATTATACCTTTCTGTACTCACGTGCACATCTAACGATGCTGTCCCAACTTCCTACCAAAATGGTAAATTTAGCAAGGTTATAGTTACCAGATCCAACAACAGAATCAAAAGCATTTCAGGTGAAAAAACTTTCATTCTATTGCCAGGCAACCCCGTGGAAGTAACTGAACTAGGAAACCAGTCCAGCTGTATCCACATCATACAAGGCTAGAGTCAAACAGTACTTTAAACTGAAGTATCTTGATGGGCTGTAGAATTACTCTTTTGTAATCCGTTATTGTAATTGTTATTCGTATTTTGTATTTATGTGTTCATTGCTGTCCTAATGCATGCTTTACCCTTGGTGTGTGCTGAATGTTTTACATAATGCATTGCTACTATATGGTGAATTAACATGTGAGGGCCCATTCTACATAACATCCTCAAAAACTCACAACTTGGATGATCTTATCTAAATATGCTCATTAAATAAAAAAAAGCCTTAAGCAGTCTTTTATTTCTCACTCCTTGTTACCCCATAATCCTCCTCCAAACACATACACTTTTATAGCATTTACATACATTCACATATAATTACCCCCTGATAGTGTCCAGGTTTTGGAAACGCTGCAAGTTGCAGCAGTGACCTACAGTTACTTTTGTATGGCACTTCATTGGTTAAAAAATGTTCTCCTTGTTTCATTCATTTGCTTTATCAGAGGGAAACCTCCCATCTTTCTGAGACCCAGAAACTCCATCTACCACATCAATCTTAGTTCCGGCTCATGTAATTTTTCAGAGTTGCAAAAAAACCTTTGTCATAGCTCACACAATCAATGCACAGACTTTGCATAGCTTGAAGAACTGTGTAAAAGCACACTAAATTTGCACATCAGAGTCCCAAAGTGTCCATGAACAGTAAACCTTTGTACTCTTGCTACTTTAGTCTGTTATTAGTGACACAAAGTGAGACACTTATAGGCAGCATGTTAAGATCAAGGATTTAGTAAGCTTGCCTCTGTCCCTTGCTTGACTTTAATAGCATGATTTCATGTGTTTGATATATGATTTTTGAGTTTACCTGTAATTTATGAAAACTAGAAACTGATTATATATAATGATTCCTGTTGATTCCAAATACAAGTTGTCAGCTATGGATGCTGGCACTATTCAATAACTGGGCTTTATGTTTTGGTGGTTTCTAAATCAGAAACAAAGTGTGCTGCCTGATAAACAGGCCACAGCAACAAAAGCAAGTCATATTTGCCCTTCCTTTTTTGTGAGACTGGTAAATGAAAAGTTGAACTAGTCACAAGGATCATTTAGATACAGTACAGATGTGACCAGAATTTCTCTCATCAGGAATAACATATCCTCCACTATTGATTTGTGTAGGATCGTAACTAATGAGAAACCATCACATAGATTAGAGACATTCAAAAATGAGGAAAAACATTTATACTGTGAAGGTAGTACCTAACAACTCTTGCAAACAGTTTCCTTCTGTTGAAGTTTTCAGATGTCAGAATCTTATTGAATGGTATTTGCGTTCAGTATTTCTCATATTTATACAGCTGGAACACACTAACTGAAGAGAAGAGAAAGAGAAGCTATTAAATGTCTTTTTTTCCTGTTATACCATCAGCTTTCTACAGTGGAAAACCACCACTTCTTCCTTGAAGAAATGCCTTCAGAACATGGGGGTGCTAAAAACTGAATTGTATAGAAGAGATCTCTGCTGGGAGTTCACATTGCCCTAACATAAGCCTATAAGGAATATTTTGAGACAGGCCAGCCACCTGTCTAGAGAGCAGAAGGCATCATAATTATTTAAGTTTAGCCTGTAACCAGAGTTAACCACCCACCCTCCTACATGCCTGAAATGGCACAGGAGGGATGTTTGCACTAGTCATTCAAAAAGAGATAAATGTACTTTTTCTTATAGAGTACCTGCCCCTTGTAACGAGTACTCTTGCCTGACAGTCAAGTAAATTAGAATCCATCAAGCAGACAGGAAAAAGTGTAGTGAGAAAAAAACATGTAATTTGGGAGCTGCTGTGGTTACTGAGCAACTAAAAAGATACAGTACAAGGTACACACAGCTGGGCAATGTTAGCATCCAGACTAGTATCCGGTAAACCACTTCAGACCTCTCTCTCTCTCTCTCTCTCTTCTACTTTCTGTTCTTCTCAGTCTATACAGTACGTACAAATGGGTACACTGATTTAGCCCTTATAGCTGTTGCTGCTGAACAGTTTGACAAAATTCCAAAAACTAGGATGTAACTAGATGCTCTGTAGAGAACAATACTGACTTTTCATACTCCTGAAATAATTGCACAATACAATTCTATATTCAGAATATAATCAAAAACCTTTATTAACTAATTATTGACCCTGTGTGTTAACTACAGAGTCCTGTTCATTGTTGGCAGAGGACAAAGAAAAAGACAATGAGCAGCAGCTGACTGGATAAAGCGCTTCCTGTGGAGCTCCGCCTCATGCTTTAAACAAGCTGTTTTTGGCATTAATCTCCTACTTTTTTCTTTTGTATATTTCTCGACAGTACTTGCTGTTCTGTTTCCTAACACAATCATTTCAACCTATATCCATCATGGGAAAACCTCACTAGGGTCCATTAGAGGAGACTGGGAAAAACAAGTTGGCAAAGGGCAAGATGGCATGGCTAAAGGGGGAGTGGGACTGTTTATGAGTGGGGAGTTAAAACCAGTGAACATGGCACTGTTGTAAGCTGTGCAAGACTTACAATTGGATATTTTTTCTTCAGTTCAGTTTATCTTCTCTTGCATGTCGGGGGAACACTTGACCCCTATCTGCCCTGTTGCACGGACCCCTCAAGCTCCCACCCAACTCGTCCTCCGCCACGGCCGTAAGATGGGGAAAACAGTGACTTGCCTCTCACAGAGGGGCCGCCTGGGGGGGGGGGAACAGGGGAAGAGACCAAGATCACCCTGAGTCCCCGCCCCAGTGGCAGGGCTTTGTTCAGGCCGGGGAGAGCGTGGGTCCATCAGGGCATCCTGATGCACACTCCAGAGGGTTTTTCTGAGTTGCCCCCAGGAGGAGGATGTGCAGTGATACCAGCACGTCAGGGTGTGCACTCCCACACAACCCACATAAGCGTCTACCTCCTCCTCCTGTGTCCCCTTCCACAGTGGCTCTAGCTGTAGGAGCACCCAGTCACCACTTGCCATCACTGTGGTGCTGAAGTCCACTTGATCCTTCCCCAGGATAGGAGAGTTGCCAGTGGTTGCTCAATCCCTGCTCCTCCCTCCCCACCCCGGACGACTCCCATGGCCTGGGCTCGCTCACAAACCTGGGTCTGCCAGCGTGGCATGAGGTGTGGCATCCGATACTCTCAATAAATAAAAATATAATAAATAAAAACCCTCAGTACCACCAGGCCAACTACAATTGGATATTAAGCAAGCAGTAGGTGACCTAGACAAAATGCTGGATGATTTTAACACCTGTGTCATCACATTGAGACTCAAATGGACACTGTTCAGGTGGACACAAAGACAGCAGTCAACTCAGTAGGCAGATCCACAGCAGTCACCTCTGGCCTAGTTAAGAATAAAATCCCATGACTGAGCTTGGAGCACTTGGAAAATGGTGCCCAGTGGTTAATCTGCACTTACTGGGAGCAGCTGAGGGAGCAGAGCATTCTGTTATCAAACTGTTTGAGTTAGACATTTTACAACTGGCATTACAAATAGACTTATCAGGCTCCATACTTAAATAAAGCCTATTGAATTACCTTAAGAAGTCAACCCTCTAACCCTGGACTGCCTTGGACAATTCTGATAGTAACCTGAGAAGCTCATGTCTGAGAAGAAGTACTCACTAAAGCCAAATGAAAAGGAGCAGTATTACAGCAGGATTGCTCCTCAGTGTACCTCTTTCCTCACATTAGCTTTGCTATTAGACAGAGGAGAAAGAGCTTTGAGTCAGTGCAGCTTGGTTTGCAGGAGTTAAAGAGTCTTACATGTCCTGCAATGCCAGCACTGCTAAATGTTGCATATTCTGGAAAAACATTCCAAGTCACCTATCCTAATGAGGCACATAAGCATACAGAGGAAATTACCTGCACTATGTCACCCAGGCATGTGGACCAGGACACACAGCAATATGTGGGGTGGAGGGCAGCCGTAAACCCCAGGTGTATAACACAGGCACACACACGAGGTGCACCAGGGAACAACTGGTGTGCACAGCCCCACAGGTACAGCACCAGGCAGAGGCCACTGTGATGACACACCACAGCACACAGGATGCAGGGCGACACCTCACAGGCCACCCAATGATGGACATAGCATACACTGGCACAGGGAATCTGCAGGACATCTGGCACATGACTATAGTGGAATAGACAGACACAGAAAACAATCACAGTATGGCACATCATCCATCGGAAAGCATTGTGGATCACAACAGAGGGTGCTTTTTGACACTGTGTGATGGTCACACAGAGGTTTAAGCACCCATGGGTATGGGTGACCATCCCTGAACCCACCCATATGCCAAGACAGTGCCCCTGGAATGCAGGGAAGGGTGGCAGATGGGAAACCATGGAAGCAATCGCCACCCCCCCCCGAGACCAGGCCACCATCACAGGTGTACAGACCATGCACGGAGTGCGTGCTTCCACTACACATGGTGAGTACTGAGAAGAACACAGATGCACCTCATGGCTGGACAGGCACCCCACCATAGGGACCACCAATACATGCCAGTGGTATGACCATGGCACAGGTCACAGTGAAGGAAGCAGGGACAGTACACCCCCCTGTAGCATAACCAAACACGCCCCAGGCTGCACACAAGGTGCTACAGGTTACCAGCAGAGATGTATGAAGCAGACCTCCAACCCTGATGGCAGACACACATTTCTACCAGGAATGACGAGGACACCATTATATGTAGAACAGACGTCTTTACTTAGAAAATAGACACAATAAACACCACAGAGGCAACACAGGCTGACAAAATCAAATTTGAACACTGTGCCCCCCAATCCTCCACATCTTTGGAGTCCCCAATGGAGCCTGGAGGGGTGGTAGCAGTGTATCCCCAGAGGTGCAGCACCAGGTACTGCAGTGGTTCACTATACCCCTGGAAGAGAAAGGTGAGAAGACAGCCATGAGTGATGGGGACACTGCGGGACAATGCTGACAACAATTCATATTTCTCGTCAGTGTTTAACAAACAATCCAGCAGCTTTACAGTAGATAATACTGTTACGAACACACATCAGAATATTACCATCAATATCAGGGACATAGAAACCAAATTAAGAAACCTAAACCCAAACAAGTCACCTGGCCCAGACGGACTACACCCTAGGAAATTAAAGGAGCTGGCAGAGCCCATAGTGCCACCATTAACACATATTTTTTCAGCTATCACTGGATACAGGGATGGTGGTACAAGATTGGAGGGTAGCAACTGTCATCCCGTTATTTAAAAAAGGCAATAAATCAAATCCAACAAATGATAGGCCCATAAACCTAACCTCAATTCCTTTCAAGATTTATTTATTTATTTGAGTATGGGATTTACAGACCTTTGAGTCAAGGACTCATTTACAAAGGCACCTCATCATGGCAGACAAAAACAACAATAGAACATAGTAATACATTAGAGTTTAAAGAGCAACCAGTGTTACAAACATTCACTGGTAGTACAAAGGTTTCAATGGTGCAAACAAGCTGGCATATCATAGGTACATGCGTACCACGTCAGGTGAAGAAAGACATATTTTATTACAGTAATCAATGGCAAAGTTGTTTTTTTGAATCACAGGATTCAGAGAGAAACCCACACATAATTCCCACAAAGGCTGAGGTAGCTTGGGAGATCTTTTCATGCACAGGGATCATTGGTCCTGAGGGGATGGGAGCTATGTAAAACTGCAGCAGTGGGAGTTGGTCAGGTGGCTTCAGAGGGCAGTCTTAATGGGCCTAGTTTGGCACAATCAGCTTTATTGGCTGGGAGTGCACTGAACCAGGAGGGGGCTCTGTAGCTGAAAGCTCTCTGGGCCAAAGTTGTCCTGATCCTTGTGACAGAGAGCGAGGTTTTGTCCGTGCTACGGGTGGACACTGAGTGGGATGTCCACTGGAGGGAGGCAGATACCCCGGGGGGGGAGAGTCCAAGCAGTGTCTTTTTTACAAGGAGGCAGGTTTGATAGCGGAGCCTTTCTTCTAGGTTGAGCAGGTCAGTGGAGGAGTATAACAGGCATGTGTGGGTGAACCTTGGGGTCCCTGTAAGGAGCTGGAAGGCCTTATTTATGGAGAGCTGAATTTTTGTAAGGGCAGTATTGTCAGCAGCAGCATAGATAGGCAGACCATAGTCAACTAGCGACAGGACGGATAAGGTAATTGCTGGTCTAAGAGCATCTTGTGGAAGGCAGTCCTTGTGCCAGTATAACAACCCAATCTATCTGAACATTGGTAGCTGTGGAGAGGGCGCTGATGTGGGAATGAAAGGTGAGGGCTGAGTCAAAGGTGACACCTAGGTACTTGTAGGAAGAGACCTGCTGTATGGGGTGTCGAGTGTTAGGAAGGATCATGCGGGGTGCCCCACTGGCTTTACTTTGTCGGTATATGAAAAGCATAGCCTTGGTCTTTTTTAGGCTCAGTACCAGTCTTCAGGCAGTGAACCTGTGCTCTGCCTTCTGAAATGCGTGTTGGAGAGTAGCCTAGAGTGCGGTGGGGTTGGGGTCTGATGCGAATAGCACTGCATCATCCACAAGATACTAGAAAGCATAATAAAAGAACATATCTTATTATACCTGGAACAAAAACACCTAAATGCAAAACACAGCATGGATTCACAAAGGGGAGATCTTGCCAGATGAACATGCTGGCATTCTATGACAGGGTGATTAGGGGCCTGGATGGGGGAAATCCAGTGGACATTGTGTTCTTGGATTTTTCCAAGGCATTTGACAAATTGCCCCATGCCGAATTGATAGCAGATATGCATAAACTAGGAATCCACCCCAATATAACCTCTTGGGTTGGTAAATGGCTGGAAGATAAGAAGCAAAGATTATGTATTAGAGGAACATTCTCTGAGTTGTCCCAGGTTACTAGTGGTGTACCCCAGGGGTCAGTGCTGGGGCCATGCTTATTTAACCTTTACATTTCCTCCTTGCAAATTAGCATACCAAATGTTTGGCTGAACAAATTCTCAGATGACTGCAGGTTGGGTGCAGAAGTGGGCAGTGATGCAGATATCATATGTCTACGAAGGGCCCTAGACAATCTAGTAGACTGGACAGCAGGTTCAAAACTAGCATTAAATTTGACAAGTGTGAGGTTATGCACTTGGGAGCCAGGAATCAAATGGCTCAATATTCATTAGGAAACTATCCATTAATATCCTCAGAGGCACACAAAGATTTAGGCATCACAATTTCCAATGATATGTCCTTCTCCCCTCATTGTAGGAACGTATCTAAAAAGGGAAACCAAATATTGAACTGCATATTGTGGCATATTAAATCAAGAGACAAGGAAGTCATTATTCTAATATATTCTTCATTGGTAAGACCAAGCCCAGGTCTGGTCACCATACAAATGAGGGGACATCGCATTGTTGGAGAGAATACAGAAAAGGGCACCAGATCAATAGCCAACATGGAAGGCAATGACTATAGAACTCGATTGCCAGATTTGAACATGTTCTCCTTGGAGTACAGGAGAGTCAAGGGGGACATGTGTTTGGTTCATAAGGCTTGGACAGACAACGACTTTTGGAAAAGCATAGGTCTAGAAACTAGTAATAACACCTATAAAACTAGGTCCCATCCACTACAATACATTCGACCAGCATGCACAACTAGATGGTTCAATCAGCGGGTAGTACAAAAATGGAACAAACTGCCATTGGAGGTAGTGGCAAGTAGAACAACAGATACACTTAAACACAAGTTAGATAACCATTACCGAGGCATGCTAGTAAACTATTGAGAAGCGAGCTATAAGGACGTAAGTCTATCAGCTCTGTAAAAATCCTATGAATCCTATGAAACAGCAGATAGACATGCACCACAGTTGCCGGCACAACATGCCTTTGATGGTTCAGCGATGGTCCACATATCTCCCACCTCATCCTTGTAGTGGACATTGGACATGACCACCTTCCAGGATAGGTGGTATGGTAGGTTGAGGGGTATCCTGTGCCACCGTGGCACCACTATGAGCAACACAGCTTTGTCCAGCTGCACAGGCCACTCCAGGACAGTGACATCCAGCTGCCCCTGGGAGTCCTGCAGAGACATAAAAGAAGAGCAAAAGGTTAGTAGCACAGCACAAAACACCACAGGCACACACGGACTCCACAAATACAGGCAAAACATAGGGCACAGCATGCAGGGGCACCCGTGGTGGCAGCACAAAGCATTCACCGCAGGTGGGTGTGCAACAGGTAACAGGTATACATATCAGTGGTACCCCCTATGTCCAGGACCTGTGGGACATGGACGGGATAATAACACAGAGCAGGGTAAGAACACACACACTAATCTCCTTGGGCTCTGTCTCCTCTTGGGTCTGCAGGATGTGCCCTGGGCTATTCATGAATATTCTCCTGTGGGAGGATGAGAGGGAGAAGGAAAGGGCTTGGAGGAGATGACACAGGCCCAGGATAGTCAGGCCCCATGCCACTGTGGCTCAGTTCTGTGAGACACAGTGCACTGAGTGGTGCCGCCTGGACAATGGCACGATCTCAGGGCTCTGCCACATGCTCCAGCAGCAGCTCACACCACTGATATGTAGGTCACATGTCATGTCTGTGGAATTGAAAGTCCTGTGTGCCCTGTCATACTATGCCACGGGCTCCTTCCAGAGGGTCATGGGGGATGTCACAGGTGTCAGTCAGTCATCCATGTCTAGGACTCTGCAGCAGGCCATGGATGCCTTAATCCAACATGTGCATGACCATATACGGTACCCCATGACTGATGAAGACATTTTGCCATAAAGGAGGCCTTCCATGCCATGCAAGGCATGCCCAATGTATGGGATGCTATAAACTGTACTCATGTGGCTATCTTAGCACCTACCATGTATGAGGAAGCATACAGGAACAGAAAGGTTTTCCACAGCATCAACTGCCAGATGGTATGTGACGCAGATGGTATAATCACCAGTGTGTGTGTCAAGTACCCTGTGTCAACCCATGATGCATACATATTCAACAGATCCAGACTGAGGGACCACCTCGCAGCACGTGGGGGTATCAGTGGTTGGGTGCTGGGTGAGTATGGACATGTCACATACACGACACAGCTGTGCGCACTGCCATGGGAAACTAACATGTCTGCTCTGTACCCAATGCCTAGGTGACAGCAGATACCCACTCTGACCATGCCTGATGACATTGTTCCTGATGCCACATGGCAGGGAGGAGGCATACAATGAAGAGCACAGGTGGACATGTGCCATTATTGAGAGTACTATCGGAGTGCTGAAGATGCCGTTCCATTGCCTGGATCACACCAGTGGCATGATAATGTTGGCCCCTGGGATGGCCTGCAGAGTGATAACCACATGCCCAATGCTGTACAACATGGCTGTTTGGAAATGGCTACACATGCCCGATCACCAGGGTGCTGTCCCACAGGGCAACAAGGAGGGATGACCTGCAGCACCTTTTTCCTGAGACACTGTCTGGGTGGGTAGAATGTCATGCTCTTGTGTGGGGGTCATTCAGGAGATAGAATGTACACCATAGTGCACTGTGAGGCCTATTCATCCTGAGTGCTTGTATGGGGGAAATGGGTGTTCTAGCCTGTGTGTGTTGCACATTACTGTTCGGGTCAGGAGGGCATTGTGTCATGGTCCAGCTGTTGCAGGCTGTGTTGGGTGAGTACCTGCAGCAGTGGCCTGAGTCTCATGGCAGCAACGGTTGACCCCCTCACCCCAGAGGGTGAGGTTCGGAGGCATGAGCACCATGCCGGGTGGCAGGGGTACACTTGTGTGGCCCCCACCCAGGGTGGTTGGGTACAGAGGCTTGGCCCCCATCACAGTGGGCAGGGTTCATGTGTGTGGCCCTTGCCCCTGGGAGCAGAGTTTATGGGTATGGAGTCCACCACAGGGAGTGGGGTTCATGTGTGTAGCCCACACCCCAGGGGCGGGGTTCATGTGTGTACAATGTGATTGTGGGTGGGGGGCTTGGAAGGAGAGTGTGTGTAAGGCTGTATGGTGGGACTATGTCAGGTGGGTGCAGGTGCATGGGTGCCACTGTGCCTTGTGTATGGGTCACATTACAGCCTCCTGGCAGACTCCCTAAGATGTGCAGAGCAGTGTGTGCCCAGGTGGCATGGCTGTACCTCTGCCTTGCCCTCCCACATGGCCTACAGTCCCCAGATGGCCCCAGACCTTGCTGCCCTTCTGTTCCCCCAGGTCCCCTGGCATGCAGGTGGACTTTGACCCCTGGGATGCGGAGCCCACCCCTGCCTCCTGAGTCCCTGTTAGGCTGGCGGATGCCTCCTTACTGGTGCCCTACATGTGTGTCCTGGGGCCTGTGGGGCTGGTCAGTGGCAGCTGGTGTGGCACGGTACTCTGTGCCATGGAACCCGGGGCAAGTGCAGGCAGTGGCAGGTGGCTGTACACTGTGCCCTCTCTGTCTATCTGGTGGCACCTGGAATGTCACATCCCATCCTTCTAGGGGACAGGCTGACTGGCTGTGTCAGATCCGGATTGAAGATGGTTTGTTATCCACTGCAGGATGTCCCTTAGTCGTTCGTGGGCATGCCGTAGTCAATACACCTCCGTGATCAGGTCCCACAGGGCATCGGTGTTTTCCCACTGGGCCTGCATGGGATCCCAATCCAGCTGCCGCAGTTTGGGATAGAAGGTTTGCATGACAGACCATGGTGCCTCCTGTGCACCCAGCAGGTCAGCCATGCTGAGGGATCTTTGTCCCTACTGTCTGCATGCCCTTGTGGGGTGGCACATTGGCTCAACATGTCTCCGGCCATGTCTGTGGGATGGGAGGTCATCCTGCATGGTCAGACATGTAGGGTTGTGTTGGCTGCTCCTTAGGGCCCTGTCCCACAGCACTGGCAGGCCAGCTGCATGGTGATTTTGAGGTTAGTTTGGCATGGGGGGCATTTGCTGACTCCTGTCAGGTGTCTGGAACAGGTCCTGCATGGCCCCTGGCTTCCCCAACATGGCATCAGAGTTGGTGTCCTTCAGAGTGCACATCTCCAGCACCATGTTCTGTATCCCCTGTGCTGCAACTGTGGATGAGAGTACAGTGGCTGGTTACTTACAGGTGCATTGGCAGGCATTTGCATGCTTTCAGCCTTCCACAATGCAGTCCACATATCTGCACCATCTGTGTCTGTGTTCCCCCTGTGTATCCTCCTCCATGGCAGTTGCCATCAGTGCATGGGTGCTGGCTATGGTCTCATGTTCTGCAGGGCATGAGACGGGTCTGTTGGTTATGCCATTCAGTCATACACTTCCCACCTTGTGTCCCCTGCACTGTGTCCCATACCTGGCAAGGTGTCAATGCCCTCCATCTCTCCATGTAAGCCAACCTCAGCGAGGGTGTCAGCCACCATCCTCTCGATGGATGACAGTGTTTGCACCTGCCTGGGTGGTCCCCTACTTGTGTCATGCTGTGCTGTTCCCTGGCAGCAAGCTTTCACTTCACAATTGACCAGAAGTCACGTCACTTGTTCTTGATTGCCGCAAGTGTCCATGCCTCTGGACCAGCCGCATTGTCAGTGACCTGCATATCAATTCATATCCTGGCCTTGACTTCCACCATGGTCTTCAGAGACTCTGCTCTATACAGCATCCCTTAGTTGTCTCAGATGTCCAAGACCATGGCTGCCACCTGGCCACCATGAAATTACTGGACCAGGCACTGGTGGTACCACACAACGTACGCCCTCCATCGTTCTTGGCCTGTTACCACCCTGGTCGTGTGGCGTCTTGCGGATGAATGATTGGCACTGGCACAACACCTGCATGTCCAGGCCAGCCCGGTGGTGCTGAGGGTTGAGGCGCTGGATGCCACACTTCAAGCCACACCGGTGACCCGGGTTCGGAAGCGAGCTTGGGTCAGCGAGGGTCGGTGGGGATGGAGAGGATTGAGCATCCGGAGGACAGCTCTTCTCTCCTGGGGAGGGTGGGTGAATGAATCCCTGGTGTGACCAGCTCCTAGCAGAGGCTGGGAGTGATGCAGTCCGTGGGTCACATGAGATGCAAGGAGAGGTGCCTCGGCAGCCGTTCGTGGACTGGGTGTGGGAGCACACCTGGCAGCACTGAATGGCATTGCACGTCCAGGTGCCTGGGGAGCTCCAGAACAAGGGAAACCACCCATTGGCTGGGGGGTTGACGTTGCCTGCCCCCACCTCCACTGCCAGATCCTGCCCACTGTGACCAGGTCCTGACGTCACCTCCGCCCATGGAGCGCCGGAAGAAAGCACCGAGGAGCAGAAGGCGACCCCACCCCAGGGGGTGTATTCTTGGGGAAATGGCTCCATCAGTGTGTCATGGCTGAATCGAGTATACCAGACGAAGATGGGAGGATCTCAGGCTGGAGGGGATAAGGTAGGTCAACTGAAGAAGCCCCAGTCAGTGGTGACCGGAGGGGAAAAAAAAAAAATAAATAATAATAAAAAAAAAAAACCACCTACATCTTCATGGCCCGCTGTTGTGTGCTTCTCCATTGGGGTATTCACTTCCTTGTGTCCACTCGGGGCAGTGTACATGCGCATATATGGTGGAGTCAAGGGGCGGAGACGCATTTGTGTATGTTTGGAATGCCCTGCTGTCCCTGCGAGCAGCACTGTTCACCTCCATTTGCCATGCCTCTGCCTTGGCTCCCACTGTGCATACCTTTGTGAATGCTGTGTGTTTTTTCAGCCAGCTGGGGCACATAGCTGTGCGCCTTCCTTATGTCACATTTGCATGCAGTTTCCACACTTTTGTGAATAGGGCCCATGGTTGCCTTCTCTTTTTTAAGATTATATTTTGAATAGTGTACTTTAGGTCCATCTATAAGACATTGGGGAGTAACCAACTAAAAGAATTATACACATTTGGGTATGACAGTGCTTGGGTTCACTTTGGAAGATTGTTGCAGTTTTTCTTACGATGGCCACCGCCTCATGGTAGAAGCACTGCTTAGACAGTGTTATATGCACACAAGATGCTGTCCACCTCCAGTACACATCGCTGATCAGTCGGTAAAAGACCTGGCCTATTATTATTTGTGGCAACCGTGGAAGAGTAGTTTCATTTCTTCGATCTAGTAAGATTTGACTCCTGTCCATATTAACTTTGAAAAATTGCCTTACTGATCTTACCTCAGTTGTTTATGCTGATGTAACCGGGCCATCATGGATGTTGCGATTACTACCCCTGCCTTCCGGGCTCAAACAAGATTCAAGGGCCTGGGTTACGATTTTCCTGATTGGAGGGTTCATATGCAGATATTTCAAGTTTTGCATGGTGCCTCCACCCAGAGTAAAATTTAAGTGGGCCTGGTAACACAGCAGTACAACCCCCTGGAATGCAGTACCTCCCCACCTCCCCACAGTGTCCCCCTACACATGAAAAATCACAGTGCAACCTTAAATCAACAAAAGACTTAAAATGGGAAGGCTAAAGCCCGAGGTTCAATGTGGGGAAATAGCTCCTCCCACATCCCTATAAAGGCCAGCCTCCCACTGCAGTTCCCCGCTTAGCACGTTGTGAAACACCCACCATCCCCCTCTGCCTCCTCCTTCTCCAGCACTCTACTCACCCTTGGTGCTGGGCTTTCTATTCCCTACTCACTACCCGGCTTACCTACCAAGGGTGGGAATAGAGAAAAGCCACAAAGTAAACTACAGTTACATAACCATAACTAACCCCATACTCTAGTCACCAAAACATTGAACTAATAATATACTCACAAGATAAAATGTATTTTACATTAAAATACTTATTGGGGAATATTCACTATGGATTGGTGAATGTAATGCAACACTTTTTTTGTAACTCTTGTGAATTCTAGAGTCCTAAGGCTGAAGGTAGGTGCCTGAGTGGGCCTGGCCCAAGAAACACACTTCAAACAGCAGCAGTGACCAGCTCTCACCAGGCAATGCAATACAGTGGTGACAGGAATACAGTAACTTTTGGTATTACCAACACAACTCTAGTGGAGGCACTACCCACTTCCCACTGGTACCAGTTTAAACCTCATTTTAAACCTGAAGGAGCTCCATGTGTTTCACTGGATGCCCAGCCAGTGAAACGGTGCAGACCTGATGGAGTTAAAGCTGGTTGGCTGGCAGTGGTGTGCTTTAAAACAGAAAACATTTTTTAAACCCAAATCCTAGAGGCCGTGCAACTGCTAAAATGGCAAACCTCAGCTGAGGTATTTGTAGATCCTGGCCCAATGGCCAAAGCCGTAGCTTTGGTGACAAACTTTGCATAAAATCCCAGTTGCAGGGCAAGCCTTGAGAGTACTCATGATTCTGGTGTTACCAGTTTCCCTGACAACTTGGGCTTCTTCTCTTTCTCCTACTCTGCAGGTGCAGGTTGGCTCAGGCAGTATATCAGGTATGCAGTTGGAGGAGCAGCTTAAAGATGCAGGCCTCAGGTGCCTCAAGATGTGGATCAGGCTCTCTGTGTCAGCAGTCGTCTGGACCTCTCTAGCTCTTCTTTCCTTCTCTAGGACAGACCATTCTGGGAGCAGGGGCCACACGCCACACACACACTTGCACATCTAGGCTTCCAGAACCTCATGTAGGATGTTAGCCAGTGCCTAGCAGTAGCACTAACCAGCTTTCTTCCTGACTGTTTGCTGTCTTGATATAAGTTTTAATTCACACAGCAGTTCTCACTTAGGCTCTGGTCACTCACAGGTTAGCAGCTGGGGCACCTTTCTGCAGTAGCATCCTTTTGCATTCTTTCACAGGATCAGTCTCCTTCAGCAAAAAGGTGTCATTATGACACAACCAGCAAACACACAGTTCAGTCTTTACACACTGGGTGGGTTGTAGAAACCTTTGCATCACCTCATGAAGGTTGGCCATGGAAGCCCATGCAGGCTTCCCTGATCTGGCTCTGGCAAGTAGCACAAGCTCTCCTCACACTGTGAGAGCTGACTGCTGACTGCCTTGTTTTGAATCTGTCCTCAGCATTTCCCTGGGCAAAGGCAGCATCTGATTGGCACTTAAGATTGTCAGTCACTAGAATTAGTATTCAGAATGTTCACCACACACCCTATTGGCTGGTGGAACAAGCACTAAGCAAACAGTACAGTCGCTCTGCCAGAGTGCTTCTAGGATCATCTGCTGAGATCCCTGACTTCCTATTGTTTGGCAACAAGTGTTGGCAAGATGGTGGCTTTCTTTCTGACTGGGAGAGTTGCTTCACTTATACTGTAAGTTACTTTTGAAGGGCTCCAGACCTGCTCTGCTATTGTCTTTACTGACCCCCCCCCCCAGTACTGTAGCACACTCTCTGCTTTCTTTTCCAGTTAGCAGTTTGTGTGTTTCAGGGCATTTCCCGCCCTGTCGTGAGCTCTGGGAGATACCCCCAGTCAGAGCAGAGTCTCTGTCTTAATGTAGCCAGGAGCTGCACTGTATCATGGTGCAATAGAGTCAAACTTGTGCACCCCTTGTTTTACACTTCTCCACCTCCTAGCGCCTCCACACCCCCCATGCCTTGCTGTTGTCCCTGGGGCAGGAGCACACTAGTGGGGTCAGCAAAATGATGGCCACAGGCTGTGGCGGTGAGGTCCTTCTAAGTCAATCAGGTGGATATGCTGAGTGCTGAGAAGGCAGTTTGAGCTGTCAGCTCACATGTTTGAGCAGGCAGCTGCTTGAATGGGTGCACAGTCAGGAGCTGTGGGAATGTCCAAAGAACCACCATGCAGGCAGCATCTCAGCAATCTGCTCCTCTGGTCCCCACATAGGCTACAATCCCAGGGGCTGAAGTGAGCAGTACAAGCTGGTGGATGGTAAGCAGTCTTTCTTGGGGCAACAAGGAGGAACAGGTAAGGTATGTACCTGCTCAATTTTTGAAAGTTTATTTAATGCTTTAGTATACACTTTATAAATGGGGAATTTTTTCTCCTGGACATTTTCATAGTTTGTTTGATGGGCTGGGGTGACTGTTGCCACAGCAAGGTCCAGATTAACAGACTTCTCTACTTACTTAGATTCATGGACACTTGGTCACAGATTGTGACCCTTTTGAGTGTTTATTACTTGGGAATATTGGGAATACTGGCTTTTACAGTTTCCTTGTGTCACTCCACGGTCTTGCTGTATGAGTTCGCTAATGCTATTCCTTAGACTTACATGTAACCCCCCTACATATGGGGGTTCCCAAAAGTCTTCCTGGGCTTGCCTAAATGCCCACTACCAGGCTGGTGTCCTGTGTCCTAGCAGTTTAAAAGTGTTTGCATGTGAGTGCCTAGCTAGTCTCCATGCCTGTCTCTTTAAGAGCTGCCTATCTCATGGTTATAATTAATCTGGGTGGGGGCCGAGTAGTTTCAAGCTTGAGTCCCGCTCAGGCTGCAGTATTATTGTTCCATTCTGCCATCGCTAATTGCACAGAGGAAGCCCTATTGACGTCTGTGATTGTTTGCTGATTATCTGCATTAATAATAATAATATCGTAGTTTGTCTAACCTGCCTTCCTTTGCAGCAGTGGACATATCTGTATTGCACCACCATCTTGGTTCTGGACTGCCAGTTTGGACCAATCAGTACCTTTGGGGGCCCCTAAAATGGAGCCTGTCCAAGGGGTCTTATGGGAGTGAATTTCTGTGGGAATTGTAGTTTTCACCCTTTGGCACCTAAATGGACCTGGAGGGGGAGCCCTTGCTGTGACAGACAGCTGGATCAACCATCCGAACCTTTTGGATCACTAGAAAGTCCCGTGCTGCCTGCAGCAGTGAGTGAGTATGGAGTTAGAGTTGGAAGAGTGAACAGCTTGAGAGATTTGAGCAGCTGCTCCTGTGTGGTGCACAGGGGAAATTGAAGGGAAGGCTGTGTCTGGCATGCCTGCTGCCACCTTCCCAAGTGAAGAGACCTTGAGCTGAAATCGGACTTTATCGGAAACTGCAGTTTTTGCAATTGGAACCTGGATTGTGACAAAGTGAATTTCGCCTGAAGTGGACCGAAGATTTGCCTAGTAGTGATCGGCCTGTCAGGACTTGAGACTGCCGCAGAGCATACGGTTTGTGCAGAGATACTGTGTATAGCAACCGGACTGCCATCCGAACTGTGGTATTTACTGGCTTTTACTGTAAGTGTGCTGAATGTGTAGGGTGGGTTGCAGTCTGGTTTCCCACCTTGTTTAATGTGTCACGCTTGCTGTAAGCTGCATCCAGTACTTTACCAGACTGTATCTGAACTGTTCACCTGGTCTGGGCCTCAAAAAACTCGGCCCAGATTGCCACTTACACAGCAGAGCCACATCCGACGGGAGATCTGCCTGGGGATTCGGCTCTCCCTGCTCAACACCAACAAACAGGAACGACACCACGGTGCATCGTCTGGGCCCTGCTTCTCCTGGCAAGCCAGCTCTTCATCTTGATGTCTCCATATCATCCATCCTGCATCCTGAACTGGGTAGCGTGAGTAAACACCAGGGTAGCTCCCTTTAATAAAGCGCAAATTAAAGTGTGTCAACTGATTTAATTGTTGTTGCTAATCATTTTGGACTGAGCCATCTGGCTCCGGATTACAAATTAAGGGTTAAAGTGCATGTTGTGTTCTCTTTCTTCCAAAGGGCCCCAACAACAGCTGCAATGCTGGCCTACCCTGGGCAATGCTTCAGGCTAGCCTGTAGTTCCAACTGAGTACCTAGAGTGTGTGTGACTGTGTTACAGGCACCTTTGAGTGCATGCCTTATAACCTGAACTATTCAGATCTAAAATCAGTCACTAGATTTCTGCTCCTCCCTTGTTCATGTCCCCCTAATAAATCAGATCTAAATATTTTTGCATCCAAACTGGTTGTGGTGTACCTCTGTATAGAAAGTACTGTGATATTGCTGTTTACTGTTACAGGCCTTGTTTTACAGGGGGTCTTAAGGGCCATTCCAGCTAATCCAGCCCCGGTGGTAAGTGTATGTGTTACAAGATAGGTTAACAGTGCATTACAGTGTGTATTGGGATTGTGTTATCTCAGACGTGCTTTGAACACTAGAGGGGAAAGAGGGGGTATCAGTGTCCCGGAGGGCTGTACCCAGAGCAGTCACACTGCCATTAACCCTGTCCTCCAGGTGGAGGCATCCTTTTCACAAGCTCAGGCCCCTTAACTTGCAGATAGTCACGCAGGTAAGGGTAGTATCCCTTGGGATAACACCAACTAGGGGATACATACAAATTAATTTTCTGTATCAGTTTGCTATTCCCCTCATCTGAGTAACACTGGACAGTGGCCTTTCCTAATTGTGATATTGCTGTCAGCATTGTTAAAATGTTTTGAACCAAGTAGTTTCATATAACTGCTTTATACAGAAATTGTATAAACAAAAATCAAAGAAAAGAAAAAGACAATGAGCATCCAAGGACCAACACACATAAAGTTTCTGCTCAGCTGGGGCATACTGTATACAGTATATTGACTACTATTCTGCAATGTTCAGTGGAGTACTTTGCATTAGTATGTAATGTCTGGTCAGCTGTATGGAGAGAAGGCTATTCCAGTTGTGTATGGTAATTTCAGCAATGAAGCAGTAGACATGTATCTGTGCTTTATCAAGGCCTTTGACTCTGTGCTCCACAGGTTTGTGAAGAAGTTGAGAGACCTAGGGATGGGAAATAAATTAACAAGGAGGATTAGTGAGGGGTTGTCAAAATACAGTCAGGGAAATTAGTAGACTAGCATTGTCCAGCATTAGGTTGGGTATGGATACAGGCTGTTACTGGACAGAAACATACGAGTTGCAATTCTTTTATTTTTTTTAAATTATTGTTGCCTCTTCTCTCACCATCCAGCCCCTTTCTGCTGGTTTCCCCCAGCCCCACCACCCGCCATCTCCTGGCCATACCCCATTACCTCCCTCTTCCAGGGATTGCCCTCTCTGATTGGCCCATGAAAGTGAACCTAGTCCCTGCACAGACCAACTTCAAGTGGAGAATGGATGACAGCATCAGTAGTATGGGATTCAAGGGTGACTATCATCATTCTGTTACAGTCAGGGTCATTTTATTGTTTTTCTTCCTCATGCTCCTGGACTGTTAGTGGCAAGGGTGCTCAAGTATATCCGCACTAGATTGCTAGCACATGGCCTGAGCCAATGTCCCCCTCCCTAGCAGTGCGTGCCAGCTGCAGCTCTATCTGTAGTCACCCACCATCCCTGGAGGAGGAAGAGAGCACTGGCTGGGATGCTCAATCCCCCCCTCCCGGCCAGCCCCCAATGATCTGGGATCATGCCCTAACCCAGGCCGTAGGCATCCCAAGCGGTAGCTATACCGCTGTGCTGTCAGACTGGCATAAGCTACAATTCTAAACAGAATTCTGTATCCACATTCATGACAGCAACAACATAAAGGATTAAATGCAGATACTGGTAGCACTAGTGGATCCAGCAATGACAGTTTTGAGAGGAAACATTTTAAATTTTTCTAGGAAAAATTCTCCCTCTTGGTAAAACTGTTCCCCTTTTAAAAAAAAAATCTAGATCTGCCCCTTCTTGGTAGTACTATATATCTATGTGGCACAGCTCTTATTTGCAAACAAGCACTAGTTGTAGGCATGGCTCAGTTCGTAACACATTTGCATCTGAGCCAGAAGGTCATAGGTTCTAATCCCAGACTGGAGTTGGGCTCATACCATAAATGCTGGTACCCAAGTGCACCATTAAGGGGATGCTATACAGTTGGAGCATGCCATTCTTTGGGTAAGACATTACATCCAGGCCTGGTTTGACTTTTATGGTGGTTGTTCTGGTGGACATTAAGGATTCCATGGCACTTCTCAAGAAAGAGTAGAGTATTCCCCCCATTGTCCTGCCCAAATTTCCACTATTCATTATAATACCAGAAACAGCTTAATTTGGTTCACTTTAAGTTATTTTACATCTGTATCCCCCCTCCCCCCGGCAAAGCTAACAATAGGTAGTTTTGCGTAGCCCTCCTTTCCCATTCAACAAAAACGAAATCAATAAATAAATAATTCTCATAATACTGTACATCCATGACTCACAGTAACCGAATGCTAAATAATAAACCATGCATAAACTTGCCCATTAATAGAACGTGTCAGTGCTGCTCAACCTGTAAGTCTTAGTTCAAGTCAAAGTGAGCACCATTGCTGAGGTCAGTAGCTGGCCCCATGTCAGAGAAACCAGGTCCACTTTGCACTGCAGCCTGCAACCACTTGGCTAACATTCTACTGCCATGCAACTAGGGCTAGCAAGCTACAAAATGCTCTACGCCATTCTCACTTTGCATGAACTCCATTAAAAGTGTCGCCTTTATGTCAGTGAACCTGGCACCTGGCTGCTGAAGGCTGTGTTTCCAAGTGAAGCTTAAAGAGCCTTTAATTTTCTATGCACTACTGGAAAAATACAGCAAAAATACTAACACTGAACCTCTAGCTTCTGAGGCCTTGACACGTGTGCTCCAAAGAGATGCTGTATCAGTATCTATTGCTATGGATCATCAAATGTATGACAATTGTGGCTTTGTGAGATTTTCTTGATTCTCCATTTTTCTTGCCACGCAAAGGATGTGAGTTTCTTTGTGCTACACATGGAAGCATGCACCCACAGTGCTATCTAGCTGGACAAGAGCTTCACCTGATCCTGCTAACTAGATTGAATAGACATCTTTATTAAAGTCATGCAAAATAAATCATTGCTAACTTTCAAACATAAAAATTGTACCTGCATTAAAAAAATATGACAGAGTTTGTTTAATACACAGTATTTAAAGCAGGTATATTTATGTTTGTTAACTCATCGCTTGCAATATATGCGCGGGCTTCTTGCAAAACAGTGTTCTGATGAGAACCACAAGAAGATGGCATTTAGATGTTTGCATGCAAACATGGTTAATAATTCAGTGAAAAGGGATGTCCTGTTAAAGATGTGTATCTTATCTATAAGCTTTACCACAATTATGTTATAAAAATGAACAACGGACATGTCAAAAATGTAGTATGGTACCAGACGTAAAGCTGATGAGTAGAGTATGATAAGCAACTTGCCAAACCAAGTACAGTATTTCAACTGCAAACCATAAATAGTAATTATTTTAGAGTACCTCATTTGTTTACTGTTTACATTACAATAACCCCTGATGCAGTATGCTTTTTCCTGGGGGTTTTTTATAGTACAGTGGCTATACATGGCTCCACTTACAGATACACAGTATTCTGCCCATGCTGATACAGTCCCTCTTTTTCAGAACTAGAAGTCAGAATCCCTGGAGTAGTCTGTATTACCTGATATGCCTGAAGCAATGTCCCATGCACAGGGCAGTAAAACAGCACACATGCAGTAGTAACAGGAACGTTATTCAACATAATAGATAATGTATCACTACCTGTCTTGCCTTCTACAGTATATGCTTTTTGAGTGGTAATAAAAAAAATAACAACTTGCTACCTCTACCTAAGTGAGTGCAAGCCTGTAAAAACTGCTGCCAATGCAGCCATCTGCACTGTCCATGCCTCAAGGGTGCCACCTGCTGGCATTCACAGCTCCAGCACCACCAATTAGACTTGGTCATCTTTTAGATATGTTACTTAAAGACACAACATTTGTAGCATTTCTTGCATTTAGATAACAAATGTGTCTTTTTAGTGTGTGTGTGTGTGTCAGATTGGACTACCTGGACACCTGGAAATGTGCAAATGAGTACCCCTCAGTTGGACCCTTTCTCACATTCCAGTTACCGAAAATAGGTTCATGTGTCAACTAGTTTCTAATAAAATTGTATTTCTGTTTGCTGCAAATTGGTATAAAATACCAAATTGAAGTATAATGCTAATATGAGTATACGGCCACGACGCCCCCTCATATTCATTTTCCAAGAAGTCCCCATAGCAACTTTGCACACGTCTGGCTGTGATGTGTGCGTGTGTGTGTGTGTGTGTGTGTGTGTGTGTGTGTGTGTGTGTGTGTGTAAATTGCCATGAGAAATAATTAATGATACAAAATAAAACACATCCTTCCATTGTTACTGTAAAGATCTTTACCTTCTTCTATAAAGTGCATGCCCAGCAGCAAATCTGGGCAGCTTATAACGCTGATAAGTAGGCTTAACTGGGCAAAAGACTGTAGTTCAAACTCACTTTCTGATCACTGTACAGGTAGGTGTCATGTAGGTGTCACATCTATTAAAAATGTGACTTAATACTGCTAATAATCTCAAGCTGTGCGACCTGTGTTATAGGAATAGAGCAGATGAGTGTAATGTCATGCAATAAATAGGGAATACTGTATATAATAAGCTACAGTGGAATAACACACTCATCTCTACCAATGAGTGGTAAAACCCATAACTCATGAGTGGCAAAGCCACAAATTAGCTATAAAGGGCTTTCAACTGGGTAGAGCAAAATGTGTTACTCTACTGGAACCCATTGTTATGTACTTGATATATACCACACTATTTTCATGTTTTTGTCAAGGCTTTACTTTGTTTTAGCTTAAAAAAACCTTTTTTTCTATTGTAAACTCTCTTGGCTAGATATTCAAAGATTAGTGCCCACGCTAACATGTTTAGCACTGGTAAGCGTGGAAACTAACCCGGATTTGCATGAGTGCTCCCGGTGGGACCATATTCAGAGGGCCCCAGGAGCACCCCTAAACCTGGCAGCACCAAGGAGCTGAAATACTGTTGCATCTATGCAACTGAGGGGCTCCCCTTATACATACTGGTGCAGCTGGATATTCTTTTTCAGTTGGTAATTTTTTATTGAGTTTTCGCATAACATACATACAAGAACAGTCATACATATACATATAATAGTAGAGAAGGATCATTATAAGGATACAGTCACTGACTTGTAGAAGCAATATACATGTAAGAAGTAAGTACCATGGCTTGTGAAGGGAGAGTACCCTGAATGAGCATGGACGTGGGCTAGATAAAATGGGGCACCTTAAAGGCCATTGCTCACTGCCCGAAAAGGAGGGCTGGGGGGGCGAACACTCTGCTCCATAACAATATTATCAGCAAAACAAAGACCAGGTACACATGAGTGATAAGTACACTGCAATGATATGCGGTTATTAACAGATTGCATGGATAAAACTGGACTGCTACAAGGATAGCTACTTCGGGAGTGTATAGAAGGAAAGCAAACAGTGACCATGCTCAGACTTCACCCAATCCCTGTCCGTGGCTTTAGGTAAGCAAGGAAGGGAGCCCAACAGATGAAGTATGTGGCAAGTTTGTTAGTTAGAACATGTGACATACGATCAAGTGAGGCCAGCAGCATAAGTGCATGGTAGAGCTCTGAGATAGAAGGAATTTCAGTGGATCTCCAGCGGCATAAGGTAAGGTGCTTGGTTGATATGCCAAGAAGGGCTAGCCAGCGGAGTTGTTGAGCTTTTAGATGGGTTCCTTGAGGAGGAAGACCCAAAATCCAGACCTGAGGGTCTAACTGAATCGTGCAACCTAAGATTTGTGTGGCCAGTTAGCTTACCTTTTCCCAGAACAGGGCCAGTAGAGGGCATTGCCAAAGGATATGATACAAGTCCCCTAGTTGGGCATTGCATCTCCAGCAAAGATTGCTGTCCAGAAGTTTGGCTTTATATAGTAGATCTGGTGTTCTATACCAGTGGTGTAATATTTTGTTTTGAATTAGTCTGCTTCGCATATCTGGGTAACTCAAATGTGCCAATTTCCAGTATAGGGTCCAGCGGGCATCTTCTAGTTTAAGACCCAGAGCTCTTTCCCACTTCTGTTTTGACTCTCCAGACTGTGAAGGGATGCTCTCTCGTATGTCAATGTATATCTTACTGGCTTGGCCCTCGGACAGCTTAAGCCAGCCAAGTAGTTTCTGAGAACTGGCTGTACTGGGTGCCTAAAGTTCAAGATATTCGGTCAGGAAGCTGTGCAGTTGCAAATATCTCCTGAAGTCCTTTTTCCCTAACCCTTTTGCATTGGCAAGATCTTGAAAGGATTGGTCGGTAACTTGAGGGGAGCGTAGGATCTTTACCTTTTTTGGGGAAGATGGTAATGACCACTTCTCACAAGGTAGGGGGAAAAACACCGTTGTTCAGAGCTTCATTGTAGACCGAGGAGAGAAGAGGGGTAATTTGAGGGGTGAGCAGTTGCCAGAGCTCTACCAAGAAGCCACCCCCCCGGACTCTTGCCAGAGTTTAAGACTTCGATGGCAGCTGCCATCTCAGATAGCGAAATAGGCAGGTCCAGGTCCGTGGCCTGGGAGGGCTGAAGAGTGGGAAGTTGAAGGGAGGAGAGGAAAGGTTCAACCATCCCTATGTCCTGCCTCCTGATGGAGAAGTAGAGGTCCAAAGAGGACTGTTTTATAATATAATTAATTAGCCAAGGATCTGTTCATGTTACGCCACACTGGTCCCTTAAACCAGAGATATGGCGTTCAGCCTGCTGCTTGCGCAGACGGTAGGCCAGTAGCTTGTTGGCTTCCCCCCCCTCCCATTATTGATGGCGCAGCCTCAGTATGGCAACCTCTGCCTTGCGAGACAGCAAGTCATTAATCTCCATACGAGTCTTGAGCATTGTATGGCTTAATGCAGAGGCTGGTTGCAAGTTAGGAGTCTGCTTAGCTTAAGACTCTAGGGTCTTCAGCTGTGTCTCTAAGGATTCCAGAAGGAGTTTCCATTGTTTCTGATGCATAGAGGTGTACCTAATTATTGCCCCTCGTAGGGTTCTGGATTTTCAGCTGTATCTCCCTGAGATGAAGAAAATAAGGACTCCAAGGTGTAGCAGGCAAGTCCCTCTTCTGATTTCTTCGGAGATAGGAGACAGAAACAAACTCCCTAATGCTGGATGCTTTAGGATATTGTCCCACAGTCAGGGAACTGAGCATTTAAGCTGCCATCTCAGTCTAAGGCTAAGCCATGCACCGTGCAGCTGGATATTCAAAGGTTAGTGGTGGAGGTAAACAGCCCCCAGGTGGCACCGTTTACTGCCACCAAAAACCACCTCTTAATATGGCACAAAGCCTGTGCCCCCAACACCCCCCAAAGACAATGCAGCTGTAATGCAGCTGTCCACCCTTGGTCTGTCATTGTCACTATGTTAGGTACTTCCTGGTTATCCACTGTTTCCACACACCCCCGGTCACCTGTTCTGTGTGCAGTGAACATTCCCTGGTGGTCCACTGGTTCCCCCAACCCCCCAATCACCCATTCAGCATTAACTGAACATTCCCTGGTGGTCCAGCAGTTCCCTCTGTCACAAACCCACTCAGCAGGTCAGCCCTCTACTCCCAAAGTGCCAACCTCCGAGCGCAGTCTTGTGAACAGTTTAACAGAACAAGGTAACCCTCTTGTCTGTTTTGTGAGTTCGGATCAACCTTTGGTCTCAAGTCTTGGAGGGATTCAAACTGTGAACCTCTTCTTAGCGTACCCAATGCACAGGCTCAGATAATTCTGTCTTCGGGGGCCAGATATCTTTGCCTACAGGCACCTAACCAGGTGTACAGAAATGAATCCTTAAAAACTTTAATAAAGACTTCAGATGTAAAATGCTTCTCTTTCCAGTTTGGTATCACCATTCAAGCTTTTGCCTAGTGTCAGCTATAACCATATATACTTTTCTTGCAAATGAAAGAAAATCAAAGACAGACCAAGTAAGCTCTAAAAAGAGTTTTACTAAAATAGGTAATAATATGTAAAACATACAATACACAACTATTATATCACAAGACATACAAATCTTATAAAAGAACAAGGTTTTAAACAGTGCAATTCCTACTTCAGTAATTAGATTTGTCTCTCTAAATACCTGCTGAAAGTGCTCCAAATATGTTTCTTTGTCAGAGTCTAGATAGTCTGAAGAAAAACAGAATTAATGTTTAAAAGCTGGTTTTCCCCACCTATTTTGCATGAGGTCACCTAGCTCCTCCCTGTCAGAATATATAAAAAAATATATATCTATATAAAAACAGAATGTCTTTTTCAAGTATTAAATTCTGCAACCTCCGCATAACTCATGCTCTTCAAATGACATTTCTTTGATCTATTGATCAGTTTCCCCTCTCACACAGACATCAGCATTTATGATTTTGCACCAGTTTACTAAACCTGGTTTCCTCCTCTTGAAACATCATAAAAGGGATGCTGATTTCCCTTTTAGCAGCTAAAGCTATAATTAACTTAGAAAAGTCTGTAATTACCTTCTGGCCTGCCATATAACGCCTTGTTTCTAAAACCTGCGTGTGTATGATCTCACATGTTGTTTCAGCATTTTCTCAAGGCTTTCATCTTTCAGCTGAAACCTGGGGGTGGTGAGCGAGGTCACTCCAAGAGCACCAGATTTCTCAGCATCTCTCATGACAGACAGTCCATAACCCATTTTTATTTAAAAAAAAAATTATACTGTGATCAGAACCAGCTGCCCAAGTGTCACACCCTCCACCCCTGCTCCTTATGTACATATTATCATAACACACCTGGTGGTCCAATGGCTCCTATCCATCTCCTGTCCGGTATGTTTGTATGTTTCCTTGGTGGTCCCGTGGTTCCCCCATCCCCAATCCAGTATAGTTATATGCTTCACTGACGGTTCAGTGGTTCAGCCAACCCCTGAGTGCCCATTCGGTAGTTCTGCATGTTTCCATGGTGGTCCAGTGTGTTCCCCCGCTCCTGATCCCCTGTCCAGAAAATTCCACCCTATCTCCCTCCTCCCTCCTCTTGTAAAGCTGCAGGAAAAGCTAGTCTAGTCATGACTTGCAGACCTCCACCACTCCTCCAACTTCCTGTCTTGGAAGGATCATTCCACCATCTTCTCCCTACGTAGGGTCACTGATTCCATTCTCTTAGCACTGGATCAGGGAAACATCACAGTGGCCATTTTCATCAATCTGTCTAAAGCCTTTGATCTGGTGTCCCACTCACTTCTCCTGGATAAGCTGAGCTCTGCCAGCCTCTCAGCCCCTGCTGTCGATTGGTTCCATTACTACCTCTCAAACTGGCAATAGCTGGTACAGGCAGGAGACACCATCTCCCCACCACTTCCTATCCAGGCCTGAGTCCACCAGGGCTCCATTCTAAGTCCAGTCCTCTTCTCCTTCTTCCTAAATGACCTCCCTTCCACCTGCATCAACTTACATATTCACATGTATGCAGATAACACAGTTCTCTGCACCTCTGGTCCCTCAACTGCATCTCTGGAAGTCTCACTTTAGCAAGACTTTCACAATGTTCTGCACTGGTTCAGGTTTGTTGCAAAAAACATACAAAATGTATAAATGAAGCAGATCAGGGGTCATATATGTCATCAGTAGGCATGTAAATGGCAACAGACACCCTGATCACACAGCACCAGAAACATTTTATATAAAGCTGACAGCAGCCCTAGTGACTACCTGGGACACTGTCAGGCTTCACTTTCAAGTTTTACTACTGTGGGACCAGTGTGCCTGATAGGACGTATATGCCATTGCCTACCATTTTCATCTATGGCCTCCAATCTGCCTCATCTAAAGTATCTGAAAACAGAGCAAAAAATTAAAAACAGTAATATGGTAGCTTTAAGTTTATGTGTTTCTGCTGTGGCTTCAGTGGCAACCAGCATGTCGGCCTTGGACCACCTGAAACTGCTGCAAAGGGAAGACTGCTGCAACATGTGCCACAGGTACAGTTCAGTTATCGGGGAATCAGAATATTGCCTAGTGCTTTTCAGGACATGGAACATTGCCTGTACTGTGCATTACTTCATCCACAGATCGTAACCCCAGAACCACTGGTAAACTCATGCATGCATGAGTAGTGTGTTTTTCAAGCAAGTTGAGATAGCAACATGTAATGAAAGTAGACACTATACTGATGCCAGCAAAGTACATTTTATTGCAAAACCAGGGTTGCAACATATAAAACTGAAGGTTAGGAAAGCAAAGCCATCACTCCGGACATGCACCTCGGTGTCGACATCATGTGGCCATGATCTATAGATGCATGTCCTGTTGTGATCAGAAATGTGCATGGGCATTGGCAAATAAATTCCAGGTCAGGCTGAGCTTTAGTCTTTTTTTTTAAATAGATAAATTACACATAAGGGGCAGATCAGGGACCATAGATGAAATCGGTAGACATATACAGGCATCCTGTCACGTACCCTGGTCCCACAGCAGTAAAACTGAAAGTAAAACCTGACAATATCCTTTTATGTAAAAGCAGAGCAGCAGAACCAAAAGCATGAGACAGGTTTCAAGCAGGAAGAATTATGAGTTACACACATAAACCTTGCAGCTTGCATTTTCCGGCCTTGTGATTGTACAAGGGGATTCAAAGACAAAAGGAGGAGGCAGAAGAAATGAGGGCAGAATTAGGGAGGTGAGCTGGTATTCTGAAGCTGCGATAGGCAGAGGAGGAGCACACTTCCAAAAACTCTCTCACAGTTCGGATAATACTAATATGTTTGCATGCTTTGCAAGCAAATATAAAAATAAATGAAACCATTTTTTATTCCAAAAAGCAAGCATAAAAGTAAATTAGTTATATTTCTGACACATATATCCTGGAATCCTGTGAGACAGGCAAAGAAAAACTTGATAGGCATTCTCTCTCGGCACCAAGGAGGAAGATTAATTATTATAAATAAGAGGAAAATAAATCATGTCAAGGGGCAAGGGGAAGTTACAAAACGGACAGCAGGCAGACTCAGTTTTCTTTTGTGGCTGTGTAGTAGTGAACAGCAGTACTTTGAGACTTAGAAACCCCTGGGGAGTATAGTATTGTTGTAGTTGATGAGGACATGTAGCCTTGCTATGCAGTTACTCATCCCTATTCTCTTTCATATACCTTAGCACTCCATTATCACCTTAAAATAAGACTTCAGGGTTTCAGAACTTTTTGGTAGCCACTAGCCAGAAGCCACACACAAGCTGATCAGGCAGCTACCTGTTCACAGCAGTATTTTTTTTCGGACACTTAAATACATTGTACTAGACTTGCACCAGACATGTAAGTAGGAACATCTTTGGGTGGCAGCCAGGTATGAGGCTGTAGCAGCAAGTAGCTGGTAGTCTTGCTAGCCAGTTACATATATACTAGCAGAAATATTTGCATGGCTGTTTACTTTTGCTTGCTGTTTACTCTGACACCTTATTAAACTCAGGTAATTGTAATAGATGCACCACTCTGGAGTTCAGTCTCATTGTGATCGCTGTTAAGCCTGCACAGCAAAATTTTGATACCATTCGCTTGCTGTTTTTAACTGCTTGATAATCGACGGTTGCCTATGTACATCTGTTTTTGCTAGTGTCTGAACAAGTTGCTCATTTCAAATCTCAGTCTACCTGCTTACCATGATCCCTGCTATACTCCTCTGCTTTCTCCTACTCCCCATCCTTCCCCCACCCCTCCCCCTCTCCACCCTCCCCTTTGTCCTTCCTTTCCCTTCACCCATCCCCCCTTCCTTTTCTCCTCCTTCCCCATCCATCCTAGTCTCCTTCCTTCCCCCTCCCTTAACCTGGAGTTCCTCCACCGTTCCGTCCTGTTCCTTCCCCATTCCTCCCCACCTCCCTCCTCAGTCAAGGGATGTAAGTCCTACCCCATTCTTTGCCTCCTTACCCTGTGTAACCCCCCTGCAAATGGGGGTTCCCAAAAGACTTCCAGGAGCTTGCTTGAATGCTCCAAGCCTGAATGGTGTTTGGCATTTAAGCCATTTATCAGTGAGTGTTTTTAGAGCCTCTGGTACTGTCTCTTTAAGAGCTGTCTGCTTGCAGACATAATTAGTTTGTATGGGGGGACTGTGTGCTTCTCTGAGTACCACTTGAGCTGCTGCCAATTCACTTCATTTTTGCAGTCACTAGGAGTGCAAAGGGAACCTATCTGAAAGATGTAACTGTTTGCCAGAAATTATTTAGAGTAATAATGAAATTACAGTTTGTCTAACCTGCTTTTTGCAGTCAGAACTGTGTCTGCTAGTTCCCATTCTAGTTTTGAACTGCTGAACTGGACCAATCAGTGTGGGGTAAGCTAGCTCTAAAATGTGTCTTGGACTTAATCAGAACTTGGACTCATAATCTGAGCCAGCCACAAGAGGATTGTATGGGCAGTGACTCTGGGAGATGTAGTTTAGACTTCAGTGCCTTTTTGACCAACAGCAGCAGTCTATTGTGAGTGACAGCCAATCCAGTCAAGAACTGGGAGGAACTCAAAGGAAGTGCCCGTTTTTGTCGGTTGGAGTTTGAGTTGAGCTTTGCAGTGAAGAAGGAAGGAGCCTGTGCTTTTCAGTGTGCAGTTTTAGTCAAAAAACGTGTGTAAGGCCCAGAGTTCCGGTTCGCAGCTTGTTAGGACTGAACTGTCCTGTGAAAAGAATCAAAGGATCTCTGAAGAGTAGAAACCAGGCTCACCCTGTAGAAGACTGGAGGAATTGCTGAAAATTACATTCGTCTGTCAGAACTGAATCTGCTGTGTGTTCTCCGGTATTGTGCAGTAATTAGCATCGGGATACAGATGCAGCCTGCCTGGTATAGTGCTTTCTTTATATGGATGTGTGAAGAGGTTTGTGCACCTCAAGTGAGCCCTGCTGACATTGAAGGACCCTATCTTATTTGGAGGTCGTGAGTACTAATTCAGGGTCGCTCCTGTTGAATTGCCACATTAAATCCAAATGGAATTACTGTACTGCTTGACTGTTTAATTCTCCTTTTCTCTGTGTGAAAGGGCCCTACCAGCTGCCACGGTTTGACTAGCCACTAGGGCTTAGGTACCCAGGGACAGTAACTGATAGGGATAGGCCTGTGCACAGAGCCATAGGTAGATTATTAGAGTGATAAGCTAATTAACCTGATTTCCCCGTCCTTGTTATATCCCTAAATAAATCAGAGTGCTTGTTTCAGCAAAGTTATACTGCCTGAGGTATTTGTCTATGTTAAAGTACTGTACTGTGATTGTTGCACTGTATCTCATTTCACAGGAGGTCCCAGTGCGGAACCAGACCTGGGGTAAGTGTATACTGTGAAGGTAATTTGATATATTGTGTGGGCCACTAGTGGAAGAAAGGGGTTGCAGTGTCCCAGAGGGCTGTGACCAAGTTAGTTTAACTATTGCAAACCCTGACCTCTGGGTGGAGGCACCGCCATTGGATCCAGGCCCTCAACCTGTTAGTGGCAAATCAGGCAGGGGTAGTAGCCCTGGGATAGCGCCATCTAGGGGTTACATCTTGGAGGCTCACCGCTGGGATTGTGTGTCCTCTGGTGGCCATATTTACGAACCACTGTTAAGAAAAATGGGTACCCGACAGAAGTGGCTGTGCACGGCTGGTGGAGGGTGTACTGGGAGGAGATCGACCCCAAAATGCTATGCTTATCCTGGACATCCCCTGTATCAATACGGACACTGTGCAGGAGTACTTTCCAAGGTGGAAGGTTTACAAAACCCTGTGGTGGTGGGTCGGCATGCTAATCTGCTCACCCACACTTTCCTGGCCCTAGTAGAGTTTAAGGATCCCATAGATAGCTCCAAAGTGCCACAGACCATTACCCCAGAGGGAGCCCTCACTGCTTGGAGAGTGATAACTAAGGACAGTAAAGACCTGGGGAATCAGCCCCACCACTATCTGAAACTTTTGAGGAGAAATTTGCTGAATGGTTGCTGGGAGAGGGGAAACTGTGGAGGACTTGAAGAAACTATTCTGCCACCTGGGGTGTTCCTCCCCAACACCCTCTCCTGCTCCAGTGCCCGTAATGGTGGCTGAACCAATGCAGACCTTATTTCTGCACCTGCCATTAGTCACGACTCTTCCGAAGGTTGAGGATCTTCTCTGGCACCTCCCCACCCCCAAGGGAGGATGACTGGGAGACCTGATAGACTATGTTGCCCCAAGTGCTAGAATGGCAATGCTCGGAAGGCGAAAAGCGAAAGAGGGTTAGTGAGAGCCTGAGGTCCTGCCCTGGCTACCATCCGTGCTAACGGGCCAGTAACCCTGAAGCGACTGCACAGGCCTATCTTGAGGCCTTGGAGAATGTGTATGGAGCCCAGATTCTGATGAGGACCTATGGTGGAGAGTAAGAAATGCACAACAGTACCAAGGGGAGTTGTTGTCTGTGTATGTCTCTCGGCTGGAAAAATTGTTGCAAGAATGCCTCAGAAAGGGTAGTTTGCCAGCGATTGAACTGGACCGAACCAGACTGGACAGAATCTTAAGTCTGCCCCTTCTCAGAACTGCTGTTGCTTCAGTTACGCCTGGCAAATCGACTGAATCCCACCCTCCTATGATGAGTTAATGAGAGAAATTGAGGAGTTGAGAAAAGGCGACCTCGGGAGGTACCTGCACCAACAGCTGTGGCTACGACCAGTGACTGAGGGTGACCCATCAAGTGAAGTTCAGGGGCAGAGGTTGACAGTCAATGAGTGCTCTGACAAGGAAAAGATATGCCACAATGGGCAACTGTTGAGAGATCCGAATTCAAAACAGTCCTTTATGAAGGCCACGCCTGCAAGTACGGGCCCTGACCTATATCCGACTGCATTCGTTATATGGGGTGGGGGTACCCACCCATGTATCTCCTGCTGATAACAGCCCAAACTCAATTCCTTGACCATGGAAGTGAGAAACTGACGAGATGTCTCCAAATGCTTATCAGCAGACAGAGATGGCACCCAGGTTTCCAGTTAGTAATACCCCTGCCCTGGCTCCCAGTGTGGCGCCGCCAGCTCAAACTCCAGAAAGTATGTTTTGCTATAATTGTGGGAAAGATGGGCACATGAAAAAGGGAATGCCAGTCCCAAAGACACTGACAAAGTTGCATATAGGCTACAAGGAGAGCTTCTGAGAACAAATCAGTGGGTTAAGAGGTGCACGCATGATCCCAGTGAGGCACCAAAATGCTAATTCACGTCCCTTGTGGCAAGGTCAGTTGCCCAGGTCCCCCTACTGCCTCTCCAGACTGGTCCAGAATAGTGGGTCCCTCCATGGAGACCACTGTAAAGGTGAATGGAGTGTCTACAAGAGCTGTATTAGACAGTGGCTCCCAAGTGACAATTATGTTCCAGGATTGTATCAGAAGCATTTGTCAGACATACCCTTACAACCATTAGAAGGACTGCATGTATGGGGTTAAGTGAGAAGGCCTACCCCTATTCCGGGTATATCCGAATTTGGCTTGTCTTTCCCCACCTCCGTGGCTGGAGTGGCTGAACAAGTAGAGACCCTAGCCTTAGTGTGTCCCCCACTGGACTGTATGATGGTGTCCCTTTGTTGATTGGAACAAATGCTCATATGTTCGGAAGGCTGGCACAGTTGTGTTATGAAAACAGGGTCAAAGACTAGTAGAGCTTTAAGAGTTCCGCTTTAATTAAGAAGGCCTATGAGGCACAGAGAGATGCTGAAAAACAGAACCAGAGGAACCGGTCGAATTGTATGGAAGAAGGATCCTGAGTCTCTGATCCTGGCACCAAATGCCCAGTGTACCTTACAGGAGAGGTCCGTATCAGAAAGGATGTTAAGAATAAAATATTAATGTTGGATGCAATCAGGCGATGGAAAATTGCCAGAGGGACTGCTGGTCAAGCCTAGTATTTTGCCCGCTAGAGCCCATGCTTATGCCAGAAGGGTAATGGTCCAAGTTCATAATGTGTCTGAAAGAGACATTCGAGTAAACAGAGGTTGCATCCTGGCTAATGTGCATTGTGCAGACACTGCAGTGCTACCCAGCAGCAAGAGTTCAAGGAAGAATGACAGAGTAACGCCTGACTTGTTTGATTTCGCTAATTCTCGCTGCCAGCTGAATGGAAAGTGAGGATCAGTGAGAAGCTTGCCCAGAGAGACCAGGTGTTTTCTTTAAAGGAATGGGATGTAGGATGCGTGCAAGGAGCTGAGCACAATATCCGCTGCATGACGAAAGACCATTTCGTGGAGAGGTCTCGACGCCTGGCACCTGCTGACATAGATGATGTGAGACGGCATCTGCAAGAGATGTTAGCTGCTGGTGTAATACAAGAATCCAGAAGCCCTTATGCTTCCCCATTGTGGTAGTGAGGAAAAGAATGGAACAGTAAGGATGTGTGGATTATCGCACCTTAAACCGGGCGGACTATCCCTGATCAGTACACAATGCCCCGATTCAGGATGCTTTGACTGCCTAAACGGGAGCAAGTGGTTCTCTGTGCTGGATCTCCGCAGTGGGTACTACCAGATCCCGATGGCCTCAGAGGACCTGTGAGAAGACGGCCTTTATCTGTCCGCTTGGCTTCTATGAATTCATGAGGATGCCTCAGGATTTCAGGTGCCCCAGCCACTTTTCAACGATTGATGGAGCGTGCAGTGGGGACATGAACTTACTAGAGTGCCTGGTATACCTAGATGATGTTATTGTGTTTGGCAGCTCACTGGAGGAACATGAGAGCAGATTATTTAAGGTATTGGACCGACTGGAGGACTTTGGCCTTAAACTGTCCATTGATAAGTGTCAATTCTTTCAAACATCAGTAAAGTATGTGGGACACATAGTATCCACCGAGGGAATAGAGACCCACCAGTAAAGTTGAGGCCTTGACCACCTGGCCACAGCCCAAAAATCTAAAAGAACTGCAAAGATTCCTGGATTCTGTGGTTATTATCGGCGCTCATCAAGGACTATTCAAGAGTGATCCGCCCTTTACTTAACCTTACTCAAGGGTATCCCCAACCCACAAAAATACCAAAGTCAGCGTCCTCAAGACTGAAAGAGTGTATTTTCATCCGAATGAAGTATTTGGGGCCACTGGACTCCTGATGTGAGACTGCTTTTCATGAGATCATATATCAACTTACCCATGCTCCAGTGCTGGCCTATGCCGATCCAAGAAAACCTTCACGTCCTGCACACTGATGCTAGCTTGCAAGGGTTGGGGCTGTGTTGTACCAAGAGCACGAGAATGGCCTGAGACCAGTGGCCTTTGCCAGTAGAAGCCTGACCCCATCCAAAAGAACTATCCTGTACATAAGTTAGAGTTCCTAGCTTTGAAGTGGGCTATTGTTGACCAATTCCATGAGTACTTGTATGGGGCTAAAATACTAGTAAAACTGACAATAATCCTTTGACCTATGTGCAGACCTCAGCTAAGTTGGATGCCACTGGCCATAGGTGGCTTTCTGCATTATCTACATATGACTATGCTCTCGAATACACAGCAGGTCTGAACCACATAGATGCTGATGCTCTCCGGAGGCCTGTTCCCCAGAATGATTGGGTCCGATTGGCAGAACCTGACATTCGGCACTGTGCCAGAAGTTTGACAGGGAGGAACAAATGTCCACGGACGCAGTGGACTGCATGGTGGATTGCTTGGGAGCCTCTGAGAATTGCATACCTGCTGCTTATTGCCACTTTTCTAAAATAGACATTGGTGCACTGCCTCAGCTGGACAATGACAGTATTCAAGGCTCAACTCGCGACTCCCATGATCAAAGCAGCTTTAGAAGCCTCTATGCAGGAAAAGATGTGTCCAAATTACGCCTCCACTGATTTGAGAACTGCACTGTTATACAAAGAAGGTCCTAAGTTGAAACTGATCAATAAACTGTTATACAGAGAAACAGTAGACAGAGGGGACAAGTAGACAAACAACAACTAGTGCTGCCCACTGCCTTCGAGACTCAGTACTGAGGTCCTTGCACAACCACATGGGGCACCTTGGTATAGACAGAACACTTGACTTGGTGAGATCCAGATTCTATTGGCCTAAGATGGGGGCTGATGTGGAGCAACACATTCAACTTGTAGTCGCTGCTACAGAGGAAAGCTTTGCCCCAGAGGGCTGCCCCCTTGTTAACATCACCACCAGTGCACCCATGGAGCTGGTCTGTATTGATTTTCTGAGTTTGGAGTCAGATCGAAGAAATATCAGTAATGTGCTGGTGGTCACTGACCATTTCACGAGATATGCCCAAGCTTTCCCACCAAAGACCAGAAAGCATCCACTGTGGCCAAAGTACTTGTAGAAAACTTTTGTTCACTATGGGCTCCACAAGAATCCATTCTGATCAAGGGAGAGACTTTGAGAGTCGCCTGATCAAAGAGATGCTTTCTCTGTGGGAGGCGAAAGTCCAGAACCACTCCTTACCACCCCCAGGGGACCCACAGCCTGAACGCTTCAACCGCACTTTGCTAGATATGCTAGGCACCCTGCACCCAAAGGACAAGCCTAGATGGAGCTCAACAAATTAGCACCTGGTACATGCTTATAACTGCACCAAAAGTGATGCCACTGGATTCTCCCCTACCGCCTGATGTTTGGAAGAGAAGCTCGACTACCAGTAGATGTGTGTTTGGGGTCTCTCCTGATGGGGTTCAAGCTGACAACTATTTACAGTATGTGCAAAAGTTAAAGGCCCAGCTAACTCATGCGCACTAACTGCTCAAACCATGGCTGCCAAAAGAAATCTGGCCAACAAAGAAAGGTATGATAAAAGGTGAAAGCACAGGAACTCCAGGAGGGAGATCGGGTATTGCTAAGAAATCTGGGACTGCATGGCAAGCACAAGATTGCTGACAGATGGCACCATCTCCTCACATTGTAGTGGGCAAACTAGATGATCTGCCAGTGTACAAAGTAAGGCCTGAGAATAATTCAAAAGATGTAAAACATTGCATAGAAATCATTTACTGCCCATTGGACAAATCTTAATTGAGTCTGAGCCCCTAGAAGATGCCCCTCTGACCAGTGACTAGAGCTGCTGCTAAGAAAAGATCAAGAAAGTCTGCACCTACAGAAGCAAAGTTAAAGTGTTCCACTCCACAAGTCCCAGTTGAGCATGACTGTCAGTCCATATCGGAAGAAAGTGAGAGTGACTTTGAATACTATCCTTCTTACTAACTGAGTCAATTGTTTCGGGCAATCCCTAGTCAATACTGGAGATGAAGCTGGGCCTTCTGGACTGTCTAAGCCCCAGCTTCATCCCTGGAGCCAATGCTCCCAGAAAGTGAAGTGCAAAGCATCAGATCAGATGAAATGGAATCATTGTGCATGGTTGAACTGTTTGAGCTTTCAGGGAGGAAAATGATAGATTGGGCAGACTGTGATACACCAACAAGAAGAGTATTTTGAGTGCCTGACAGTCCACTGCCAGTGTCCGAAAGCTCTCCATGCGAGCCAAATGTTGTGGACTCAGAAACTGTAACTCCTGGAGCTGAAAGTGCCCCAAGTTCTAGCCTCTCTACCCCATGGAGACTCCTGACAAGTGAGGCGTCAATGCGAAATGAGGCTCAGAGTAGAGACTATAACAGTTCCCCCTAGAAAGACTGGTCGAGCTGTAAAGCCTGTGGTGCACCCTCAGTTATGATTCACTTGGGAGGCCTGTGGACTTGCCTCTCAATGTTGTCCATAAAGGAGTGTATGTGTCCCGAGCTCATTGCCCAAACTGAGCGTCAGTGCTAACTCCAAGTTACTTGTGTTGCCCTCTACAGTATGGTGCCCTTGCCCGTCCAGCCCCAAGGTAACTGATAGGAAGGCGGCCCTCTTCAGGTTTCATGTACAAGAGGTAATAACTTGAGTTATGGTACAATGTGTATGTAATACTGTGTAAAGAGTGACGACTGCAATGTTTCAGAAATGTGTTCTTGGTAAAATGATATATTGACTGATGATTACATGTGCGAGCCTAATGCAAATGTATATGGTTGCAGTTAAAACTTATGGGTACTTGCTTGACGCGACGCCAAGCTTTCCCAGGCCAGGAAGGGTGTAACCCCCTGCAAAATGGGGTTCCCAAAGACTTCCAGGAGCTTGCTTGAATGCTCCAAGCCTGAATGGTGTTTGGCATTTAAGCCATTTATCAGTGAGTGTTTTTAGAGCCTCTGGTACTGTCTTTAAGAGCTGTCTGCTTGCAGACATAATTAGTTTGTATGGGGGACTGTGTGCTTCTGAGTACCACTTGAGCTGCTGCCAATTCACTTCATTTTGCAGTCACTAGGAGTGCAAAGGAACCTATCTGAAAGATGTAACTGTTTGCCAGAAATTATTTAGAGTAATAATGAAATTACAGTTTGTCTAACCTGCTTTCTTTGCAGTCAGAACTGTGTCTGCTAGTTCCCATTCTAGTTTTGAACTGCTGAACTGGACCAATCAGTGGGGTAAGCTAGCTCTAAAATGGTGTCTTGGACTAATCAGAACTTGGACTCATAATCTGAGCCAGCCACAAGAGGATTGTATGGGCAGTGACTCTGGGAGATGTAGTTTAGACTTCAGTGCCTTTTGGACCAACAGCAGCAGTCTATTGTGAGTGACAGCCAATCCAGTCAAGAACTGGGAGGAACTCAAAGGAAGTGCCGGTTTTTGTCGGTTGGAGTTTGAGTTGAGCTTTGGCAGTGAAGAAGGAAGGAGCCCTGTGCTTTTTCAGTGTGCAGTTTTAGTCAAAAACCGTGTGTAAGGCCCAGAGTTCCGGTCTGCAGCTTGTTAGGACTGAATCCGTCCTGTGAAAAGAATCAAAGGATCTCTGAAGAGTAGAAACCAGGCTCACCCTGTAGAAGACTGGAGGAATTGCTGAAAATTACACTCGGTCTGTCAGGAACTGAATCTGCTGTGTGTTCTCCCGGGTATTGTGCAGTAATTGCGATCGGGATACAGATGCAGCCTGCCTGGTATAGTGCTTTCTTTTATATGGATGTGTGAAGAGGTTTGTGCACCTCAAGTGAGCCCTGCTGACATTGAAGGACCCTATCTTATTTGGAGGTCGTGAGTACTAATTCAGGGTCGCTCCCTGTTGAATTGCCACATTAAATCCAAATGGAATTACTGTACTGCTGACTGTTTAATTCTCCTTTCTCTGTGTGAAAGGGCCCCTACCAGCTGCGGTTTGACTAGCCACTAGGGCTTAGGTACCCAGGACAGTAACTGATAGGGATAGGCCTGTGCACAGAGCCATAGGTAGATTATTAGAGTGATAAGCTAATTAACCTGATTTCCCCTGTCCTTGTTATATCCCCTAAATAAATCAGAGCTGCTTGTTTCAGCAAAGTTATACTGCCTGAGGTATTTGTCTATGTTAAAGTACTGTACTGTGATTGTTGCACTGTATCTCATTTCACAGGAGGTCCCAGTGCCGAACCAGACCTGGGGGTAAGTGTATACTGTGAAGGTAATTTGATATATTGTGTGGGCCACTAGTGGGAAGAAAGGGGTTGCAGTGTCCCAGAGGGCTGTGACCAAGTTAGTTTAACTATTGCAAACCCTGACCTCTGGGTGGAGGCACCAGCCATTGGATCCAGGCCCCTCAACCTGTTAGTGGCAAATCAGGCAGGGGTAGTAGCCCCTGGGATAGCGCCATCTAGGGGTTACACCTGCTTCTCCTCCTTGCTGGTAATGTAGCACTCAACCTGGTCCCCCCCCCCTCATTCCTTGAGTCTTTAGTGTTTTCCACCTCAGTGCCAGAAGCCTTTTCCCTGAACTGAATCTCCTCACTGTATGGGTCTCTCTTCACTCTTCAGGCCACCTCTGTATCACAGAATCCTGGCTGTCTTCCAGGATTCTTGATTCCAGCTTGGCCATTCCAGACTACTACCACTTTAGGCAGGATGGGTAAATGAGGTGGTGGGATTTCCCTGTATGTCTGCCAGAACCTCTTCTGCACCATTACTCTCAGGGAGGCTGCACCCTCCTCCCACAAGTCTCTGCTAGTTAAACTCTCCTTTCCCTCCTCACTACCCATTTTTATTGGTGTTTTCTATGCCTCACCAAGAATTTTCCCTTCATCTCTAATAGACTCGCTTTCCACTCTCTCCTCACACTCCTGTGCTGGTGAGTTCATCCGCCTAGGTGACTTCACCATTAATTGGCTTTCCCTGACCTCCAGGCCAACTACCCACAGGATTAAGTCCCTCATCCTTTCACAGTTCATCACAGAACCCACTCGACTCAATCCTCACTCATCAAACCTTGCTCTTCTGGACTGGGTTGTCGCCTCACATCTCCACTGCATTGTTGCAACAGGTATATTGCTGTACCCCTTTAGTGACCACTGCATGACATTGTGTGTCAGGAAAGTTTGGCTCCCTCCTTCATAAAGTACATGTGGTCCAGGTCTCTTTGGTCACTGAACAAAGAAGCTCTACTAAGTGACCTGGCTGTGACTGACTGTCCCCCATGCTCACCACTCCGAACTTTGATATGCCCCTCTCCCTCTTCCACTCAATATTTACTTCTGGGACAAGCACACCCCATCAGGAAATCCAGGGTTAAATCCTCTCACCACCCCTGGATCACCTTCAGTCTCATCGACTTATACAAGACCCGTGACCAAGCATGGGCCAGGTATAAATGATCCTGCTCCCTGTCAGACCTCCTCTCCTACAGGGTGCTTAGGAACTCTTGCACAAAGGTCATTCATACCACCAAGTCCATCTGCTTCAAGGCCAACCTCCAGAACAATCTTAATTCCCCAGCCAAATTCTGGAAAGTGATTCATTCCCTTTTTGACCTCCCAGTCTAGTCCTCTCCCCCTGTCCTCATGGTTAATGGCTCACCGGTGTCTGATTTATCCCTCTATTGCTGCTCACTTCAATTAGTTTTTTACCACTTGTGTTTTCTCCTCATTTCCACCTCATGGCTCCACTCCTCTTCCCCCCTTCTCCTCCTTCCTCCTTACCTCACCCCCCCAGGTTTAATTCCCCCCCACCACTCCCAAGGAGACCCTGTTCACCCTCTCCTCACTCAACCCTTCCAAATCTAGCCCAGCTGGTTTGGACCCTAAACATCTCCATCTGTCAGCTCCTGTCATCGTCTCCCCCTTTACTCACCTCCTAAATCTCTCCTTCACCCTTTGCACTGTCCCTCAGTCTTGGAAGTTTGCCAAAGTTCTCCCTCTCCACAAAGGGAGTGATCCCTCCACTCCTGGCAACTTCAACCCTATCTCCCTCCTCATAGAAACATAGAAGCATGGAACTTGCCAGCAGATGAAGACCATTTGGCCCACCTAGTCTGCCTATTTTTCCCTGCCTACAGTATCATCACAATTTCTATTGGCTCTCCAGACCATTCACCCACCCACCCCCTTCCCTTTCTCTAAGATTCCCTTATGCCTATCCCATGCATTCTTGAACCCCACCACTGTTTATGTCCCCCCCACCTCTGTTGGAAGACATTCCAAGAATCCACCACTCTTTCTGTAAATAAATACTTCTTCACATCTCTCCTGAATCTGTTTCAGCTTCTTATTGTGTCCCCTTGTCCTTGAGCAGCTTTTTCTCAAAAAAATACTTCTCTTCTGTACCTTACTTACGCCCATGAGGTATGAATAGTCTCCATCATATCCTTGCTGCCTCTACTATGTGCTAATATAGTAAGCTCTTTTACTTGCAACTTGATTTTGCCAATTTATTATTCTGACTGAGTGCGGTCCTCCTTTTGCTAGCTCTTGTTCCTGCTTTTCTGACTGGAACCGATTGCCTGCCGTGAGTACTGGACTCTTTAGCTGTTGCTCTGTCATCTCCTTCTTCTCCCTCCTTTCTTCCAGGGTATACATATCTAGGTCCTTAAGTCTTTTCTGGTAGGACATCTGATGCAAACACTGTACCATTTTAGTTGCCCTACTCTGGACTGCCTCCACTCTGTCTATGTCCATCTGGAGATGTAGCCTCCGAAACTGGACACAGTACTCTATGTGGGGTCTTACCAGCGATCTATACAGAGGCAATACCACCTCCCTCTTTCTGCCAGTCATACCCTTTCCTGTGTACTCCAGTATCCCACTAGCCCTCCCAACTGCCTTGTCACTTTGCCTGGCCACCTTTAGGTTATCTGCTATGATCACCCCAGGTCTCTTTGCTGTTCGGTGGTTATCAGTACCACTCCTCCCATTTTGAACTCTGTCCCTGAGTTTCTGTGCCCAAGGTGTATTACTTTGCACTTTTTTTGCATTGAAACCCAGTTGCCATACTCTTGACCACTACTTGAGTTTTCTCAGGTCTCTGCTCATCTTTTCCAACCCCTTGGAGTGTCAACCCTATTGCAGATTTTGGTGTCATCCACAAAGAGGCAGACCTTCCCTTCCAGCTCCTCTGCAATGTCACTTATAAAGATATTAAAGAGTATCAGTCCCAGAACTGGTCCCTAAGGGAACCCACTGTCACCCTTCCTTCCTCTGAGTAAACTCCATTTATCATCACCCTCTGCCTATCCGCAATCAGTTCTTCCCAGTTTACCACCTTTGGACCCACTCCTAAGCTACCCAGCTTGCTTAGTAGCCTCTTATGTGGAACGGTGTTGAAAGTCTTACTGAAATCTAGGTAGACCATGTCCACCACTTCACCCTGATCTAATTCCTTGGTCACTCGGTCAAAGACATCTAGCAGAGTCATTTGATATGACCCCCACCCCTCGTGAATTCATGCTGTCTCAGGTCTTGTATCCCATTGGATTCAAGATATTCCACAATCCTTTCCTTCAGCAGTGACTCCAGTAACTTTCCCAATACTGATATCAGACTGACTGGCCTATAATTGCCAGCCTCTTCCCTGCTACCACTTTTGTGAAGTGGGACTACCTCTGCCCTCCTCCAGTCCTCCAGAACTACTCCTCTTTCCAAACAGCTGTTAAACAGGACTGTCACAGTTGCAGCTAGTACCTCCCTGAGCTCCCTCAATACCCTTGGATGCACCCCATCTGGCCCCATTGCTTTGTCCACTTTCAGATTAGAGAGTCCCTTCAGGACACTCTTCTTCTATGAAAATGGACCAGTGTCCACCTCCTTCCCTCCAATGCTCCTATTACTTTTTTGTGGCATTTCCTCTTCTCCTTCCTCAGTGAACACTGAACAAAAGTTATTTGTTCAGGATGTCTGCCTTTTCCTGATCCTCCTCTGCACAGCCTCCCCTTCCCTTTTTAATCTTAGGATCCCACCCCTGGTCTTCCTCCTTTCACTTACATACCTAAACAAAGTCTTGCCCCCTTTTTTCACCACCTGGGCTATTCTGTCTTCAGTTTGCACTTTGTGCTCCTTGCTGCTCTCACTGCTTCCCTTTGTTTTCCCTGATACACCTCCCTATTGTCCTTCCTCTGCATCCCCTTATACAGTACCTTCTGAATGCTATCCTGTTAGCTTTTACCTTTTCCACCACCTCTTTCGAGAACTATAGCAGTCTCTTTTTCCATTTGCTTTTGCTCACTTACATGATGCAGAGGTTTGTTGCCTTCCCCATGGCTCTTTTTAGCTTTGCCCTTAGTTCCTCCACCCCACCCAGGACATTCCCCCCAGGGCCCCCACCAGGTCATCCCTGAGGCGTTCACCCTTCTTTTTAAAATCTGTCCTGCTGCAGTCCAGGACCCTCACCCTTGTATGTTTCAGTTCCACAGCCATCCTTATATTGAACCACACTATACAGTGATCGCTGTTCCCTAGGTGGCCTCCTGCCTTGATGTCTGCAACACTGTCAATGTTAGTGAGTACCAGGTCAAGTATTATACCATCATGAGTGGGTTCACTGATTAGTTGCATGAGGAACACTCCCTGCAGGGAGTCCAAGATGTTCCTGCTTCTAGCTGAAGCTGCAGCTGGCAGGTTCCAATCTACATCCAGCAGATTGAAGTCCCCTACCAGCAGCACCTCGCCCTTTTTTACTATCTTGCCAGTAGCTTCCAACAGTACTTTATCTTACTCCTTCCCCTGTGCTGGAGGTCTGTACATCAAGCCAGTGTGAACAGATGGTCCATTATCCATTGCTACTAGCCGGATGGCAGTGCTGGACTGGGTGGCTGACAGAGGGGAGAGCACAGGAGTACGGATGCCTGGAGGCTTACCTGAAGCTCAGGTCCATAGCTCCTTGGTGGCTGCTCCTCTGTAGCCAGGGGTTCTGGGGATCTTCAGCAGCAGCAGCAGTGATCTCCTAGCTCCACTCCACAGCAGGTCCAGGGGTCCTCTTGACAGCCATCAGGAGCTGGTTAAGTTGCCTGGGTTGGAATCTGTGGGGATTCCCCTTTTCCTGGGTTTCCTCCTGGGGTTGTAATGCAGGCTGGAGTGCCTGGTTATGGTGGCTGAGCCCTCCCTGCCTCTGCTCCTGTGTCTGTTGGGTCGGGTTCGTGTTGTCCCCCTTTCTTTTTCTTGTTTTTCCTCCTCTCATGGTTTATTTGAAGTGGCTCCCTTCCCTCCTGCCTCGGTGCTCCTTCACCTCTGACTCCCTGGGCTGGTGTTGGCGCCAGCTGCATGCTGGCAGTCGGTTGCACCCGGGCTATTTGTTTTTTTATATAGCCTTGATACCCCCATCCCTGCCATCCATTTTCTTTTTTGGTTTTGTTGTCCCCATTTCTTTTGGATGCTGTGGGTGTTTCACTGAGTCTGGCCATCTCCCCACTTTCCCTGGAGCTCACTCTGACTGAACCAGAGCCGGTTTGGGTGGTCGCTGGGGGCCCATGGTGAGAGCACTGGTGGCAAGGTAGAATCCCTTCCCAAGCTGTTTACCTCCCTTCCACCAACTGCTGGTGCAGCCAAAGTCCATGAGGGCAACCACCAAGTTGCACTGTGTCTGGGGAGAAGGGAGGACTGCTTCTAGAGGTGGACCGCAGTGTGCAGCACTGTTTTGCATCCAGGCAGAAACCAGCACCTGAACGGCTAGTGTTCTGTCTGGCAGCCTCAAGACTGCCAGATGGGTCCTGGGAGAGAGAGAGCACAGCTCCCTGATCCCCACCACAAACACCACCAACAATTCATTGGGCAGCAGAGAACCCGGGCTAGGTGGTAAGTGGGCTACAAGCCCAAACATTTATTTTACTTAACACCAGGGGCACCTAGAAAAGGACAAGGGCACCAGAGGACAGGAGAACAAGAAACACAAAACAAATGGGCAAGGCACCCACCTGATGGATAAGGGGCATCGCGTGGCATGAGCCCCAGGGTGTAGGTTTGGGGCCAGAATGGCACCCCAGGGAGGGAAAGGCAGCCAAAAGGATGGAAAAGGAGGAGGGAATTAATGTGGGATAAAGAGGAGGGGCATTAACAGGCCAAAATCAAAGGCCCTGCAGAGTAGGCTACAGCCCCAAAGGTAAGTATTCATAAGGAGCAGAACAAAGGTTGGGCCCACGGCATAGCCCAGCCGCCACCCCCTTATATAGTTGCGAAGGGTGGAAGCCAGCCTAGGCAATCCCTTTCAGCTCTGCAAGACCAAAAGAGGGTCCTCTGGGATTTAAAGGTGCAGTGTCTCTTACTCTCGGAGAAAGCTGCCTCAGCGCCCTAACCCCTTCACTTGGAGCCCCGACCACCCCCTATCAGCTCACTCTGTTTTTCCCTTGACTGCTTGCTGGTGATTGGTGTGACCTGCGGAGCGAGGGGATGGCCAGGCCTATGCTGCACTGTACTGCCTGCCACCCAGACCTTGGCCACAGGTCAACCCAGTACCTGGTGAAGAAATTGGGTATAACTATGGTGAAATTGTAATTTTCTGTGTTTTTCCGGGGTTGCTTCCTGGGACATTGTTGACCCCAACTGACTGAACAGCTTGCATCGGGGTCCAGGCAAAACTGTGGCAGGGTCTGAACTTGCTTGCCCTGCACCCATTGAAGGCAGCTAATTGCACCGGGGCTGAACTTGCTTGCCCTGCATCTCGACCAGTTGGTTCCCACATCATTTCACAAGTGGCTTGACCTGCCTGCCCCATCACCAACTACATCGAGCCACGTCAGGTTTCTCTCTTCCCCCAGTCTGAGCTGTTGTTGTGGGGGAGTGGACGGACTGCCCAACTGTTGTAGTCCCACCACCCAATGAATTGCCCTCAGAAGACTGCAATTGCCTGCACCCCTGAGTCCAGGGGTCATCCTCCTTTCCCTGACCAAGCATCTAGTGCCTCCCGCCCAGCCTGCCTGCAACTCCTGAAGATGACAAAAGAGTGCATTAGCCAGAGTAGTGGTAGTCAATACCACCCCCAGTATAGTCAGCTTAGGAGCCACCCCAGCTCATGATAGTGAGGTTCCTTCCGCAGTACGCGAATAGGAAATCACCCCATTTTTGTTTGCTTTCTCGAGGTGGCCATAGCTCCTTTCCCCAGCTGGGCGGCAACTCATCAGGAGCCTCCCAGAGGATCCGCCATCGCCACCGAAGGACATCACCTTGACCATCCTCCATCCTCTCATCACCTGCATCTTCAGCCCTGGACCAGCCTTCATCCTCTTCATCTTCTTCATCTTCATCTCCAGCTTATTGTCCTCAGCCCTCCTGCTGGCCAACGAGACCAATCGGTCACTAAGGTACTATACCAGCTCTTCAAGCTAGCTAGCCACCACCTGCTTCACACCAAAAAGACTGTTCCTCCAACTGAACTGTTGGACTTAACCGGTGCTGTTTACTTATCCTTGGCCAAGGTGGTTAGGTATTAATAGTTATCACTGATGTCTGCAGACATAGGGCTCTAGGTCACCTTTACAGAGGTACCTTATGTATTGATATTCTATATGTGACTGTTTACCTTTATCTTCACTGCCTCTAGACCTGTATAGTTGCCTTTTAGTACTAAGTATTGTGTTGTGCATGACAGTCACTGTGAGTGCCATGTACTCTGCAACCACATAACCCCTTATGTTCCAATAAAAGCGTGCTGTTTGCACCTGAAACTGTTGTACCTGCCTCTCCTTAAAAAGAAGAAATGAACCACCCTCCTAAGTCCAGTCACCACACCAGTTACGGTTTTCAGTGCCCCATGACTCGGTAATGGCCACAATATCCAGGTCAGTCTCTGCTATTATGGCCTCTAGGTCTGAAATCTTATTTCCTAGACTGCTAGCATTTGCACACATGGCATTCCAGATTTTGTTACCACTCTGCTTGTCACCCCCTTTCTTTCCTTTTTTCCCTCTCTCCTTCCCTCCTTTCTTTGTAATGCTTCTGTTCCCATCCCCCTTCATTTCTACCACCCTGCTTCCTTTATTAATTTGTACCCTGAGGGATTCCACTCCCCTCAGGTTCTCTTTACTTTCTACTTCAGCCTGTGGTGGGGGCAGTTACTGCCTCCCCAAGTTCTTCCACCACCTCCCTCGGCTAGTTTAAATGTTCAGCAAAGTAACATCTAAACCTCCACTGAGGGCTGCGATTCCCCTCCCAGATGGATGCAGGCCATCATCCCTTTAAAGGTCCTTGCCTCTCCAGGTGGATCACCAGTCCCCAATGTAGATGGACACCTCCTCTCCACACCATTTCTTTAACCATGAGTTGAAGGTCTTGGTGCAGAGATCCCTCTTCTCCCCACATTGTAGATAGGCAACACTTTAGCAAAAGCCACTGAGCATGCTACCTGTCTAAGACCTCTCCCCAGCTCCTTAAACTTCCTCTGCACTATCCCATCCCTGTCCTAGCCAAGCCATTAGTTCCCAGGTGGACAATGACATCCAGTTCTGCATCCATCCTGCTATCCAGGTGATCCTCTGGATATGCTTCCAATCCTTCCCAGCTGTGGCGATGTGTAGGCTCCTAACCTCCCTGTCCCCCCCTTTCCTATTCCCAGAACTATCCCCCTCACAATCGAGTCCCCCAAAAGAAGATGCTTCCTCCTCATCTAGGGTTCTCTTCCTCCCTCCTTGGGGTCTCCACCCAGAGACCCCCCACATCCTCCTGGCTACCATCACGGGTGCGTGTGCAACCAAAGACTGCACAACCAGAGGCATAAGTGATCCACAGTGTTTAGTCTGCATTATCTGATTAAAAGCTGGTATCGCGACGCTTTTCAGCATTTGAACATGGAGTCAATGTTCTTCTTTTGGATTTAACTTTTATTGAATATTAACATAAAGTTTAAAAGATTTACATTTCACATAACATAATAGTGCTCGATAGCTCAGCAGCCCTGGCTCTTTTCAAGGAGTGACAGAGAACCAGGGCAGCCTGAAACGTCGGAGCACTTTGTGGGTGTACGTGTGGGGTGTAAGTCTTTTAAACTTTGTGCTATGTATTGAATAAAAGTTGTATCAATGGAAGAACATTGACTTACATGTTTCAAATGGAGAAGAGTATACGATACCAGCTTTTTGAGTGAATGACTACTACCAAGGGTGCCTCCTCCTGGCAGTCCCGCCTCACTAGAGCAGTGTAGGAATTTTGTAGTTGTACTGGTTGAGGAATGAGCCTCTGACCCATCACACCCACCCTTGCAGAGCCCACCATAGTCCAACCGTTCCTCCTCCTTGGCATCTTCTGGGGTAACGGTGTTAGACTTGGTGGCCCTTGGGTGGGGGAAGAGGTCCCCCAAATCCTAGACAACTCAGCCTAGAGTCTAATGACCTCCTCCCTCAACCTACGAGTAGACCCGGTGGTTATCATATCTGATTACCTAAAGGTGGCTAGGCAGTGTGACAAGGCAGTCTGAAGAGCTAGCAGGATGCTGGGGTGCATAAGGAGGGGTATCAACAGCAGAAAGAGGGAGGTGGTGTTATTCCTGTACAGATCACTGGTGAGACCTCACCTTGAGTGTTGTATCCACTTCTGGAGACCTCATCTCCGGAAGGACAGAGAAAGAGTGGCGGTGCTCCACAAGAGGGCTACCAAAATGGTGCAGGGTCTACATCAAAAGCCCTAAAAGGAAAGACGGAAGGACCTCAATATGTATACCCTGACATAAAAGAGGAAAAGGGGGGATATGATAAAAACTTTTAAATACTTCACAGGTATGAGTAAGGTTCAAGAGGGAAGCATTTTTCAGAAAAAAGATGCACAAGGACAAGGGGTCATGCTATGAAACTGGAAGGGTAGGTAGACTCAGAGGAGATGTGAGGAAGTACATCTTCATGGAGAGGGTGGTGGATGCCTGGAACAGCCTCCCAATGGAGGTGGTGAGGGCATAAACTGTAGTGGAGTTCAACAAAGCATGGGATAAGCATAAAGGAACCTTAGAAATGAGACAAGGGGGATCCTACTGGGTCAATATATCATGGACAGAACCGCGCATGGAATACCACGAGCAACATACAGTGTGGTGTAGTAGCATGACAGGGTACAAAACCCTGCAAGGCACATATGTTGCACATGGTTTTGTACCCTGTCACGCATGGGTGGTGAGGAGGAGTGACATGGGGGTCAAGACCTCTGTTAGGGAGGTGGTCCGCTGAGCTGCCACCATGGCTCAATGGGATGAGCTGCGGCATTGCAGGGTTGCTATGCATCTCTGGACTGGGGCTCAAATCCCGGTCTCAGACTTTTGCAAAACGCATTGTGCGGTTTCCTTTTTTCCTCCCTCATCAGTGTTTCCCCTCATCCCAGTGTTGACCCCCACTCCCAAGTTGATTATATTAATGGGGGAGTTCAGGGAGGTGTAGCCCCCTGTAACAGGGGTGAGGAGGGCAGAGCCCCCTGCAGAAAACAAAGAAGCCACTGGACTATTTCGCCGAACTGTGTTTCAGCATTTTGTTATAGCGGCAGCAATGTATCCGCTGTATTTACAGTGCGGTACATTGCTGTGCTGTTTTGTCATGCAGCATCATGACCCCGTGCCGGGGGATAAGCCAGACATCATGTAGGGCCTGCAGTGATACAGGTAGGGAAAAATGGGCAGACTAGGTGGGCCAATCAGTCCTTATCTGTCGTTATAAATTGGGTACAGTTTTATGTGTCCTGATTGGTCAGGACCCATGTCCTTATAGGACAACAATGCTGCAACTGGCACTTTTAATGGCAAGCAGGATGCAACACAGCTCCCATATCAATGCCTCTCATAAACATCTCCTACAGTGCTCATTTTTTGTACCAGCCAGAAACTGCAACATGCCCCCCTCCATATGGATAGCTGCTTGTGCTTCCCAACCTCCCCCCCCCCGCGCTATCCATAATGCCAGCATCATACACTTTCAGTTGGTCCATGCTCCCTCTTCCTCTCTACTATTTCAGAACCACTTAAAAGCAGAGTAGAGCCACCTCGCAGTTTGTGGTGCCAGCAGTACAACAAATCATTGAAGGCAGTACAGGAAACTGCGGCACACACAGTCATACAAGGAACATGAACATCAAACCAGTACTTGTGAATGTCCAAATCCTTTTATTTGTGCTAAAATCAGCAACAGCATACAGCACCATCTCCTCTTTCATGCAGGTGCACTGCGCTTTGCCAAGAGTAACAAAGCGCAGTTCACCTGCGTGAGACGTTGAGCACTTTGTGGGTTGGCATGGAGAGGTGATAGTGGTGCTGTATGTTGTTGCTGATTTTACCACAAATAAAAGGATTCGGGCATTCACAAGAAATGGTTTGATGTTCATGTTCCTTGTGTGGGTGTGTGCCACAGTTTCCTGTACTATATTTCAAAACCATCTGGCCATTTCTTTTTTTTTAAACTACATGACAGGCTCCGATCTTGTCCATAATGGCTCCCCACTACAGCCAGCCAGTCAGCCTGCTGCTCGACCTACACTAACCCCAAAACACAACAGACCTCCAGCAACAATTTTGTCTGCCTTCATTACAAAACAACTTTAAGTTTTATCATTCTTTTTTCCTTTAATTTAGCTTCCTGTTTGTATGCGACCACAAGTGCTTCCATCGGTGAACCCGGAAGTCGCTTCCCACTGAAACTCTGGAACCACCCAAGGCACTGAAAAGCAATTCTAGCTTTTAAAATGAGTTATGTGCCTCAACTGGTAGCAAAGAAAATGTTTTTCTTTTAAATCCTATCCTGAATACCGGAACCAGGAGAGCTGCTGAAACCAGAAGAAGTGCATTCACTATCACAAAGGCTCACTGAAAGCCATGCTGAAACTCACATGCTGTCATTTTCCCTGACAGATTTAAACGCCGCAGATGCTAACTCAAAGCCGCAGCTTTCACAACAAAGGCACAGATAAAGATACAATGACACAAATATAGGTGGGAAGATTACAATGCAAAGGGCACAGCAATGTAGCTGGTAACGCTGGGAGTAAGGCAACAAGTGCCCTCTACTGGCTGCTAATCTCTTGACAAAATACACATCTAGTTAACAATGAACAAACAAAAACTACTTTTTTCCCAAACTGGAAAAAATACGTTTAAACTATTAATTTTTTTAATATTTGCTCATTTTATTAGTTTTTTGTAGTTATTTATTGCTAGAACCCATTTTATAAGAGCAATAAGACACTCCTGGGGTGTGGGTTGTTGCCTTATAACAGCACTTCCCAGTTGCTGAAGGCACTCGACGCAAGCACCTAGTGCCTCACTACGCACCTGGGGCATGCTCTTATCAGGCAACAACCCACACCCCGTCATGTCTTATTGCATTCTCAGATTCTATGTTTCTATATTTCTATGTTTAATCCAGAGAGGTGCTCACAGCTGAGGTAGCAGCACAGCCTCCAGAAGATCTCTGCAAAAACTGCCACACACAGTCACTGCACGGCACCACTCCTAGCATTCCTAGCTTCTGTACTCCCTGTGATACCTGGAAATACTTATAGACCCTTACCACTGATGCGGTGTTCCTAGCTTCCTCTATTTTTTGTGGGTTGCTATTTGTATTCCCCTGTACTTGGTGTACTTCTCCTTATACTGTTATCCTAGATAGGGTGTTGCTCCAGTTCCCAGTTTTGGCCTACCTTTTACCTTCCACCCTTCCCAGCAGTGAATGCAACAACAGGAGTGAACAGGTGCCTTACCTTAGTTGACTGGCAGTCTCCCACTTCCCTGCTTCATTCTGCTGATGCCTGCCGACGCCTATGATGCCAGTCTTACACCTATTCCATTCACTTAATGGACAGGAACGTGCTGAAAAAAATAGTCTACTCAGGGCTTTCAGACTTCCTCAGCTCCTCCAGCTTCCTCTCCCCCTTCCAGTATGGCTTTAGAAAGGATCATTCTACCATCTCCTCCCTACTTAGGGTTACTGATTCCATCCTCTCAGTGATGGATCAGGGGAACATCACAGTAGCCATTTTCATCGATCTGACCAAAGCCTTTGACTTGGTGTCCCACTCACTCCACTTAGATAAGTTGATCTCTGCTGGCCTCAAAGCCCCTGCTGTCGACTGGTTCCATTCCTACCTCTTGGACCACAAACAGTCGGTACAGGTAGGAAGTGCCATCTCCCCACCCCTCCCTATACAGACCGAGGTCCCAAAGGGCTCCTTTCTGGGTCCAGTCCTCTTCTCCATCTTCCTAAATGATCTCCACTCCATCTGTGCCAACTTGCATACTAAGTTTTACTAAGTTTTTTTTAGGAAAAAAAAAAGAAGGCCAAAGCCCATCAAGATTTTTCCCACACACAATATGGGCTAATATGTTTTGTTTGGGTTAGTTGTAAACCAGACGTTGAGATGCTTCTTGAATGTTTTAAAGTTACTAATGTTGATTAAATCTTGCGGGAGAGAGTTCCAAAGTCTAGAACCCTAGATTGTTATAAAATTGTTCCTTTTATTGTTATTGGCTTTTTTTATGGCGATTTGTTTATTATGAGACTTGAGTGTTCTTGAAGTATTAGAGAAGTGAAGTCTACAGTTTGCCATAAGTTGAGGAGATTGTAAAACCTTGTAAAGAAACAAGATATCCCCCCTACAGCACCTCCTTTGGAGGGTATGAAGTCCAGTGATCTGCAGTCTTTCGTAGTAAGTCCTATGGGACATACCTGATGCCATTTTTGTTGCTCTCCTCTGGACACGCTCCAACTGGCTAATGTGGCCTTTCAAATAAGGATTCCAGAGGGGTGAACTGTAATCTAAGTGGGGTCTTGTGTGGGATCTATAAAGGGGGATTAGGCATTGCTCAGTTCTAGTGACAAAGGACCATTTGATTTGATTAAGGAGGGAATTTGCCATATTAGTTATTTTTTGACAATGGTTGTCGGTAGTGAAATTGTTATCAATGAGTATTCCCAGGTCTCTTTCAGTGGTAAATGCCTTTAATGGCATGTTGTTAATTTTGTATGTATTTTTGGATTTTCATTCCAAAGTGGAGGACGACATACTTATCTACATTAAATTCCATCCCGTTGTGCAATGCCCATTGTTCTATAGTGGTTAGATCAGAAACGAAATTAAGTAAGTCTGCATCAGTGTATCCCCCCCCCCGAGTTTGGAGTCATCTGCAAATCTGATTAACCAGTTATTAGAATTTATTTTCATATCGCTAATATATAGGTTGAACAAGGTTGGTCCTAGGACAGAGCCTTGAGGTACTTCACTAGTGACTGGGCATTGGTTGGACAGGGAGCTGTTATTGTTTACCCTTTGTGTTCTATTGGTAAGCCACTGTTTAATCCAATTTGTAATGCAGTATGAAAAGCCAAAGGCTTCTAGTTTGGCTACCAGTTTCCCATGAGGGACCTTATCAAATGCCTTACTGAAATCTAGTAATATGACATTGGATGGAATGTTTTTATCCAGACTAAGGCTTATGTTGTTATAAAAGGAAACTAGATTGGAAGTGCAAGAATGCCCTGGTTTAAACCCATGTTGTGTTCTGTCAGTTAGATTTAATGAGTCCATTTCTTTTTCTATAAATGTTTTAATAATTTTTTCCATGATTTTACAAACTACTGATGTGAGACTTATAGGGCGGTAATTCTGCATGCTGGCTTTGTTACCTTTTTTAAAGATGGGAGTCACTGAAGCCGATAACCAATCGAAAGGGATCTGACTAGTTGCAAGTGATTTATTAAAGATGATGTTCAAAGGTGACAGTAAGGCATTAGAGGTTTCCAGAAGAAATCTGGGATTATTATTATCAGGACCCAGACTGGATGTTTTTTTTTAGGGTACAAAGAGCTTTAAGAGTTATAGTGCCATTAATGAAATATTTAGTGCTGCTATTAGGTGGGTGGGGGTTTGTAGATATGGCATCTTTGGATGAGAAAACAGATGAAAAATAGGTGTTGAACATATTAGCTCTGTCAATATCAGAATTAACTATTTTGTTACAGTGGGAAAGGGGTCCCACTTTCCTAGTGTTCCCTTTTTTACTGTTGAGATATGTGTACAAGGATTTATGAGAATCTTTAGTATGGGCAATTTTGAATTCAAGTTTAGCTTTGGTTAGTTTAATTGAGTGTTTTAGTGATTGTAGGATGGTTTTGTATTTTGTATAGGTGGAATCTTGATTTGGTGATGTTTTATTTTTCAATTTTTTAAATAATCTTTGTTGAATTGATTTTTGAATTGAACCATCTTGGAATTTTCCCCTTAGTATTATATTTCTTAGTTACAGGGACCCACTTTGATACTATCTGGTAGATTGTGGTTTTAAACAAATTCCACACATCATTGACTGATAAGTGGTTTAATAATGTATCCCAAGATTTTGAAAAAAGCATTTTGTTGATTTCATTAAAGTTTGTTTTGCTGTAATCTTTAAATGTCGTGTGTTTTTGTAAATTGTGATGTCCTGTTATGAGAGTGAAAAGAATAGCAGAATGGCCACTGGTGCCAAGGGGAGCTCTAATATGTATATCAATAATATTATCACAAATATTGGATATAAAAAGATCTAAGATGTTAACGCCTGTAGTGGGAGAGGTAATAAACTGTGAGAGTCCGTGGTCTGATAAACATGAAAGAAATAATTTCTCCTGGTAGGTAGAACCAGCTAAAGATGTTCAATTTATTCCCAGAAGATTGAAGTCTCCCAGAATGATGGTATCCCCCTTATCTGAGAAGTAAGAAATATCATTCAGCAGTTGGGTGTGGTAGATGGGGTCGGGGGTAGGGGGCCTATAACAATTCCCATGGATAATATGAGGCTGACCCTTAAATTGAATGGATACCCATATACTTTCTGTTAAGGTTGTGTATTGTATTTCGTGGGAGTGTATGTCTTCTCTTATGTATAGACACACTCCTCCACCCTGTCTTCCTTCCCTATCTTTGTGGTAGAGTTTAAAGCCCTAATTTCCTTCATTAGTGCTGAGGTTGAATCCCACCAGGTTTCAGTTATTGCTATTATTCCGATGTTGTTATTATGATGGCTTCTAATTCTGTTTGTTTAATCTGATTTAGTGAATGTGCATTTAAAGATATAATTTTACATGTGGGTGAATGTTTAGCATGTAATTTCAGAGACTTAAGAGCTTTCCCATTCTCCCCCTTCCCTTCTAGTTTAAAGAATTATTGATGGTCGTAAAAAATGATTTACCTAGAAGGATACTGCCACTTCTGTTAAGATGAAGCCCATCCCAGCAATAAAGAGAGGGTCTGTCAACATACTTCTCCCAATGGGTTATGCACGTTATATTTTGTTTAAGATACCATTTGCGCAACCATTCATTAAATGATTTGATTTTGTTAGTAATCGATGAAGTGGCTCTGGGGACTGGTAGAATTTTGGATATGCAAATAGTGCAACCCTTGTCAATCAAAAGATTACTTAAAGCAATGATGTCTTGTTTTATGTCTACCAGTTGTTTGTGTAATATATCATTAGTGCCAGCATGAATGAGTACTAGTGGGTTGCTGCCTGCATTATGTAATATACTGCGTATCATAGCTGTGATATTGGTGATTTTTGCCACTCTAAAGCTGGAGCATGTTTGATTTTCTTTGTCATTGTTACATATGATCTGATCTATATGCTTGATCATTGAATCACCAAGTACAAAGGTTTGTCTTGGTTGGACCGTATGAGGAGTAGGGAGTAGTTTGGTCACAGAGTTAGGTTGATGGGCAGGAAGAGAATCAGACATCAGTGGAGGTATTGATGGAAAACTTGTAGAGATCCTGTTCTCTAATTTATGCGGTGTAGGAGATCTATGAGGGGCTGGTTTTCTTTTGGGCACTACAGAGGTGGCTGGAGTATCAGTTATAGGTTGAACATCATCCTCAATTTCTAAGGAGAGAAATCTGTCATGTAATTCCACTGATGGGGTGTTAAATATTTGTCCCCCTCTACGTTTGTTTTTACTCTGGTCACTGTTGCCCAGTCATTGGTATCTGAATTAGTGCCATTTACTTCCATGATTGAGGCTGATTCAGTTTGTAGGACCATTGAGTCTATAAATTCTTCTAATATTGAGATCTCCTCATTTTGATAGCTTTTTGGAAGGAGTCTCGAGATCTCAGCCTGTAGTGTATCAATCAGGAGACATTTATCACAGGTAAACTCCCCTATGTCCTCCCCTGAGCAGTACATTAGACAGGTAGTGTACATTTTAATAGGGCCTTCCATAGTTGGGTATAATGGTATGTAACAAAAGCAGTGTGTGAATTCTATTTATAGTATATTTATATATTTATATAACCCAAGTAGGAAATGTAAGGTAAGGTTTACCTGGGCCTGCTTCTTGGTCTAGATTACTACAGTCGGCTGCCACTGGAGCCACCCACGCCAAACATGCAAACACGTGCAGATGCGCACGTCTTCATACGTGATAATGCGCGCTCACTCTGCTTGCCGCAGGCCAAGAGTTTATTCAGTTCTGTGACGCAGAAGTGTTCCGGAGGTCACGCAGCGAGGCTGTGCTGCAAAGTTTATCAAACTTAAATAAAAACAGAAAGAGCCTTTTTCTAAGGCTCTGAAATGCAGTTATAAGTACCCAAGATGTGTTTCAGGCACAAAAAACTTTAGAAATTGGTGTGGTAAATTCATGCAGCAGAGTGCACCAAGCTACCTGCCCTCTTCCTGTTCCTGCTGGAACTGGGCTCCAAGTAAAGTGCAGTTAGTGACACACAAAATGTTTCATACAATTAAAATACAGCACAGTTCAATGACTACTCCCAAGAGATAGAGATTAGCCCTCTAGCAGCTCAGGGAGTAAATGATTCACATGTATGACACAGTTCTCTACACCACCAGTCTGTCGACTACGTCTCTGGAAGTCTCACTTCAGCAAGACTTTCACAATGTTCTATGCTGGTTCCAATTCAATAAACTTCAGATCAACATAAAAAAGGGTGTATATGACCTTTGGTACCAGCCAGAAGCTGGACCAGCAAGCCCCCTCATCTTCTTCTCCATGCTGGATGGCACACTGCTTGAAGAAATCCCAGCTTTTAAGTACCTTGATGTGTGGTTAGATAGCAGACTTGATTTCTCTGTCCACATTGATGCCATTCATGCCAAACTCCACCCCAAACTCAGTGCCCTGTACTGCAGTAAGGAAACCTTTCTCACCAGCTCCACCAGGATTTTGTCACCAAAATGGTTCTCCTCGTTCTTGACTATGCGGATGTGGTTTATGGCACCACCCCTTCACCTTCCTTGCCAAACTGGGCACCCTCTTCAATGTCTTCTGCCGCTTTGATACCAACTCACCCTCTCATGCTCATCACTGCTCCCTTTTACTCCTCCCTATCCATCCTCCCTTTCTCTTCATGTTGCCAGTCCCATTGTGCTTCCTCATCTCTAAATACTGGTTTGGACCCATTCCCTCATACCTATCCCCTCCCCTCCCCCATCCCCTCCTCTTCCTAATCCCTGCACTCAAGAGACCCAGTCACATTCTCCTTTCCCCACCCATACTCCTCAGCTGGGAAATCTGCTTTCTCATACTACCGCCCCTTCCTCAGGAACCAGCTACCCGCCTCCATCTGTCTCTCCCCCTCTCTTCCCCCCAATAGATGCCAGCTAAAACTTTCCCCTGCTTCTGCCAACCCTCTTCCTGAACCCTTCTTTACCCTTGCCTGCCTTTTGATCATCCCTTACCTCTCCCTCCCCTCAACACAGTTGAAGTTTATCAATCTGTTTTAACTCCTACTTTCAGCACCAGCTCAGCCTCCTTTCACTCTGGCACAGTGCACTTTGCATTTGCACAATTTGCACAGTTGATTTGTATGCTTATTCATTTGTCCTCCATATGCAATATTCTGCTGTTTTGCCCGTACTGCACTCAGCTTATGTTCTTTATATCATCCTCATTGTAATCACATCACCTGAGTGGCTGTATTTTGTTTGTACTTCTGCTTCTCTCTTTCCCCTTTTCCACCAGATCACACCTGGAAATGAGTCTCAGCTCAGTGTGCCTCTCCCAGTTACCATTTTTTAAATAAATAAATGAAGAAATATTTTTTTTTCTGGGGGCAAAGTGCAGTTCTCCTGTATTTCTTCAGCCCCTAGCTTGTAGTCTCACTAGCCAGCAACCTGTGCGCAAGCAGGAATATTTTTTTAAATAAAAAAAATACCAAACTGCATCACAGGTTGTATGCTCTGTGTAGCACTCTGGAAGCTGAATAGCCCCTAGCTTGTAAACTCCCTAGCCAGTTACCTGAGTGCAAGCTGGAACAATTTTCTTCCCTATTCCAATAAAAATTAATAGCACCAAACTAGTGTCACTTATTGTATGCCTTTTGGGGAGTAGGGGGGCTGGGAGAGTGTGGCACTCTTGTGTTTGTTGTTTATCCAGTAGTTTGTGATTTCATTAGCCTGTCATACCCCAACAAAAATCTAGTTGCACCAGACTTGAGTCACATGTTGTATGCCCTTCCTTTGGGGGGGGTGTAGTTCTTCTGCATTTCAGTAGTCCCAGCTTATAGTCTTACTAGACAGTTACCTATGCACAAGCAAGCAACATTTTCTTCTGTATTCCAATAAAAACAAATACCACTAGATTTGCGTCACTGTTGCATGTCGTTTTATTGGACAAACAGTTCAGCGCAGTTGAGTAGCCTATAGCTTGTTGTCTCATTAGCCCATTACCTGCGTACAACCAAGAATGGTTTTCTTTGCTTGTGCAACCCCCCTACAAATGGGGGTTCCCAAAAAGTCTTCCTCAAGCTTGCCTAAATGCTCACTGCCAGGCTGGTGTCCTGGGTTTTGTCAGCTTAAATGTGCCAGAGACTGCCTGTATAGCCTTTGTGTATTGTCTCTTTAAGAGCTGCCTGGATTGCAGTCATAAGTAATCTGAGAGGGAGCTCTGTTGAAAGATGTAACTATTTTCTGAAAATCATTTAGAGTGATAATGATAATGTAGTTTGTCTAACCTGCCTTCTTTGCAGCAAGGACTGTTTTGTTTATCTCCACTATCTTGGCCCAGGACTACGAATTGGACCAGTACTGGTGGGACCTAAAATGGAGCCAGACTACAGGAGCTATCTGGAGTCAAAATCTGTAGGAATTGTAGTTTTGGGCTTTTGTCACCTTTATGCTCCTGAAGGGGAGCCTTTGTTGTGACTAACAGACAGATCAGACCTTTTGGATTCTGGGGAAAGTCCCAGACTTGCTGGCAGTTGAGTCAGATCTAAGTTGGGAGCTGAAAAAGTAACAGCTTGACACAGTCAAGCAGCCGTCTGAGTAGTTTCTTACGGGAGAACTGTGCAAAGGCCTGAGTCTTGGCCTGCATGTCTGCCTGCTGCCCCTAAGAGGGAGAGAAGAGAATTATTTCAGACTAAATCCAAGTTTGTGAGAATGAAGTAAGCCACTGATTTTTTTACCAGGTTCATACCTGAAGAAGACCGAAGATTTTGCTCAATGCGATCGGCCTGTCAGGATTTCCAGCAGCTTTTAAATCCCCGGTTTGTACAGAGATTCTGCGATCGTGACCAGAGAGCGGTTTGCCTGGTACAGTAGAATTTCCTTACATGTAAATGTGCTGTGTATTGAAAATGGGTCGTGATTTGGTTCCCCACTGTGTGAAGTGTGTTCTGCTTGCTGGTACCATAGAATCCTTTACATGTAAATGTGCTGTGTATTGAAAGTGGGTCATGATTTGGTTCCCCACTGTGTGAACTGTTTTCTGCTTGCTGGAAGCTGTATCCAGCCCAAAATGGACTATATCCGAATTTGTCTCCATTTGGCCAGGGCCTTGCCACACTGGCCCAGCCAGAGTACCCGCTGCACAGAGAAAGCCATCGACAAGAGACCTGCCTGGGGATCAGCCCCCTGCTCCACGCTTGAATAGGAACAACGCCTCGGCGATTCATGTGGGCCCTGCTTCTCCTGGAACTCCAGATTAGCCACCTGCTGTCTCGATTTTCATCCAGCCTGTGCCCAGTCTTGGGTATCGTGAGTAATCATCAGGGTAGCTCCCTGCAACAACAGCCTAATCTACAAGTATGTCATCTGATTGTCTTCTTGTTTTCTTTTCACGAACTGAGCCCTCCGGCTCCAGATTACAAACAGTGTGTGTTGTGCATGTTGTTTTCTTCCATCATAGGGCCCCAGCCAGCTGCAACGTTCCTGGCTAGCCCACCATTCTCCATCCGGGTACCCAGAGTGTGTGTGACTGTTTATAGACCCTGAAGTACTTGCATAACTGTTTGATTAATACAGGCTTTAAGCAAATTAACCTGATTACGCCCTTCCCTTGTTCAAGTCCCTTAAATAAATCAGATCTAACTCTTTTTTGCAGTTACCCTGACTGTGGTTTCAGTTTGTGCAAGAGTACTGTACTGCTGTTATTTGCTATGTATAACCTTGTTTTACAGGGGGCCCCCCAGGGCCGAGCCAGAGGAAAGCCCTGGTGGTTTTGAATCCCCAGTTTGTGCAGAGACTCTGTGATCATGACTGGAGAGCAGTTTGCCTTGTACAGTAGAATTTTCTTACATGTAAATGTGCTGTATATTGAAAGTGGGTCTTGACTTGGTTCCCCACTGTGTGAACTGTGTTCTGCTTGCTGGTACTGTAGAATCCTTTACATGTAAATGTCAATGTCAAACAACTGGTACAACAACCCACAAGAGACAGGGCTATCCTAGATCTAGTACTGACTAACAGGGAAAGGATCTCAGATCTCCAGGTAGAAGGTCACCTGGGTGCCAGTGACCATCACATGGTATGGTTCAATTTGGCCACTAGAACAAAATCATCCCATTCTAAGGCAAAAATATGGGACTTCAGAGGAGCTGACTTTGATAAGATGGCCAACAGAGTTAAGCTAGCCCTGGCAAAAAGAAATACAGGTGAAGGGGTACAGGCAAAGTGGGCAAGCATTAAAGATGCAATATTTGAAGCAACCTCCCATTGTGTTAGTGAGAAAAGGAAGTGCAAAAGAAGAAGGAAACCACTTTGATTCTCTAACACAGTAGAAGAAAAGATCAGAGCCAAAAGGCTGGCCTTCAGGAAATATAAGGGAACGCAGCAGGATGACGATAGGGAGGCATACCAAACTTCCCTAATGGAAACAGGGGAGGCAATAAGGCAGGCAAAGGCCCAAACCGAGGAAGCACTAGCACGAACAGTAAAAGAAGGTGACAAGACTTTCTACAGATACATTAGTGAAAGGAGAAAGTCCAGAGGGGGTATTGCTAAGATCAAAGTTGATAATGGGGCGTGTGAGGAGGAGGACCATGTAAAAGCATCTATCCTAAATAGATACTTTTGCTCAGTATTTACTGAAGAGAAGGTAGGGCAGGACCCACAGCTCAGCACCATGGACACAAGGGGGAGGGAGGTGTGCACTAGTCCCTTCGCAAAAGAGGGTCCTACAAGAGCTCGATAAGCTCAGGGTGGACAAGGCAATGGGACCTGATGGCATACATCCCAGGGTACTAAAGAAGCTGAGGGTGGAAGTAGCAGAGCCATTATCATAACTGTTTAGTGAGTCTCTGAGCACAGGAGAGGTCCCAGAAGACTGGAGAAGAGCTCATGTGATCCCGCTCCACAAGAGTGATAGCAGGGAGGAGGCAGGGAACTACAGGCCAGTCAGTCTTACCTCAGTAGTGGGCAAGATTATGGAGACACTCCTTAAGAAAAGGATAGTGCAACACCTGGAATCCATAGGAGCACAGGATCCAAGACAACATGGGTTTACAAAAGGAAGGTCCTGTCAAACTAATCTCATAGATTTCTTTGACTGGGTAAGCAGAGTGGTGGACCAAGGGGGAGCAGTTGATGATGCCTATCTTGACTTCAGCAAAGCTTTTGATACTGTTCCACATAGAAGATTGATTAATAAGCTGGGTAGGCTCGGGGTGGGTCAGACGTTGGTCAACTGGGTGGCAAACTGGTTGACAGACAGAAAACAGAGAGTGGTGGTAAATGGTATACGGTCAGAAGAGATGCAAATCACAAGTGGGGTACCTCAGGGATCAGTCCTGGGACCAGTCCTCTTCAATATCTTCATCAGTGACATTGCAGGTGGACTGGTGAGTAAGGTTTGTCTGTTTGCAGATGACACCAAGATCTGCAACAGAGTAGATGATCCAGATGGGGTGGGCAGAATGAGAAGAGATCTGGATAAATTAGCAAAATGGTTGGAAGAGTGGCAACTGGGGTTTAACGCAAAGAAGTGCAAGATCATGCACATAGGGAAGAGAAACCCTGAAGCCACCTATAGACTGGGAGGAGAGTTGCTGGCAGTCACAAGGGAAGAAAGAGACTTGGGCGTCATCATCACCGATGACCTGAAATCATCCAAGCAGACCACTAAAGTAGTAGGTAAGGCTAGAGGGATGTTGGGGTGTATTAGTAGGGGTATCACAAGTCGGAAGAGGGAGGTAATAATCCCTCTTTACAAGACACTGGTTAGGCCCCATCTGGAGTACTGTGTGCAGTACTGGAGGCCACATCTTCACAAGGGCATTAACCAAATTGAAGCAGTCCAGAGAAGGGCAACCAAAATGGTGCAGGGACTGCATCAGAAAACATATGAGGACAGATTAACTGAGCTCAATACGTATACCCTAGAGCAAAGGAGGGAGAGAGGTGATATGATTGAAACATTCAAACACCTTAAGGGCATTAACAAGGTGAAAGAGTCTAACATGTTTCAATATAAGAAAATAGCAGGACAGGAGGACACAGCATGAGATTAGAGGGAGGCCGATTAAGGTGTAATGTGAGAAGTTCTTTTCACAGAAAGTGTGGTGGATGCATGGAACGGCCTACCTCAGGAAGTGGTGGATATGAATACAGTGCAGGGCTTCAAACAGGCATGGGATAGCATAAGGGAGCAATAAAGATGAGTATGAATAGATAGGCCATTGACAGAGCAAAGGTCAATGGCACATTCATAAGGTAGAAAAGAAATGGGCAGACTGGATGGGCCTTGCGGTCCTTATCTGCTGTCAACTTCTGTGTTTCTATATTTGTAAGTGCAAACAGTGTGGGTACTTGTGTGGTATATCAGGGGTATTGTGAAAGGGATTATTATGTATTGTTCCGGCCACTAGTAAGGAAAGAGGGGGGTTACAGTGTCCCGGAGGGCTGTGCCCAGGTTAGCCTGACCACTACCAACCCTGACCTCCGGGTGGAGGCACCTGTTTCAGAACTCAGGCCCCTTAACCTGCTACTAGCCAAGCAGGCAGGGGTAGTAGCCCTTGGGATAGTGCCACCTAGGGGTTACACTTGCATAATTAAAATAGATGGTAGCAGATTTACTATAGGCTTGTGTTACTTGTAAAGCCTTTTTTTGGGGGGGGGGAGGGTATATCCTTCTGGCTGTTAAGTAGCTCAGAACTTGTAGTCTCACTAGCCAGTGAACTGCATGCAAGGTAGACAATAGAAAAATAAATTACACCAGAGGAGAGAGAGAGAGAGGATATATCCTTCTGGCAGTGGAGTAGCCCATAGTTTGTAGTCTCACTAGCCAGCGTCATGTGTAAAGCCTTTCTTTTGGTGAGTTGGTGAGGGGGAGTATCCCTATGGAAATTAAGTAGCCTAGTGCTTGTAGTCTCAGACAGTTACATGCATGCAAGCAAGAATATTTTCCTTTTGTAGCCCCATATAATAATAAATCACACTAGACTTATGTCACATATTGTATGTCTTTATCAGCTCTCTGGTAGTTGAGTAGCACACAGCTTCTAGTCTTGCTAGCCAGTTGTTACCTGCCCTTGTCTTCCCCTCAGTCTTAACAGCGATATTTACCTTAGTGTGGTATCTACCTTGGGGTGACCTAAGGTGCCTGGGACTTTCTCGAAAGGGAGCTGTCTTAATTGCTCAGCATCTGTTAACTAAATTAAATCCAACAAGCTTTTATTTGTTTAAAAGTTTTACCAGGAAGGCATGCTGAGCAGACTACTGCTCGACTCCAGATGCGTCCTGGGGGGAGGGGAGAGGGGAGAAGACATTTAGAATACAGTGTACAGTGAACAAGCAGGCAAAACATACAGATACAGTATAGTACAGTAGGTAGTTGTGCGAGGCACAAACAATATAGGTTCAAAATACATCACACATTAGCATATTAAGATGGAATGGAGTGTGTCCGTAAAATAAACTGCCAGTATCAGTAAGAACAAGACAAAGACAGCAGTTCAGAAGGAGAAAAAACTCTGTCACAAACTTAAGTGCTTTTTCCTCTGCAGGTGGTGAATGACTTCTTTCTGTTGTATCTTCATCATCCTCTGAGTCCTAATTGCCAGAGATCCCATCCTGTTTGCTTGCTGCTGCATGCAGTGCCTAACCAGACACAGGCCAGTCAAAAGACAGCAAGTAAAGCTTGATAGATAAATGAGTATTTAAGAAAAGAAGGTTTGGCAAATGTACAGTTACTAAAAAAAATGCAGTAGCAGACACTACATGTAGTGGAAAGGTAAGAATAAGCACAGATGCATGTAATGTACCAGTTTCTCAAAATTCTGATTCTTCTTATTCCTCTGTGAGCTCATCAGTGCATGAGAATAGCAGCAGCAGTGAGTGTATTTCTGCAAATGAGGCAGAGCATGATAAAGATGAGGACTCTGATGATGGGAACTCAGAGGAACATGTGGGAGGTCATGCTAAGAAAATTGAGGAAAGTTCATGAGAGAAAAGGTCATTAGGGGCCAGTAAAAGTTATAAGGAAGGTATGTCTGTCTCTCCTGCTGAGGGTGTGCCTACTCATACACAGGCACTGAGGATAAGAAGAGGAAAGTAATGAGATTAACATAAGTAGTGTTTACACGGACACTTAGCTTACCCTGCTGTCTCGCTCTGCTGGTCTCCCAACATTACACAAGGCTGTTGGTTTAAATTCACAGGGCCCCTCTCAAAACCAGTGCAAGACACGTTGGTGAGGGACCATGATTCGGGGGGGAGCTCTCCTGTGACATCAGCGGTGACATGCACTGACCTCCAGCCCCAACAGGCCATGTTATGTCAGAGAGAGCAGCGTAGCCAAGCCACATGGCTTCTTAAGCCACTCACTCCATGCTCACTATGATCAGAGTTCCCAACTTATGAAAATATCCAGGAACATTGTAACGGTCAACTTACTGTGATGCACTAAGCACCTATATGAAAGCCTTTGCACCAGAGCAACACAAGCACTCAGGTTGCTCCAGTGCAAATGTGACCATGTAAATTAATCTATACACATACCAGATAAATCAAAAACCATGGGAATTTTGTCTGGTGTGTCTAAAGACAGCATTTGAGCAGGATGGGATGACATCCGGAAAGACCTGCTCTTCCTTTCCCAGTCACAAGCTACTCAATGAGCAGTGTGGTGAACGACTTTTTAAAGATTCAGAAGAGGTAAATGTTCAAGATGACCCTCTTAATTATTGGTGTGAAAAGAGCACAGCGCGGCCAACATTGCAAAAAGTGACTGTTTTGTATTTACTTTGCCCACAAATGAGTGTCTGTTCAGAAAGAATATTTAGTACTGCTTGCTATGTTGCCAGTAATAGGAAGAGAAATCTGCTCTCAGAAAATGTTGAAATGCTAACTTTTATCAAAGTTAACTCTCGGTGTAGTTTCTGAATAAGCAGAGTCACTTTCAAAGCAGTATCCACACAGTAGTGATAAGGAGCCTATTGACAGTAATGCTTAAGGAAAGTGATGGTGAAAAACTTAATAACATGTTGCCTCAGCCTGCTGCATTCATTAATCATGTCCTGTCTTTTGTCAGGCACCATTTCACTTTTACCACTGAAGAACAGGTTAGCAAAACGTCAAAGGTCTGTAGCCCTCCTGCTCTGTAGCTTATATGAGAGAATTACACACTCTTTGACTCTTTGTAGTTTCAAAAGTTTTCTTGTAACAAGTAAACGAATTTGACAACCTAATACTGATGGCAGTCACCTTAGGCTATTTATTTTATTTAGTTTTTGTTGACCGAGTAAGTGCACTAGACAAATCCTGCCTATTTTCAGGCACGACCCGGGGGAGGGGGATACAGATGAATGCCAACTGACCTTGAACCAGATGAAGCTGTTGGTGGTATTTTTAGTGAATGAGGGAAATTTGGCCAGGACACCAGGGAAATTCCCCTACTCTTTTCGATAAGTGCCATGGGATCTTTAACATCCACCTGAACTACCACCAGTCCAGGCAGATGGGACCTCGGTTTAACGTCTCATCCGAAAGACGGCACCTCAGAAATTCAGCACCCCTCTCATGTTGCACTACAGTGTCAGTACTGGGATATTAACCCAAGTGCCAGATGTGGGAACTGAACCCACAGCCCTCTGATCACCCAGCCTCAGAGGCGAGTGTGCTACCTACTGAGCCACTGACACTGCTATCTGCCAATACTGTCTTTTACTCTATGCTAAACCTCTCCTGGATATGTTCTTCCTGTAACTCCACTACACTGCTGCCTGATCTACTGTGCTCGATAGCATACTCATCGATGGAAACAATTAGAAAGAAAAGTCACAGCAATACATAAAGTGAGATGTTACTCTCAGTGATACTATGCTGCCTCAGCCTATTCTCTCTTAGGGACCTGACCACAAAACTGTGTCTTTCATTCTGTACCTCTGGGAAAATCATCTGTGGCTAGTTAGTCCTTTTAATTCAGTGACGTAAAAAAACATTTTTTTTAAATAAAACAGTGTAGTGTGCATGTGCATCTCATGAGAGTAAAACATATTCATTTAAAAATGTGAGGCCCATTGCTGGTTACACAAACAACAAAGGCAACCTACTGAATAAAATTACAATAATTCATAAAGGGTGGGTGAGAATGTAGACATCTACACCATGTGCTCACTGCTACACATACATATGTTGCCTCAGCCCATCACCTGTCATTCACTGTGTCCTGACACCCTCCAGTCACCAAGTCACTTTACCAGCAGATACTGGCTTACAAGAGTAGCAGCATCCTTCACAACCTTGTTGAGCTTACTGCCTGGGTTGCCCACTGCGAGCCGGATATCTTGGGTGTCACAGAAACATGGCTAAAGCCACACACTACCGATGCAGTGTGCATCCTGCCAGGGGTACAGCCATATCAGACGTCGATCGGGGAGCAACGAGGCGTGGGTACACTCTACTAGGAAGGCACACTCAATGTGACTGTTGGCTGATCACCCGCCTACCTCCCCCGACATGCAGCTCCTGCACACTCTTCTTCTACTTGGACACACAAAAAAATCCACCTGATCTGCTGCTACAACCCTCCTAGAGGTGGACTACCTGGACTCTTCTCACTTCTCCACAGCGTCAGTGCGAGAGTGGGCACAAATGAAGTCCTTATTATAGGAGACCTCAACCTTGACTGGTTGGGCTCTAACTGTAAATCTTATGAGCCCCTGCTCTTGGGCCTTGCCCTGAGCCAAATTATATCCAAACCAAAAAGGCCCTCCCACCAGGGGGACAAGGGTTCGCTGATTGACTGGATCCTGACCAATAGACCTGACAGGATCACATCCTCAGGCATCCTACCTGATGCCATCTCGGACCACTTGCCTATCTTCTGCACTTGGGGCACCTCTCAGGCAAAGATTCCCAGTTAAGTAATACAAAAGAGGGACTACTCAAAATTCTACTTACCAGACTTCCTCGCTGACCTCTGTTCAATTGACTGGTCAGGGGTTACCGCCTCCTTGGACCCAGACCAAGCACTGGATGAATTCTTAATCAAGTACATCCCTGTGCAGAACAAACATGCCTCCCTTACAAGGAGGAGGGTACAGGGCACCGTCACCAAATGGCTTCATGGGGGCCTATTCTCCCTAATGAAACTCAGGGACAAATGCTGGGAAACCTACAAGGCCTCCCAAAGCATCAGTGATCTCACTGCTTACAGGCACCTCAGAAACTCCTGTAAAAAAGCCATCCGGGCAGCAAAAAGTAAGTTCTGCTGATCCACCCTACTCTCCTCAGCCAGCAATCCTAGGAGCTTCTGGCAGAACATTAGAAGCGCGGTTGGGGGCTCTGCAAGATCGCAAGTCACGGACTTACTCATTGACGGGGTTAGCTGCAATAACCCACACACAATTGCTAATACCTTCAACACTATGTTCTCAGAGCAGCCCACCCCTTCCCAGCCTACTCCCCCCAAGTCCCCAAACTCTCAACCACCCGAGCCCAAGTCCCCTATCACCCCTCGACTTGGCCCTGAGACCTGACCCTCCTTCTTCCTACAACAGGTATCTACCATACAGACCCAGAGGCTGCTTGCTAGCCTCTCTCCTCATACTGCAGCAGGGCACGACAGCCTTGAGCCAAAGCTGCTCAAGCTAGGAGTCCACCTTCTCGCCAGGCCCATAACGCATATATTCAATTCTTCTCTAACCACTGGTGGCATCCCAGATGTCTGGAAAGTGGCCAAGGTTACCCCTGTTCTTAAACAAGGAAACCCCAAAGACCCCCTGAACTACAGACCTACAGCTATCCTGTCAGCCGCCTCCAAAATTCTAGAGAAAGTTGTGGCCTCTCAGCTAACCGAGTACCTACAGAAACACAGCCTCCTCTCTCTGGCCTGACACGGGTTCAGGAAGGGACACAGCATGACTACTGCCCTCACTGTAGTCACCTCGCAGATCAGAACAGCAACCGACCAGGGCTACCTCACTGGAGCGATCTTCGTGGATCTCTCCAAAGCCTTCGACAGGGTAGATCACTCCCTCCTTAGTTCCACTCTTCTCTCCCTTGGACTCTCAAACTCTGCCCATGCATGGTTCCTCAATTACCTTACTGGTAGGAAACAATACACCAACTTTAACCGAACTCTCTCCAACCCCACCACCATGCAATGTGGAGTCCCATAGGGATCCGTCCTCGGTCCGATGCTCTTCTCCCTTTTCATCAACGAGCTACCCTCTGTCACCACCCATGGGCTTACCACCCTGTATGCCGATAACCTTGTCATTCTGGACAGCGCCCATGACATTGACACCATCAATTCCCAACTAAACTCCGACTTCAAGCGGATCCAATCCTGGCTGGTGGAACACAAGCTTACCACCAACCTTAAGAAAACCCAGGCTATGCTCTTCGGCTCCCTGAACAAAACAAAATCCAGCCCTGCCCCCTTACTAATCTACAGGGCTGATGGCACGCCCCTGCAAACGGTGGCCGCTGGCAAATACCTGGGCGTCACTCTGGACCCTCAGCTGGATCTTTCCCTGCACATCTGTAACGTCTGCAAGTCTACAAGCATCAAACTTGGTCTCACCTACAGAGCCAAAAACGACCTGACCCCCAGCTGCTCGGGTGGCCCTAGCCAGGGGTGTTCTCCTTCCCTCTGTCTGCTATGGGCTAGTGACCTTGGCCCCCGTGCCAAAATCCAGCCTGTCGAAATGGGACACGGCCTACAACAGCATCGACCGCTTTGCGCTATCTGCCCCACCCAGACTCACCGCTGAAACCTCTACACATGCCTCGAGTGTCTCCCTCCCAAGAAACACCACACCTTTGTAGTAGAGAACTTCATTGACAGCATTGTAAGATCAGCCACCCCCGCTGGCCTTGCCCTTCCCCTCAACCCTGACACCTCTTCCTACCACCTTAGGTCCAGCACGACACTCAACTGTCCGGTTCCTAGGACACGCACCCAAGCGGGTGATCAGGCCTTCACCAACTATGCCCCTAAACTATGGAATTCGTTCCCAGACCTTACTCAGTCCACCCCCTCCCATCCAAGCTTTAAAACTTCCCTTTGGAACTTCCTGAAGGGCTCCTCCACCTGTCTATACACCTCGTAGCCCCCTGCACTATGAAGGCATGGGGGGTCTCTGCACCCCCAGGGTCCACTGCACTTATTCTCCCATCCACTGATCAAGTAACGGCTGCCCCCCTGTCCTACCTCCCGAACAAGGTCACCAGGCCCCCCCCTCGTTAGCTCATCCCAAGGTCCCCCCTCTCCATGCTGGCACTTATTCGGCTTAACATATGACTGAACTTGTGTGTTATGGTTATTATGTGCACTGCGCCTACCTTGTCCTAACCCTTTTGAGGACTGTCAACTACCTACCCCAACCTTTCTATAGCATACCATCTCCTCCTTGAGTGCCATATTGGTTTCGCCTGCTCTCCCATTATATGTAAATCTTGACTCACTCATTGTTTTGTGTATGTTCTAGCTTATAACTCTCCCGGGTCATCTGTAACACCCCCTGGGTTCGTGACTTGTTACTGGTTGTCATTCTATTCTATCACCTGTTATCCCATTGTATGTAAAACTGATTTATCACTGTACCTGCCTACTTAAGTTTGTAACTCTCCCGGGTCGCACCTGAAAATAGGCACTTGGCTGTCTAGTGTGACTTACCCGGTCAACAAAAGCAAATAAATAAATAAATAAACCAGGGCTACTCACCTGTTATAGTGCCTCAACTTTTATCCCTATTACCATGTCCTCTTTCCTGTCATTTACCTTGCCTCCTTTTATTTTAGTTGTTACCATGTCATGTTACTCTTGTTACCAGATGACTAGCTAGCAAACAAAGCTACAAGTAGGTGCTACTTAAATTCTCAATATACCTCTCCAATATCTTTTCAAAAGATTTCCTGACCCCTCAGTTTACCAATAGCTGATTCTTGCTAGTTGCCAAGCTAAGTGACAACCTGTCTGTTTTTCAGCATTCTTTACCTGTTTTATTCTTTTATATACTTTAAAATGTAGGAACTGAGGCAGTTTTATATTGAATGCATATTGACCATGGATCCAAAACCAGAGCCCAAACCAGAACCAAACCGGGGTGATTTTGCAAAACCAAAACCAGAACTTCCCCAGTTTCGCACACCTCTGCTTTTCTGTATATTTTCGATCTGCTTCTAGCAATTTCATAAAACAGCATCCTACTGTCTTCTAGTTATAACTAATGTGTGCAAATTCTTATGTACTATAGTTGTGGTGAACTGAGTACTGTCCACGAAGATCGCCTATCTCAGCCGCACCACCAGCGTCGTCTCAAGCAGGTGGACTGGCAAGACAACGCTGTGGTTCAAATGGAGGTGGGTGGATAGAAGCACCCGGTAAGGTGAGGCAGGAGACAGTCTATAAGTTTGATGCCCATCGTGCTTTATTCATACCACAAGGAAAGGTAGACATGGTCACAAGGGAAGAGGGGAACCAAACCAAACATGAACAATAAGTAACGTTCTATACTGTCTCTATGAGGTGCACCTTGGCCTAAGGCCACTATCTGTTAAGCTCTATACTATGGTTTCACTGAACAATCTGGTAAATAATTTCAAAACATCTATTACTCTACAGTGGTATTAGACAATCACTGCAGTAAATAGTGGAAACCAGTTGCAAACCCTGAGGGGACAGGTGGAGTAACCACCTCTGAGAGTCTATTGGTGTTAAAGGAAGTTCAACTTTTCTTGCCGTCTTCATGCACACAGCTAAAAAGTGAAGAAGCAACAGGGTAGAAGAGGGAACAGGGTTCCTACTTGGTACCAAGCTACACCTATGTGAAAACCTAGGAAAGGTTGAAGGGGATGTGAGAGATTTTTAAACAGACCCTGATTCATTGGCCAACCCACTCTCTAAGGTTGCCAGAATACTTTGGCACAAGAGGACTGAGATCTGCTGAACTCTTGCCTGTCACAAACCCTCAACTAGGGCTGCCAAGGATGAAGGAACAAAGAGTTGGCATTGAATCCACTTGAAAAGATTGCCAAGGGTGAAGATCTGCTGCAATTTCCACAGCACAAACCCTTGACCAGGGCTGCCAAGGATGAAGAAACAAAGGCTGGCTGAAATTCCCTGGCACAACCCTCGACCAGGGCTGCCAAGGATGGAGAAACAAGTACTTGCCATCAAATCCACTTGCAACGATTGCCAAGGATGAGGATCTCCTGCAGTTTCCCTCAGCACAATCCCTCGACAAGGGATGCCAAATTGAAGCCTCTTTGGTGAAAGATCCACAGAACACCATCAAGATCAAGCTGAATCCCAAAGGACAGCATGGTGCAAGCAAGGTGAGACAAGTAGGAAAAGTAGGATGCAGGCCGAAGATCAGAGCCCTGTACTGTCCAGAACCAGAAAAACAACAAACCGGCAGACACGGATACACACTGGCCATGTCAGACTCGACTATTGGCAAATGATTGGGAGTGGCGGACGAGGCTTCTTCCAGGACGCTCCACTTCCAGGCTGACCAAACCACAAGAAAACCAGGAGCTGGCAGTCGTGAGTCACATAGGGCGGCGTCGCTTTCTACCAACAGCAGATGACAGGGAAGGGTGTTGCTGAGAAATTCTTCACTGGCTGGAGACTGCTTCAGTGAAGAATCAGCTGTGAGCAACCCCACCAGGGGTGTTACGGCAGAAGATTGAGTCCATACACATTCAGTTGGCACTAAGAACACTGGTAAATACACTTTTCACTGTACTAAGGTGTTCAATTGTTGCTGGGTCAATTTGCCAACAGCAGGGGCAAATTGCTGGTCTCTGGGGCAATTGTTTATTGCAGGGGCAATTTGCCAGGAATGAGGCAAATTGCTGGAATCTGGGGCAATTGTTCATAGCAGAGACAAATAACCACAATCCTAGGCCAATTGTTCATAGCAGGGGCAAATAACCACAATCCTGGGGCAATTGTTCATTGCAGGGACAATTTGCCAGGAACAGGGGCAAATTGCTGGAATCCAGGGCAGTTATTCATAGCAGGGCCAAATAACCACAATCCTAGGGCAGTTGTTCAATGCAGGGGCAATTTGACAGGAACAGGGGCACATTGCTGGAATCCGGGGCAACTGTTTGTAGCAGGGCCAAATAACCACAATCCTAGTATAACACAGTCTTGGTACTTGGCAATCAACACAACATTTCAGATACTAGTCAATACACAGTTTCATCAGATGATAGTCACTAGATGGCAGTTGTGTGCTGAGCATCCCTTTTTATGTTGATTGCGCACTTGCGCAAGAAACATATTGCGACAGCTTTCTCCAGAAGCAAGTTGTGGAGGTGCGGCACTGTTGTGGCCAGTGCCCCCACAGCCTTTAAAGGTTTGCCCGCTTCCTCCACTGCCATGGCATGCTGCTGATGACACTAGTTCAGCTAGCGTGCCACAACCTTATAAAATATTAGCTGCTGCAATCAGGGGCCGCCTCGTCATTGCAGCTACAGCCATTCGCTGCAATGAGGGAATGACCCGTCATTGCAGGGCGGGATCTTGAAAAACTGATATTGTTTGTGAACATGGCGGTAGCTTGCCGTCATGTTCACAAACAATATTAAACTCCCCCCCACCGAGGGGGTGCCCAATTCCCCTAGGCAGCATGTGTCCCCACCCCACCGTGTTTATTTGCCGACGGGGGCCCCAATCCCCATCGGCTTCAGTGCCGCAAGATAGATTAATGTTGCCGATGGGGGAGCCCACTCCCCGTCAGCATTATGTAACCCCCCGCTGCTTTTTGTTGTCTGCCGACGGGGTGCCCAATCCCCTTCGGCATAATGTCACCCCCCTTTTGTTTTGTGTCAACAGGGGTGCCCAATCCTCATCAGTATAATGTAATAACCCCCCTTTTATTGTGTGCCCACCCACTGCGCACCCTGCAACCCCACACCCCCACCCCATACTTACCCTGGAGTCCAGCGCTGACGATCTTCGGTGGACCGGGAACACGCCTGCACACTTCAAAGGCGACTGCAACTGAGGAAATGCTGGTAAGCTGTATAATGGCATAAATAGGGTTTTTTCAACTTTGATGCATATCTCAGGCATTTTTGAATTTTGTACCAAATTTTCAACAGGTTCTTGGATCCCTCCTCATGAATTCTGTCACTGTCATGTCATTATTCGCCCCAAAAGTTGATTTTGAGGTCACTGCATGGAATCCCCTTTCGGACTGATTAACGAAATGACAGTGCCAGTGTTCATGAGGTGGGCTCTCAAAAAGCCTATACTGCAAATTTGGTGGGAAAAATCCAAAAAATTGACTGTTTCACGAGCGTGCATTGCGCAGTTGCTACGCACGCTTGTAACTTTGCGAATTTGCAATATTTTCATGCCAGATTTTCAACACTGGCATTTTTTCAGACCTCCTTGTGAACAGTATAGCTGTCATTTTCCACATCCTGGCCAAACCATGTCTTCACACTTCCGGCGCAGAATAGGGCAGTCGCTGTGGGAAATCAGTGTTCAGGATAGATTAAGAAAATGACAGTGGAACTGTTCATGAGCAGAGGTACTAAAATGCCTATGTTGAAACTTTGGTGACGATACTCCATAAAATGACTGCGTTACGAGCGTGCATTGCGCAGTGTGCACACATGCTCGTACCTTCACGAATTAATAATATTTTCACTCCAGATTTTCAACATTTCCATTGTTCTGCACCTCTTTATGAACAGTACAGCTGTCATTTTTCATAACCTGGCTGAAATGTGTTTTCTCAGTTCCAGTGCAGAATCTAGTGGTCGCTGTGGGAAATCAGTGTTTGGGACACATTATGAAAATGACAGTGACACTATTCATTAGCAGATGTCCAAAAATGCCTATGTTGAAAATTTGGTGACGAAAGTCCATAAAATGAGTGTGTTACGAATGTGCATTGCGTAGTTTCCATGCAAGCTCGTACAATCCAACTTTGCAATATTTTCACTCCAGATTTTCAGCATTGCCATTTTGCCACACCTCCTTATAAACAGTGCAGCTGTCCTTTTTCACATCCTGGCCGAAATGTGTTTTCGCTCTTCCGGCACACAGTAGTGCAGTCACTGTGGCAAATCAGTGTTCAGGACATAGTAAGAAAATCACACAGACACTGTTCATGAGCAGAGGTCCTAAAATGCCTATTTTGAAAAGTTTGTGATGAAACTCCATAAAATGACTGTGTTACGAGCATGTGTTGTGCAGGTTCCATGCACCCTTGTAAGTTTGCAAATTAGTAATATTTTCACGCCAGATTTTCAGCACTGGCATTTGTTCACACCTCCTTATGAACAGTACAGCTGTAATTTTTCACATCCTGACCGAAATGTGTTTCCGCGCTTCCGGCTCACAATACCGCAGTCAGTGTCAGAAATCAGTGTTTGGGACAGATTAGGATCGAGCAGTTGGGGCCGGGGAGTGACAGAGCTCAACTGAGCTCTGTCGGGACTGCTGCAGATTTCTTTGTGGGCAGGAAGAGGTGACAACACAGGCAGAAGCCCAGTACAAAACGGCAGTCTGCAGCGCCGGGAGATACAGAATGAGCGAGTGAGAGAGGGAGAGTGAGTGAGCTCAACAGAGCTCTGTTGGGACTTCTGCAGATTTCTTTGTGGGCAGAAAAAGGCAGCAATGCATGCAGGGGCTGAGTACAAAAGGGCAGCTTGCAGCGGTGGGAGAAACAGAATGAGTGAGTGAGGGAGGGGGAGTGAGTGAGCTCAAAGGAGCTCTGTTGGGACTGCTGTGGATTTCTTTGGGGGCAGAAAAAGGCAGCAATGCATGCATGGGCCCAGTACAAAAGGGCAGCCTGCAGTGCCGGTAGAAGCGGAATGAGCGAGCGAGACAGGGGGAATGAGCGAGGCCAACTGAGCTCTGTTGGGACTGCTGCAGATTTCTTTGTGGGCAGAAAAAAATGCCAACAGAGGCAGAAGTCCAGTAAAAAAGGACAGCCTGCAGTGCCTGGAGAAACAGAATGAGCGAGGGAGAGAGGGGGAGTGAGTGACCTCAACGGAGCTCTGTCAGGACAGCTGCGGATTTCTTTGTGGGCAGGAAAAGGTGCCAACGCAGGCAGGAGCCCAGTACAAAAGGGCAGCCTGCAGCGCTGTGAGAAACAGAATGAGCGAGTGAGAGAGGGTAAATGAGCGAGCTCAACGGGGGTCTGTCATGACTGCTGTGGATATCTTTGTGGGCAGGAAAAGGTGGCAATGCAGGCAGGAGCCCAGTACAGAAGGCCAGCCTGCAGCCCTGACTGAAACAGAACAAGCGAGTGAGAGAGGGGAGTGAGCAACCTCAATGGAGCAGTGTCAGGACTGCTTCACATGTCTTTGTGGGCAGACAAAGCCGGCAACACAGGCAGGAGCCCAGCACAAAAGGGCTGCCTGCAGCAGTGGGAGACACAGAATAAGTAAATGAGGGAGGGGGAGTGAGCAAGCTCAATGGAGCTGTGTCGGGACTGCTGCAGATTTCTTTGTGGGCAAAAATAGTCGACAACGCAGGCGGGAGCCCAGTACAAAAGGGCAGCCTGCAGCAGCGGGAGACACAGAATGAGTGAGTGAGGGAGTGGAAGTGACTGAGCTCAATGGAGCTCTGTTGGGACTGCTGTGGATTTCTGTGTGGGCAGAAAAAGGCAGCAATGCACACAGGGGCCCAGTACAAATGTGCAGCCTGCAGCAGTGGGAGAAACAGAATGAGCGAGTGAGAGAGGGGGAGTGAGCGAGCTCAACAGAGCTCTATCATGACTGCTGCAGATTTCTTTGTGGGCAGAAGAAGGTGGCAATGCAGGCAGGAGCCCAGTACAAAAGGCAGCCTGTAGCACTGGCAGAAACGGAACTTGCGAGTGAGAGAGGGGGACTGAGCGAGCTCAATGGAGCTCTGTCGGGACTGCTGTAGATTTCTTTGTGGGCAGCAAAAGGTGCCAACAGAGTCAGGAGCCCAGTCCAAAGGGCAGCCTGCAGCACCAGGAGAAACAGAATGAGTGAATGAGACAGGGAGAGTGAGCGATCTCAACGGAGCTCTGTTGGGACAGCTGCAGATTTCTTTGTGGGCAGAAAAAGGTGCCAATGCAGGCAGGAGCCCAGTACAGAAGTGAGGCCTGCAGCACCGGGAGAAACACAATGAGTGAGTGACAGAAGGGGAGTGAGTGAGCTCAATGGACCTCTATTGTGACTGCTGTGGATTTCTTTGTGGGCAAAAAAAGGCAGCAATGCAGGCAGGAGCCCAGTACAAAAGGCCAGTCTGCAGCGCCAGCAGAAACAGAACGAGCGAGTGAGAGAGGAGTAAGCAAGCTCAATGGACCTGTGTCAGGACTGCTGCAGATTTGTTTATGGGCAGAAAAAGATGCCAATGCAGGCAGGAGCCCAGTACTAAAGGGCAGCTTGCAGCAGTGGGAGACACAGAATGAGTGAGCAAGTTGGGGGGGGTGAGTGAGCTCAACGGAGCTCTTTTAGGACTGCTGCGGATTTCTTTGTGGGCAGAAAAAAGGCAGCAATGCACGCACTGGCCTAGTACAAAAGGGCAGCCTGCAGCAGTGGGAGAAACTGAATGAGTGAGTAAGACAGGAGGAGTGAGCAACCTCAACGTAGCTCTTTCGAGACAGCTGAGGATTTCTTTGTGGGCAGAAAAAGGAGGCAAAGCAGGCAGGAGCCCAGTACAAAAGGGCAGCCTGCAGCGTTGACAGAAATGGAATGAGCGAGTGAGAGAGGGGAGTGAGCGATCTCAACAGAGCTCTATTGTGACTGCTGCAGGTTTTTTTGTGGGCAGAAGAAGGCAAGGCAGGCAGGAGCCCAGTACAAAAGGGCAGCCTGCAGCGCCAGCAGAAACGGAATGAGCAAGTGACAGAGGGGAGTGAGCAAGCTCAATGGAGCTCTGTCGGCACTGCTGCAGATTTCTTTGTGGGCAGAAAAAGGCACCAACAGAGGCAGGAGCCCAGTACAAAAGGGCAGCCTGCAGTGCCAGGAGAAACAGAATGAGTGAGTGAGACAGGGGGAGTGAGTGACCTCAACGGAGCTCTGTCGGGACAGCTGCAGATTTCTTTCTGGGCAGACAAAGGTGCCAACACAGGCAGGAGCCCAGTACAAAAGGGCAGCCTGCAGCACCAGGAGAAACACAATGAGTGAGTGGCAGAGGGGAAGTGAGCAAGCTCAACGGAGCACTATCATGACTGCTGCAGATGTCTTTGTGGGCAGAAAAAGGTGGCAATGTAGGCAGGAGCCCAGTACAAAAGGCCAGCCTGCAGCCCTGGCTAAAACAGAACAAGCAAGTGGGGGGGTGAGCAACCTCAGTGGAGCAGTGTCGGGACTGCTGCATATGTCTTTGTGGGCAGACAAAGCTGGCAACACAGGCAGGAACCCAGTACAAAAGGGCTGCCTGCAGCAGTGGGAGACACAGAATAAGCGAGTGAGGGAGGGGGAGTGAGCAAGCTCAACAGAGCTCTATCATGACTGCTGCAGATTTCTTTGTGGGCAGAAGAAGGTGGCAATGCAGGCAGGAGCCCAGTTCAAAAGGCCAGCCTGCAGCGCCGGCAGAAATGGAACTTGCGAGTGAGAGAGAGGGACTGAGCGAGCTCAACGGAGCTCTGTCAGGACTGCTGCAGATTTCTTTGTGGGCAGAAAAAGGCACCAACAGAGGCAGGAGCCCAGTCCAAAGGGCAGCCTGCAGCACCAGGAGAAACAGAATGAGTGAGTGAGACAGGGAGAGTGAGCGACCTCAACGGAGCTCTTTTGGGACACCTGCAGATTTCTTTGTGGGCAGAAAAAGGTGCCAACAGAGGTAGGAGCCCAATACAGAAGTGCAGCCTGCAGCGCCTGGAGAAACAGAATGAGCGAGTGAGAGAGGCGGGGAGTGAGCGAGTTCAACAGAGCTCTATTGTGACTGCTGCAGATTTTTTTGTGGGCAGAAGAAAAAGGCAAGGCAGGCAGGAGCCCAGTACAAATGGGCAGCCTGCAGTGCCAGCAGAAACGGAATGAGCAATTGACAGAGGGGGAGTGAGCAAGCTCAATGGAGCTCTGTCAGCACTGCTGCAGATTTCTTTGTGGGCAGAAAAAGGCACCAACAGAGGCAGGAGCCCAGTACAAAAGGGCAGCCTGCAGTGCCAGGAGAAACAGAATGAGTGAGTGAGACAGAGGGAGCAAGCGACCTCAATGTAGCTCTGCTGGGACAGCTGCAGATTTCTTTGTGGGCAGAAAAAGGTGCCAACGCAGGCAGGAGCCCAGTACAAAAGGGCAGCCTGCAGCACCGGGAGAAACACAATGAGTGAGTGGCAGAGGGGGAGTGAGCAAGCTCAACGAAGCTCTATCATGACTGCTGTGGATGTCTTTGTGGGCAGAAAAAGGTGGCAATGTAGGCAGGAGCCCAATACAAAAGGCCAGCCTGCAGCCCTGGCTGAAACAGAACAAGCGAGTGAGAAGGGGGGGGTGAGCAACCTCAGTGGAGCAGTGTCGGGACTGCTGCATATGTCTTTGTGGGCAGACAAAGCTGGCAACACAGGCAGGAACCCAGTACAAAAGGGCTGCCTGCAGCAGTGGGAGACACAGAATAAGCGAGTGAGGGAGGGGGAGTGAGCAAGCTCAACGGAGCTGTGTTGGGACTGCTGCAGATTTCTTTGTGGGCAGAAAAAGCCGACAACGCAGGCAGGAGCCCAGTACAGAAGGGTAGCCTGCAGCGGCGGGAGACACAGAATGAGTGAGTGAGGGAGTGGGAGTGACTGAGTTCAACGGAGCTCTGTTGGGACTGCTGCGGATTTCTTTGTGGGCAGAAAAAGGCAGCAATGCACACAGGGGCCCAGTACAAATGTGCATCCTGCAGCGGTGGGAGAAACAGAACGAGTGAGTGAGAGAGGGGGAATGAGCAAGCTCAACAGAGCTCTATCGTGACTGCTGCAGATTTCTTTGTGGGCATAAGACGGTGGTAATGCAGGCAGGAGCCCAGTACAAAAGGGCAGCCTGCAGCACCGGCAGAAACGGAACTTGCGCGTGAGAGAGCAGGACTGAGCGAGCTCAACGGAGCTCTGTCGGGACTGCTGCAGATTTCTTTGTGGGCAGAAAGAGGCACCAACAGAGGCAGGAGCCCAGTCCAAAGGGCAGCCTGCAGCACCAGGAGAAACAGAATGAGTGAGTGAGACAGGGAGAGTGAGCGACCTCAACAGAGCTCTGTTGGGACACCTGCAGATTTCTTTGTGGGCAGATAAAGGTGCCAACGCAGACAGGAGCCCAGTACAGAAGTGCAGCCTGCAGCGCCGGAAGAAACACAATGAGTGAGTAAGAGAGGGGGAGTGAGCGAGCTCAGAGGACCTCTATTGTGACTGCTGTGGATTTCTTTGTGGGCAAAAAAAGGCAGCAACATAGGCAGGAGCCCAGTACAAGAGGCCAGTCTGCAGCGCCGGCAGAAACTGAATGAGCGAGTGAGAGAGGAGGAGTAAGCAAGCTCAACAGACCTGTGTCAGGACTGCTGCAGATTTGTTTGTGGGCAGAAAAAGAGGCCAATACAGGCTAGAGCCCAGTACAAAAGGGCAGCTTGCAGCAGCGGGAGACACAGAACGAGTGAGCAAGTGAGGGATGGGGAGTCAGTGAGCTCAACGGAGCTCTGTTAGGACTGCTTCGGATTTCTTTGTGGGCAGAAAAAAGGCAGCAATGCGCGCACTGGCCCAGTACAAAAAGGCAGCCTGCAGCAGTGGGAGAAACTGAACAAGCGAGTAAGACAGGAGGAGTGAGCAACCTCGACAGAGCTCTGTTGAGACAGCTGAGGATTTCTTTGTGGGCAGAAAGAGGAGGCAACGCAGGCAGGAACCCAGTACAAAAGGCCAGCCTGCAGTGCCAGCAGAAATGGAATGAGCGAGTGAGAGAGGGGGAGTGAGCGAGCTCAACAGAGCTGTGTCATGACTGCTGCAGATTTCTTTGTGGGCAGAAAAAGACACCAACGCAGGCAGGAGCCCAGTACAAAAGGGCAGCCTGCAGCAGCAGGAGACTCAGAACGAGTGAGTGAGGGAGGGGGAGTGAGTGAGCTCAACAGAGCTCTTTTGGGACTGCTGCCAATTTCTTTGTGGGCAGAAAAAGGCAGCAATGCATGCAGGGGCCCAGAACAAAAGCACAGCCTGCAGCGTCAGGAGAAACAGAATGAGTGAGTGAGAGACGGGGAGTGAGTGAGCTCAACAGAGCTCTATCATGACTGCTGCAGATTTCTTTGTGGGCAGAAGAAGGCAGCAACGCAGGCAGGAGCCCAGTACAAAAGGGCAGCCTGCAGCGCTGGCAAAAGTGGAATGAGCACGTGAGAGAGGGGGAGTGAGCGAGCTCAATGGAGCTCTGTCAGGAGTGCTGCAGATTTCTTTGTGGGCAGAAAAAGGTGCCAATAGAGGCAGGAGCCCAGTACAGAAGTGCAGCCTGCAGCGCCTGGAGAAACAGAATGAGCGAGTGAGAGAGAGGGAGTGAGCGAGCTCAACAGAGCTCTATTGTGACTGCTGCAGATTTTTTTGTGGGCAGAAGAAGAAGGCAAGGCAGGCAGGAGCCCAGTACAAAAGGGCAGCCTGCAGCGCCAGCAGAAACGGAATGAGCAAGTGACAGAGGGGGAATGAGCAAGCTCAATGGAGCTCTGTCGGCACTGGTGCAGATTTCTTTGTGGGCAGAAAAAGGCACCAACAGAGGCAGGAGCCCAGTACAAAAGGGCAGCCTGCAGTGCCAGGAGTAACAGAATGAGTGAGTGAGAGAGGGGGAGTGAAAGACCTCAACGGAGCTCTGTCGGGACTGCTGCAGATTTCTTTGTGGGCAGAAAATGGTGCCAACGCAGGCAGGAGCCCAGTACAAAAGGGCTGCCTGCAGCAGTGGGAGACACAGAATAAGCGAGTGAGGGAGGGGGAGTGAGCAAGCTCAACGGAGCTGTGTTGGGACTGCTGCAGATTTCTTTGTGGGCAGAAAAAGCAGACAACGCAGGCAGGAGCCCAGTACAAAAGGTCAGCCTGCAGCGGCAGGAGACACAGAACGAGTGAGTGAGGAAGTGGGAGTGACTGAGTTCAACGGAGCTCTGTTGGGACTGCTGCGGATTTCTTTGTGGGCAGAAAAAGGCAGCAATGCACACAGGGGCCCAGTACAAATGTGCAGCCTGCAGCAGTGGGAGAAACAGAACGAGTGAGTGAGAGAGGGGGAATGAGTGATCTCAACAGAGCTCTATTGTGACTGCTGCAGGTTTTTTTGTGGGCAGAAGAAGGCAAGGCAGGCAGGAGCCCAGTACAAAAGGGCAGCCTGCAGCGCCAGCAGAAACGGAATGAGCAAGTGACAGAGGGGAGTGAGCAAGCTCAATGGAGCTCTGTCGGCACTGCTGCAGATTTCTTTGTGGGCAGAAAAAGGCACCAACAGAGGCAGGAGCCCAGTACAAAAGGGCAGCCTGCAGTGTCAGGAGAAACAGAATGAGTGAGTGAGACGGGGGAGTGAGTGACCTCAACGGAGCTCTGTCGGGACAGCTGCAGATTTCTTTCTGGGCAGAAAAAGGTGCCAACACAGGCAGGAGCCCAGTACAAAAGGGCAGCCTGCAGCACCAGGAGAAACACAATGAGTGAGTGGTAGAGGGGAAGTGAGCAAGCGCAACGGAGCACTATCATGACTGCTGCAGATGTCTTTGTGGGCAGAAAAAGGTGGCAATGTAGGCAGGAGCCCAGTACAAAAGGCCAGCCTGCAGCCCTGGCTAAAACAGAACAAGCAAGTGAGGGGGGTGTGAGCAACCTCAGTGGAGCAGTGTCGGGACTGCTGCATATGTCTTTGTGGGCAGACAAAGCTGGCAACACAGGCAGGAACCCAGTACAAAAGGGCTGCCTGCAGCAGTGGGAGACACAGAATAAGCGAGTGAGGGAGGGGGAGTGAGCAAGCTCAACGGAGCTGTGTTGAGACTGCTGCAGATTTCTTTGTGGGCAGCAATGCACACAGGGGGCCAGTACAAATGTGCAGCCTGCAGCTGTGGGAGAAACAGAATGAGTGAGTGAGAGAGGGGGAATGAGCGAGCTCAACAGAGCTCTATCATGACTGCTGCAGATTTCTTTGTGGGCAGAAGAAGGTGGCAATGCAGGCAGGAGCCCAGTACAAAAGGCCAGCCTGCAGCGCCGGCAGAAATGGAACTTGCGAGTGAGAGAGAGGGACTGAGCGAGCTCAACGGAGCTCTGTCAGGACTGCTGCAGATTTCTTTGTGGGCAGAAAAAGGTGCCAACGCAGGCAGGAGCCCAGTATAAAAGGGCAGCCTGCAGCACCGGGAGAAACACAATGAGTGAGTGGCAGAGGGGGAGTGAGCAAGCTCAACGGAGCTCTATCATGACTGCTGCGGATGTCTTTGTGAGCAGAAAAAGACGGCAATGTAGGCAGGAGCCCAGTACAAAAGGCCAGCCTGCAGCGCCGGCAGAAATGGAACGAGCGAGCGAGTGAGAGAGAGTGGGCACGAGCGAGCTTAACAGACCTGTGTCAGGACTGCTGCAGATTTCTTTGTGGGCAGAAAATGCCACCAACAGAGGCAGGAGCCCAATACAAAAGGGCAGCTTGCAGCGCCAGGAGAAACAGATTGAGCAAGTGAGAGAGGGGAAGTGAGGCACCTCAACAGAACTCTGTTTGGACAGCTGTGGATTTCTTTGTGGGCAGAAAAATTTGTCAACACAGGCAGGAGCCCAGTACAAAACAGCAGCCTGCAGCACCGGGAGAGACAGAACGAGTGAGTGACACAGGGGCAGTGAGCGAGCTCAACCGACCAACACAATCAACATTCGGCATTGACAAATGCTTGTTCTTACAGACCCTTCACAAAAGTATACACTTGCAGGTTGCTTATGTTACTAGGACCTGGCTACCCCCTAAATGCCCTTAGCATGATGCTCTCTTTCACCCTGCCCTTCTTTATCTTCTTTACCCATGGGCCCCGCTATCTACTACGGGGCCTTTCTGCCCTTGGCCCCTTTAATTACTTAGGCTCTATTCCTCTAAGCCTTCTATACCAGTAGGCCTGCTTGGCTGCTTCCCCTTTAAATCTGTTGGGCCAGTCTTGCTGGGCCCTTCCACCGGCTACTCAGCCTATGCTGCTGGGCTCTCTCCTCTACTGGGCCTCTTTAACCTGTGGTGGGGCCTATCAACTGGGCCCATTTAAATCTTCTGGACCTTACTCTGGGCCCCTTTAAATCTTCTGGGCTTGCCTTACTGGGCCCCTTTTAACCATAAGTGGTCTGTACTAGCCCTTTTTATGTTGCTTGCACGCATGTGCAAGAAACATATTGCCATCATCTGAGTTTTCAGAGGTGTGGCACTCGTCTTCCAATTCAGTCACGTGTTTGCAGGTGTGGCCCCAGTTCCACAATCACTGCTGCAGCTGTCTATGACAACAGTTGAAAATGCAGTGGTCGTACAGTTGAAAGGGAGAGCTCCCCTTCAGTGAGCAGAGCTCCCCCTCCACACACACACACACACATATGCATGCACACACGATACTGCATGCTCATGCCTTTCCCCCACGCACACACTGTATGGCCGACGGGTGCCCAATCCCTGTCAGCTCCGCACCCCCCAAAGCATCCAGGTGTCATGCTGGGAGCCCACCCAGCGTGGCAAATGAGTTACGCCAGCGGGGTGCCCAATCCCCATCAGCTCCAGCCCCCAAACAGCCTTTCCAGCTGCCACACTGGGAGCCCACCCCAGAGTGGCAAATGTCCCTCGCCGCCTTATTAAAAAACAAAACTGTAAATTCAAAACTGTCCCTCGGCGCTCTCCCTGCACCTCCCACAACCCGCACTCCACCTACTGTGCACCTGCCTCCCCACCCCCCACCCCATACTTTATTTCCGACCTCAGTGCGACAATCTTTGTGGACCGAACACTCCACACTCTTCAAAGCCGACGCGAACTGAGGAAATGCTGGTAAGCTGTATAATGGGATAGATAGGGTTTTTTCAACTTTGATGCATATCTCAGGCATTTTTTGGAATTTTTGGCACCAAATTTTCAACATGGGGTTTTTGGGACCCCTCCTCATGAATTCTGTCACAGTCATGGCGTTAATCTGGCCCAAAGGGTGATTTCGCAGTTACTGTGCGAAATCACCTTTCAGGACTGATTAATGAAACGATAGTGCCAGTGTTCATAAGGTGGGTTCTCAAAAAGCCTATGTTGCAAATTTGGTGAAAAAATTTCTAAAAATGACTGTTTTACGAGTGTGCGTTGCGCAGTTCCTACGCACGCTCATAAGTTTGCGAATTTTTAATATTTGCACTCCAGATTTTCAACATTGCCTTTTTACCACACCTCCTTATGAGCAGTTCAGCTGTCACTTTTCAAATCACGCCCAAAATGTGTATCCGGGCATGTAGCGCACAATGGTGCAGTCGGTGTGCGAAATCAATGTATGGGACACAGTAAGAAAATCACAGTGACACTGTTCATGAGCAGAGGTCTTAAAATGGCTATGTTGAAAATTTGGTGAAAAAATTCCTAAAAATGACTGTTTTGCGAGCATGTGTTGCGCAGTTCCTACGCACGCTCGTAAGTTCGCTAATTTTTAATATTTTCATTCCAAATTTTCAACATTGCCATTTTACCACACCTCCTTATAAGCAGTACAGTTGTCATTTTTCACATGTCACCCAAAATGTGTTTGCATGCATGTAGTGCATAATGTCGCAGTCTGTGTGCGCAATCAATGTTTGGGACAGATTAAGAAAATCACAGTGACACTGTTCATGAGCAGAGGTCTTAAAATGGCTATGTTGAAAACTGGGTGAAAAAATTCCCAAAAATGACTGTTCTATGAGCATTTATTGCGCTGATCCAACGCACGCTCGTAAGTTCGCGAATTTTCAATATTTTCACTCCAGATTTTCAACATTGCCATTTTACCACACCTCCTTATAAGCAGTACAGCTGTCATTTTTCACATCTTGCCCAAAACATGTTTCCGCCCATGTAGCGCACAATGGCGCAGTCAGTGTGCGAAATCAATGTATGGGACACATTAAGAAAATCACAATGACACTGTTCATGAGCAGAGGTCTTAAAATGGCTATGTTGAAAATTTGGTGAAAAAATTCCCTTCAGACATTCTGCAATGTTTCTAAAGAAGACATTGAACAGGACTGGCCCCAGGACCGATCCCTGCAGCACCCCACTGGTGACCCCCTCTCCTTAGACTGCACATTATTTACCACCACTCTCTGCCTCCTGTCTGTTAGCCAGTTTCTAACCCAGTTTACCACCCTTTCCCTCATGCCCAGCCTACCCAGCTAGTTTATCAGCCTCCTATATGGGATGGTGTCAAAGGCTTTGCTGAAATCAAGGTAAGCGTTGTCCACTGCCCCACCCTGATTCACTTCCTTTGACACCCAGTCAAAGAAATCAACCAGATTTGTCTGACATGATGTCCCCAGTGTGAATCCATGTTGTCTATGGTCCTGGGCTCTGATGGCTTCTAGATGCCCCACTATCCTTTCTTTAAGCAATGTCTCCATGATCCTCCCCACTACTGAGGTGAGGCTGAATGGCCTATTGTTCCCTGCCTCCTCCCTGCTGCCGGACTTGTGTAGAGGGACCACATGTGCCCTTCTCCAGTTCACTCGTGTTGAATGACTCAATGAGCATGGCTACCAGAGGTACTGCTATCTCCCATCGCAGTTCTCTTAATATCCTTGGGCGTATGCCATTTGGTTCCATCGCTTTGTCCACCTTCAATGTAGTGAGCTCCTGCAGGACTCTTTTGCCTTTGAATGGACTATTGTCCACTTCTTCACCCCCTTGGCAACTGCTGTACTGCTGTGCCCCTTGCCCCTCCCACTCTTCTGTGAATACTGAATGGAAAGACATAGTGGATGTCTAGGGAGGAAGGCATTGAACTATCACTTCCAAATACCTAAACAGCACATACAAGCAAGCAACATTCGGCATTGACAAATGCTTGTTTAAGTCTGGGGCCTGTATTACCCCCTTAATGGCAGTGGGCCTGATCAGGGCTCTGTCACTCATGGGTTCAGCCCCACACGGTTCCACCCACTTAATAAATATTGAAAGTGCCTCTATTAGGCCTATACCTTTTGGCCCCTCCCTGGTCCCCGATAGCGCTAAAGCGCTAAACAAAATAAAACTTTTTTTTTTACTACTTTAGGCAGTCAGCACTCTTCTAATGTGTTGCCGCCGACTCACTAACCCAGATCAGGTGAGCTGTTGCTGAGAGGAGGGAGGTTCTGCTGGCAGAGGTAGGGACCACCCGCAGGGAAGGCAGGCGATGCTCTGGACAGTAGGGGGCCTTTCAAGGACCGATGACAGCTTTGCTAATGAGATGTGGCTCTTCTATGCCGCAGATGTGGGACTGAAACACTCGGGGAGCAAACAGAAAAAAACAAATAAACGGGGCAACAGGAGCCATGCCGGAGTGCCGAGGAGCCAGAGGAGTCTTCTTCTTTTCGGGACAGCCACCAGGCTTGACCGCAGAAACAATTGGATGCTCTCAGGAACAGCAGTCTACTGTCTTTGCTGGGTGGAGGAGAGGTACCACCGCAGAGTCGATGGGACCAGCTTCAACTCCTCAGTTAAACCCAGGGTCCCCGTCACACTATCTAGGTCCAATCACCTTTACAGCCCAGCACGAACAACAACCCCCGGAAAAAATAGCTCTCTCTCATTTAAAGGGTGCTCGGGGGTCTAGTTCTTGAATCCTGAACCCGTGCCCAAAGCCAACGGCCTACAATTCAAACAGGCACCACCCATCAGCCAGGAACAGTGGTCCCAACGTGTGGGTGCCCACTCTTGTGCTGCCTGCTCCAGGAAGGGGGGGGATAGAACGAAGCAGGCAGCAGAGTAACAGAATAAAAAAAACACTTTTTTTCCTTTGTCTATCTTTCCTGGCTCCGCCTAGCCATAGTGAGGGGGAAAACACTCACAGGGGCCCCATTACTTCCCCCCTGAGCCCACACTGACAACGGGGCACCCCAGGGCACACTGAAAAAAAAATAAATAAGCACCCCATTTCTGTAGTGCCCCCATACTTTGGGGCATTACAGATTCGGACCCTCCTAAAAATATATGTTCCCATGTATTCCCTCATAACATTCTATAAAAACATTTCTTAGCTATTACTTCTGTAGGTGTTTATAACATTTCTTAACACTTTAATGTTTCACTCAAATCTCTAGGTAATCTTACTTTAGTTAAAACACTCTTAAAACATCTACAACTTTCAGTAGAACTTTCTTATTTGCTAAACTAAGTGACCGTGTCTTCTAATTACTTCTTTTAGGGACTATCTATAAAAGAAAGGTGCTACTTGGAGGGCTTCCAGCATGTATCTCCTAGGAGGGCTACCAAAAGTGGACCTCTGTGATCTACAAGGCTGCAAAACTACTGGTTCTACAGGAATACACTCTGGTTCTAGGGGACTACCTGCTGGTCCTGGTAAATCGGGAGGTTCCAGATTTACTACTGGTTCAGCTAAAAGGTGATTAACTGAGCGTTCATGGGAGGACCTAACCCAGGGATCCATACACAATTTTGTCGGCAATTCCAATTCCAGCATTTTGCGGGTAGGGTTTTTCTGCCTCCTCTCTGGCGTAAAATCCCTTGTAGTCTTGGTTGAAGCACCATCTCTGAAGGGTCAAGGTTTAAGAACATTTCAATGCACTATTTTCGTGCCACTACCAGTTTCTTTTTGAATCTTGTACACGGGTAAGTCGGGGTAGGGGATTTCAATAATAAGGAAAGGTTCTGTTTCCCATGTGGTAACTAACAATACCCGTTCTCCAATCTGCAGTGGGGTCACATTGGCTTTGGCATCATATGTCATCTTTTGCTTTTGTCACACCTGATCCATGTGTTGGTGTACAATCTGACCAGCTTCCTGCAATCTTTTGCTGTGTTCCTCTACCCAATCTGTAACAGGTGGTTCATCCCGTTGGACTTCAAGCACTAGATCCATGGGGAGTCGACCATGGCAGCCAAACATCAGGTAGTGCGGGGTATATCCAGTCGAAGAATGGGCAGTGTTGTTGTACAAGTAGGCAAGTTCTGGAAGTAAGGCTGGCCAATACGGACACTTGTACTCAGGTAGGGCTCTTAACATACCCAAGAGTGTCTGATTCGTTCTTTCACACAGTCCACTGCATTGAAGGTGATAGGTGGTAGTTTTTATTTTGTGACTGCCATATAGGGCACAGAGTTCTTTAAAGAGCTGTGATTCAAAAGCAGATCCTTGATCAGTCAAGATCTTGGTTGGATATCCATATTGGCGAACAAAGAGTTTCAAAAAGGTTTCAGCTGTGGTTCAGGCAGACAGATCTTTGACAGCACTGACAACCATGCATTTGGAGTAATGGTCCACCATTGTCAGGACACATATTTGACCATTAGCACTGGGTTCTAACTTGAGATGATCTAGAACGACTAATTCCAGAGGTGCTTTGCTGACTATGGGATGGAGAGGAGCTCTCTGATTGCATTTGTTAGGATGTTTTAAACAGCAAGCTGAGCAGTCTTCATACCATTTGATGACATCCGCTCTCGTCCCGATCCAATAAAATTTCTTCTGTATGATGGCCTGTCTTTTTGTGACTGAAATGTCCAGAGTAATCATGATAGGCCTCAAGTACCACAAGTGCACTTCCTCTGGGAACAATTGTCTGGGAGATCTCACAATGGGTAGACGGATCTCAGCTTTGTCGAATGAGTCTAGAATTCTTCATGATCAGGCATATTCTGTACCTCCACAGCTTCACTGCTTCAGGATCCGTCCTTCTACATTCTTGGGGGGGCCAGACTCTGTCCTGTCGAAATATATGTCTATCTGTTTGAGCACTGGGTCTTGATCTTGTAACTGCACCCATAAGTTGTTTTGTTTTGCAAATTTGACTGGAAGTTCTGGTTCTTGTTCCACCTCTGTATGACTGCACTGGTTTGACAACAGGCCTGTACTGTCTCTGTCGGTACCCAAAGGAAAGGTGGCATCTCCACATTTTCCAAAAGTGTATCATCAGTCTCACTTTCTGTTTGGATTGATACTCTAGATAGTGCATCTGCATTGGCATTGGACCTGCCTGACCAATATTTTATGGAGATTTGGTAACTGGCCAACCTTGATGCCCATCTTTGTTCAAGAACTTCCAGCCTTGCCGTGTTTAGATGTGCCAGTGGATTATTGTCTGTGAAAACAGTGAAGAGAGTGGCTGCTAAGTAATGCCTGAATTTTTCAGTGACTGCCCAGACCAAGACCAAAATTTCCAACTTGAATGAGCTGGCATCATTCCGTTCAAACCCTCTCGGACCACAACTTGCATTTGCTATCACACGTGCAATGTCTTCTTGCTCCTGCACCAACACTGCCCCAAGTCCTTTATTGCTTGCATCCTTGTATAGCCGGAATGGTTTTGAGTAGTCGGGGTACGCTAGTACAGGTGCTTGAGTTAGAATCTGCCTCAACTTGTCAAAAGCCTCTTGCTGCTCTGCGGCCCACTTGACCAGCTGATTTGTGGATATTTGCCCTGCTTTTGTTCCTCGGAGACGTTCATTTAGTGGCAAAGCTATCTTGGGCAAATCTTTGACAAACCACTGATAGTATCCAGCGAAACTCAGGCATCTTCTGACATCCTAAACTGTTACAGGGACTGGCCATTCTCACACAGCTTCTAGTTTTTCAGGGTCAGGCAACACACCAGTGGCTGACACTATGTGGCCCAGGTAATTCACTTGAGATTGCAGAAGATGGCACTTGGATGGTTTTATTTTCAGACTGTACTGGGTAAGTACAGCAAAGATTTCATCTAGGTGTAACAGATGCTCTTGGTGATTCTTAGAATATATAATAATGTCATCCAGGTATAACAACAAAATGTCAAAGTTTTGGCTTCCCGAATAGCATTCCACTAGTCTTTGAAAAGTTCCTGGGGCATTACATAGGCCAAAGGGCATGCGGGTGAATTCAAACAGGCTCATGGGTGTTATAAAGGTGGTTTTCTCTTGAGTCTCTGGAGCCATGGGCACTTGGCAATACCCATCTGTCAAGTCGAGAGTGGAAAATATTGCAGCAGACTGTAGGGCTGTAAGAGAGTCCTCAATTCTGGGTAAAGGGTAGGTGTCTTTGTGAGTGATATTGTTCAGTTTTCGATAGTCTACACAGAACTGAATCTTATCATCTTTCTTTTTGACCAGGACAATGGGAGCAGCCCAAGGACTGTGACTTTCCTTAATGACTTTGGCTTCTTTCATTTCTTGGATCATCTCCTTCACAGGATGGTACATAGCCAGGGAAGTTGGTCTGAATCTTTCTCTTATCGGCGGGTGCTGATTGGTAGGGATGTGGTGCTGCACCTCTCAAGCTAACCCGAAATCTAGTGGATGATGACTGAAAGTCTCTTGATTCTTTATCACTACTTGGATGACATCTGCACTTTGTTGTTCTGTAGCCTCGAGGGTACCAGTTAGATTTCCCATATCCACGCTGGTACACTGGGGTCACAATGGTTTTCAGTCTGTTCCACCCCGATGGCTGGTGTTCTTTGGTCCTTCTGGATCTGGTCTTCCAGGTCCAAAATATCCTGGAGAGACACGGTGTGTAATTGGGCAGCCAGCTGGTTGTGATGGAGTCACATGTTGTGATTCCCATAATTGATAACCCGGACTGGGATCCTTCCCTTCGTGACCATGGCAACACTTCTGGCCACCAGTATGGGTTCTTCTTTCTCATTAGACTAGGGTTCAACCAGGGTGTTGTAGTCCTGACCATGAGGGCCCACCTTGGCCTTGCACCACAAGGTGGTATCCGTTTTTGGTTTCAGAGTAATAGGTTGGGCATCAGACACTCGGACCTTTCCAGTCTCTCCAGTTGTACTCACAAAGCATTGGTGGCACTGAGGAAGATGGAATGTCTTCTGCAACGCTTGTTTTTCTACACATTGAGACCTTTTTGCTTGGGTCTGCAGGATCTGCACCAAATCCTCAAAGCAGTGCTGGAGAAGGTTCATTCCGAGAATGAGTGGCGGCAAGTTGTTGCTCTCTGTGTCACTGGTAATTATTCCTTGACAGTCTTGTACGTTCTTTCCCAGCTGGATGCTCACTTCCAAATACCCTAGGTACAGAACCTTGGCTCCATTACTGGTGATCAAAGTAATCCAAGACTTTGGAGGTGGCTGAAAGTCTTCCATTGTACAATGTTGTCGGAAATATCACCCTTGCATAGTCGTAACCTGGAACTCTGTATACAACAATGCCATCAATTCTACTCCATCTACTCTGACTGGAACAGTCAGACTCCTGCCGATGAAACAAGATCGATCCATTACTGTGGGTGGACCTCGTCGACCACTCTTCGTGGATCGGCCCCCACCCCCGAAGACTCCCTGTTTAACGTCACTGCATATTCTGAAGGCTGCTGGCATCACCTTTCTATATGGCCACTGATACCACATCTTTGACAAATTGGTCTTCCTTGACTGTTGAACTGGTTAGTCAGGCGCCTTCCTTCTCCCCTTCTGGGTCAGGACTGAGGGTCATTGACCTCCTTCCTCATTCAGTCTGAATCTGGGGCGTGTTTCTCCTCCAATCCTCCTTAAATCATTTTACTTCTTGACAGACCTCTGTCATTTTCCGCATCAGGGTAGCTACAGTATCTGTTCCACTAATTCCAAATTCAGGCTCGGCTTGGTTGCAGTGGAATGGATTGGCACCTGAGCCATCTGACTGCACAAGGGTTTGGAGTCTGGGAGATAACCCGGGTACCCACCCATCGGTTCTTGACCATACACCCTTTCTTCATTGGACAATCCTTCACTCAGTGGTCACCTGTGCCACGGGTCTCCTTGTGCCAATCCTTCCATTGGACATCCTGGCCATGCTGCACCTAGAGGCATCACCATTTGGAGGTAGGTCACAATGTCTTCTCCCACTTGACCTGGTCCCAACACCTTGATGGCTTTCTCTTTAAAGTCCAGGAAATCTGCTTCAGGATCCTGGAGCTGTAACATACAGAGCTCCCTCATCAGGGCTTCATTATGCGCCCCTTCCATGAATTTCTCTGTTAAGACATGGTCTGGATCTGTAATCTCTCTGGCATCTACTCTCTCAATTGCCCTCAATAGCTCTTGAAGACTCAGTGCATAATCTTGGAGAGTCTCTTGAGGCCCATGGGTACGTGAGAAGAATTTCATCTTCAAACCGGATACTATGCGAGTATCAAATATCTGTTGCAACATTTGCAGTATCTGATCAGCCGTGGCCTTTGCACCTGTGGGCCAGGATTGAACTTCTCTGTGGGCCACACCATTAAGTTGTCCAATGAGTATTTCTACTTTCTGTCACTCCGGGATTTGATATACAGTAGGTGAAACATGGCTTGCATCTCAGAGCGAAACTCATTCAAATTACTAGTCCCACTTCCATCCCTTTCTCCTGTAAATTGGGGAAGCCAAGGCACCCCAAAGTAGTACGGCATTGTCAGGGGTGAGGGGGGCATGTTCTCTCAGTCTTCCATCCCAGTCTGTATGGATTCATTACCTATGGATTCGTTGTCCCCTCCACGCAATCCACTACTGTAACCTGATACTGCTTGCATCTTACTTTAGAAGCTCTGGCTTTGAACTCCTTAAAATGAATCCTGCCGACTATGCCAAAAATGTTTTTTTTTTCAGTGTGATGAACTAACTGAGTGCTGACCACGAAGACTGCTTATCTCAGCTGCACCATCAGCGTCACCTCAAGCAGGTGGACTGACGAGACAATGCTGTGGTTTGAATGGGGGGGGTGGATGGAGGCACCTGATACGGAGAGGCAGGAGACAATCTATAGGTTTGATGCCCAACAGGCTTTATTCATACTACAGGGAAAGGTAGACATGATCACAAGAGAAGTGGGGAACCAAACCAAACATGACCAGTAAGTAATGTTCTATACTGCCTCTAAGAGGTGCACCTCGACATAAGGCCAATATCTGTTGAGCTCTATACCATGCTTTCACTGAACAATCTGGTAAACAATTTCAAAACGTCTGTTTCTCTATAGTCGTATTAGATAATCACTTTACTGAATAATGGAAATCAGTTGCAGACCCCGAGGGGCCAGGTGGAGTAACCACATCTGACAGTCTATTGGTGTTAAAGGAAGTCCAGTTTTTCCTGCTGTCTTCACGCGCACAGCTGAAGAGTGAAGAAGAAACAGGGTAAAAGGGGGAATGGGGTTCCTACTTGGTACCAAGCTACACCTTTGTGAAAACCTAGGAGAGGTTAAAGGGGATGAACAGACCCTGCTTCTTCAGCCAACCCACTCTCTAAGGTTGCCGGAATGCTTAAGCACAAGAGGACTGAGATCTGCTGAACTCTTCCCTGGCACAAACCCTCAACCAGGGCTGCCAAGGATGAAGGAACAAGGGGTTGGTGTTGAATCCACTTGAAAGATTTGGCAAGTGTGAAGATCTGCTGCAATTTTCCCAGCACAAACCCTTGACCGGGGCTGCCAAGAATGAAGAAACAAAGACTGGCTGAAATTCCCTGGCACAACCCTCGACCAGGGCTGCCAAGGATGGAGAAGCAAGTACTTGCCATCAAATCCACTTGCAAGGATTGCCAAGGATGAAGATCTGCTGCAGTTTCCCCGGCACAAACCCTGAACCAGGGCTGCCAAAGATGGAGGCACATTGAAGCCTCTTTGGTGAAAGATCCACAGGAGGACCACCAAGATCAAGCTGAATCCCTGAGGACAACATGATGCAAGCAAGGTGAGACAAGCAGGAAGAGTAGGATGCAGGACAAAGATCAGAACCCTGTACTGTCCAGAACCAGAAAAACAACAAACCGGCGGATACGGATACACACTGACCACATCGGACTCGGCTATCGACGAATGACTGGCAGTGGCAGACGAGGCTTCTTCCAGGATGTTCTACTTCCAGGCTGACCAAACCACAAAGAAACCAGGAGCTGGCGGTCATGAGTCACACAGGGCGGTGTCGGTTTCGACCTACGGCGGGCAACAGGGAAGGGTGTTGCTGAGAAGTTCTTCGCCTGCTAGAGACTGCTTCAGTGAAGAATCAGCTGTGAACAACCCCACCAGGGGTGTTGCGCTAGAAGATTGAGTCTATGCACATTCAGTTGACAGTGAGAACACTGGTGAATACACTTTTCACTGTACCAAGGTGTTTAGTTGTTGCTGGGGCAATTTGCCAAGAGCAGGGGCAAATTGCTGGGCTCTGGGGCAATTGTTTTTTGCAGGGGCCATTTGCCAGGAACAATGGCAAATTGCTGGAATCCGGGGCAATTGTTCATAGCAGGGGCAAGTAGCCACAATCCTAGGGCAGTTGTTCATAGCAGGGCCAAAAAACCACAATCCTAGGGCAACTGTTTGCTGCAGGGGCAATTTATCAAGAGCAGGGGCAAGCTGCTGGAATCTGGGGCAGTTGTTTATAGCAGGGGCAAATAACCACATTCCTAGGGCAATTGTTCATTGCAGGGGCAATTTGCCAGGAGCAGGTGTAAAATGCTGGCATCCAGGGCAGTCGTTCATAGCAGGGGCAAATAACCACAATCCTAGTATAACACAATCCTGATACTTGGCAATCAACACAACATTTCAGATACTAGTCAATACGCAGTTTCATCAGATGACAGTCACTAGATGGCAGTTGTGTGCTAAGCACCTCTTTTTCTTACTGACCCTTCAAGAAAGTATACACTTGCAGGTTGCTAATGTTACTAAGGCCTGGCTACCCCTGCATGCCCTTAGCATGATGCCCTCTTTGACCCTGTCCTTCCTTATCTTCTTTGCCCTTGGGCCACACTATCTACTATGGGCCTTTCTGCTTTTGGCCCCTTGAATTACTTAGGGACTATTCCTCTGGGCCCTCTATACCAGTGGGCTTGCTTGGTTGCTTCCCGTTTAAATCTGTTGGGCCAGTGTTGCTGGGCCCCTTCCACTGGCTACTCAGCCTATGCTGCTGGGCTCTGTCCTCTACTGGGCCCCTTTAACCTGTGGTGGGCCTATCAACTGGGCCCCTTTAAATCTTCTGGGACTTACTCAGGGCCCCTTTAAATCTTCTGGGCCTGCCTTGCTGGGCCCCTTTTAACCATAAGGGACCTGTACTAGCCCTTTTTTAAGCCTGGGGTCTGTTTTGCCCCTTTAAGCCTGGGGCCTGTATTGCACCTTTAATGGCAGTGGGCCTGATCAGGGCCCTGTCACTCATGGGTTCAGCCCCACCCAGTTCCACCCACTTAATAAATATTGAAAGGGCCTCTATTATGCCTATACCTTCTGGCCCCTCTCTGGTCCATGATAGCGCTACAGTGCTAAATAAAATGAAACTTTTTCTTTTACTACTTTAGGCAGTCAGCAGTCTTCTAATGTGCTGCTGCTGTCTCACCAACCCGGGCTCAGGTGAGCTGTTGCTGAGAGGAGGGAGGTTCTGCTGGCAGAGGGAGGGACTGCTCGCAGGGAAGGCAGGCGATGCGGCAGACAGCAGGGGGCTTTAGAGGGCCAACGACGGCTTTGCCGACGAGATGTGTCTCTTCTCTGCCACACACGAGGGACCAAATCACTTGGGGAGCAAACAGAAAAAAACAAACAGGGCAACAGGAGCCCACTCCGGAGCGTTGAGGAGCCAGAGAAGTCGTCTTCTTTTTGGGATGACTGCCGGACTTGACCGCAGAACCAATCTGTTGCTCACAGGAACAGCAGTCTACTGTCTTCACTGGCTGGAGGAGAGGTACCACTGCAGAATCAACAGGACCGGCTTCAACACCTCAGGTAAGCCCAGGGTCCTTGTCGCACTTTCTAGGTCCTCTCACCTCCACAGCCCAGCACCAACAACCACCCCCAGAAAAAATGTCTCTCTCTCTCTCTCTCTCTCTCTCATTTAAAGGGTGCTCCGGGTTCTAGTTCTCGAACCCCGAGCCCGTGCCCAAAGCCAATGGCCTATAATTCAAATGGGCACCATGCACCATCCAGGGACAGCGGTCCCAGCGCATGGATCCCCTCTCTTGTGCTGCCTGCTCCTGGAAGGGGGGGCATAGAACGGAGCAGAGCAGGCAGCAGGGAAATGGGAGAAACTTTTTTTTTTTCCTTTGTCTTTCTTTCCTGGCCCTGCCTGGCCATAGTGAGGGGAGAAAACACTCACAGGGTCCCCTATTACTTCAACCCTGAGCCCACACTGACAACAGGGCACCCCAGGGCATGCTGAAAATAAATAAGCACCCCATTTCTGTAGTGCCCCCATACTTTGGGGCATTACATAGTATTCATAAAATACATGGTTTTCTGTTTCAGTGTTGAGTGTGACTTTCTTCCAAGAAGTCCTTTGTCCTCAAACATATTGTAATTAAAGTTTTCATAACATAATGTAGCCTCCCTTTGGAGGGCTTACCTGAAGTGTTCCAGTTTATCTCTATCTCTGGGTTGCCCCCTGGCAATTGTTTCTCTCCTGTCACCTGTCCAAGTCCTCCGCTGTTCCCCTTTTCCCCCTCAACAGCCTGGATGTAGTTTTAGCCCCGTTTGGGCTAAAATCCTTGGATGCGATTTGTCGCTGTTTATCTTGCACCTCAGAGCAAGTGGGGATCGCACATGTGCTAGAGAGCGCATGGATGTACCGACTGACAGAGTTGCAATCATTCGGGGAGTGAGTCAGTCAGTGCAGGGCACGATTGGTCAAAAGTGGATTAAAGTGAAAGGGCACTAAAGGGGTTATAATGACCTGGGGTAAATGTAAATAACAAGAGTGCGGTTTGGCTGCCTCAGAACTTTTGTTTGTGAACAATATGAGGACTGGCTTGGGGCTGACATTTTGTCGAAGCTTTGACCCCTACCAGCAGCCAGTTAGGTGACTAGGCACCAACAATTGAGCCAAATGACTTCTGGGAGAGGGAGTCTCGCTATTTCAGGCACCTAAAACATGATCCAATAAGAAATTAGGAAATACTGAATGCTATGGTTATTAATGATTGATTGGATTGAACAGTTAGTCAGGAGGTTGGATTCTCATGTGAAAACCCAAGTACTTTCTGGGTTTGCTTCAATCTATTTCTGGGCTCTTCTCAAGTCAAGAGGATTCTGTGTGTGTGGATTTGGACTGCCAGAGCCCTTGTTCAGGTCTTAGTTTGGGGACTGCCACTAAGGAAAAGGAACTTGAGAAGCAAAAGAGAGTGGGAGATAGGACTGACTGTGAAACTCCCCAGGTACTGTGAACTGTGTTATCTTAATTGGAGAAAATAGCTGTTGCAGAGACCCTGCACTGTGCCTGAAACTGAGCTGTTAGAGCTGTGCTGTCAGTTGGGGAGTTCAACCAGCTGCTGCAGAGAAACTGCTCTATGGATTGGGACTTTAATTAAAATATTTTGAGGCAAAGTGTCTCTGGAGTTGGGTGCTAGCTAGGTTGTATGAATCTGCTTTGTGGACTGACTGTAGTATCTGAGAGCTGTGTCCCAGCTGAAGCTATGTGGAAACTGCTTTTAGACAATTTCGACCTTGGAAGAATTGAAAGTGAGCATGGGCTTGCTTTGTCCTGACTCCTCTTCTGATTTCTATAGTCTGACTGCGTACTGAAACTATTGGTTAAAGGCTAGCACCCATGGAAAACCAGCACTGCTGAATATTTGGAAGAACTGCCTAGCTTCCAGGGACTCGCGGATTCAGTGCAGGGACTGCAGGGGGCTCCTACTGTTTGGGAGTCCTCACCCAAAGCCAGGGAGAGAAGTAGCTAACCTCTTCCAAGTGGGACCCACTGTTTCGAGAGGGCACCAGCACTTGCTGGGGTGCTAGGGCACCTACGACCCTTGTGGGGAAATGAGCTGTGGAGCCACTCCCAGGTCTGGGCCCTTCTGGGGCTGGTGTGGACTTGTCATTGAGCTCTGCAATGGGACAGAAGTGGCTGGAGGTGACAAGAGGTCAGATCTTCAATCAAGGGGACAAGCTGCAAGACCTTTAAGCAAGATTCAACCTGCCAAGGGACCAGACACCATCCTTCCTTCTGCCCACTGCTGCACTTGCTGAGCAGTGTGCCACACTCCAGGGCACCTGGTGATTACAAGTTTGGCGGCTGATAAGTTCTGCAAACTGTGAGTACCCAGAACCTGGCTCCTGGAAATATAACAAGGGAGTGTGAATTTAATCTAAACATTTCCCAAGCTTTCAGGGTCCAACAGCCGGCCAACCCACAGCAACATCCAGGCATGCAACTGGTGGGTACTCCAGGGACTCCTCAGGGTGTAACACTGGTACCAGTGGGAGTGGGCAGCCAGGGGATGGACTTGCCTATGGTCCCTTATGTTGCTGTTTACCAATTTGTCATTAACTTTCTCTTTCATTCCACAGCTAACCCTATTCCAGGTACCCCCTTTCCTAGCCCTTACCCCCAATAAAGCTGTGAGTTAATTGTTGGAATTGCTGTGTCCAGAGAATTTCATTGCATTTTGCCTTCTAGTAGGTTTATGGTGTTTGGTGGGGAAAGGTTGTTGGGAATCCAGTGTGCAGTGTGGATGGTCAGGGAGGTGGGTAGATGCAGTATCCCAGGGGGGCTGTATCAACCAGTCACCTGACCCACTTACAACTCACTCTGGGTGGCGGCACTGTGTTATTATTCATAACTTTAGGAAAGAACCTCCAATTGTCACTGTAGCAGGACCCAGGCCCCTTAATCTGTACAAGTGTCAGCAGGCAGGGGTAGTAACCCATTGACACACAGCGCCTGGGATACAATAACGACTGTATTCATACTTTTAACAGACCTGCAAACATGACAGTGATTTCAAGGACTTCTAGCAGTAACAAGGGAGAAAATATATATTCATCTTTTTATCAAAGAGCAATACCTAAGAGAAGCAATTCCATGATAACCTTATAGATGATAGGAAGTCATTTTATATTGTTTAATGTTCTACAGTTTTCTTTTCTATGTCAGTCATGTATTCTGATATGCTCTTGACAGTTTTTTGATAAATTAATGATCTAGTTTTGCAGTGCCTTCAAATCTATATATTACTCCCCATACAACATAAGACGTACAGCAAAGCCAGCAGACCAAGGCCATTAGGTCTAACCAGTCTGCTCATTTTGCAGGGCCTTCAGCATAAGCTATTGACCCTGCCCTCCCAATCCACCCTCCCCCTCTGTCGGCCCCTCCCTTGAGCCTTATTTTCCCGTTACCTCTATCCTAGCCCCTTTTGAAGCTGCTTACCATTTTCAATTAAACCACCTCCTCCAGAAGCACATTCCAACCCACCACAACCCTCTCTGTGAAAAAGTACCTCCTAGCCTCAGTCTTAAACATCCCCCCCAACTTGAGGCTGTATCCCCTCGTGTTTCATTTCCCTCTCAGCTTGAAAAGACCCTCCTTGTCTACCATATTATTGCTTTTAAATACTTGAAGGTCTCAATCATGTCATCTCCTTCCCTCCTGTCCTCCAGGGAGTTCATGTTCTGGGCCTCCAACCTCTCCTTGTACATCCTACTCTCCAGGCCCATGATCATCTTTATTGCCTTCCTTTAGACTGTCTCTTGCAGGCTTTGTACTTTTTAAAGTATGCCCACCAGTGCTGTACACTGTACTCCAGATGTAGCCTCACTAATGACATGTACAGGGGCAGTATTACCTCTTCTCCCCTGCTGCTGATCCCCCTGGCAATGCAGCCCAGCATTTTATTTGCCTTTGCTGCTGCTTTCCTACATTGCATGGAATGTTTCAGTTCACTAGTGACCATCACTCCCAGGTCCTTTTCCTCCTCTGATGCAGAGACTTGGGCTCCCCCTAGGCTGTACTAAGTCTTCAGGTTCTTGGCTCCAATGTACATAACTCTGCATTTATTTGCATTGAAGCCATGCTGCCAAAGCCCAAATCACCTCTCTAGATTTTGAAAATTCTCCTTTAGGTCTTGTATCCCTTCTACTGTGTCCACCCTCCCACAGAGCTTGTTGTCATCCACGAATAAGCACATTTTGCCCTGAATGCCATCCCCAGCTACTGTCCTTTCTCTTCATAGTTCCAAAAACATTCCATTACTTATGCCATTCCAGGCTGTTCCTCTGAATGGCCTATAACTGTGTAACTGATGTCCTAGCATGTTCAATAAGTATGAAAAAACAGAGCTGTATTTTCTGAGGCGATAGGAACTCAATGTACTTACAAAGGTAATAACAACTAAATTAAGTTAATAAAAAATGTACAGACATATCTGAATATGAGACATGCATTAAAAGAAAAATAAGATGGCACCTTAAGGTATAAACATTCTTTCCTATCAACTTCTTAATATACTATTATGTATGACTGTTGGTAATTCCTTAACAATCCTCACTGGAAGTGCTTAAAATTGTCATTAACTGCTGGTTTCTGTTAAAGTGTTATTGACTGACCTAGCAATCAAGGTTGTACTGAGCAAATATCTGATAATACAAATACTATATGACTGCTTAATCCAGCACTTTACACTTTCAGTTACGAGCCTACTGTTTAATAATTTGCTTAGCTGATTGTTTTATTCATGTGCAGAACTCATTAAAAAAAAAACAAGCTAAGTAGCACTGAACATTTTTTTCTGGAAGGAATTAGCCAGATTTCTACTGTTCCATGGTCAGAAAACAAAACAATGTCTTGCATGTTGTTTCATGTTTTTAATGCCTTCCAGTTAGATATTAATACACAGCCCTTGAAAAGTGTCTTTCTTATGCTTGTTATTTAGATGAGTTCTAGTGGGCATACTAAGAATGGTTAGTTGATGGCAAATGATTCCAGATTGATTTCTTTTGTAAAACCATTTAGAGTCAATTGATTGAGGGGTACAGCCCTAATGGTAAGCTACAGCATCAATCAGAGAGGGACATGACAGTGCATGATAAACAAAAATTATGAGGTATTGCTTTGCTGATTTAGTTTTGTTTGTTTTATTTTGTATGCTAATGCCAGCTAAATCATTGAGGCATTTAACCTTGTAATGCTGTGTGTGCTCTGAAAGTTTTGTAAATCATTATACCGTAATTCAGGATAGAGCTGGGAAGGATAGAAACATAGAAACATAGACTTTGATGGCAGATAAGGACCAATTGGCCCACCCAGTCTGCCCATTTCCCTACCTACTGGATAAACTGCAGATTCTAGTTAACCAACAGCCTACTTCCTGCAACCCCCCACTATAATTGCCTTGTGTCTGTCCCATGCATGTTTGAATTCCCCAACTGTTTTAGACTCAACGACCTCCTCAGGAAGGCTGTTCCATGTATCCACCACTCTCCATGAAAAAAATGTCCTCACATTACCCTTGCGCCCCTCTATCTTTAAATTGTGCCCTTGTTCTTACTTACATCTCTTTTTCTGAAAGATGCCACCTCCTGGACTTTGTTGATTCCCTTGAGGTACTTGAACATTTCTATCATGTCCCCCCTGTCCCTCCTTTTATCAAGAGTATACATATTAAGCTCTCTCAGTCTCTCTTCATATGGTTTCTGCTGCAGACCCTGCACCATTTTAGTTGCCCTCCTCTGGACTGCTTCCATCCTGTCTATGTCCTTGCGTAGATGAGGTCTCCAAAACTGCACACAGTACTCCAGATGGGGTCTCACCAACTGTCTGTATAAAGGCATAACCACTTCCCTTTTTCTACTTGTGATGCCCCTTCCTATGCATCCCAGTATCCCCCTGGCTCTCCTTACTGACTTTTCACATTGCTTACCCACCTTTAGGTCATCTGATATGACTACCCCCAGGTCCCTTTCCATTTTTGTTGTGGTTAGTACCTCCCCTGCTATTGTGTACTCTTCTCCTGGGTTTTGTTTCCCAAGTGCATTACTTTGCACTTCTTTGCATTGAATCTAAGTTGCCATATGTCTGACCATTCCTCCAACCTTGCCAAGTCCCTTCTCATCTTTTCTACCCCCTCTTGTGTATCAACTCTGTTACAGATCTTTGTGTCATCTGCAAAGAGGCATACCTTTCCCTCCAGACCCTCTGCAATGTCACCTATAAAGATGTTAAAGAGGACTGGACCCAGTACTGAGCGCTGAGGTACTCCACCAGTAACCCCCCCTTTCTTCGGAATGTGTTCCATTCATTATTACCTTCTGTGTCCTGTTGTGCAGTCAGTTTGCTACCCAGACTACCACCCTGGGACCCACTCCCAGGCTGGCTAACTTGATTATTAATCTTTTGTGCAGGACTGTGTCAAATGCCTTGCTAAAGTCTAGGTAGGCCATATCCACAGACCCTCCCTGGTCTATTACTTTGGTCACCCAGTCAAAGAAATCAATTAGATTCATCTGACATGACCTTCCTGCTGTAAATCCATACTGCTTTGGGTCCTGTGCCCCGCTGGCCTCTAAGTACTCAACAATTCTTTCTTTCAGAAGTGATTCCATCATTTTCCCTACCACTGAGGTCAAACTTACAAGTCTGTAGTTTTCTGCTTCTGCCTTGCTCCCACTTTTGTGAAGGGGAATCACATCTGCCCTCCTCCAGTCCTCAGGTACCGCCCCATCCTGCCATGATTTGTTAAAAAGCGTGGTCAGTGGTGTCACTAGGTCCTCCCTTAGTTCTTTTAGGATTCTGGGGTGAATCCCGTCAGGCCCCATTGCTTTGTCCACCTTGAGTTTTAAGAGTTCTTTCAGGACTCTTTCTTCTGTGAATGGACTGGTGTCAACCCCCCTACCCAGAGTGCTTCTATTGTTGGATTGATGGGATTGATGACTCAGTGGCACTAAGAACATGGGGTTGCCTGGGGCACTGGTGACCAGGGGTTCCTGTCCTGGCCAAGAGTATGTCAGAGATTTCTGTTTTGTACACACTCTTTCCAACTGCTGCCCCATTACAAAACAATCCATGTTTATTGTCAGATTACTCCTCTTACCTCTAAAACAGATTGCACAAATATCTACATCCTAAACAATAGAAGTTTAAACAGACAGAAACAGTACTGAGTGGCCTTCACTAATTCAAATACTCAAGATTCGATTGATAATGGTAACAAAAAGGCATATGGTTTTGAATAGGTAGTCAAAAAAACTGCATGCAATGTGTATGATGAGTACAGTATGCCTGCCTACACCCTTGGTCCTCGCTTAGGAGATCAGGAGCGGAGCAGAGCAGTAGAATGAGGTGTTTTGCCTCCACCCAAATGCATGCTTCTTCCAAGGAGGGCAAACTGTGGATCCTGTTTCCAGATTACCCTCGGTGACCCAGCACTGGTATGTCAGAGCAAGACAGGGATGCATTCTGTGGGTAGGGATGCTGCTGGGTTGTCCTGATGTCAGGAGGGACGTCTTGGCTGCTTCCACCCAGCAGCATCAGAGGAGGAAGAAAGCAGAAACAAGGAGCATGGATAGGGCAGATAAAACCACCACACCTTCCTTTTCCCATGCCCAGGTGGGGGGGAGGGCTCACTACCAGAGACTGTCCCCTCCAGCTGAATACATCTTTGGGTAACCTACATGGAAAGGGAGATGCTCATCCAACAAGGGAGGCACATTCCCTGGGGTTGAGAACAAGGAGCACAGCAGGGAGCAAGCAAGGCTCCTTCCAGAGGTGTAGGTCCCAGGTACGCAGTCTGTGAAAGGAGGTCTCAGCTGCTCAGGTAGGTATTGGGGTGCACAAGTTTTAAGCCAAAAACAAATTGTCCAGGAGAACCTCTGAGGGCTTGGAAACGTTCTGATGCAAATCCAAGCCTCATCAGAACCTGTGTTTGTTTTTTTGGTTTTTTTTAAATAAAAAACAAGTTTTTTTTATGACAATGTGCTCTATTCATGATGCAGGCCCAAGCAGCTCTGCAACATTATATTACTCTGTGAACAAGACTTACAGACATATAACAAGGACCTGGGCAACTTCCTTGCATGCATGTTAAGCTACTAAATGTGCAGGTTGAGGAGGTGTTTTTGGGGCCAAGCTGGCCCGAGATACCAACTATTCAGCTGGAAGCCCAGATCTGGCCTTGGAGTGGTGGGGGTTAGTGTGAGCTAGTGATTAGGGCAGAGGCTTGGAAACCAGATGACACAGGTTCTAATATCACACAAGCTACTTACTCATTATTTGACATTGAGCAAGTTAGTTAACCTGTCTACACTTCAGTCCCTGCCAGCAGAAACACATTTTTAAAGCAGAATCCTACTGAAAATGAGATCTGTATCCTGGTTGGGTGATCCTGAGTAAAAACAATTGTTTGAAATAAATGGGCCCCTAGTCTGCACAAGTACAGGTTTGTAGGATTCCACAGGTCAGTTGTATCACCTTAGGTGGGGAAACGTGATATTATGCAATATCCAACCTCATGGATTCTGCCCATTACATCATTTTCAGATATGGGGGGGTGCAACAGTAAAAGGAACCCACAGCAGTGCAAGGGAGAATGGTGCCAGAGGGTATGCAAAGGATTTACTTCCTGGAAACATACAGCAGAACCATAGATTTTGTTGGCAGAAAAGAACCACAAGGTCCATCCAGTCTGCCTTAATACTACCTACCCTATGTGATGGCAAGGGCCCTCAGCTTCCCCAACCCTCTCTGGTTAATTTTTCCTTTTAATGAAATCCACGTACCTTTCCACACAAGTGTGAATCCTGTCACTTTCTCTGTCTCCACCACCTCTATAGGCAACCTGTTTAATCTATCACCCTTTCCATGAAGAAATGTTTCCTCACCTGCCTTTTGATACTTCTCCCCACTAACTTCATTGTGTTCCCTATTGTAACCACATTTGTGCACAACCTAAAAAGCTCCCCACACTCCACACTGTTTATCCTCCAGAGGCATTTAAAGGTCTCAGTCATGTTCCCCCGGCTCTCCTATTCTGTAGGTAGTACATGTTGTGGCCTTTCAGCCTTTCCTCATAGTGTTTTCCCTACTGCCCCCTATCAACATGGTTGCCCTCCTCTACACAGCCTCCATCCTGCTCACAGCCTCCACACTTCAGAGTCACCCCTAGCATACATTGCACCTTCAACCCAGCAGCTAGAAATCACACACAGATGGCTTCTTGTATGCCACATATCACCACCCCTGCATGCCACCCAGCTTGTCTGACAGCATAGAAGCACAGAAGGAGCTGAAGGACAGAGTGGCCATAGGAATCCAGCTGGTGGGAGGGGTATATGCTGTAGGGGGCTGCTAGGACATTTGTGTTGCTTTTTAGCTTGACAGAATCTTCAGTAAGGGCTGTGTAAATGCAGCACAAAGGCTGTCTCATTGTCCGTCTCTCTCTCTCTCTCTCTCTCTCTCTCCCTCCCTCTCTCATTAGAGCCCACTCACATCTCAATTCAATTACTAGGGATGCATTATCAAGCAGACTGTTGAGGAACAAAATCATCATATGCCAGTTGGCAAACAATAATAACATTTGTCATCTTTAAATACAGAAACCATTATCCTGGATTTGCCATTGTTGTACTAACACTAGTATAGCCAATAATACAGTATTGTAACCTACTGTGCCATAAAATGAGGATTTCACCACTAGTAAACACATGCAAATTTTATGTTCAACTGCAGATTCCACAAATTGCTGCATGATCTTGGACTAAACAATGTGTACATTTTCAGAGAAAACATTAGGTTGGTTGTTATGCTTAAAGAGCATACTGTATGTAACCCCACTGCCATTGCAGGGAGATTACTAAAGATGCCCTTATAAGACAAAGGCGCACACTTACTGGGGCCGCGCATGCACGATTAGGATTTCTCACGCCTATCAGGCATGAGGGGGAGTTGTCAGTTAGGGGAGAGAGAGTTCAAGAGGGGAGGAAGAAGCTTCGCGGTGGTTTTGTGGCAGCGGGTGGCCCAGCATGTGAAGACCAGCGAGGCCTGGGAACGAGGGGGCTGTCAGCCCCTCTGCTCGAAGTCTGGCAGCAGAAGCATCTTACCACCCACTGGTGGGGCAGGAATGAAGGGGAAGCAGCAGCAAAAAGATGTTTAAAGGAGAGAGGGCATCTCCTCAGCCAGTCTGGAGAAGAAGGTGGTTGCCATAGGGACCCAGACATTCAGGTGGCAGCTAGATTGACTGGAGGGGTATGAAGTGGCAGTTCCAATCCTTTGTGTTTCCTCTGTCCACCAGTTAAAGGCTGCTCTAATCATTGGTATCTCCTGCTATGTGCTGCTGGAAGGTAGGCCCCCTCCCCGAGTTCCTCCTGTCTTGGTCCGGCAGCAGGGAAGCCTAGATGTAAGGACATGCTTGGAGTTAAATTAAGAATTGGGTCCAGCCCATCCCCGTTAAAGAAATGAGCTACAGGGACAGTAAAGAAAATGTAACTCGCCCCCACCGGCAGGGAAAGCAGCAAAAGGCTCTCAGGGAAAGTAAAGTGTGAAGTAATTTTCCTCAACCTCTACCTAGAAAAGGGAAAAGCAGTAAAGGAAGCGTGTCAGCACATTTATTTGGGACAGTTGAAAAAGAAAGAATCCAGGACCTCATTTGGGTCAATATATACAGTCAGAGCAGAGCCCCCTGGCTAGAAAGTGACTTGTAGGCTGGAGGTTCAAATCCCCCAGTCTCTTGAAGTGTTTTGCCACGGTTGATAGTCATAGAAATGGAGGAAAATGTATGTAAAGTGCACTAACTGTAAATATGTTACCTCAAGGAAAAGGTGGCTTGAGCTTTTTGAAATAAAATGATTGCTTGTTGCATCATAAGTTGTGTGGATCTCTGATGTACAAAAATGTATTGCATGCCTTGTGGTGTCTCCTAATACACTGTTTTCCAGGACTGAAATCACCCATTGGACCCGAACTTCCTGAAGGTATGGAAGGATGCTTAGGCTGTGTTGGTGGTCTCCAGCCCCCAAGAAATCAAACCCCCCTTGACTAAAGGTTAGTAACCTCCTTGACTGTTAAAATAATAATAATAATAAACTTTATTTATATTGCGCCTTTCCAAAACCAAGGCGCATTCCAAAAAGATTAAATACAAACATAACAAACAGACAATAATATAAAAACTGTTAAGAACAAGTACCAAACATTAATCAAGGCCATATGACTTATTCCATAAGAAGGATTTAAGCGCCTGTTTAAAGCTCCCCACGGTTGAACACTCCCTTAACCGACGTGGTAGAGAATTCCAAAGGGTTGGTGCCGCGAACATAAGAGCCCGGGCATCAGCTGATTTCAGTATGACTCTAGGGATCTCTAGCAACCCCTCATTGGCTGAGCGGAGCGACCTCACCAGGAGGTAAGGAGTCAGGAGATCTTTCAGGTAGTCAGGGCCCAGATCATGTAGGGCTTTAAAAGTCAGTAATCCAACTTTGAAGGTGATCCGCCACTGAACTGGTAGCCAGTGCAGATCCCGCAGCACCGGAGTAATATGTGATGTTCTAGGAGTACCTGTAAGTACTCGAGCTGTGGAATTCTGCACCAGCTGAAGGCAGCGGATATCAACTCCCGGAAGCCCAAGGTAAAGCGAATTGCAGTAGTCCAGGCGTGAGGTCACAAAGGCATGGATCAAAGTTGGCAGATCGCTGGACGGAACGAGGTGCTTGATTCTGGCAATGTTTCTCAGATGATAAAATGAAGATTTTACCACTGCTGACACTTGAGATCTTAAGGTCAGCCCATCATCTAAGATCACCCCCAGATCTCGCACCCATTCAGAGACCAGTAACTCGACATCCCCACAAAACACTCCAGAAGGGGAGACGGCCACAGGACCCCCTATCCGGCGATCCGGATCCAAAACTAACACCTCAGTCTTCCCAGAATTCAACTTCAACCAGCTTGACCTCATCCAATCCTGGATTTCCTCCAGACAGCTATTAAATACCAAGATAGCTCCTTCCTGGTCGAGTGCGAAGGACAGGTACAGTTGAGTATCATCTGCATAACAGTGAAAACTCAACCCGTACTGTCTCACAATGTCTCCGAGGGGAAGCATGTACACCGCAAACAACATGGGGGACAATATAGAGCCCTAAGGGATCCCACAAAAGAGCGATAAGGGATCAGAGGAAAAAAACCCTGACACCACCCTCTGAGATCTTCCGGTGAGGTATGATGTGAACCATCTGAGCACAACCCCAGAGAGTCCACAAATACATCTCAGGCGCTCCAAAAGAACCCCATGGTTGATGGTGTCAAATGCTGAAGATAGATCCAATTACGCCAGGATAGACCATTTTCTCTAGTCTCTCGCCATCAGGAGATCATTGAGCACCCGAACCAGTGCAGTCTCGGTACTATGCCTCTTACGGAAACCTGATTGGAGAGGTTCGTAGATGCTATGAATGGTCAAGTGGTTCTCCAATTGGGCTGCTACCACCTTCTCGATTACCTTCCCTGCAAAGGGAAGGTTTGAGATAGGTCTGTAGTTAGCCAGACATTCTGGATCCAAAGATGGTTTCTTCAACAAGGGTGTCACCACTGCCTCTTTGAAGGACAGGGGATATACACCCGAGTCAAGAGAGGACCAGACTATCTGTGCTAGAGCCAGTAGAATTTATTCTCCACACCCTAAGAGAAGGGGTGTGGGACCTGGATCTAAACTACAGGAGGTAGGATGCAACCCCTGGATAATCCGCATAACATCCACGATTTCCAGGCGGTCGAAGGTACTCCAGGAAAACAGAGGGATAGTGACCCTGTCCTGGACATCCGCAACTAGCATAGAATGTGCCAAACCGATGTCTGCCCTAATGTCGGCCACCTTATCCGTGAAGAACCAAGCAATCTCATCACTCTGTGATTGTGACAATGCCCTACGGAGTTGTAGACAGGTTGGGATGCACAATCTGTCCGTGGTTCTGAAAAGCTGAACAGGTCGGTTCTGCACGGCAGAAATTTCCCCAGACAGGAACTCTGCCTTCTTATGAGAGATTTCTGACTGGTAGAATTGATAATGTTCTAACAGTCTAAGGCGATCGGCATCCAGGCCAGACCTCCGCCAGCAATATTCTAACCTCGCTCAATTCATCATACTCCCTCAGAACCCCATCAAACCATGGGGTTCGAGGTCGAGGGAGAGAGGACGCACATCGAACTGTAGCAATAGAATCCAGGGCAGAGGTAATGGCAGTATTATAAGCCACAACCAATGCCTCTGGATCATTGCTTTGCACAGGAAGCTCTGATAGGTCAAGAACCGCCACAAGGCCATTAGAGGAAACATTCCGCAAGGGGTGGAACTTGACCATCTCCACAGGGGTCGGCCTACAAGGTGGGGGCACAAAAATTGAATCTCACGGTGTAGTGATCTGACCAACTGACTGGTTCCACCCCCACATCAGAAGCCTCGATCCCCAGGAGGAAGACCAAGTCAAGAGAATGGCCAGCTTTATGAGTAGCCATGGTAACTACCTGTGTTAGGCCCAGTGAATCCATTAACTGGAGGAAGTATCCAAATTGCGAGAGTTCATCGTCGATCCATGCATTAAAGTCACCCAGGACCATCAGCCTGGGGGACTCAAATGTCAGGTCGACAATGAAGTCTGCTACTTCCTTAAGGAATTGCTTCTCATCTCCTGGTGGACGGTAGATGAGAGCAATTCAATAGCCCACATCTGCTACAATGGCACATTCAAAAGAAGAGGTCTCCTCAACTGGTACACTGGTGAGATCCAATTTGGTCTTAAAGCAGACTGCAACCCCACCCCCTCCGCCCCCCAGTCCAACCTTGGGCGATGTATCACCGTATACCCGGCTGGAACTACGGCCTCCAATATTGGTCCCGCATTATTGTCCAGCCAGGTCTCGTGATGCATGCCAGGTCCGTTGAGGCAACAAGATCTGAGATTATTGCCGTCTTGTTCCAGACGGACCTGGCATTGCACAACATCGCCTGGGTTGGACAGGACTCCTGGATTGCCCTGACCACCTGCCCATCACTAAAGATGGTTCCCTTGGGTATGGGGACCAAACAGGATGGCCCACACTCTAGGCTTCACTTCACCCCAGGGCATCTCCTGGGCTTAGTCACCCTAATGGGAGCGCTCCGCTTATCTCGCCTCCACTGTTCACCCCCCACCCCTCCTGTGGGCAATACCTAAAGCCCGACAGTGTTGGTAGATAGAAAAAGCCAGAGGGGGCTTATAAAAGGGGCGGAGGGAGTGGAGAGCAGAGGCTGAGTAGCGTACGACCAGGGGGGAGTCACAGAATGCCACATTTCAAACAGAGCAAATCCTCAAAGCGATAAAAATGGATAAAAAGAGTTCCTTATAAAATTCAAACAAGCTAACTAACAACCTTAACTAAACAAATTAGAAAAACCCCAAAACACAACCAAATCTTTACTTGCCCCACCCCCACCCAACTAACTAATCAAACCAACTTCAAACAACTAAGTTACTAAAATATGTAACTTAAACAATTAAAAACCTAACCTACCTAACACATAAAATAGATAAGTAAATAAAATAAGCCCACCGGTCCTCTCACAACCTGGGCTACTTAGCAACACAACAAGACAAAACTAAAAATAAAATTATAAAAATATTCAAAATAATTCAAAATAATAATTTCCCCTCAGAGAAATCTCTCACAGAACTCTGCAATGGGGAAATTTCACTTATAAAATTAAAAAGGGCTAAAATCTGAGAGTCACATATTCATAATGATCACAAATTCAACAGAGCACAGGGTCGGCCAGTAGGTAGTTCACCCCTCTCACGGGTGGAAAACCAGTTCAAAGAAGTAACGTGTTGCAGACCGCTCTCGTCAAACTCAGAATGAGTCCAGGAGCTTATATCTTATATCTTGTTATCAGCTAGAAGCAGTTTGACCAGTGGGGTCGGATCCCTTCCCTCCTTCTCTGAGACATTATTCCACCAAACCCCTAGACGCGAGGAGTGGGGTCAACCAAATGCCAGCTCGTAGGTCAAATGCCTGTAAATATTTTATCTGCCCACTAAAATCCAATGTCCGGGCAGGACATTTCAACTGTAGCGCCTGTGTATAGCCCCTCTATGCATACCAGTGCAGGAGTAGAGAGGATAAGGGTTACATGTATATATGTATTAAAATCATATATTTGCAGCATCTGTAAATAACTTTAATGTTTTCAGGGGCTGGGGCTTTCTCTCAGTCAGGGCTAGAATTAATTTTGTGTTGTTGGCGGTCCAAAAGACAGGTGCAATATTCATTTTGACTGGCCCACAGAATGTGTACCTGTCCTGTTAGTTTTTGTTTATTAAGTTTACATTTCTGTTTTCGAACACCGGCTAATGATAACTAGTGTTCCCCTGGTTGGTACAGTGCCCTAAAAAGAGGGCTTAAGTATTAATACTGACCATTGTAAGGTCGCTTTAATATGACTGCAAGATGGTGGCAATGCTGTGCTGACCAGCATGTCAGTAGTGAGAGTGCAGTAACTGGTTTTGTTTTCTGCATTATTTTATTTGTTTTATTATTTTGTATTTGTTTTGTGTTGTGTGTTAGTGTGATTTTGTTACTGGATTGTTTCAGTCATAGTCTGGGATTGAATATAAAAGACTAAGATGCACTTATCAGTTTCGGCATCTTGTTTCATCACTGTCTTAAAACTTTTATTCTCTTACTGTTGGGATCCATTGCCCTGCACTTGAATTCAACTGGAGTATCTGTTCCTGGATGGTCCTAGCGCTGGGAGCCAAGCAGATAGCACGGGAATCTGGGTTGAGAAAAGGCAGAGTTTGAAGTGGCTGAAGCTTGTGATTCTTTGCTCCAGGATGTGAGGAGAAGAGTACTGGAGTGACCTGGTGGCAGATGTTGTGTAGCGAGGAGAGCTCCATCCTTGTCCCAGTCCTCGACCTGGTGGTGTGCCAGGTATGCTGGAGCTGGTGCCAGTGGTGAATGCACTCAAGGCACTTCTGTTCCGCTATGCGGTGGCTGGTGAGCAGCCGCAGCAGTGGTAGGGTCCTGGAAGAGGTTCAGGATCCGGGTGGGGCCTCACGAGGGTCAATAACTCCAACTCCCGAAAAGGTGTCCATTCGCTCAAATACATCTTGAGTGGAGATTTGTCCTTGAAGTCCTTGGTTAAAGGGGACTGTTTGCTTCAGTGGATCCATTTTCTGTATCTCCTTCTGGATTTGTGTGACGGAGGACAAAAACAGCTTTGAGGCAGGAATTCAGCCTATCATTGAGGTGTGAGTGTTCTGTACCCATTCAACTGCAGGGTTTTGTACACAAACTGCTATTCTGGGAGATGAGATTTTTCTGGGATATGAGTCCACTCTGTAAAACAGTGGGACAGCAGTAATTGATTTTGGCTTCGCATGGTGGTGAGAGCCCATAATTAGACTGATCAGTGACACTGTTGTTTCCTAGGAGGTGTGAGCCCCCGGGTACATTTGTTAAATTTTATTCATAACTGTAAACCTCTCAACCTTGGAAGTGGGAGTTTTGAGGGTCTGAAGGGAGTCAAGACTTTGTCCTAGGTAGTGGGAGCCCTATGGACTCATTATAGCATATGAACTTTCAGACTGGACTTTTTCTGTAAACTCATTTTACTTGTTTCTACTGGCTCACATTTGCTGCTATATGTTTAGTTAACTGGGAATTAGTTGGTTGAATTCTGGGGTTGTATTTTTTGTCAAACCATGGTGGTGGTTTGTTTGTTTGTTTGTTTATGTGTGTGTTTGTTCTTTATTTCGTTTGTTGTTTACTGGGTCACTGCCGTTCATTTTTTAGGAAGCAGTTATGTGTTGGCAGCTATCTTCAGTGGGCCGGCGTTACTCCCCCTCCAGGTTGAAGGGCCCGCACCCCTGTGACTGCCCTCCACTTCCCTTTGAGGTCTATAGGCAGTGTAAGGCCTTGGGGATAGCTCAGAGGTGTCGGGGTAGCACGGGCCCCAGGCCTGGAGGGGGGCAGAGTGGGGGGGTGGATTGGGGTTGTGGGTACTAGGAGGTGCCCTGGGTGTAAAGGATCCAGGAAAGGGATCCTCCCTCTCTGGTTCCCACACCCAAGAGCTCCACATTGAGTGGGCATATGACGCGCTCTCCCATGGCCACTCATCCGACCCAGGCAGTGTTGTGCAATGCCAGGTCGATTAGGAACAAGACAGCAATTATTGCTGATCTTGTTGGAACATCTGACCTGGCTTGCATCACTGATACCTGGCTGGACAAAAATGCTGGCCCCATTTTGGAGGCACCAGTGCTGGCTGGGTATTCGGTGATACACCGCCTGAGATTGGATCACAGGGGCAGGGGTGTAGCCATCTGTTTTAAGACGGAGCTGAACCTTGTAGATGTGCCAGTGGGGACCACCAGATCCTTTGAGTGTATCATGGGTGAAGGTGTGGGTTGCAGGATACATCTCATCTACTATCCACCTGGAGATGAGAAAGAATTCCTGCAGGAAGTCACGGACTTTGTTGTCGACGTGGTGTTGGAGTCCCCCAGGTGGTTGGTCCTGCGGGACTTCAATGCCTGGGTCAACAACAGACTCTTGCATTTTGGGCAAGACTTCTTCTAACTGATGATTTTGTTGGGCTTTAGACAGGTGGTTAACTCTGCCACCCATAATTGTGGTCACTCTCTGGACCTGGTGTTCCTCCTTGGGATAGAGATCCCTGATTTGGTGATGGAACCAGTCGGCTGGTCTGACTGTCACACTATAGGGTTCAGTTTCTTGGCTCCTGCAATAGAATGCCCCTGTGAAGATGGTCCAGTACCACCCTTTAAGGGGTGTATTCCCCGCTGGTCTAATGGCGGTGCTGCACCTATCGAGTAGGCCATCGGGATGTATGGAGCCAGGTGGCCTACTGCTGCACTATAACAGTGCAGTACTGGGGGCCCTGATCTCCATTGCTTCTGTTCGTGTTCACCCACTCACTCTTCATCCTCAGTCCTCTTGGTTCAATGGGACCTTGAAGGAGTTGAGTGGGGTGAAGGCTGGAGCATTGCTGGTGGAAATCCGGCTTGGAGGATGACAAACTTAGATTGATGGCCCATTATAGGGACTGTCAATCGGCCGTCTCCCATAAGAAGACAGAGTTCCTGTCCAGGGAGATTGCCACTGCAAGGAATTGACCAGCTCAGCTCTTCCAAACTGTGGACAGGTTGTGCAATCCAACCTGCCTTCAGAATTGGAGAACCTTTTCGCAAGTTAAGTGTGAGGAGTTCGCTCAATTTTTTGCAGATAAGGTTGCTCCATCAAATCGGAGGTTTGGTCAGTACGCTCCAATGAGCAGAGTGGCAGTCAGTGGGTGGTCACTAGCACCCATTTTGTCTGGTCTGACTTTGACTGGCTGGTGATCACTGATATTGTGAAGATTGTCCATAGTATGCAACCAACATTTAGAAGCAGCAGCTAGCAGCTGAAGGGGAGCTAGTATTTACTTCTGCTTCAGCTTTTAGAAACAACAGCTAGCAACTGAAAAGGAGCTAGCATTTATTTATTTTTTTTACACTTTCTTTATGCGCCCCCTCTGACGGGCATCCTTCTGGGGTGCTCACGTGGCGAGGATGGCTACTCCCTGCCTGAACCCTAGACCCACACTCTGATCTCCCCCGTCAACCAGGCAGACTCTAGCGCCTCGGATCACCCCCCGGGCCGGGCCCACTCTCCCTAGCGGCCTTATCTGTGATTAGAGAGAGCCCTACCTGGATCGACAGGTTGGCCTGGAGATCATCGTGGTGGAAGTGGGCCGGCAATGGGATGTGCATCCTGCCCTGGAGCCCCCATCATCTCCATGCCATCAGGAGGGATTTTCCTTGTTGTGAGCTTCCCCCAGGGAGTGCGACATGCAATGACGTCTGCGCATGGCTGCCCTGCTGACGTCTGCCGCACTCCTTCCCCTCTACTGATCAGCTGGCATGCCTGTAGTACTCTCAGTTTCCACCAGGAGTCACTAGGCAGCCGAGCTAGCCCCGAAACCCTCCCCAGAGAGAGGAGAGCAGTCCTCCGGACGTTCAAGCCTCTCTCTCCCCTGCCGACCCCCGGTGGTCCAGGCTCATTCCCGAACCCGGGTCACCGGCGTGGCGCGAGATGTGGCGTCCAGCGCCTCAACCCTCAGTGCTACCAGTCCGGCCTAGCATTTACTTTTAAAAGCACCTCATTTTGGCGAGGGAAGCTAGCAACTAAAAGGGAGCTGGCATTTGCTTTTAAGAGTACCTTATTTTAGAGAGGAAGAGGGGACTCAGCTAAATCCCTCCCCTTCCCCATCACTTAACTGTTAAATGCTAAAGGGTGGTAATAGTACTACCTACCCTCCCAACCATCCAGGGTCTTTCTACACGTATAGAATCCAAGGGAACTTCCTGCAGGGCTCCCAAGGGAAGACACCAGTGAGAACAGGAAGAGAGGACAGAGAAGACACAGTGAAGTGAGAAAGAAAGAAACAGTGACACCTACAGGCCAGGAGGAAAACAGGCATGGACATCCAGATCTGCCAGAGCTGTGGAGGGCTGGTAGCAAGGCAGACACTCTGGAGACTGGGGTGCCCCTTCTGCAGGACATTTGAGGAACTATGGAGGGAGCTATGGCAGGCAAGAGAAGAGATCACAAGGTCGCAGAGGAGACCGGATTGGGACACCACCACCCCCCCTTACTACCCCCAAAGGCCCACGGGTCTTGGGGATGGAGGGTGGTGGGAGGAGGCAGTGGGCACCTAGAGCTAAGATGAGGCACCGCCAGCCACACGCTATCCACATGCAGAATCATTTTCCCCCAGCCAGGGGACAGAAACCAAGTGGGGAAGAAGGAAGAATCGAGCAGGACAAACCTGATTCAAGAAAGCAGGAAGAAGGTACAAGAAAGGAGAAGAAGAATATACAGAGCAACAGGAGAATTCTGGTCGTGGGAGACTCTATGTTGCATGGAGTGGAGGCACAGTCCATCAATGCAAAGGGAGCTGAAATCACAGTGAAATGCATGTCAGGAGCATCTGCAAGGAGAGCTAAGAACAGAGTAGGACAGCTGGTGAGAAGAGATCAGGATTTTGCGGCGATCGTTGTTCACCTTGGGACAAATGACATAGCAAATAGGACTGGGGAAGAAGCCAAGACAGACGAGAAGACACTAGGGGAGAACCTAAAGGAGTACACAACACACCTGGCCTTCTCAGAAGTGTTGCCAGTTTGGAGGAAGGGTGGAAGTGAGGACAAGATCAGGAACGAAGAGATCAGGGAATTCAACCGGTGGCTCCAGGGATGGTGTGCAGACAATGGGATGCACTACATTGGAGATTGGAGGACCTTCTGGGACAGGAAGCTCTTCAAGCATGATGGTCTGCATCTCACTGGAGAAGGAGCGAGAGCACTAAGGCAGAAGTTGGAGGTCTTCATGGAGGGTTTAAACTGAGAGGTCTCCAGCACAGAGAAGAAATGAGGATGCAGCAGAAAGATATGAAGGTAAGGGGATCAGCGAATGGAAGGGAACCCCCCAATATCAGACTAAAGGAAACAGGCATGGCCATGAGCAAGGAGTGGCCATAGGTAAAAAAGGAGGAACCTCATGTAAAGTACAGGAGGGGCAGACACAGAATAAGGGGGATGGTACTGGAGTTATAGCAGAGGGGGAGGCTGTGATTGGAAGGCTATGTGCACCAATGCCCACAGTCTGGGTAACAAAATCCCGGAATTTGTGGCATTAATGCCTTCCAAAGACCTGGACATCATGGCAGTCACAGAGACATGGTGCAATATCAACCATGCCTGGGAGCTAGCCATTCCAGGATACACGCTGCACAGACGGGACAGGGAAGGCAAGAAGGGGGGGATGGCACTGTACATCAGGGAAGGGATAAAAGTGACGGTCCCACAAGACAAGGGGGAAAAAGCAGAGGCACTGTGGGTAACCCTGGAAGTGGGAAGGGGAACAGTACTTAGAACGGGAGTGATATACAGGCTCCCAGGGCAGCCAGAGGATGTAGACAGAGAACTGCTGGAGACTATAGAGAACATGGCAACAAAGGGTGAATTGCTGCTGATGGGTGACTTCAACTTGCCAGATGTGGACTGGAGCATCCTGGCGGCAGCCTCAGTCAGGAGTAAGTTTAAGTTCAAGTTTATTGCAGGAAAAACTCTGTTGAGCAAGCTCATTCATCATCATCATCAAATCTTTATTTATTCAGGCGAGCATCATTGAGCAAGGCTCATTTACAAGATGGACCTGATAAGGTCAAGGTTCAACAATTGATACACAACAGGTACATCATACACTTATATAAAACAGTTATACATACAGGGGAAAAAAACATTTATAAACACAGTGATGTACAGTAAAATTCACATGATAAAGTGGGTTATAGGAAAGTTGAGCTAATATTTACAGTATATACAGTGTATACATATCCCAGTGGAGGGGCCATGGCAAACACACAGCATAATGTAATACTAGGATGGTGGAAGGTATTACTGTTGCCATAAGATTGGGTGTCTGCCTGGGAGGGAGAACTGAAGAACAAAGATTATGCCATATATGGTGAATTTTTGGGAGGGAGATTGTTAGATGACAAAGCTAGCTCTAGCGATAGCAACTGCATTTCTCTGTGAAGAAAACTGTACAATGCTGTTTAAAGGATGCAATTGGAATAATATTGGACAGTTTTAGGGATTTTTGTAGGGTGTCCCATGCTATAGCTAGAGAATAGCTGATTGCTGCCCTCCCTAGCCGGGTGTTGAATTTGGGCAATTTGAACAGGATGATGTTGTTGCTTCTTAGGGCATAGGAGCTAGGAATGGTCTGAGTGAAGCAGTCCAGAATATAGTTTGGAAGTTTTTTTGATAACGCTCTGTAAATCCATAGAGCTGCATTTCTGTTCCTTCTGAGGTGTAGGGAAACCCATCTAACTGCAGCATAAAGTGAGCAATGATGGGTATTAGATGGCAGATCTGTTCACAAGGAGGTCCTGAGTCATATACACATAAATATCACTACTACATGGACAGGAACATTTGAATGTGGAATAAACAAAGTGTATACATATAACATAATACAAAGTGTTTACATATAATACAAGAGATATACAACATAGAAAAAAACTTTATACCATTTAGGCAAATTACATTCAGGCTTAGTGAGTAGAAGGACAGTTGGTACACAGATACTTGGCTTAGAGTTAGGGGCAGGCCTAGTAGCAACTGCAGATATCTTTTATTTTAGAGACAGCTAGTGTTTTGTAGGAATTAATTGAGACAATACTGGTTAGCTTCAGCATGGCTTGTAGTCGGTTCCAAATGTTACGGAGGGCATATGAAACAGCTCATTGTCCAAATGTAGTACACGTCCTAGGAACGTCTAGTAGGATATAGTCAGATTTCCTTAGGGAGTATGCACTATGCGAGATGCATATGAAAGACGTTAAGTAGCCCGGCAGTTTGTGTAGAAATATCTTAAGGGTCCAGACACCAGCATGAAGAAGGTGTCTGGTGGCGAGTGAGGACCACCCAACCGCTGCATATAGATCACAGTGGTGGGTCCAGTAATTGGAGCTAGTAATGAAACGGAGAGCATAGTGGTAAAGAACGTCCAGTTTAGTAAGGCTAGAGGTTGGGGAGGAGATATAAATAAAGTCTCCATAATCAAGTAGGGGAAGGAAAGTGGCGTTTACGGGTCGCGAGAGTGAAGAGGGACCTATTTCTAAAAAAGAAACCCAATCGTGCCTTAAGCCTCTTAGTTAGATCCTCAACATGGTCATTGAAAGAAAGCTTGTTGTCTATCCAAATGCCTAGATATTTAAATTTAAGCACGACTTCCAAGGGTTCACCCAGGGAGGTAACTATGAAGTCCTTTGGTGGGTCAGGTTGGGCACACAGTGAGGTACACCGCGAAAAAATCATTGCCTTGGTTTTTTTGGCATTTAAGAGAAGCTTGGCATTGATGAGATTGCTTTCTAGCTGGACAAAGTCAGCTTGCAACACTTCCCTGACTTCAGATAGGGTTGTGCCTGAGTTGTACAAAACTGTATCATCCACAAAGAAATGTATGCTGGATTTCTTTATGTGGGAATTAAGGTTGTTGATATACAGGGGAAAAAAGGATTGGTCCTAGGATGGAGCCTTGGGGAACTCCCCTGGCAATTGGAAGGGGGGCAGATAATAGGCCATCAGCTTTGACTTTTTGTATCCTTCCAGAAAGGTAACTGTTAAACCACTGTGCAGTAAGCAGAGTGGCACCTAGGTTGGTAAGGCAGGTGATTAGAAGGTGACGGTCGACAGTGTCAAAAGCTTCACTGAGGTCTAAGAAGACTGCACCAGTAACCTTTTTAGAGTCAATAGCGGAAATCCAATCATTTTAGCAATGCTGAGATGGTACTGTGTTTAGTCCTGAAGCCAGATTGTGCAGGGTTTAAGAGTGAGTGCACTTCAAGGTGATTTTTTAGTTGGTTGTAGATTAGTTTTTCCAGAGCTTTGGAGAGAACAGGCAAAATGGAAATAGTTATGTAGTTGTTTAAATCTCAAGAGTCTCCTGATTTGAAGAGGGGAAGAATATGGGCAGATTTCCAGCAGGATGGGACTGTGGCTGAGGTGATGGTGAGGTTGAAAATGTGAAGGATGGGAGCTGTGAGCTGGGCAAAGCCTAATCGCAAGAAGAATGGTTCGAGGCCATCATCCCCAGCACCTTTCCTGGCATCAAGGCTGAGAAGTAAGTCTTCAACTTCTTTATAGCTAAACAAGCGCAGCTGAAAGGGATGAGGAGGGGAAGTATATGCAAAGGCTGGGCTAGTGTTGCTATTCACGCAGCTAGCATATGGTGAGGAGTCGAAGGCTAACCCGGCTGTGGCAAAGTGTAGGTTAAGTTCTTCAAGGATTTGCAGTTTGTTTTCTAACACCCTGCCCTTGGTGAGAATCTTGATAGGTATAGAGGGAGCTGCCAGATGGCCTTCAGTGGATCTCAGTGTCCTCCAGATTTTTGGGGAGTTACCATTGGCCTGCTCAAGGTTGGAGATGTAGAAGTCTGCTTTAGTAGCACGTATATTTTTAACACAGGCATTTCTGGCAGTTCTGAAGGCCTGCCAGTCTGCGGGGTTCTTTGTGCACCTAGCCCTGGCCCAGAGCTTGTCTCTATTGGTAAGTGCTGCCTTGAGCTCTGGGGTAAACCAAGGATGTGAGGTTTTCCGTACCCTCACTTTAATGAGAGGGGCATGCTTGTTTATCAGGATGGTAAGGTTATCAATAAGGACAGAGACGGCTTCATCAGCAGTATTGGCAAGATACAGATCTTGCCATTTGATCTTACCCAAATCGGCTAGAAAGTTTACTGTATTGAATTTATGGAATGATCGTTTGATTCTGATTTTAGGTTGCTGGTGGGTTTTAGTTTGGGCTCTTGTACATACAATGACACTGTGGTCACTCATATCATTATGGAAAACTGCAGAGTGAGAGATTTTGTGAGGATGCGTAGTTAGGATGACATCTAGGAGTGAGCTATTGGCAGTGTTAGAAGTATTGTTTCTTGTGGATTCAGTGACTATCTGCGTAAAGCCCAGCTCATCACAGGTAGATTTTAGACAGTGAGATTTTGCAGTGAGCCATTCCATGTTGAAGTCCCCTAGGATCATTGTTTCCATATTAGCAGCCAGAGTTAGGGATTTCAGTATGTTGAGGATTTCTGTACCTCCGGATGGTGGTCTATAGCCACCAATGATAGTGATGCACTCCATAGAGGGAAGGTGAAGTTTCAGTGAAACAATCTCATATTCTTTAGGCTTGGTTTTGCAAGAAATGTCACTAACATCAAATTTGGTTTTGGCGTATATGACCACCCCTCCCTGTCTTGATTCCCTCTTAGCCCTAAAAGTTTGTAGCCCGGGATAGTAATTTGAGGATCAGTGGTAGTCTTTTTCAGCCAGGACTCAGTAATGATAATCAGATCTGGGTCAGTGTGTGCCGCCCACACTTGAAGTTGATCAAGTTTTTTGATCAGGCTTAGTATATTAATCAGCATCATTTTTAGCCCAGGAGCAGCTGCAAAATCCGATGGTGAGGAGATTTGAGTTGGAGGACCTGGATTTAGTTCTACATTGCCTGAACAGAGAAGGAGAATTAGAAGCATTTTCTTAAGGGTGTTTATCAGGTAGGAAAGGGCTCTTTTTCTTTGGGTTCTCTTTTGGTATTCTGTCAAGGATGCACGTCTGGCCCGTGCATAGGAAATGCTGGCTTGCCTATTCAGAGCTAGCATGGAAAGTGCTCGGATAGACATTGGCGATGGGAGGAAGGCTGTGGGAGAGGGACAAAAAGTGATATGTATACCCGACAGATGAAGAGTGGAGGTGCAGTATGAGGAAACAGCAGGAGCTACGGTAAAAGGATTCCTGTAATCCTTGCAAGGGACAGGTCTCACACAGCTAGTGAGGGAGCCTATGAGGGAGAATGCAATTCTGGATCTTGTCCTAAGCAATGGGAACAGGATAAAAGAAGTCACAGTGGGGGAGACCCTAGGGACTAATGATCATCAAGTTGTGGGGTTCGCCATAAGGACATCACAGGAGGCTAGCTACACAATGACTTGAATCCTGGATTTCAGGAGGACAGACTTCAATAAGATAAAGGACGAATTCACGAAGGCTATGCAGGGATATGATGATATAAGGGGTAGTGGAACAGTGGGATAAGATAAGGGAAGCCCTGCAACTGGTAGTATACCATTGTGCCAGGCCCTGCAGCATGAGCAAAAGAAAGAGGAAACTACTGTGGTTCTTGAGGGGAGTAACAGAGCTAGTAAGAGGAAAAAAGATGGCATTTCTGAAGTACAAGGCAACACAAAGCAAGGAGGATAGGCAAGAATATTTGGAAAAATGAAAGGAAGCGAACAAGGCAGTAAGGGCAGCAAAGGCCATAACTGAGAAAAGGCTAGCTAAATCAGTGAAGGAAGGAAGGAAGGCATTCTTTAGGTATATTAGCGAGAGAAGGAAGATGGGGGAGGGATTATGAGACTTAGGAAAGAAGGAGGCAGGGTAGTGGAGAAAGACATTGACAAGGCGACCATCCTCAACAAATACTTCTGCTCTGTCTTCATGGAAGAAGACAATGGAGATGATCCCCAATTAATGGAAAAGGGTAAACAGGGAGAAGGGGTGGACATTAGACCTTTTTCAGAGGACAGAGTAAAAAGAGCACTAGAACAGCTTAGGGTGGATAAAGCTACGGGGCCGGATGGGATACACCCGAGGATCCTAAAGGAGCTCAGGGAGGAACTGGCTAAACCTCTGGCTAAGCTGTTCAGTGGATCACTAGAAACAGGCATGATTCCAGAGGAGTGCAGGAGGGCACAAGTGGTACTCTTGTGCAAAAGTGGTAGTAAGGAGGAGGCAGGAAACTACCGCCCATCAGTCTGACCTTGATAGTAGGTAAAATGATGGAAACCCTACTTAAGAAAGGCTGATGGACTACCTAGAGACAAGGGGGCTGCTGAACCCAAGGCAACATGGATTCACTGAAGGGAGGTCATGCCAGACCAACTTGATTGATTTCTTCGAGTGGGTGACAAAGGAAATAGACCAGGGCAGAGCGGTAGATGTGGCCTATCTGGACTTCAGGAAGGCCTTTGACACAGTCCCAGACAGAAGACTAATCCACAAGCTGGCAAATCTGGGGGTGGGGACAGAGGTGGTCATGTGGGTTAGAAACTGGTTGAGTAACAGAACACAAAGAGTAGTGGTAAATGGAGTTAGCTCACAGGAGGGATGAGTAACAAGTGGCATACCCCAGGGATCAGTGCTGAGAACAGTGCTCTTCAATGTCTTCATAAACAATATTGCAGAGGGTCTAGAAGGGAGGGATAGCCTGTTCGCGGATGATACAAAGCTATGTAACAGGGTAGATATACAGGAAGATATAGAAAAAATGAGGAGGGATCTGAAGAGGCTAGAAAATTGGTCCAAGGAATGGCAGTTGGGTTTCAATGCAAAAAAGTGCACGATTATGCACCTAGGGAGAGGGAATCCTAGGGCTGAGTATGAACTAGATGGGGTAACACTGGAGGCCACCACAGAGGAAAGGGATCTAGGGATAATTATAGAAGACAACCTCAAAGTGGCTAAACAGTGTGACAAAGCAGTTGGAAAGGCTAACAGCATGTTAGGGTGCATGGGGAGGGGTATAACAAGTAGAAGGAGAGAAGTGGTGGTACCGTTGTACAATTCCCTAGAAAGGTCTCATGTGGAGTACTGTGTTCAATTTTAAAGGCCCCATCTCCAAAAAGACACAGACAGGAAGGAGACGGTACAGAGGAGGGCAACAAAAATGGTGTCAGGGATGTAGCATAAGTCGTATGAGGAGAGACTCAGAGCTCTAAATATGTACTCCCTGGAGGAAAGGAGAGAGAGCGGGGGGACATGATAGAGACCTTCAAATATCTAAAGGATATCAACAGGGTACCAGAGGGGAGCATCTTTCACATGAAGGGAAATAGCAGAACAAGGGGGCACAGCATGAGACTAAAAGGTGGAAAACTTAGAGGGAACTTGAAATTCTACTTCACTGAAAGGGTGGTGGAGAGGTGGAACAGTCTCTCCCAGGAAGTGGTGGGGGTGGCCACTGTTCCGGGATTCAAGAATGCATGGCATAGGCATATGGGAATTATCAAGCTAGGGGTGTGGGGGGGCTTGTAGTATCTAGGGTGCCTTAAGCATTAGAAAGAGGGATAGGGCAGACTGGATGGGCCACAAGGCCCTTATCTGCCAACAATATCTAAATATCTAAACTCACTGTAATTTGGATCCTTGTCCAACCCACCTCCTGGTGGAGTGCATGGAAGTCATCGGACCGGTCCTAGCGGAGACAGTCTGGAGTTCATTGGAGAAAGGGGTGTTTCCCCAACCTCTTGAAAGAAGCAGTCGTGATCCCCCTTTTAAAGAAACCTTCCCTCGACTCGGACTGTCTCGCAAACCACAGACCTGTCTCTAACCTGCCCTTTGTGGGTAAGGTTATTGAGAAGGTAGTTGCATTGCAACTCGAAGACCATCTTACCACCCATGAGGTCTATGATCCTCTCCAGTCTGGGTTTAGAAAGAGGCACAGTACCGAGACGACACCTGTTCGGGTACTTAATGATCGCCTGGTGGCAAGAGACTGGAAGAGCCGTTCAATCTTAGTTCTTGATCTCTCCACAGCATTTGACATTGTGGACCATGGGATTTTGCTGGAGCGCTTGCGGTTGATCTACAGACTGACTGGTACAGTCCTCAGATGGTTCCACCCTTTCCTCATGGGCAGGTCGTAGAGAGTGGTGTCTGGGATTTTTTCCTCGGCCCCTTTCCCTCTGAACTGTGGGGTCCCGCAGGGCTCCATGCTCTCTCCCAAGTTGTTTGTGGTGTATATGTTGCAATTAGGGGACATTATAAGGCAGTATGGGTTGAGTTTTCACTGCTATGCAGATGGCACTCAGCTATGCATGTCCTTTGTACTCAATCAGGAGGATACAGTCTTGGTCTTTTAACAACCACCTCATCGAGATTCAGGATTGGATGAGTACCAGCTGGTTAAGGTTAAATCCAGATAAGACCGAGGTGTTGGTTGTGGACCCAGGACCAGGTCGTCGGGTAAAGAGGTCCTCTGCTGTTCAGCCGTCTGGGTTTGTGCTGGGGGGGCAATTAGCTATGGTCCTCTGAACAGGTACAGAATCTGGGCATTGTGCTTGATGGTTAGCTGACACTTAAATCACAGGTGTCAGCTGTCATCAAGTCCTCATTTTACCATCTGAGGATTATCACCTTGGTAAAACACCTTGTTCTGCCTGACAGCCTGCCAATCTTGGTCCATGCCTTTGTGACCTCACGCCATGACTACTGCAATGCTCTCTACCTAGGGCTTCCGGGGGGTGGACATTCGCCGCTTGCAGCTGGTGCAGAATGTGGCAGCCAGGCTGTTGACAGGCTTATCCAGATCTAGCCATATCATGCCTGTGCTCCGCTGGCTGCACTGGCTGCCAGTTCGGTGGAGGATCACCTTCAAGGTCCATTTGCTGACCTACAAGGCCCTACATGGATGGGGACTGCGCTATTTGCAAGACCTTCTGTGTCCCTATTGCCCCCTCCATCTGCTCTATTCCACTGATGAGGGATTGCTAGAGGTCTCTAGGGTCCGTCTGAAGACCGCAGGGGCAAGATCTTTCACATTCATGGCACTGACCCCGTAGAATTATCTACCTCATCAGGTTAGGGAGTGCCTGTCCACTGAGACCTTTAAGACTGCCCTAAAAACTTATTTATTTAGATTAGCATTTTTAGATGCTTTTTAATGTTTAATTAGGCATTGCTGTGCATTTTAATTGGATTACCACCGATTATTGTTTTTGTATTTATTACTGTGCCTGTTTTAAATATTTCCTTGTAGAGGCACTTTGATAATTTTGAAAAGTGCCTTTTTATAAATAAATTTGACTTTGACTTTGCCCTAAAAGCATACCACAAAACTTGGAAAAGACAAGAGACATTTTAAAAAGGTGTTCTCTGGCAAATGATAATAACTGAATGGAGCAGGTTTATGAAATTATATACAGATGCCTGGGTCTGCTCTTTAAGGTTCTTCACTTTTAATCAGAAGATTAAGGTTGAAGCTCTTTTGTGTTTTGGAGGTGGTGTATGAGGCCATGATAAAAGGCAAGGCATTAGACATACTGCATCTGGAATTTAGCAAAGCCTTCAGCTCGGTCCCTCACAGGAGATTATTAGAAAAAACTGGGGGACCTTAGGGTGGGAGCCAAACTGACAAGTTGGGTGGACAATTGTCTGGGAGGAAGAACACAGAGGGCTGTGATCAATGGGCTGTACTCAGGTATGAGAGAGGTCACAAGTAGAGTCCTGCAGAGATCGAAGCTGGGTCCTGTACTTTTCAACATCTTCATCAGCATCATCGGAGCCAAACTCAAGAGCAAAATCTGCCTCTTTGTGGATGACACAAGCTCGGTGTCAGGGTCAACAATGAAGATGGGATTCCCAGACATGAAAGAGGACTTGGAAAGGTTGGGAAAGGTGACCGGAATCTGGCAGCTGGACTTTAATGCCACAAAGTACAAGGTCAAGCACATGGGTAGGAAAAACCCAGGGGTTTAGAATAGGCCAGGGGTGTGGCAGTCATGGTATTCATGAAGGGAAGGAAACGGAATCTGGGGTTAGAGATATCAATCAACCTCAGCACATCTACGAAATTCAATAAAGCAATGGGTAAAGCAAACAAGATGCTGGGTTGTACAGATGGGGGTTAAGCAGTGAGAAGAAGAAGGTTATTCTGCTCCTGTACAGAAGCCCGACATGGAATACTGTGTCCAATTTTGGAACGCTCACCTGAAGAGGATATCAGGATGTTAGAGTCTGTTCAGAGAAGGGCAACCAAGATGATACATGGTCAGTAGGGAAATAAGTATGAGTGGACAGGGCGTAGTTACAAGGGTGCAGGGGGTGCAGTCGCACCCATGCCCATGAGGTTTGAGGAGCCCAAATCATAATGTTGATGTCTATTCAAAATAGGTTCAAAACAGGGGGGCCCTATAACATACCCTTGCATCCAGGCCCTCTGGGAATTTGCTACGCTACTGTGAGTGGATTGGAGAGTCTAAACATGTACTCACTGAAGACCAGGGGGAGAGTGTGGTCTTGACTCAAACATTCATAGGATCATAGCAGTATATGGGTCAGTAGCCGTTAGGCCATGAGACTCGCCCTTGATCACTCCAGAACCTCAAATTTCCTGCTTCATTCAAGCACATAAAGAACATAAATAAGGTGTACTCAAGGGAACTGTTTAAGACCAGAGGGAATAAAAGCAGTAGTGAAACAGCAGCAAACTAGCAGGGGGTAGATTCAGAAGGGATGCCAGTAAGTACTGTTTTATGGAAAGGGTGGTGAGAGGGTGGAATACGTTATCGGAGGTGCTACTCAATACAAAGACTGTGGAGAGTTTCAAGAGGGGGTGGTATAGGCATGAGGGGCTGGTGAGAGGTTTGATGGACAGGAACCTCTAACAGGCAAATACCTTTGCAATGGGAAGACTTGCTAGAGCACAAAGCCTTTTTCTTCTGATGGCACATTTCCATGTTTGTCTGTGTAGCACAGTGACTGGAGCTAAAATCTATGGCCAAGACATTTGGTTTGCACCCTACTACAGCCAAGTACTCACTGACTGCCATGAGAAAATCACTTGACCTCCTTTTGCATCAGTCCTCCTGGCTATAAGACTAAGTAAAAGTACTGATTGTCAGATGTACGGTACAATGAAATTCGGAAAAATTGGACCCTGCCATTTTTTCACTATAAAAGATTCCAGGCATTTTCCAGTTTTAGCTGATGGTAACATTTTCTAATTCCACCAGCATTTGAGTATAGTTTTTTTTTTTCTCAAGAAAAAAGATGGCCACCACATTTGGCTTAGAAATAGCATCGGTAGACCTGGCAAGAGTGAGAATCAAGAAAAGTTAAAACCCCATGGTGGGCAGAATAGAAGGTTTCTAGAAAAGAAGATATGACAGGCCTGCTAATATTTTTATTAATTGTTGCTGAATCTAGCTGTTTGAAAAAACATTTTTTTCATTGCATTGCTGCTTTAAAATGGTATGTTAAACCTTGTTGAAAGATGTACTAGTATCTTCAAGCTTTAACGGTTCCATATAGAAAAGTTTATCTGTATTTATAAAGTTTTTTTGGTTTTTGTCTTTATTCAGTTATAAGGTGTTTTAACTGGGATAGCCCCATGAGATACGCATCTTGTTTTCATGGAAGTTCCAGGGAGAGGGATACAGCAGGCATCAAAACAGTCTGTTTCATTATGTACATTATAAGAAACAGATACATACAAAAAGACACACTTATATTGTGTGAAAAATATACAGTAAGGTGTGATAACACCAACATAACATGAGATATGAGCAAAAACACAGGAGTTCAGGGTTTCAGACAGTTACATGGCCCCCGGAGATAGAGAACAAGTTTAGCCTTGAAAGCTGATACACTAGAAGTGTTTGTAAGCAGAGAAGGTAATTTATTCCCAGAGTCTGGAGCTATAAAAGCAAAGGCTTTCCTACAAGGTTTTCTCTTCACCCTAAGAGTCTTGTAATTCACTATAGAGGGTGACTGCAGTGAATAAGTGCAGTCTGCGGGCAACAGATGAAACAGGAGATTGTCAGAGCTCTCTCCTGTGAACAGTTATACAACATGGAGTACTGAACCATGTGACTGTAATAAACAGAAAACAGAAATACTGACATTCATAGAACTCATACCAAAGAATAGCAGATTAATATCGGTAAATAAAATTAAGTTTATTGATGCTGAGTTGAAAGATAGGAGAAGAGGACCAGAAACCACATAGGTCCAGGTTATGGTAAGAGTTAGTTCAGTGGCTTGATAGAGGCCCTAGGAGGGTAGACCAGCAATGGGTGCCCACCTCTCCAGATGCAAGTGAGTCAGGGAGTCTGCAGGCCCAGGGATGGTGTCAGGGACCCTGGGTCCAGGTGGCACTGGCCCACTGGCAAAGTCTCAGAAAGAAACACCATCAAGGCTCAGCCAGGAGGATGTAGCATCCCAGGAGTTGCCTCGAGTACACGAAGTGACTGAAAACCAACATGGCACCATAGGGACAAGTGGACAGCCACCCCTCAAGGGAGTTTGCCTGGATCTGTGCTGATCAGCTCCTGCCATGGAACAGCTTACAACAGAGCCTAGCTTAAAATGAGAGCCAAATCTGAAACCAGGCACATTTGTAAGTAACAACCACAAATGGAGAAGTTACCCACTCACCGGCTAACTAAGTATTGATTTATTGCCAAAATATAGAATCACTGTGACACCGATTAATCGACGTTTTGTGGTGAACTCACCACTTCTTCAGGATCTACCACGAAACATCCATTAATTGGTGTCACAGTGATTCTGTATGTAACCCCTAGGTGGCGCTATCCCAAGGGCTACTACCCCTGCCTGCACAGCTAGTAGCAGGTTAAGGGGCCTAAGTTCTGAAACGGGTGCCTCCACCCAGAGGTCAGGGTTGGTAGTGGTCAAACTAACCTGGACACAGCCCTCCGGGACACTGTAAGCGCCTTCTTTCCCTTCTAGTGGCCTGAGCAATATACGATAATCACTTTCACAGTACCCCTTGTACACCATACCAGTACCCACACTGTTTACACTTACCACCAGAGCTGGTTCCTCTGGCTCGACCCTGGGGACCCCCTGTAAAACAAGGTTATGCACAGTAAATAGCAACAGTACAGTACTCTTGGCACAAACTGGAACCACAGTCAGGTTAAATGCAGCAAAACAAAATGTCAGATCTGATTTATTCAGGGGACTTGAACAAAGAAGGGGCATAATCAGGTTGATTGGCTTAAAGGCTATATTAATCATACAGTTATGCATGCACTTTAAGTCCACACACAGTCACATACTCTGGGTACCCAGGTAGGAAAATGGTGGGCTAGCCAGGAACGTTGCAGCTGGTTGGGGCCCTGTGATGGAAGAAAGCAACATGCACAACACACACTACTTGTAATCTGGAACCGGGGGCTCAGTTTGTGAAAGAAAAAACAACAAGACAATCAAATAACAACACTTTAGATTTAGCTGTTGTTGCAGGGAGCTACCCTGAAGTTTACTCACGATACCCAATAGTGGACACAGGCAGGACAAAATCGAGACTGCAGGTTGTTGAGCTGGTGTGCCTGGAGAAGCGGGGCCCACACAAATCACCGAGGCATCGTTCCTGTTCAAGTGTTGAGCAGGGGGCTGATCCCCAGGCAGGACTCTCCTCGATGGCATTCTTTGTGCAGCGGGTAGTGGGGCTGGGCCAGTGTGGCAAGGCCCATGCCCAATGAAGATGATTTTGGATTCAGTCCATGGGGCTGGATGCGCCTTCCAGCAAGCAGAATACAGTTCAAACCACAGTGGGGAACTAAATCGTGACCCACTAGCAGCACACAGCACATTTACATGTAAGGAAATTCTAATGCAGCTTCCAGCAAGCAGAATACAATTCAAACCACAGTGGGGAACCAAATCATGACCCACTATAAGCACACAACACATTCACATGTAAGGAAATTCCACTGTACCAGGCAAAAGGCTCTCTGGTCGCAATTACAGAGTCTCTGCACAATCCAGGAGTTCAGAGGTGGTTGGAAGTCCAGACAGGCCGATCGCATTCAGCAAATCTTCGGTCTTCTTCAGGTAGGAGCCTGGTCACAATTTAGTGGCTTACTTTGCTCTCCAAGTTCGGATTCAGTCTGAAAAAGGCACAAGTTCTCTCTCAGGGACAGCAGGCAGACATGCAGGCCAAAACTCAGGCCTTTCCACAGTTCTCCCATGTGAATCCACTATGGATTGCTGCTCAAACTACCTCAAGCTGTTACTTCTCCACTTTCCAACTTAGATCTAACTGAAACTGCAAGCAGTTTGGGACTTCCCCAAGATCCAAAAGGTTTGGTTGGCTGATCTGTCTGACAATCACAACAAGGGCTCCCCCTCCAGGTTACTTTAAGCGCAAAAAGCCCAAAACTACAATTCCTACAAGTTTTGACCCCACCAAGCCCCTATAGGCAGGCTCCATTTTAGAGTCCCAAATGTACTGATTGGCCCATTTCAGCAGTCCAGGACCAAGATGATGGAAACAAACAGAACTGTCCATGCTGCAAAGAAGGCTGGTTAGAATAAACTGCAATATTATTACTACTCTAACAAATGATCAGCAAACAAGCACATCTAACAGAGCTCCCTTTTAGATTAATTATGATTGCAATCCAGGCAGCTCTTAAAGAGACAGTACACAGAGGCTATATAGGCACTCTCTGGCAATCACATTTAAACTGCAAAAACGAAGGACACCAGCCTGGCAGTGAGCATTTAGACAAGCTCAAGGAAGACTTTTTGGGAACCCCCATTTGTAGGGGGGGTTACATATATTTTGGCAATAAATCAGTACTTAATGAGTTATCCGGTGGATGGCTACTTTGGTGAGTTCGCCAGGAAACATCCATTAATTGGTGTCACAGTGATTCTATATTTTGGCAATGAATCAGTACTTAATGACTTAACTGGTGAATAGGTACCTTGGTCTCCATTTGTGGTTGGCATTTAGTTTGAAGGTGTATTGGAATCAGATCACTTCTGATAGTTTGTTTATTGTTGCAGGTGTTAAGACAACCACACTGCCACTTGTGTGTTTTGACATTTGTAAGTAAGCTTTGCATTAAAGATGTCCTGTTAATGAGTTAAAAGCCTAGGTACCATAGTGTAGAATCCTCTGGCAGGGTAGCGGAATGAATAGTCATCAGAAGGAGGGGTCTGGCAAGAGTTGGTGTTGGTAAGGCCCCTGGATGGGACCAGGCATGGGAGCCTGTTCTTTGGGTCAGTAGGGCTATCAGTGTAACAGCTGGAAGGAGGCAGGCACGGCCAGACAAACTTATCAGTTTAACTTAGTAGTAATGTCATAGTCTGATCTATTTTTCTCATTGTTGTCCCACGTGGGTACAGAGAGACACATGCTTGCACGATTTGCCCCCAGGAAAGTGCTTGCCCTACTTGGTAAAGGGACCCCAACAGGGAGGTTAGGGCTGGTAATGAAAACTTTAAATATAGACTTAGACATGGATCCGGTGAACTTTTAGCAGCAGTGCCCTTTGCATCAATGCAGGTAACCTGACAGAAATTTGTAGGAACTAGTGCAGAGTAGATAAGCCCTTGGAAGATTGATGGGGGTGGAGATCAGAACCCCGTTAGTATGACATGTAATGCAGTCAATATGGTGACTGATGAACTAAAGAAAATTCAAACTGGCAAGGGAATGCCCTGAAGGTCATATATTACCTTGCAGTGTAATAAATACACACAGCTTGCTCCCATCTCTATGTTTGGAACTTACTTTGTGTGTGGTCTCATGTTTAATGGTGCCCCAGTGTACAGTTAAGGTGTCCATGGCCCCAGTGGTCAAGATCCAAGGTGGCAAGGTAAAAGGTGATGGTACTGATTGTCACAACCCCACTCAGCAGGTCAGGCCCTCTGCTCCCACAGTGCCAACCTCCAAGCGCAGTACTGTGAACAGGGTAACAGAACAGGGTAATCCTCCTGTCTGTTTTGTGGGTCTGAATCACCTTTGGTCTCAAGTTCTGGAGGGATTCAAACTGTGAACCTCTTGCTAGCATACCCAAATGTACAGGCTCAGATAATTCTGTTCTTCGGGGACTGCCACATATCTTTCGCCTACGGGCACCTAACCAGGTATACAAAATTAACCCTTAAAAACTCTATGAGAGACCTTAGATAAATTCTTACCTTTTCCCAGTTTGGTATACCATTAAGCTTATGAACAGTGTCAACTTTAACCATCTGTACCTCACAGGCGAAAGAATTTCGAAGACACAGGCAGTCTCTTTAAAATAAGAGGTTTACTTAGAAAATGGATAAAAATAGGTAAAATGTAAACACAGAACCATATATCATAAAGCATAAAATCACTTAAAAGAAAACAAGGAAAAAATGCAAACTCCTACCACTATAATACAATGAGACTTGTCTATCTAATGTATTACCGTCTAAAACAGTGCTTAAAGTAGATGTTGTTTCAGAGTCCAACAGGAATGGGTCAGTAAGTGGAAATACAGAATACAGTTTAAACCCTGTGTCTCCACCTCTTCTATGACACCACCTAGCTCCTCCTCCTTCTAGAATTTAAAAAAATATACAACCAGGATGTCTTATCACTCAGGAGGTAAATTAAAAAAGGTGACATCGGCAAAAACTCATTTCTCAGTATGACTCTTTGGTCTTCAGTCTTTCCTTTGATCTAGTGTGGTTTCCTGCTTCCCAAGACATCACAGGAATTTTACAACTCTGCAGTTTTTCTCACTTAGCTGTCATATAGCTTCTTTTAGCACCAGTTGAAATTAACTGTTCCTTCCTCTGAAGATGTCATGAAATGGATATTTTAGTTCCTGGCTTCAAAGAAGCACAGCTCAACAACAAGGCCATAAAATGCGACCTTTTTGGAAGTTAATCACATTACGGAGATCTGCTGTTTAACATATCCTGTCCTTTGAACTGAAACCTGGGGGTTCATCCCAGGAGCACAGGATGTCTCATGAGAGACACTCAGTAACACATTTCTATATTACAAAAATCATAGAGCGATCAGAACCAGCTGGCCAAGTGTCACACTGATTTCTGTTTTGTGAGGCAGGTGTTCCTCTGATGAAAAATGCCACTATTAACCCCAAGACACTTGGGGGTACCTGGTCTTTACATATACAAATACAATATGGCAGTAGGGTGGACTGGCTTTAGTGGTTCAGTATACAATTTAGTATGGAAAAGTAAGTAATGTGCTTATTTGCCATAGTATTCAGCTAGCTGGCCCAGTGGCACTGAGGGCTGAGGCATCTGCTTTATTTCATTCCACGCCGGCGACCCAAGTTCAGGAGAAAGCTCGGGGTGCCGGTGGTCAGATGGGGAGCAGAGGATCAAGCATCTGGAGGATGGCTCTCCTCTCCTGGGATGGAGGGGGCATGGATCTGTGGTGTTAGTGGCTCCTAGTGGAAACTAGGGGCACAACAACCAAGGGGTCCCACAGAATGGGGAAGGTGTCCGGCATGCAGGGGCAGGAACACGCCCACCACGCCCTGGACATCATTGCATGTCTGTGCCTGGGGGGGGACTGAGAAAAGTGGAAACATCCCGGCACTCAGGAGGAGGAGGAGGATGGCGGACCTCGAGGGACCGACTCATATGTCCACCACCAGACCCAACCTGACCAGCTCTCCTGGATCCTCTGTCCACTCCCAGACCTCAGCTGTCTAGATCTGAAGATAGAGCACCAAGGTAGGAGTTGTTGGTGACCTTGCCTCAGGGTGTGTGGAAGACAGGGGGTCAGCTGAGGGTTCGGAGATGTTGGAGTAGGGATCCTGCCCTGATTCCCTGGTTGGTGGAGGTCCTCAGGCAGGGCAGTAGGAGCCAGCTGAGGGAGGTCTCACCTGAGGGAGTTCCTGTGAGCCAGCGACTGGTGGGAAAAAGAGTTAAAAAAAAAAAAAAACATAGTATTCGGCTTTTACAATGTAGATTATCTGTCCATGATCATGGTTTGGGCAATGCTGATTTGTGTAGTTGTGTATTCTTAAACTGCTCTATATACATTGCTATTTTATTATGTAAACAACAATTTCTCTACAATTGTAACTGTGTTACTTAGGCTCTTCATGAAGTAATGACATTTTTGACTCAGTCACTGCAATTATAAATAACACTTTTATGTAATAATCGCCAGTCACCACCTCCAACTCTTTTGTAATGTGGCATCTCACGTTTGATGTCAAACTGTTGTTATCTGTATATTTAAAACCTTTTAACTTTTGTATACATATCGAAATGACAAAACTGTGGATCAATAAAGCTAACTGAATTGAACTGAATAGCTTACAGGCTGGGTACCAGGAGGGCAGTATTTTTTTACCTTTAGCCAAAAGAACTTGCATTCTTGCAGTATCTTAAGTGGCAAACCACTCCTCATGACAGCACCTGTGCAGTTGGTACCCAGAACTGGTGGCAGTCCTTTTATGGGACAGAAAGTATGAAATGCTAAACATACATTGTAGATGCATATAACTCGGCAGTTTAAATGACAAACAACAATAGACTTATCAACAGTATTGCATTACTGACAGTACTCAGCAGCCTGGTACAATTATCTGTCGTTGTTCTTGTTGTATTTATACTTTTACCAGGATAAACTCCATTGAGATAAGCTCATTTTCAAAGAGGTCCTAGGATAGGATAGTACAGAACTATTGAGTACCACTGACCACTGATTTGCTGAGACAGCATATACAGTACATGATTCCCAGTCCATATCTATAGCAGTAATTACAATGTTTAGGTATGAGTGGGTGAGTGTTAATGGAATATAATAACTGGTGATCCCTGTTATCAACCTGTTTTCGAGTACCGTAGAAAGTCATATCAACCCGCAGGTTGATACAAAAAAAGTCGTATCAACCCACGGGTTGATACGACTTTTACAGTCTCGCGCCAAGAAGCCTGCAGCACTCGCATTCCAGAGTAAACAGATTCAAACTCAGAGCCTAACCTCCGTAACTTACAGATCCAAATGAGAAAGTGTAATCATTTTGAATGAATTCTGTAGCTTACCCTCTGGTTTAGAGATCTGTATGTGTGCAACATTTATTTATTTATTTCGTAAAACCAACAAGGAGACCCGCCGCCAAAACGCTAGTACTTCCTTACTAGTAGGCACGCCCCCACGCTAGCACATTATGTGATGTCAGTCCTTGAATAGCGTGGAGGCGTGCCTACTAGTAAGGAAGTATGAGCGTTTTGGCCTCGCGTCTCCTCGTAGTGGTAATTCTTCTATGTAATTTTTTTTTAGTGCCAGTTATTATAAAAAATAAAACATATGTAGGGGATAGAAATGGAGTTTTTTCACACACCCTCGTTGTGTGATAATAGTAAAACCTCTCGAGCTTTGCTCTCGAGGTTTACGTATTATCACACAACTTGGGTGTGTGAAAACACTCCATATCAACCCCCTACATATGCATTATTTTCTATTTCTGTAGGTAATTCCAGACAATAAGAAAGGAATGTAAATGAGACATTGAAGGGTTCAGACCTGTATACCTACACTCCCTAAACAATGTTTTATAACTTATAATATCAATTTTCTTATTGGGGTTAAAAGCTTTAAAGCTATAAAAAGAGAGTTGCATTAAGTGCCCTTGCTTTATAGTCTTCTCCCAGACCACGTAATGCTTTGCTGGTCTAGGCCTCATCCAATATAATATTGTACTCTACTGTCTATCAGAGACCTGCCTGGCACAGAACTCGCACATAGCGGTATGCTGACTGCCTTTGGTACCACACCTGTAAATTATGCTGCCTTGTTCTGTTCTCAGTGTCAAGTCTTACATTGCTATTTGTAAATTATTGTATACCACTGTGCTAAGCCACACCATTCTCACTTGTAATGACTGTACATAGGCTGCTATTGTTGCTACGCCTACGCCAAACTGTTGTATTGTGACTTGTTGTTGTTTAAACTACCAGGTCCATCTTATAAATGAGCCCTGCTCAATGGTGTTCTGCCTGGCTAAAGATATTGATTGATTAAATGATTGATTGATTGATTAAGACTTGCCTGCATTTATATATTGTAAAAAATAAGAGAAGATGACTATATGGATTAGGGGAGACACACAGCTCTTTGAAAGAGTGGACCCTGTTGACCAATGGGCTTGCAGTGTGTACTGTACACTGTCATTCACAACATGAATGACGGTGTACAGTACCTACTAAACTCAAATAGTCAACAAGCCTGTAACCTGCAGGATGTACAGTAGCTGTCAGTCACAGACAGCTCTGTCAGTGGGCAGCCATGGTGGTATGTGGGTGGGTTGAGCTGCCCGCCGATGGGTGATATATGCAGGGACAGTTGAGCGGGTGTGTAGGGGGTGCCTGAGTGGGTGTGGGCTGGGATGTCTGCTGGGCAACTGGGGGCATTCCTTTTGATCGGTGGCACAGGAGCGTTTGGCTCAGGGAGAAGAGGGGGTGTCTGTACATTGCACTGTATTGCCACAGGAAGTGGCAGTGTAACAGTGATGTGGGTGGAGGGGGTCTGTCCATATATCATTCTTGCCACAGGAAGTGGCAGTGTAACGGAGATGAGGACGGGGAGGGGGATCTGTCCTTTCAACTGTATTGCCCTTAGAGTCCAGCATTTTCATGGAGATGTGGGCGGGGGGACACTGGCCTGCCAGGGACTCATCCAGGTGTGTGTGGGATGGGGTCACCAGGGAGGGCAGGGCTGCCTCTGGAATGTATGGGGCTCTCACTGCCGACCATAGCCCTAGCAGGGTGCCCAGTGCATTCAGCTTGGTGCATCCCTGCATGGCTCATGCAAATGGGGCCATAATGACATGCAAATGGCCCCATTGCATCTTGCATGCCTAACGGCCCCATTTGCAGGTTGTTGGCTGTGAATGGTGATTATGGGCACAACTCATCATGAGATGTGCTACCCCATTGGTTTCCCAGCCTGACGTGGGGGTTGCGCTGGTGCATCCAGGGCTGGGTGCAACTGTGGTATTCACAGAAGGGATGCACCGGGGGCAATCCCCGGTGCATCTTCTGTGAATACCACATTCGGTGCATGGCGCATCTCATTTGTGCTGGGGCATCCAAGATGCACCAAGTGCAACTCCTTTGTGAATCCTGCCCCAGTTATTTAAATTGGATGGCCAGTCCATATCAACATTTTTAACAGAAAAGGTACTGTGCAAAAATCATACCTCATTGTTAAGTTCAAGGACTTCACACTTCTGGGCTCATTTCTTCATTGATTTCATCTAGATTTAAAACAAGTAACTAAGTGTACAGCATTCCCTTGTCTCTATAAGTCACTGTACATATACCCAATTTGGTAACATTAAATAATATATAACCAGCCTCTTTTCCCAGCCAGATTGAGGCAGGTTACCAGAGAACACTCGAAGTGTTAATCCAGACCCTGAACCCTGAGAGCTGTTCTTGGAGGGGGGGAGATTGCCTGGAGACAGGAGGCCAGATTCAGAAAGCCCTTAAAAGGACACAAGGAGTTTGCATCCAAAAAGTTTGCTGCAAGTTGCGACTTGCATCACGACTTGCATCAAACGGTGTACAGAAACGCAGCCTGCGTCCACCTCAGATGCAGCTGTGTCAAAGCCCCCTTGCGTCACAAGTTGTGCCCACCAACAGGTGTGCCAGGCCACAAGGGGGCTTGCACCACAGCAGAGCTGCAACATCCCCTTTTCTGGGATGCAGGAAACCCCACTGTGGCCATGACAAGGGGCTGAAGTTAGACCACTGAAAAGGTGAACTAAGCCACTTGCACCACTCCAGACACTTTGGGGACATTTGGCAAGGGGGGCCTAACAGGCAGTGATAGGGTGGCATACTGCATTTAATTGGCACTGTTGCAGGTGGGGAATGGGTGGGCAACTATGGCTGTGCAGTTGCACCTGGTGGGGGTGCCGTGTATGGCACCATACTGGCACAGACACACAATGGGGTATGGGAGGTATAGTGTCACACAGAACCAGGGTCCCATGTTGGCATAGCCCTGGGGACTGCTGCCTGGGCTGTGCCATCATGGGGCCATGGTGCTATGTGATGCTATCCCCCCCATACCCCATTATGTGTCCGTGCCAGTATGGTACCATACACGCCCCCCCCACCAGGTGCAACTGCACTGCCAAGGTTGCCTACCCATTCCCCACATGCAACAGTGCCACCCCATGTTGTATGCCACCCAAGGGCCCTGCTTTCTGGCTGCATGTGTGCCCCCCATCCCCAGCCACCATACCACTGCTTTAGTTGCACCATGGGGGGGGCAGCTGGAACCCTGTGTAATTGCCCACAGGTAAGTCATTTCCTTTGGTGCACCCCTGTGGTTGCAGCTGTTCTGGGATTTCTGGTGCAGGGACTCTGCTCTTTCAGAATGTGGTGCAGGGTCCCTGATGCAGTGGCAGTTGGAGCAAGCTGCCATTGTCTCAGCGTGCATCCGATGTTTGTGAATCCAGCTCAGGATGTCTGGATGTTCATGCTGTAAGTGGCCTGACTTAGCTAAGCGTGGGAAACTGGAATATGAATATTCATAGTTCTGCCCTTCCCAGATATCTTCATTTTTATTTAATTTTATATTCAAAGGTTGTAATCCGAAACTCTCAATAAACAAATAAATAATACTTGTACGCTGATGAGCATAAATACCCATTTTCACCAGCAACAAGTTGATAAATAGCAAATCAGAACACTACAAAAAGTAAAACTACAAGATCTACCTTGTACAACGTACCTCACAAACATGCACGAACATTCCTTTTATGGAGCCATTTCTGACTTCAAATGTGTGAATAGTGGAACAAGAACAATGTCAAGAGGAAGTAGTTAGTTAGTTAGTTAGTTTATTGTTTGATCATGAGAAACATCACTACAATTTAAAGTGTTGTTCAGCATGTGCACATTAGACATCACATAGCATTATAGCATATAATACTACAATAATATGCAAAGCCCCCGCTTTTAAAATGAAATAATAAATAATAAAGTCATACATACATACATATACAGTAGGAGATACGTGATGGCCAGTTGTTGAATAACTGATTTATCTGAACGAGAGTGACCTCAGGTAACCTCACATGTGGTAGAGCATAGCGGAGCCACAAGTGAACTTCCCCGAGGTCACTCGATGCGAGTTCAGATAAATCAGTTATTCAACAGCTGGCCATCATGTATTCAATTTATGCAATAGGCCTGCATTTTGTGCGGTGAATTTTTTTTACTGGTTTGTGTGTTTATTTTTTTATGATTAAATTGCATTTTTTTTTCCAAGCGGGTTTAACTTCTGCATTGTCTGAGTAGTTTTAACTGGGTGTTGTTTTTCTATGGGCTGGAGAGTTTGAAAAACATGGCAGGTTTCTCGTTTACTGATGGAGACAGGTTTGCTAGCCAGTTCAGTGTCTTTTGGTTTTTTTAATAGAGCTAATTAATTATCTGGTTGATCCTGCTTTTTAAAGGCTGCATATTTTTTTTTAAAGTTGCGGTGATGTTCCTCAACTAAAGTTGGTGGAGGGGAGTGGGACCAAGAAAATGAGAGCTGCAAAGAAGAGACAGAGCTGAGAGTGGAAGGGCAGAGTGGGAGTTAAGGAGCAAGTAGGAAGATGGTATTTGCGGTGAGTGGGAGGACGGAGTAACGTCTGTTGTCTAAAGCGTGGAACTGTTCTTGTCTTTTTTCTTTGCAGGTACAGTATCAGAGAGTGCAGCGTGGGTTTTAAGCGGTGGTTGGAGTGAGACAACTGTTGAGTAATGAGCATGTGAGCAGTCTGGGGACCAGAAAAGTGAAGAGAACAGTTTGAAAGATAAAGAAATAAAATACGGAAATCTTTTTTTTATGCAGTTACTGCGCATGCAGTAGTAAATAAGGTGCAAAAAAAAGTTTTGGGCTGAGAGTGGGTGGCTAAAGGAAGGTTGAAGTGAGGTGGGGGGAGAAAACGGGCAGTGTGCACTTTCAATTGGAAAAACCTGTTTTGTTCAGGTTTGAATCCTGGTTTCTTAAACAGTAAGTGAGATCCCAATGCTGATGATGTAATGAGAGGAAGAGAGCATGATATGTCAGCTACCGGGCAGACTGCTGTTCCAGACATAACACCAACTAACATCAGGTAAAAAAAAAATCTAATTAACTAAAAGGGAAAAAAAGTATCTCAAAAATAAATGATAATAGTTAGCTTCTTTTAAAAACTAATATTATTTTTAGGCAGTACACTAGCCCTTTAAACCATAATGCATGCTTTTGAACTTGTGATAGACCACTGTATGATTAGGATGACTGTTGTCCTCTTCTTCTATCTCACCGAGACTTCCACTCAATGAAGGCCCTTCAGTCAAAGGAGTCCCTGATAATAAAGTCTCCACCCCTCCAAGAGGTGCATATAAGCTAGAAATGCCAAAGGATGCTGAAGAAATGTCAGGGTTGCAGAACACCCCAAGGAGAAGGGGAATTCTTAGGAACAGGTGCTTTAGGCATGGCAGCCCAGATTCTCTGCTCTCCATTACAAGGTCTACTGGATGTGAGAAAGGAGCCAAACCCTTGTGGTGCAAACATGCTACAGGACAAAGTAGTAAAATGAAGCAAGTGTACTGAGCCCTTGTGGGACAGAAGGGTTAGAACATGTGCCAGAAAGTCATTGAGTGAAAGCCCAGTAATCATTGGGGCATATGCCTGGCTGTTAGTGGGACATATAACCAGTAGTTGTTGAGGTGCATGACCAGTATTCATTGGGTTGTGTGCCTGATGGTTGCTGGGGCATGTGTCCAATAGTAGGAAGTACAAAAATAGGTAGTTAGGTACTGTATGGCAGGTATGGTAGTGAAGGGAGAAGCACTGCCTTGATTAATATGAATGTTGAGCCACGTGGAGAGGAACAAACAACCACCTCGGCCAGTCTGGTGGGCTTGGTAGGAATAACCAGTGGACCAAAGGCCCAAAACCACAGAAGGGTGAAGCATGACCATAGCTGATGGCCACCAAGGCAGGGTCAGTAGGTGTCATCCCCCCCCAAAGCAGACCCCAAGACAAGAGGCAGCAAGTGGGAGGAGGGTAACAGGCAGACAACGCATGCAGGTGAGCAGGGGTAAATGGATAGGTGGGGAGACTTGTGAACCCTAGAACCACCAGCTGGAGACAGCCATAGAAGCATAGGTACTGTGCACAGGTATAGTGTGGAGAGAAATTGGAGCCAGCATGCTGAAGAAAATGCACTATTCTGACCACATGCTGCACCAGGATTGCATGCCCTAGTCAGTATTGAGGAGGAGCAGCAAATGATGTAAAATTTGGGAATCAGTGGAGAAAACCAAGGACAAGAATCCAGAAAAGGTGGGGGCTGTGGAGAAGCCGCAATGACAGGAAGGCCAGTCAAAACTGTTAAGAGTCCAACAGGGAGCCTCAGCATAGCAGAGCATGCCAGGAAGTCAGTGGCAGCACACTGCAGACTGAACCCAGGGGAAGAGCCAGACACAGATAAGGAGCAGTGGCCAAGCCACAGAGGGAGTAAAATCAATGGAGCAAAGAAGGTGCCAAGCCAGTAGAAGGCAAGGGAGCACCAGGGAACAGCTAGAGGATGCAGGCAAAGCAGGATACATAGGAGGTAGAGAGGCGAAGGAGCCGACTGCTACCATCCCCACAGCAAGGAAACAAGTGACCAGCAAAGCAAAAGCATCAGAAGGACAGAAGGACACTTGGGGCATGTGCTTTTAAGTTGCACTCAGTGGGGGTGTGGTGTGGGTCCTCTGCTGCCCCACTGAACACCAATCAAATAGCCTTGCAGTTAGATTGTGAAAGAGCAACCCATCACACAGGGCTAAAAGTTGGCTTGTATTCGTTTTTGAGGTTTTGGAGGGGGGAAATATCTCAGATTCTCTTGGCCCTACTTTTTAAGGTATATTTATGCTCTGAAAATAACTTGAAGTTGTATTTGATACTTAAATGTAATTGCAGAATTCATTTTGTTTATGTGACTGTGTAGTGTCAGGTGCCTACGCTGATGACACATGTCCTAAATCAGGCAGGACTTACTTGGAACTTACATTGCATATGTTTTAATGTACTACTCCAGGGTAATTATTTAGATTTTGTTGAACGAAAAAGGAGGGCTAGACAATACTGCCTATTTCCAGCCTCGTCTTGGGGAAGGGGACATACAGGTGTAAACCAAAGGACATTAAACCAGATTAAGATGTTTGTGGGATTTAAGTGAATGGGAGAAATTTGGCTAGGACACTGGGGAAATTTCCCTACTCTTCTCTTGAATTACACCTTATCTTCATACTTCTCATCTGGTTGTCCTTAGGGGGTCTTTAATTGCCCATTGCTATCCCCTGGTCAGAACTTGCAAAACAGAAAAATTTATTACGATTCACATTGCTTGAGAAACATGACTGACAAAACAGGAGTAGTTCATGCATATATGGTAGTGAACCAACAAGGGGGACACACCTACAGTATGTGAGCGGCTGTTTGTCTCCTGGGATTGACTACATATTTGCATCAGAGTCTCTGCACGTAAGTCAAGCCCAGACTAGGATGACAGAGGTTTCTGATCATCTCTTAGTTAACTGTACTTGCACTACTAGTAAGGTTCATGCAGGGGGAAAAGGTTATGGAGATTAAATCCATCCATATTAACTGGTGGGTTCATCCAGGCACAATAGAAAGATGCTCTTAGGGCTAAACTCTCCATTTCAAGTGCCTATGCTTCAGTGGCAGATAGGTAGGAGGGCTAAAAAGATGACTTTAGGAAATCATTTCATCAGTTTACCAAACATAAAGCTGCTAATGAATACAAAAGGTATGTAGGGCTCAGGCTTCAGTAGTATTGGCTCCTGCAAAAATCTCATACTGGGGTGGAGGATCATACAGAACAAATTTATCAGATTAAAAGAGAGATGAAAAAAATGGCTGTATAACAGTGCGACCTCCCTGTATAAAGAATTGCATTTTGGTGCTCAGGGGAACAAAACAGCTGTTTTATGCATTCAAAAGTTGTCTAAACAGGGTATAACATAACCTTATAACCTCCTTAAGAGATGCAGAGGATAGGTTGCACACTGCATCTGATAAATTTACACAAGTCCTGGAGGACATTGTCCATAACCTTTTTTCCTCTGATTACCAGAACAGTAAGGGCCTCAAAAACATTGTTGTCTGGCCTTTCCCTTCCAATGCTTTCTGAGGTAGATCAGGATTTACTGACCCATCCAGCGACGGTGCTAGACATCTGCCCCAGCCACAAATGGTTTAAAAAATAATTCAGCCCCTTGGAGCGATGAACTCTCAGCTAAGTGTGTAAAATTGTTCAGAATAGCAGTGTCCAGTACTCATGGAGGTGTATAATCACCTGCATCCATGCTTAATCCATTGTTAATCTTCTTGCTTAAAAAGGAGACAAGCATTTATTCCTCCTAGACCTAGATTTTAAATATTTGTCCTAAACCCTGGCCATCAGACTGGCCAGGATAGCAGAAATCCTGTTTTCTTAGTTTCAAAGTTGCGCAGTAAAGGGGAAGGAGGTATTTACAGGAAATTTGATCATGATGCAGGAACTTACAGAAAGGGGTACACTTTTGGGTCATCTTATTTCCAAAGACCAGTTGAAGCCTTTGACTGCATCTCTCTCCATTTTTTTCTGGGGCCAACATACAGCCAGTGGAACCAGCCTGGTGGCACTGAGGGTTGAGGTGCTGGATGCCACACCTTGCATTACGGCAGCAACCCGGGCTCAGAAGCAAGCTCAGGTTGCCGGGGGTTGGTAAGGGAGGAGAGGATTGAGCATCTGGAGGACTGCTCTCCTCCCCTGGCTAGCGTGGGTTGTGGTTTCCTGGCATCAGCAACTCCCAGTGGAGGCAAGGAGTGCTACAGCCGGGGATCACCTCGGGAAGGGGTGGAGGTGACAGCAGACATCTGCGGGATGGATGGGCGAGTGCGCTTGTCGCGCGCTGGACGTCATTGCATGTCTGCGCCTCCAGAGGTCACATTCACGTCATGAACAAAGGAAACACCCTGGTGCCTGGGAGGATGACGACGAGCCTGCAGCAGCCCCACACCCACTGCCAGATCCTGCCCACCCAGGTCCCCAATATCCACCAGCCTACACTGTGCCTGCCAGATTGGATTCAAGGAGCGCCAAATGTAAGTGGGTGATGGCCCCACCTCAGGGGGTACACGTCAGGGGTCATATGCGGACAGGAATGGTAGGTTGGAGTTCTAGGGTGGGTCTAGGACTGGGAGGGTCTCAGGCTGGGTGGGAGAAAGCTGGTAAGGGCTACATCCTAGGGAGTTCCCAGGGGCTGGTGACCAGCGGGAGAAAGAATTGAAAAAATAAATTAATTAAACAACCAGTGCTATATGACAAACCCTGTTCAGTTTCCCCTTACTAAGGGGGTAAGACAACGCTGTCTCTTATGCCCATTATTGCAATTGTTTTGTATCAACCCACTAAGGAGCACAGAGGCAAACTCACATATAAAAGGCATTATTTCAGGACTCCAACTTCTGAAGCTTAAAATAATGGTCTATGCAGATAATATATGCCAGTTCTTGGATGCCTCACACACAACGGTTTCTGTGAAAGAAGAATTGAACTCTCATGAAGCTGCTTCATGTTCCTATCATAATTACACTAACAGCAAGGGCACTGGTATTGGGAACTTACACATTTGTACTGCTAGTGTATCAGGCATCTTTGTATCGGAAAACACTGGGGGCCAGATATTCAAAGCTCGGGTCGAGGTTAGCACTGTCCGGCGTGCAAACGTGGCCCAGAGCAAAATGCAAGCTATATTCAAAAGGAATAGCACTATGCAAAGCCAGCTGAATATAGCAAGCAAAGGAAACCAGGCAAACAGGGCCAGGAGTGCAGGGCAAAAAATAGCCCTGAAATAAGACAGCACTGAATATAGCACCCAGGCAGGCAGTGCAAGCACACAGAGGAACACAGTGTAGAGCTGGGATAGCCTGACCCTGGGACGTGCAATGAAATACAGACTGGAATGAGGTCCCAGGTGCATAGTACAGTGCACAGCACAGATGATGACACATGCATGGGAATGGCAAGCAACAACCTGGACCCATGTGGGGAACCCACGGAACAGCACATACCAAGTGAAACCACAGCACCCAAGAATGACACAGGACACAGTAGAACGTACAAAATGAAATGTAATGGTAAATAAGCAAATTAAAATGGTAAAGGGAACAGAACAGTGAAGAAATGCAACAGTAAATGAAAGTCAAACCCAAATGCCAAACAATAAATGCCCCAACCACCTCCCGTCAACCCACTCCATACCAAAGAAAGACAATGCAACAATACCCACAATGTGACAAGCTATGTCCCCCTCCCCAACACACAACCCAAGCAACAAGAAGACCACCTCTGGAACAGCAACATGGAAACAACAATGAGCACACCCAAGCCAGCAATATCAAACATATATACAACTATGTACAATGTACAATAAGGCACAGGGAAGGGTGCAAAGGGGAGGGAGTTGCACACAGGGACACAGGAACAAGGGCCAGGGGACAAATACAATGCTAGGTGGGGGGGGGGACAACACAAAACAGGTAGAAGGGCATAGCTAACTGCCCACTGTATCTGGGAGCTGAGCCTCCAACACAGCTGCCACCCTCCTTGTCTCCGCGATCGAGATGGCCTGCTGCTCAATTACAGTCCTCTGTTGGCGGATGATGCGGCGCAGCAGATCCGCCATCCCCTCTGACTCCTCTGTCCTGGTCGCCCACAGTGATGACCAGAATGGACCAACAAGAGGAAGGGGGAGACCGTGAGGTTGGGACACCAGCCAGGAGGCAGACAGCAGCCACAGGTGGCCATACAGGGATGGACAGCATGTCCCGATCGACAATCCCGAGTGGAGGTGAGTGCCACACCAGTAGGCCACCCTGGAAGGTGCCCACACAGCAGGCCCGGGTGACACAGGCACCAACCCAAACTCCAACAGACATGATGGCGACAAGCCCAACAGCACCAGGGCACAGGTGTCACCGCCCACCCCGGCACAGCACACAGTGAGACAGGGCAGACACACAATCAGACCTCCAGAGAGCTGTGTGCAAGGCCCATGCCATGACATGCACAAGGGCACCCACACGTCGGGACATGCTGTCCACTGACAGATGGCAATGTACCGTAATGTAGAGCTCAGCAACAACATCAACTAAAGGCGTGCCGGAGCAGCACCATACCATGACAGTGGTCTGCCAATGACCGACCCAGGCCAGGGAATAACAGGCAGCCAGGGTGCAGACGTTGACAGGGATGGGCCAACACATGCCATCAAGCAAGGGCCCTGAAAGCATACCTCACAACTGTACCACAGTACAAGGAACGGTCCTCAATCCACAGGGCAAAAGCTCCCTGTTCCACCCTGTGAGGACATGTTCCATAGCCAAGGTCAACATTGTAAAGCAACATTCCATAGTAAACGATGCAAATAATATATTAGTAAAGTAATAACAGGCCCTCGGAATATAAATGCAACACAGTAACAGTGTCATGAGCTACCCAGGTAAGTATTCCACTACGTGTTCCACATATCGCCAATATGTACCACAGTATGACAGGCAATGTTCCACGGTTGGTGGACAAAAGGATGAGAGGTATGCCTGGAAAGCATGGGGTGTGGTGTCCCGCACCACAACAGGCACGCGGGCAGCGCTATGCAGGCCTGTCCAGTTAAGCCCCAGGACAGCAAGGTAATGCCAACTGTGCACATGCGGACGATCTGTGGGGGGGGCCGGAGAGACAGAGCACACTGCACTGCAGAAGTGGGCATGGCAACCAACAGTGTGTCAGCCCCACCAAACACCCACCACCAGAGCCCCCACCACCATCTGGCACCCGCACAGCAATGCAAGCCGACAGTGCCCCCCAGCCCCCCCCAGGGCACAGTGGCCAGAGAGCCATCACCCAGCTGTGGTGTGCAACACAGGTGTGCAGCACAGCACAGTGCCACAACGCCACTGGCCCACTGCCTGTTGCAGCCATGCCACCGGACCAGGCAGTGGCAGAACACAGAATGAGACACACAGCACAGTGAAACAGCACAGAGCAACAAGACAGGTACTCATGCAACAGGCCCCTGTTCTCAGGGCTGCTCTCCTGCACCTGCTGCGACATGGCCAACACCCTCGGGCTGCCTCTCTGCTGCTCCTGGGTCATGTCCCGGACCCCTCTTCTGGCCCTGGGCTACTCGATCCACTCTACAGAGGACAGGTGAAACACTGGCATTAGTGCATGACACAGTATACACCATGTGCAGCACAGCAAGATGCACATGCATCCCCAACAACACTGCACACACAGGGACGTCCAGGGTCAGTAGCTGAACATGGAGGACACCCACACAGAGGGTGGCATGGCCCATGGAACATTCGCCAGGCACACACGACATGTTGTCAAGGCGGCGCAGTGGTGCTACAGGGCCAGTCACAGCTGTCCTGTGATAGTCTGCACACCCATGTGTGTAGGTCACCAGTCACCCAGGAAAAGGACCCCTGCACCACGGTGCTGTTGGCCGCAGGCTGGTGCTGCACCATGACCCGCCACCAACGATGTCCCAACCTGCCACCCACACCCGTGCTACCCCCATGGCCACAGCATGCACTGTGCCCCCACCGTGCATGCCTCCACACACCCTGTACCATGATGCCCCCCAGGGGGCTAACATGTGAGTCTCCGCCAGTGCCTCATGCACCCAAGCACCATGCAGAGTGGCACACACATGCGCGCACGCACACACACTCGTGTGCACACAGGCACACTTTCAGCCCAACACGCACATGATAATGGGTGTCAGAGTGCATAGCCACTTACCTGGCACAGGCACAGTGCCCTCGCACACTATGTGCTTGTAGCGCTCAAGCTGCTGTCATTGCCACCATCACAGGTCAGTGTATCTGTGCCTATACTTCTCTGCATCATGGGAGATGCCCATGCAGGCACACAGCTTACTGGCAACTGAGGCCCACACCTGCATGCGTGGGAGGTCTCCCTCCCTGACCTCCCCAAGAGCCGCCAGTGCCTCTTCTGGACCAGCTCAACCAGGTTGGCTTTCTCCACCTCCCCTCCGACGCCTGTCCCGGTGCACCACTTCCCGTTGCTGCCTACCCTGGCATTGTCAATGGATCACACACTGCCTTCCACCTGTACCACTGCACTGAGAGTACCACCCGGCCCCCACAAGCAAAATGCCATAGTGCCCGCTATCACATGACATATCACGGTGCTACCCAGAAGTGGCCCCAACACGCATGCATGACCCCCGCATGACCCTGGGCCACAATGCCACACATGCACGGTGTTCCGTGCTGCGTGGGATAGCACTGCACTATGCCGCGCTATACCTGGCTGATAGCATGGAACCGGGGCCTCATGGGCATGCATGGTTTACACGCTATGCCACATAGTGCTGCGCTATCAGGACAGTGCGGTGCTGGCCTCCCCATTGACCGGTGCTGCCATTTGCAAGGCACTAAGCTGTTAGCCCGGCGCTAATCAGGTCCATATTCAACCGGAATATGCAAATGAGGGTACTTGTGCATGCATGGTGCAAACACTGTGATTGGCATATCATTATCCGATGATTTCCATACATAACGGACTGGATTGCCAGGCTGGACTATAAAAGGGCAATCAGTGCTCCACCAGTGTTGTGTTGTGGGACTGCAGCATACAGCAGACACTGCAGTGGAGAGAACGACAGTGAAAGAGACATGCAACAGGAGGGAGAGCAGTGGGTGGAAGGTCTGTATATCTGCTGGAGAGGTGTTGGAATAGACCTAGCGCAACACAGGTTTGGGGCATACGCACTGCGTACCTGCTGTCCACAGCCATACCAGCTGGGAACAGGTCCGCCAACCACAGGACCAGAGGCACGCACAGTGCTGCGCAATGGTGCACAGAGCCATAAGGACAACAGTCTAGCACACCTGACCTTGTGCCGTGACCATGCCCCTGCATCAGTCTGCGCCGGGTGGGACCACCTGCAGTACTGTGGGTACCAGGCAGGTGCAGGGGGCCCCCACCGTGGACTGCAGGTGTGCATCCAATTGTGGCTGACTACCATGAGGTCCATGGCACCTCAGTTGTCGCCTTGGATGTGGGATGTGGAGGGTCACAAATGCTCCATCTGTGGTACACAGCTACGGCACAGGGGTCACAGTGTCCCAGCAGTGTGTTGCTGATGGCTCCGTGTGGCCTGTGCCTGGTAGCCTGCCATTGCATGCATGCCAGTCCCCATGTCCTCGCCTTGTGTGCAGTGCCCATGTCCCCTAGGAGAGCATGGTACAGTGCAAGGTGGCGGGCGTTGGGGTGGCCACGTCCTGGGGTGCACACATCAGGCATGGGCGACAGCGATGCCCTTGTGGGTCCGGTACATGCCGTCCAGACACCAACAGCTGTGCAGTGGCACAGTGCACACAGGGGTGGCTGCAGCACATTGTGGCTGTGTGCACACCGTACATGCACATGCTGGCCAGTGCCAGATCCATGCAACCTATGCCACACTAGGTGGTGGCATACACGTGCTGCTGCACATGCACGACTCAACACAGGCATGCAAGAGCTGGTGACACATGTTCCTTTCCATCTCTCCCATAGGTGGCGCAGCATGGCCTGAATGTATATGTGCCCATCGCTTCTCACAGGAGGAACTGAGGACCATGGTGCATGGCATTAAGGAGAGGGAGCAGGTGCTGCGGCACCACAAAGCTACGGATGCAGTGGTGCGCCAGGCATGGGAGGAGGTCACCGCAGGGGTGAATGCAGTCAGCGGTCATGGCAGGACAACCGAGGCAGTGCGCAAGCGCTGGAGTGACCTGCTGCACAGGGTGAAAGAGGAGGAGGTGCAGCATCTACGTGACAGGATGCGAACTGGTGGTGGCTCGCAAACAGCACAGTAGCGGGAGGAGCACCCACTCCTGGCCATGGTGGCATCCACACTGTGCCCAGTGGCTGATGCTGGTGTACCGGGTGGTGGGTGTGAGATGCCCCTCACACCACCCAGGGCAGCTCTGTAACCACATGTGTGTACCCTGCATGGTGTGGCGGCACAGGGTGTTTGTGTTGGGGCTGCAGTGCTGTGCACACTATGCACAAGGGATGGGTATTGCATGTGCACTATGGGAAGGTTGGGTGCATGTGACCACAGGATATTGCCATGGGGATGGTGTATGGGGTGTGCATGTCTACAGTGGGTGACACGTGTCCTAGGGTGTGCATGTTCGGGTGGCGGTGGTGGTGGGGCGCACATTGCGTGTATGGGTGACTGACCCTGTCCTGTTTTCCTCCACAGCAGCATGTGTAGGGCCAGTGGTGCACCAGGACCATACCAGGATGGCAGCCTCGGGACCAGAGGAGGAGGAGGTGGAGGACAACCTGCCATCAACGTCTGACTAGGGTGGTCAACGGGGACTCCCAGGGCCGCTCCATGTGTGGCACTCCCATGGAGGTTTCTTACAGCTGACAGGGGAGGGGGGCCCCACTGCAGGCAGGGAACTGGACTACAGTGCCTCATGGAGGATGCCCAGGTTGAGGATCTGGGTGGTGGGCAGGTGATACTCCTGACCGTGACAAGTGACATTGACACAGATGTGTTAGAGGGTTCTTACCTCCTGCCCGTGGACAGGCCTGTGGAGGGGGGTACAGGGGTAGGGCTAGGCACAGGACGCAGCACAGGCATCGGGGGGATGTCTGCTTTGCTGGCATGGGTACTCCCATGCAGATGGTGGTTGGCCATGTGGGGGATGTGTGTTCACCGCTGGACATGCAGTGTCCCCCACAGATTGTGGGGCTCGGCCCTCCGGAACCACAGCACATCATCAGTGGACTGCAGCGGCAGGACATGCCACCCATGCACCAGCGTCCCAACCCTGTTGAGATGCAGGGCCCCAGTGCCAGCAGATGTGGGGGGGGCTGCACTCCTGGAGCAGAATGCTCTGGAGGCCCGCCCACTGTTCCAGGTTGCACTGACGTCCCAGCAAGAGGCGCGGATGGACCTGCATGGCCTGTGGAGGGAGCTTAGGTATGAGCTGTCGCTGATGTGTGAGTCTGTGTCCCTGGGCTTTGCCCCTGTGGAACAGCATGATGAGGACAAGGTGGGCCATGTGGTTGCTGCTGTGGGCCGTGGCTTTGCTGGGCTCATGGCTGCAGTGGTCAACCTCACCACTGTGCTGCGCGGGGTGCATGGTGGTCGCCAGGATGTGCAGGGAGGTCAGGGTGACCATGGAACAGGGGCCTACAGACATGCCACCTGTGGCCACAGGGCTGTCAATGGCTCCAGCACAAGTGCATCAGGCACATCTACAGGCACCCAGCACCGCCGTGGACGTCCATCTGCACTGTCGGGTTATGACAGTCGACGGGGACACAGGTGGTCCGCCCTGCCTGTCTCACCGTGGTCCTCCCCCAATGTGTTCTCAGCATAGAGCACCCTGGTTCTGTGACCCACTCCAGTGGTGTACACCATGTGCATGGTGGTAGTCACCAGTGATCGGCATGGCCAGCCTGCACCTGTGCATGGTCACCACCCCTGTGTGCACATTGGCACATCCACACCCTTGTACACACATGCACACACACAGACACGCACACCCCCACACTCCTTCACATGCACACTGGCACAGCCATGGTGGCCCACCTCACACTGCCACCACACATCGGGCATCACCCATTCCACCATACTATGGCTGTGTGTTCACTTTCAGTGTGACCTGCAAATCCCACACATCGCACTGCACACACTCACATGCATTCTGTTCCAGTTTGTTGTGCACCTGCTCTGATTAGTGATGTCACTGTTGTGGTTGTTTGTTCACATTAAAACATACACCATTGTACTGTTTCATGTTGCTGTGCAGTCTGTACTCACCCTCTGGCCTGTGACAGTGTCCTGATGATGTTGACCCTGTGTTCTATGGCCCTGCGGGCCACACGAGGATCCCTCCTCTCAAGTTGCTCCACTATCCCCCTGACCGCTGGCTCTGGGTCACTGTCGGCCTGTTCCTCAGGTTCAGGTGCCTGTATCCCATGGTTCATCACCATGTTGTGCAACATACAACAGGCTAGGAAGATACGGCATACCTTCTGAGACCTATACTGTAGGGCACCGCCTGATGTGTCTAGGCATAGGAAGCACATCTTCAGTATGCCAAACACCCCCTCTATGATGTTCCTGGTGCTGGCGTGTGCCTCATTGTACTGCCGTTTGGCTACTGTGGCTGGTCAGGGTACCGGTGTCAGCAGCCAGGGTCGCAGGGGATAGGCGCTGTCCCCTGTCGGGAAATATGCACTTGTTAGTGTTGTACTGCTGTCTGCCTGTTGCCATCGTGCAACCCTGTGTTGCCCTCCCACGCCCCTTCCCGGCCTCCCATGCCTGTCCCCATCCATGCTGTGGTGTGTGTGCCTTGTCAGCTGCTATTCACTGACTAGGTGTCCACTGGGCATCCTGCCCTCCTCAAATGCCTGGCACAGCTGGGACTGGTGCCAGATGAAGGCATCATGGGCACTGCCGGGGTACTGCACATAGACATTGCTGATGCACCTAGTCGCATCGCACACCACCTGGCAATTGATGGAGTGGTACCCCTTCCTGTTTATGTAGATGTCACTGCCATCACCAGGTGGTGCACGGATGGGGACATGGGTGCAGTCAATGGCATCCAGTACTGCTGGTAGGTGCGCAACTCAATGGAATTGCTGCATTGCTTCTCTGCGCTCTGCTGCTGTGCTGGGGAATACTATTAACTCCCTAGCGTGTGGCAGAAAAGCCTCTAGGAACTAAGTCAGGAGGCACGAGGTTGCAGACTGTGATACCCCAATGGTGTCCCCCGTTGGTCGTTGGAATGTCCCTGTGGCTAGGAAGCACATCGCTGCTGTCACCTTCTCCTCTACTGTCATGGCATGGCTGCGTCTGGTGTTGGGGTGCAGCTGCTCATGCAGGAGTTCACAAAGCTGCCTCAACATTCCCCTGTTCATCCTGTACCGGCCAGTGATGTGCTCATCTGGCAGGGTCTCGAAGGAGACCCTGGGCCGGTACCACCTGTTTGCAGCATACCATCTCCTTAGCCTGCGTTGCGGCCCATGTTGGGCCTGCTCCCTCTCCTCCTCCTCCTCCACTACAGCTACCATGAATGGCAGCATCACTGCTAATGGCACAGCACTCATTCCTACTTCCTGTTGTGGTCTCTCCCCCTAGGTGATTTGCCCTAGGTTAAGATCAGCCTTTTATAGGGGGTAGCTAGCGCCACGCTAGGTGTCATGCTGTGTCCTAGCGTGGCGCTATAGCTTTGAATATCCCGTTGCCTGTCTATGCAGGCCCCCCTTTGCCCCTTGCATACATTATCGGTTTGCCCCACGCTAATGTGGTTTGCGCGTGCTATCCGGTCCTTTGAATATGGCCACTCTGCGCTATTCTCGCGCTAATGGTTTGCACGCTGTGCTATGCTTTGAATATCTGGCCCTGAATGTTTTAAGCCTCAGTCATGGTTGGTGGGAGCAGAGATATGGATATGGCCTTGGAAAATTGGAAGAATTGTCTACAGCTTGCACAGTCTAGAACAATGATCTGGAAAAGCTGGAAATTGTGGAAGAAAAAGCGAGTGTTCATTATCAAGACCTTGCTAGTCCTACTTTTTATGTATACTAGTTATATTTATGTTGTGCCTGCTGTTCTAGAAACAACATTGCTGAGTGCTTTCTTTTCATTAATATAGGGCAGCAGGTTAAACCCTACCTGTCATAAAGTCAGGGATGGTAGGATGGGAATGATAACTCCATATCTTTCTTTTTTTGTAATTTTTATATTGCCAATTTACAGAAAGCCGTGTTACAAGAACCCAATTACTGGACTCCATTGTTGTATGAATGGATTGCATCAATCCTGCCAACATGGAATCTGGGGAAACTATATTTCCAGAAGGGGTAACATTATTGGAGACTCCCTGAATTCTTGCGGTCTGCCTTGATCAAAGGACATGGAACGATCCCTTGCAACTCTGAGAAACACAGCCTGGAAAAATCTATAAAATCTCATTCAAACGTCTTGTTGTTTGGAACCATTATCCTTCAAGCACTGTCAACCTGGTCAGGAACTGGCAGTTACGCAGCATCTTATTAATCCTAGAATTCCCACACAGATGTGTGATGTGCTCTTGTTGAGTAGACATGGTGGGCCTTGGGTAAAGAATTCTTCAAAGCATAAGTGACTGATGGAGAGGTACTGTCTTAGACCTAGGAACATCTCTTTCTGGAATGCCCTTATGTTATAAATTTCTGGCACTTTTTGACCTGTAAGTGGCAGGAACCACTTTTTCTGACCTTTCGTACCTCACTGTAGTGTTGGGCATTTGTTTGGTAGAACAGGTGTAACCCCCCTGCAAATGAGGGTTCCCAAAAGTCTTCCTTGGGCTTGCCTAAATGCCCACTACCAGGCTGGTGTTCTGTGTCCTAGCGATTTAAAAGTGTTTGCATGTGAGTGCCCTGTTAGCATCCGTGCCTGTCTCTTTAAGAGCTGCTTATCTTGTGGTGTAAAATTAATCTGGTTAGGGACCGAGTAGTCTCAGGCTCGAGTCCATACAGGCTTCACAGTGTTATCGCTCCATTCTGCCATCGCCATTTGCGTAGAGGGAGCCCTGCTAGGAAATGTGCCTGTTAACTGTTTATCTGTTTTAATAATAATAATATTGCAGTTTGTCTAACCTGCCTTCCTTTGCAGCATGGACATTTCAGTATTGCCCCACCATCTTGGTTCTAGACTGCCTATTGGGACCAATCAGTACCTTTGGGGACTCTAAAATGGTGTCTTTCCCCAGGAGTCTTGTGAGAGCAAATTTCTGTTGGAATTATAGTTTTTGCACTTTGGCGCCTAAATGGACCTGGAGAGGGAACCCTGGCTTTGACAGACTGATGGATCAACCAACCAGAACTTTTTGGACTGAAGAGAAATTCCCAAAGTGCCTGCTGCAGTGTGTCAGTCTGGAGTTAGAGTTTGAAGAGTAAACAGCTCGAGTGATTCGAGCAGTTGCTTCTGCGTAGTTCACGCGGGAGATTGGTGGAAGGGCTGAGTTTGGTCTGTCTGCCTGCTGTCCCTCGAGAAGGAATCCTTTGAAAGGCTTATCAATTGGACTGTATCCGAATTGGAGTGAGACAAACTTACTGAAGAGTGACCAGATTTAAACCTGAAGAAGAAAACCGAAGATTTGCTGTACTCAATCGGCTTGTCAGGACATCCATTCACTATAGAACTCCCGGTTTAGCTCAGAGACACTGATATTGAGACAGGACTGCTATCTGCTTGGTGGTATGGTGACTGCTTTACTATAAATGTGCTGTAACCTGCTAGTGTGTCACAGTTTGGTTCCCCACTGTTTAATTGTGCCTTGCTTGCCGGAAGCTGCATCCAGCATCTACTGGACTGTATCCACATTCATCTCCAATTGGTCTGGGCCTCCACACTTTTGCCCAGCCAGCTACTCACGCCACAGAGAAGACCATCAACGAGAGACCTGCCTGGGGATCAGCCCCCTGCTCAACATCACGAACAGGAACGATACCACGGTGAATCGTGTGGGCACTGCTTCTCCTAGCAAACCAGCAAGTCATCCTGCAGTCTCCATTTCATCCATCCTGTGTCCTGTACTGGGTAGCTTGAGTAAACACCAGGGTAGCTCCCTGCAACAACAGTTCAATCAAACTGTGGTCATTTGATTACATTTTTTTTGTATAATCCTCATGAACTGAGCCTCCTGGCTCCAGATTACAAATTGCATGTGGTTGTGCATGCCTTTTCTTTCATCACAGGGCCCCAACCAGCTGCGATGCCGGCCTACCCTGGGCAACATTCCAGGCTAGCCCACCTTACTTCCAACTGGGTACCCAGAGCATGTGACTGTGCAGGGACTAAAAGTGCATACATAATTGCCTGACTAGATCAGTTTTGGAATCAATCAACCTGATCACGCCCTTCCCTTGTTCAATTTCCCTAAATAAATCAGATATAACTCTTTTTGCATTTAATCTGACTGTGGTTCCAGTTTGTACCCAAAGCACTGTACTGTTGTTATTTGCTGTGCCTAACCTTGTTTTACAGGGGGGTCTCCAGGGTCGAACTGGTGGAACCAGCCCTGGTGGTAAGTGCAAACAGTGTGGGGATTTATATGCTGAATAGGGGCTACTGTGTAAGTGTTTGTTGCATATTGTCTAGGCCACTAGAGGGGAAAGAGTGGGGTTACAGTGTCCCGGAGGGCTGTACCCAGGTTAGCCTTGTTACTAACAACCCTGTCCTCTGGGTGGAGGCACCCGTTTTAGTACCCAGGCCCCTTAACCTGCAACTAGCCACGCAGGTAGGGGTAGTAGCCCTTGGGATAGTGCCACCTAGGGGTTACACAGGAAAGGAAAGAGAAATAGGAAATTGTTTAACCAGGAAAGGTACACTAAGCCAGAACATGTTTCCAGGTGTGACCTGGAGCATGAGGAAGTTACGTGACTTGCTCCAGGTCACACAGTATACAAGTGGGGGCTGATGGGATTCAAACCCAGGTCTCCAGGTTTGCAGCTCAGTGTCCTTAACCACTACACTATACTGCCTCCCTGGAACAACTGAGAATGGGAGAACTATAACCTTAATACTTTAGCTCTATCGTGCGCTATCCTGAAATTTTACATATGACAGGCTCAATGTGCCTTTTCAATTTTTGTAAAAAGCAATATCACATGGCAAATTATTTAGCACAGTAATGGAATGTATATATGTGGTGTACCAGTGGGATATGAATTTTTGCTTTACTTATAGACTCATAGAAGCTTGACGGCAGAAGACCATCCAGCTCATCTAGTCTGCCCTTTTCCCCCCTATACTTCGCCCTCCCTGACAGCCCCTGCCCCCTCGATACTCAGCCCCATATGCTTGTCCCATGCCCTCTTGAATTCTTCCACCGATTTAGCCCCCACCACTCCAACTGGTAGTCTGTTCCAGGGTTCCACCACCCTCTCTGTGAAGAAATGCCCTTTCACATTGCCCCAGTATCTTTTTCCTTGCAGTCTGAGTCTGTGACGTCTAGTTCTGACCCCCTCCTTCCTCTTAAGTAAACCTTCTTCTCCCACTTTCTTGAGCCTCTTTACATTTTTAAAAGTATCAATCATGTCTCCCTTGTCCCTCCTTGTCTCCTGCGTGTACAAATCCAGCTTCTTACACCTCTGCTCGTATGACTTTCCCTGCATACCCTGCACCATCTTGGTTGCCCTTCTCTGAACCTTTTCCAATGCATCTATATCCTTGTGGAGATGTGGCCTCCAGAACTGAACCCTATACTCCAGGTGCGGCTCACCATGGCTTTGTAAAGGGGCATTATTACCTCCCTCCTTCTGCTAGTAATGCCCCTGCCTATGCATGCCAACATTCAATTAGCCTTTCCTGTCGCCCTGCTACATTGGATTCCTACCTTAAGGTTTGAGGAAACCGATCCCAGATCCCTCCCCTGTTCTGTTACTATGATTTCCCCCCCCACCTAGTGTGTACCCTGCTCTTCTGTTCCTACTCCCCAAGTGCACCACAGTGCACTTCTTGGCATTAAATTTCAGCTGCCATGTCCCAGACCATTTTTTGAGCATCTTTAAGTCCTCCCTCATGTCCCTCCCCCCCGGGGTGTCCACCCTATTGCATATTTTCGTATCATCAGCAAATAGGCACACCCTCCCCCTCAAACCCTCTGCAATATCACTGATATAGATGTTAAAAAGAAGCGGACCCAAAACTGACCCCTGTGGCACTCCATTTTTCACCCTTTCCATCCCGGAGTGCACCCCGTTTAGCACCACCCTCTGAGTTCCTCCTGCCAGCCAGTCCTCCACCCAGCTTGTTATTTTCCCACCCAACCCCAGGCTTTCCATCCTGCTCACCAGCCTCCTATGGGTGATGGGGTCGAAGGCCTTACTGAAGTCCAGATAGGCCGCATCCACCACTCTCTCCTGGTCAATCACCTGAGTCACCCAATCAAAGAATTGAATTAGGTTTGTCTGGCAAGACTTCCCCTTCATGAAGCCATGTTGTCTGCTGTCCTGCAAGCCACTCTTCTCCAGGTAATCCACCACCGCCTCCTTGATTAATGCCTCCATTATCTTCCCCCACCACTGTCGTGAGGCTGACGGGTAGGTAGTTCCCCTTCACATCCTTACTACCTCCCTTGTGTAAAGGCACTACGTCCACCCTCTTCCAGTCCTCCAGCACTCTCCCTGTATCCAGGGACAAGTTGAAGAGCCTTGTCAAGGGTGCGGTCAACTCCTTCAATTCCCTGATCATCCTGGGGTATAACCCATCAGGCCCCATTGCCTTGTCCACCCTCAATCTATCTAGCTCTGCCCTAACCCTGTCCACAGTGAATGGGCTCAGATCCACCCATTTACTCTCCTTCCCCTTCGACTTTAGCTCATGTCCTCTACCGTCCTCCTCCTCCTCCGTGAATACTGAGTTAAAGTACTTATTTAATAACTCTGTTTTTTCAAAGTCCCTTTCCAATTTTATTCCTCCCTCCTCCCTTAGCCTAGTAATCCCCTGCCTTTCCCTTCTCCTCTCCCTCACATATCTGAAAAAGGTTTCATTCCCTTTTTGGCCTTTTTTTGCTGTTTTCTCCTCAGTATCTGCTTTTACCCTTCTGATCTTCTTCCCTGCCAGACTCCTCTTTTCTCTATACTCTTCCTTATCTTCCTCACTGAGTGTCCTCTTAAAATTTCTGAAAGCTCTCCTCCTTTCTCGGACTGCCCCCACAACCACTTTGGTTTACAACCAAACCGCAACCTCTTTGGTTCACAATTTTGGTTTACTGTTAGACTTAGTGCATTATGGAAACAGTGTACAAGTCGTTAATAAAGTTTTCACATGGAGACATATAAATATTTTAAATATATTCCATTTATTTTATAACTTAAAATCAAATATATTGTAAAACAACAATCAGAAGTGCTCACAGTATCAAAGGCATCAGAAGGGCAGCTTCTTGCCCACTTGCATCCACATCAGTTTCAGCTGGTGTCAGTCTATTTCAAGAAGGGATCTGAGCATATTGCACTTTAATATCTTTATGTGCAACCCATAGAGATGGTACTGATAGGTTCCACAAGTGTTTCTGAAATTGGAAACGAGAGCTTGTGGCTTCAGGGAGTTTGCAACCAAGCAGGTCCAGACTTAGAAAATGAAATCCTTTCATTGCCTTGGAATAAAAGAGGTAATTTCTGTAGGAAATGTTTCTCCTGTTACTGCAGTTGTTTGCCTTTGGAGAGTGATTACTAGAGGTACATTCTGGTCTCAGTAAATATTATGGAACAAAGGGCTCACTCCACATATGTTAGAGGATATTGATCTTCAATTTTATTATTTTACTCCACTTTTCAAAACACCTGGGGTGACATCTCGGGGGGCTCCCCCCTTCATCAGGCCCTCATTTCTATGGTGGCCTTACACATGAAAGTGGTGTTGCACATCATATCACTTTACTCTCAGTGGTGGGACAGACCTTATTAAGAGTTATGGCTTAATAAAAGCAGCCAGGTAATCCTATCAGTGTTGCTGGGGGGATTCCACCCCTCCAAGTACTGTATACTGAGCTGCTGATCATTCCACCAACTCCCATGAGTACAGGAAGTCTGCACTTACAAATATATCTGTTTTTCTCCTGTCTCCACCTAATCACACAGACACACATACAGCTCTGCATAATAAAATATATTTTCTTATTTAGCCCCCCCCCCACCCAAATAGCGACTTATTTTGTAGCTGCCTGTCTGGGAGAATAGTTTCTCCACCCACAGCCAGAGCCTGCATTTTCTTTGCAGTTCTGCAGCTGCATGGGCTCACTTTTCACCCTCAGTACCCACAGAACTGTAGCAGGGGACCTGGCAGCACAGAGAGCATGCATTTTTCTTCTTCATGTCAACCATCACACGTCATCATCATAGTGGTCCAAGCTGCTGACAAAGGGCCCAGAAACAAACACTTGCACTTATGGCAATTGACCAAGATGTTATATTTAGACTAGGGTCCCTGCCAGAAGCCAACATAGAGTCCACACAATAAAGCTGCAGCATGGAGTGGAGCGCAGGAGCACTCATGGATCTTCCTGTCATCACGCCAGACCACAACAAATGAAAAAGGGTTTGGAAATGTAGAAACTGACTGGCTTTTTTTTAGTGCTAGTGAGGTATACAGAAGACCACCAGAAGCCATGCCGAGAGACAGAACATTTAAAAAAGGACAAGGATGTGCACACTGGCATGGGTGCCACCATGTTTGTTTTCCCTCTGCCCCCACAGAAGTGTGGGTAGGAGCCAGAGGTCATCAGTTTGCCCATGCTGTGTGGAGTCATTAAGGAGGTTTTTACAACCTCAGGACATACCTCCTTACAACTCTAGTCAACCAGGAATTGTCTTGAGCAACAGAAAAGCTTGAGAGAAGGATTTTGTGACTTGTACAGACAGGAAAACGGCACAACAAGGGGACAATCGGAGGGTCTCTTGGCCTCCATGTGACTTGAACAGCCAATGAACACTGAAGTTGGAGAAGTGAGATGTCTGCAGAGTGTCTGGTCAGCTCAGATCAGCCCAGCCATCAGAAAGAGACAGACTTGCTTGCTACAGCTTAGCCTCTGGGTTGAGTTTCAGCCAGAGCTCCCTGTTTTGGACTCAAAGAAATAGTTTAAGAGCCAGAGAACTGAAGGGCCTGCCCTGGACTTCAATCTTCAGAGCAGGAATTGTCTTGAAAATAGCCCAGATTCTTTAAGAGAGAAGCTAGTATGCTTTTCTCACTCCCTGCTGCAGGGATTCATCCCTGTAGAGGGCTTAGATACCATAGTCATGAAGCCCACCCACAGGTATGTGAAGAATAGGTCCCCTATGGGGTGAAGACATCGACTAGGAGTTTAACAAACAAAATCAGGACTGGCACCCTTCACCACCATGGGCACATTGGGTCCATCGGGCCTTTAGCCAAGACTGATACAGAATCCAAACCCTACAATCATTGCTCTATAACTGACCCATAAAGGCTGTGAGTACAGATGTGGGTCTGCCCTGTAACTTTTGTAGATAGATAGTTAAGGACAGTGGCACTGGATGTAGAATGTCTTGATATCATGCAGAACTCCCAGTATCGCATCTCAAGCCCAGTTTCCATCCCTGGGCCAAAGGAATCTAGGGAGCACTGTAGAGTCAGTGTTCTAAGACTCTAAAGGGAGGGCACCAGCTGTACTGCCACTACAGTGGGTCTAAGAAAAAGGGTTGATGTGGTGGATGGAAAACCACACAGTGTCCACCTCCCCTTATAAAGGCTGATGCAGATATGGGTCATCCACTTCAGGGAAGTGGGTTAGGCTCCATATTGAAGGAAAAAGTGAGATGATATGCATGTCGCACTTGGTCATGACTCTTTACACTCCACAGTTCATTATTTTTCCCCAAAATCCCCTACTGCAACATGCTGAATTCTGGTAAAATGGTAGCAGTTAGCCCAGCTGTAGGTAGGAAGCTGCAGAGGAGTCATAGGATGGTAGTTATCGCTTGAGGGCAATCCGTGGATCTGCTACAGTGCTGGAGTAGGAGTGAGTTGATAAACTGGTAGCAGTGACTGCAGGTGACAGAATCAAAGGGTAAAGAAAAAAAAAAAGTAATAAAATAGATATTGGAATAAAATGGAAAGCCTGGGGTTGGGTGGGAAAATAACAATCTGGGTGGAGGCCTGGCTGGCAGGAAGAACTCAGAGGGTGGTGCTAAATGGGGTGCACTCCAGGACGGCAAGGGTGTCTACATCAGTGATATTGCAGAGGGTTTGAGGGGGAGGGTGTACCTATTTTCTGATGATACGAAAATATGCAATAGGGTGGACACCCCGGGGGGGGTGGAGGACATGAGGAAGGACTTAAAGACGCTCGAAAAATGGTCTGGGACGTGGCAGCTGAAATTTAATGCCAAGAAGTGCACTGTGGTGCACTTGGGGAGTAGGAACAGAAGAGCAGGGTACACCCTAGGTGGGGAGGAAAGCAAAGTAACAGAACACTAGAGGGATATGGGTAACATAGTCTCCTCAAACCTTAAGGTAGGAATCCAGTGTAGCAGAGCAGCGGGAAAGGCCAATGAAATGTTGACATGCAGAAGGGGGGAGGTAATAATGCCATTTTACAAAGTCATGGTGAGGCCGCACCTGGAGTATGGGGTTCAGTTCTGGAGGCCACATCTCTGCAAAAATATAGATGCATTGGAGATGGTTCAGAGAAGGGCAACCAAGATGGTGCAGGGTATGCAGGGAAAGTCAGATGAACAGAGGTGTTAGGGGCCGGATCTGTACATGCTGGAGACAAGGAGGGAAAGGGGAGACATGATTGAAACTTTTAAATATGTAAATAGGCTCAATAAAGTTGGAGAAGAAGGTTTACTTAAGAGGAAGGAGGGGGTCATAACTAGGGGCACAGCCTCAGACTGCAAGGAAAAAGATACAGCAGCAATGTGAGAGGGCATTTCTTCACAGAGAGGGTGGTGGAGCCCTGGAACAGACTACCAGATGGAGTGGTGAGGGCTAAATCGGTGGAAGAATTCAAGAGGGGCTGGGACAAGCATATGGAGCTGAGTATTGGGGGAGGCGGGGGCTGGCATGGAGGGAGAGGTGTAGACGGGAAAAGAAAGCAGACTAGATGGGCCGGATGGTTCTGTTCTGCTGTCAGGCTTCTATGATTCTGCTACTTATCCATTCTGCAGCCTCTGATAGCGGATCTGAAATGGGCATTTCAGTACCCTACTTCACCACCATTATTGTGGCATTTAAAAGACACCCGTCCCATTTAACATCTCCTTCTCCAGTATAGGTGCACTTCAAATCACACTTCATCAGCACAAAGAGTAGATTTTAAAGTAGCCTCACAATGCCTCACTTCCCCACACCTGATGCAACATTTCAAACAGATATTGTTGCACCTTACTTCCTCATCTTATAATAAAAGAACCCCAGAGCAAATGCACTGAGGCATGGGTTATCCTGGAGGATATTGGCCATACAGCAAATTTTAAAGAAAACACAAATTGCACATACCCCAGTAATGCAAACATCATGGGAAACATATGCAAATGCCCATGAATTAATTTGGACAGGCTCAACTTTAAGCAGAATTGCATGGTGCCAGTAGACCTCACAATACAATCAGCAAAGGCTGAGAACAGCAGACTGAAGAGATGACTGTCAGGAAAGAACAGATTAGGGTCTGGTATCCTGGAAGAAAGGCAGGATTCTGAGATATGAAGGATGTCAGGAAAGTTCTGTGAAGTCCCAGACAGGAGGTTAAGTTTTGGGAGAAAGCTCTGAGCATTGAGGGGAAAGAGGCTCAGGCCTTTGGCAGCTGGGGAGGTGGAGAAGAAGAAAAGGGAGGGTCCAGGTTTGAATTCAACATCACCGGACAGAAGAAGGAACAGAAGAAAGAGGATGGAGTGTGATTTCTGCACCATAGAGTGGGGGGGACAGGAGTGGAAGGCAGGGAAAGGTAGGAGGGCACGGAGGAGCAGCTCCATGTCAAGAGAGGGGGAGAAGAGAAAAACAGGGTGGGAAGGAAGGAAAGAAGGAAGGAAGGAGGGTAAAGGGGGAGGAGTAAGGCTGGATGGATGGAGGGGGGAGAGAAATAGAGAAGAGATTGATGTGATGGGGAGGGAGAAGGAGGAGGGGTAGGGGAGGAACAAGGTAGAGGAAGGCAAGGTAAATTCTGATCAGAAGGTGAGATGCAGTAGCCATCAGTTAAACAATGTGGAAATTGAGATTATTTAGACGAAAAAAAAAAACTCACCAGTTGCAGTCACCTAATAAAAGTCCATGACTATAACTACTGTGGCTCAGTATAGATGATGAAACATAGAAACATAGAACTTGATGGCAGAAGGGGACTGCAAGATCCATCTAGTCTGCCCAATATGGGTAACAACCCCCCCCTCCCCATCCTTTCTGTGAAATGATACCTCTGTGTCTGTCCCAGGCCTTTTTGAACCCGTTTTACCGTTTTGGCCTCCACCACTTCCCGGGGCAGGCAATTCTATGAGTCGACCACCCTCTCAGTAAAGAAGATCTTCCTAACATTGCTCCTGAATTGCCCACCCTTGAGCCTCATATCGTGTCCTCTAGTTCTGAGGCTTTTCTTCTCCTGAAGGAGCTCCTGTACTCATACCTTATTTATACCCTTGATATGATTGAAGGTCTCAATTATGTCCCCCCTCCCTTCTCTGTTCTAGGTAGTACATGTTAAGCTCCCTCAACTGGATCCATGACAATTCGCTCCCGCATTTTTGCTCCCAGTCAACTCGCTCCCGTCAATTTGCCCCGATGTCAATGTGCTCCTGTCATTCTCGCTCCCATCCATTTCACTCCCTGATATTTAAAAGTGTCATGCACTATAATCTGTGTTTATGGTACATGAACAAGAACATGTTAATCACAGCTGTTCTTGTTCTTGTTCTTAATTAGTGTTGGGTACAGTGGGTCACCATGGGTCAAGTGAGTAATTACATGGCAATTACACTACAGCCAGATTTCAATTACAATGTATTACACCTTGTTTAAAAGTTCCCTGCAAGCATTGTGCATCAACTCTGTTCAGCAAAAGAAGAGATACATATGAGCACATGCTGCAAGCGCTAGTAGACAAAAACCCAGCACTGTCTCCAGTTGTAATTGTGACTGACTTTGAAAAGGCGACTGTGCAAGCCTTCAAATCAGTATTTCCAAATGCCAGGCAGATAGGATGTTTCTTCCATTTCACACAGTGCATATACCGTAAAATACAGAGTGAAGGACTTGCAACCAGATATGCACAAGATTCTGAATTTCTGCTGAAATGCAAACATCTGCCTGCCTTGGCTTTCTACTCCCCAGGTTGTCACTTGATTTGAGGAGATTACAGACGAGACTCAAGATGTTTTTCCACCTGAGCTTGAGTCTCTAATAGATTATTTTGAGGACATCTGGATGGGGAGAAGAAATAGAAGGGGCACAGGGAGAAGAAATTCACGATTCCCATTAGAGCTTTGGAACCAGAGCAAAAGTGTGCATGAAAAAAGGTCAAAAACTAACAATGCCGTTGAGGCCTTCCACCGTGGAATGAAAGGCATTTTATGCATGCAACATCCCACCATCTGGCACTTTATAGATGGTGTATGAAACATTCAAAGGAAAAACATTTGTCAGTTCCAAACCCATGGATTTACCTACATTCATTCACTGTGGACACCTCCATGATTCCAGATGTTCCTAGTTGAAGCGCATACAAAAGGTAAGACAAATGTTAAGTTTTTGCACATATTGTATCTCCACAGAAATGTGCCTTGTGTGAATGCTTGAACTGTGGAGAGGAACTCAGGACTAAGGTTGCCATGGTTTCCAGTTGCCAGGCTTTGTGGTTGCTATAGGGTTGCTATGATTTGCTAGGAGACACTGTGGTCGTTGTGTAATGAGTACGGGAGAGTCACTCGGTTGCCAGTGTTTCCTGTTGCCAGAGCAGGCAAACGTTTTTCATTCTGGTTTAGGTATTAAGCAACAACAGCAACAGTTGTTCAGCTGAAATGGAGGAGCGAAATGTCGGGGAGCAGGATAGCCCATGAGTGAAATTTCCCGGAGCGAAATGACAGAAGTGCATTTGCAGGGAGCGAGTTTGCAGGAGCGAATTGTCGTGCTCCCCCCTCAACCTATCCTCATATGCCATTTTATGCAGACCTAGAATCATTTTTGTGGCTCTCCTCTGCACCATCTCAATCCTATCAATGTCTTTCCTAAGGTGCAGCCTCCAGAACTGTATGCAGTACTCCAGGTTCTGCGACTCGTGTACCCCTCTCTATGCAGCCCAGCATACCACTGGCCTTTAGTACTGCCTTTTCACACTGCTTCCCCACCTCTAAGTCATCTGATATAATGACTCCTAGGTCTCGCTCCTGATTGGTGCATGCCAGCTGCTCCCCTCCCAGGTAGTATCCCACCTTGGGGTTTCCCTTGCCTAAGTGCATGACCTTGCACTTTTTGGTGTTGAACTTCAACTGCCAGGTGTCTGATCACTCCTTGTGTTTCCTCTTGTCTGATTCCATGCTCTTGACTCCTTCTGGGGTGTCCACTCTGTTGCAGATCTTGGTGTCATCTGCAAACAGACACACCTTCCCTTCCAATCCAATACCGATGTCGGCTATGAACACATTGAAGAGTAGAGGCCCCAGCACCGACCCCTGAGGCACTCCACTAGTCACTTCCCTCTCTGTCAGTGCCACTTCATTTACCTGCACCTGTTATGTTCTTCCTTTCAGCCAGTTGCTCACCCAACCCACCACTTCCTTACCTACACCAGCTTCTTTACGAGCCTTCTGTGTGGAACCAAGTCGAAGACCTTACTAAAGTCCAGATAGACCACATCCACCGCTTCCCCCCAGTCCACTGCCTTCGTTACCCAGTCAAAAAAGTCAGCCAGGTTTGTCTGGCATGACCTTCCAGCCGTGAAACCATGCTGTTCTGGGTCCTGTGCCCGCTGGATTCCAGATGAGCTACTATTCTTTGCTTGAGCTGTGTCTCCATCAGTTTTCCTACCATCGATGTGAGGCTCACTGGACGGTAATTTTCAGCCTGCTCCCTGATTTGTAAAGTGGGACCACTGTCGCCCTCTTCCAGTCTTCAGGTACTGTCCCACTTTCCAGTGATTTGGCGAAGAGCTCCACCGGGGCGCTGCTATCACACTCCCCAGTTCCTTGAGAACTCTTGGGTGAATCTCATCTAGCCCTATGGCCTTGTCTACCTTTAATTTATTTAGGGTTTCCAAGGCTTGTCCCTCCATGAAGGGGCTCAAGTCTACCCTTGGTCCCTGAGTGCAACTGCTTTACATGTTTGGGCCATCCCCTGCATTCTCCCTAGTGAACACAGAACAGAAATATTTATTTAGGACTTCTGCCTTCTCACTGTCCTTCTCTACTAGTCCCCTCCAAAACTGCTATCCTTACTGTTTCTCCTTTAGTCTTTCTCCTTTCTCTTATGGTCCTAAAAAAGGTTTTGTCTCCCCCTCTAACACCCTGTGCTATCCTCAGCTCGGTGTGGGCTTTAGCTCTTCTTATTACTTTTCCCGCTTCCCTCTGTGCAGCTATGTAACTTTCCCTGTCTTCATCCTTGTTTGATGCCTTGTAGGCCTTCCTCTTCTGTCTTACTATAATAACCTCCTCCTTGGAGAACCAGAGGGGTTTCCTTCTCTTATTTGCCTTGCTGATCCTCCTAGCACACTACTCGGTTACCTCCTTGACAGCTCTCTTGAGGTTCTCCCACATTTCCTCCACCCTTCCCTCCCATGCCTGTTTCTCTGCTAGGCTGGTTCTCATTTTGGAAAAGTCTGCCTTTCTGAAGTCCAAAATGAATATCTAGCTGCATCGGCTCTAAATGAATGAATGAATGTCCAGCTGCACCCACTCTGTGGGGTGAAGTGCGGCAAAGTACAGGGAGTCTGTGGAGTGTGGCAGGCTCTGCCAGTGCTCCCTATGTCAGCATTTATACCTGCTTGCCTGAAAGCAGAAGTCTCCACATCCCAGACACTTTTTTGCTTCTTGGACATTGTGCTGTATGTGCTACCAGCTGTTTGCTTAACAAGGGAGAGACTGAGCATTTGCCATAAGAACTGAGCTGTGCAGTCATCATCTGAACTGAGCCATAAGCTAACATTTCTGCAATAACTGTGTACTGAGGGTGGCTGAGCTGTTTACTGTGTCCTTAGCAACTGCTGTTGTGCTGTGCATTGTGCTGCTTGTTTTAACTGGAGAAACTATATAGTAGTAGTGATCTTATTAGAACTGAAAAGCTGTCATTCCCCCTATGGTTTACTGTTGGGGATTAACATAGAAACAAAGAAGCTGTGTGCAGATAAATGTAACACCCCCCCATGGATGGGGGCTTACTTCAGTTGCCGTCAGGGGGTTGCTGGTCTCCTGTTTCCTCTTTCAGCCCCGTTTGTCCACCGCCACAGTCCTGGGTCCTGTGGTGCCCTTCTAAGTCTCCGTCCAGCCACCGTGTGGTTATTTGGCTATTTGGGGCTGGAGGAGCAAAGGTCATGGGACCGCCACATTGCCTGGCCCTTGAAAAGTGCCAGCAGAGTCTGCACATGTGCAGTAGCGCCTTGTGGTTTTTGGGCCATTATAGCGGCTAAACAATTGCCTCTCCAGTGATCTCAACCCCCAGGTTAAGCTATTCGGGGTTGGACACACTGAGGAGGTGCCCCAAAAGTGGCTAGGCTGTTTGGTTTAGAGAAACCAGTAGGCATGTAAAATGGGCCATATATGAATATTAATGAAGCCTGCTATGAATATGAATGAGCTGCCTGTTCACTGCCTGGGGCAAACTGAACTGTGTAAAATTATAATTATGCAGTCACTTGACAGGGGACAAAGGCTGCTACAGGACAGTGAAACAAATGTTAGAAAAGACAGTGTATTTCAGCTGCATGGACACTCTAAATTTGGGACTGCTGTGGGTCTGTATGAAACGGTATACAATTGCAGCCATCTTTGCTACTTTTGACACCCAGTGCCAGCCAGTCAAGGACTTAGTGCCCAAAGACAGTTGAAATGATTGCTGGGAGAGGTGTGAACTCTATTCTAGGCACCCAAAGTTAATAACCAATCAATCAATAATTTAATTGGCACTTTCACCTCCTCTCTCAAGGACCAGCTCCTCCAGTCCACCACTTGGGCCTGCCCTGGTAGGCAACCCCCCTGAATGACCACCAGCCCTTGAGTTACCTTAGAGTTTGTATGTCTCTATATACAGGCTCTATTGTTGTGTGCTCTGATCCTGTCATATACATTGTTCTCTATTGTAAATATCGTAAAATATTGTAGATATTGTTTTTATCTTTATCTCTGTATCATCGAATTTATGTACCACTGGACATTTGTGAAAATGGCATTTTTGCTCACATACTTTCCAGTATAAAAAATAAAACTGAAATTGAAATTAATCAAAGGGGCTAATGTTTAATTATTTTAGTGAAGGACAGCAGGCCCCAGCCAGTCAGAGGCTGGGATGTTTTCTGTGTGAAACCCCAGGGATTTTTGCAGTTTGGAGCAGTCTGGCTTGGGCTCTCATCAAGTCAAAAGGGCTCATTCTGAGTTGGAGAAAAGTCTGGAAACCGGCCTAGGGCTTTTGCAGTAAGACACATAAGGACTTTGGGAAAGGTTTTCTTCTGTCTTGGAGAACCAGAGTTTGCAGCAAGCCTGCAGCAGTTTGAGGAACACTGAGCTTGTGAAGAGGGTTTGTGAACTGTGTGTGCCAGAACCTGAAGTTGGCAACTTGGTCTGAAGCTGAAGGAAATTGTGGAAAAGGTCTGCAGGTATCCGGTGTTCAGGACCCTGCCTATATTGCTGAAATCTGGCTGTGTAAAGGTGGAGTGCCACCCAAGAGACTGCGTGCTGCTAGCCAACAGTCATTGGCAAGGTGAAATTCAAAGGAACCAAGCTTGGCAGAAGACACCAGGAGAAAGGACTGCTGTGTGACTGGACTTCTCTACTGGGACTAAAGAAGTAGAACTCTTGCACTTGGAACTTTAATTTAGGATAAAAAAACTAACAAACAAAACAAAAAAAGTGTGTGTTTGTCTGAGTTAACTGAACTGAATTGTTATCTGAACAGTTATCTAGGTGTAAATCTCAGATGATTGAAAGGACTTGATAGCTGTGAGGTTTAAATTACTTGTAGAAAGATCTAGTAAGTAGGGGGAGTGGCTTAGCTAGAAGGAAGCTACATTTAAAGGCTGCCTTGGAAAGATTTTGCTAGTAGCTTGGCAGAAGACACCAGGAGAAAGGACTGCTGTGTGACTGGACTTCTCTGCTGGGTCTAAAGAAGTAGAACTCTTGTACTTTGAACTTTAATTTAGGATAAAAAAAACTAACAAACAAAACAAAAAAAGTGTGTGTTTGTCTGAGTTAACTGAACTGAATGGTTATCTGAACAGTTATCTAGGTGTAAATCTCAGGTGATTGAAAGGACTTGATAGCTGTGAGGTTTAAATTACTTGTAGAAAGATCTAGTAAGTAGAGGGAGTGGCTTAGCTAGAAGGAAGCTACATTTAAAGACTGCCTTAGAAAGATTTTGCTAGTAGCTTGGCAGAAGGCACCAGGAGAAAGGACTGCTGTGTGACTGGACTCTCTGCTGGGACTAAAGTAGAACTCTTGTACTTGGAACTTTAATTTAGGATAAAAAAACTAACAAACAAAACAAAAAAAAGTGTGTGTTTGTCTGAGTTAACTGAACTGAATGGTTATCTGAACAGTTATCTGGGTGTAAATCTCAGGTGATTGAAAGGACTTGATAGCTGTGAGGTTTAAATTACTTGTAGAAAGATCTAGTAAGTAGGGGGAGTGGCTTAGCTAGAAGAAAGCTACATTTAAAGACTGCCTTAGGAAGATTTTGCTAGTAGCTTGGCAGAAGACACCAGGAGAAAGGATTGCTGTGTGACTGGACTTCTCTGCTGGGACTAAAGAAGTAGAACTCTTGTATTTGGAACTTTAATTTAGGATAAAAAAACTAACAAACAAAACAAAAAAAAGTGTGTGTTTGAGTTAACTGAACTGAATGGTTATCTGAACAGTCATCTAGGTGTAAATCTCAGGTGATTGAAAGGACTTGATAGCTGTGAGGTTTAAATTACTTGTAGAAAGATCTAGTAAGTAGGGGGAGTGGCTTAGCTAGAAGGAAGCTACATTTAAAGACTGCCTTAGAAAGATTTTGCTAGTAGCTTGGCAGAAGATACCAGGAGAAAGGACTGATGTGTGACTGGACTTCTCTACTTGGACTATATTGCCCTCCTTATCTCCCCTCCACCCTCCCACCCAAAGCTAGTTCTACTTTTATAGGCACAGAATTTGACTGACAACAGGAACTTCCTGTTTGGGAGCAGGAAGTGAGTGATCACAGAGCCACCAAAGACCCACCATCCTAGAAGGGCAAGAGTAGCTCTCCGGCCCCCTCTAGCTGCTGGGGATCTGCCTCTGAGCAAGTAAGGAGTCTACTGAGAAATATAGGATATTCTTGTCTCAGAACAGAACAATCAGGAGCTTAAAGGGCACACAGGTAGAAAGTAAGGAGAGAGAGAGAAAAAAACAGAGGAAAGAGTAAGGATTGCAAACAGTTAAGGGGCCAGAAATAAGACATGATGGGAGTGGTGCAGTGCAGTGGCTGTGGAGCAGCAGTCTTCCAGGAGACGTTCTGGATGATGCGGTGTTATTCCATCTGCAGGCACCTCTCTGGGCTGAGGGAGGAGGTTGCTCATCTCCAGGCTAAGTTGGCCAGGATTTGTGGGACCGCCTCTTCCATCCAGGGACCACCAGTGCCACTGCCGTTGCCTCAAAGGTTGCCAAGAAAGAGGAGTGGTTGGACCACAGTGGGCTCAAGGAGGGTGAGGGTGGTGGAACAGAGGTGCATCCTCCAGTTGTACCTCTCCACAATCCTATGCCATTCTGGCAAAGTGTGGTTCCTCTTGGAGGCACCACGCAGTGGAGACCAAGGAGGATGCTGGGAACCTCCACAGAGGAGACCCACAGGAGGGTGGCAGGGGACCCCGAGGAAGGAAACAACTCCTGGTGGGGACTCCATTGTTAGGAAGTAGAACTGGGGAGGAAGGGAGAGGGAGGAAGGTGCCTGCCTGGTGTCATGGCTTGGAGGGACAGGGAGCGAATCCTTAGGATTGCCAGAGCAGCTGCACAGGGGAGGGAGCTGGATGTCATTGTCCACCTAGGGACAAATGACCTGGCTAAGAAAGGCATTAGAGAAGTGCAGAAAGGGTTTGTGGAATTGGGGAGGGGCCTTAGACAAGTAGCACACACGGTAACCTTCTCGGAGGTGCTGCCCATCTATGGCGTAGGAGAGACTATGGTGTTCTGCACCATGGGATTCAATCAGTGGTTGAAAAACTGGTGTGGAGCTCAGGGATTTGGCTTCATTGGGGACTGGGGGTCCACCTGGAGTGATGCAAGCCTATACTGGCATGATGGCTGCATCTGTCCAGGAGGGAACCAGGATCTAGGTGATAGGTTAAATGCTTCATTGGCAAGCATTTAAACTAGCCAAGAGGAGGCACTACGGAAAGAACAGGAAATCCTAGCCTCCCAAAAAAAATCACAGTAGTAAGTGTGGTAAACACTCAACATAGAGGTGTCGATAGGGAGAAGGGCAGGGGTAAATGGAGAAAGTGACAAAGGCAAGAAGGACAGGGATAGGGCAAAAGGAGTAAGACCATCAGGAAATGGAGGTAATGAGTACCAGTGCCCATAGTCTGGGCAACAAGCTCCTAAGCTGGTGGCCTTGATGGAAGAGGGATGCCTGGATGTCATAGCAGTCACAGAAACATGGTACACAGAGAACCATGACTGGGATGTTAACATACCAGGGTACATAACCTACAGGAGAGACAGGCAGGGGAGAAGAGGGGGAGGAGTAGCTCTCTATATAAAGGAAGGGATAAAAGCAACTGAACAAAAGAGTAAACAGGGAGGAGAGGAGGCACTGTGGGTCACCTTGGAGACTGGAAAGGGCACCACAATCCGCACAGGGGTTGTGTACAGACCCCCATGTCAGGGGGAGGGAATGGACAAGGATATGATAGAAGGCATTCTTAGAATGGCAGAGAAGGGGAGATACTGTTGATGGGAGACCTGAATATGCCAGATGTTAACTGGAGCACATTTGCTGCAGCCACATCCAAAAGCAGGGCCATTCTTGATGCCCTACAGGTGGCAGGCCTCAGACAGCTAGTTTGGAACCCACTCATGAGGGAGCAATCTTAGACCTCATACTCTCAAGCGGGGCAGAGAGGATCTCAGATCTAGAAGTGAGTAGCCATCTGGGAACAAGTGATCATCAAACAGTGTGGTTCACGTTAAACTCAGCTACAGAGTCAAGCCATACAAAGTGAAGGTACTGGACTTCAGGAGGGCTGACTTTGGCAAGATGGGAGAGTGCCTCAGAAAAGCACTAGCAAACAGGCTAGAAGGAGGTGTGGAGCAACAATGGGGAATCATCAAACTGCCATCACAGAGGCAACAAGCCTTTGTGTGAAGCAAATAAACAAATCAAAATGAAAGAAAAGCCACTATGGTTCTCCAAAAGAGGTGGCTGGAAAGTCAGAAAGAAAAGATAGCATTCCAGAGTATAAGGAAACACAGAAGGAGCAGGACAGAGAGCTGTACCAGTTAAGGCAGAAGGAAGCAGGGAGGGAAGTCAGAATAGCAAAGGCCCAAACTGAGGAAAGATAGCCAACTCAGTAAGAAGGGGATAAAACTTTTATAGGTACATCAGCGAGCGTGAAAGACAAAGGGAGGGATAGTGAGGCTGAATAGAATGAACAGTGGGTGGGCAGAGGGGACAGTGAAAAATCAGGGATACTGAATGAATATTACTGTCAGTATTCACAAAAGAGGCGGGAAGTGCCTAATCCAATTAACAGAAGCACTCTTGACTGGGGGTGTCGATCCCAGTCCTTTCACAGAAGAAAGAGTTCTGCAAGAACTCCTAAAACTGAAGGTGGACAAAGCAATGGGGCCTGATGGAATTCACCCAGAATTCTAAAAGAATTAAGGAGGAACTAGTGAAACCACTGGCTACTCTTTTTAATAAATCATGGGAGGATGGTGTGGTACCCGAGGACTGGAGGAAGGCGGATGTGATTCCCCTTCACAAAAGTGGGACCAAGACAGAGGCAGGAAACTACAGACCTGTCAGTCTGACCTCTGTGGTAGGGAAAGTGAAGGAGTCACTTCTGAAGGAAAGAATAGTTGAGTACCTAGAGGCCAGTGGGGCACAGGACCCAAGGCAGCATGGGTTCACAGCAGGAAGGTCATGTCAGATGAATCTAATAGATTTCTTTGACTGGGTGACCAAAGTAGTAGACCAGGGAGGGGCTGTGGACATGGCCTACCTAGACTTTAGCAAGGCATTTGACACAGTCCACACAAAAGATTAATAGTCAAATTAACCAGCCTGGGAGTGGGTCCCAGGGTGGTAGCCTAGGTAAAACATTGGCTGGACAACAGGACACAGAAGGTAATTGTAAATGGAGTCCACTCTGAAGAAAGAGGGGTTACTAGTGGGGTACCGCAGGGTTCAGTATTGGGTCCAGTCCTTTGTAATGTCTTCATTAGTGACATTGCAGAGGGAGTGGAAGGAAAAGTATTCCTCTTTGCAGATGACACAAAGATCTGCAACAGGGTTGATACACAAGGAGGCGTGGAAAGGATGAGAAGGGACTTGGCAAGGTTGGAGGAATGGTCAGAAGTATGGCAGCTAGGATTCAATGCAAAGAAGTGCAAAATAATGCACCTGGGAAACAAGAACCCAGGGGAAGAATACACAATGGGGGGGGAGGTAGTAACAACAACAAAAAAGGAAAGGAACCTGGGGGTAATCATATTAGATGACCTTAAGGTTAGCAAGCAATGTGAGAAGGCAGTAGGGAGGGCTGGGGGTATACTGGGATGCACAGGGAGAGGCATCAGCAGCAGAAAACAGGAAGTTGTTATCCCTCTGTACACACAGGTGGTGAGACCCCATCTGGAGTACTGTGTCCAGTTCTGGAGACCACATCTCCGCAAGGACATAGACAGGATAGAGGCAGTCCAGAGGAGGGCAACTAAAATGGTGCAGGGTCTGCAAGAGAAGCCATATGAGGAGAGACTAAAGGAGGTTAATATGTATACCCTTGAGGAAAGAAGGGAGAGGGGGGACATGATAGAAACTTTTAAGTACCTCAGTGGAATCAACAAAGTCCAAGAGGGTAGCATCTTTCAGAAAAAGAGATGTGCAAGAACAAGGGGACACAATTTAAAGATAGAGAGAGGGCGGTTCAGGGGCAATGTAAGGAAGTATTATTTCACAGAGAGGGTAGTGGATGCATGGAACAGCCTTCCTGAGGAGGTTGTGGGATCTAAACCTGTGGGAGAATTCAAGAATGCATGGGACAGACATAAGGCAATTCTTGTGGGGGGTACGAAGAAATAAGCTGTTGGTTAACTAGGATCTGCTGCCTATCCTGTAGGTAGGGAAATGGGCAGACTAGATGGGCCAAGCGGTCCTTATCTGCCATCAAAGTCTATGTTTCTAAGTTTCTATGCACTACGGAGCTGATAATTCCAGTTCAGGCAGAAGACAGAGACTGCAATCTGCACAGCCACAACTTGGAGCCAGGTAGGGGAACTGCTAACCCATATTGAGTGGGGTGGGTTGGGCTACTGGGAGCCACGGGTGCATGCCTGAGTGCTAAGACACTCTGGACCCATTTGGGAAGCTGGATCGTGTGGTCATTCCTGGGTCTGGGCTCACTTGTGGACCAAGAAGCCTTGCATTGGGCTCCCTTTCTCCAGCCTGCCTACAGGCCGAAGGTGACAAGCTGCTAGACTCTGCAAGCAACTCAGAAGGGGACAAGCTGCTAGACCTGGCCACATCATCCATCCAGTTTTTGCTGTCCATCTGTTCGCTGCCCCACAGGGGAAAGTATTCCTCCTGGTTGAACCCACTGAACCAGAACCGGGAAACCAGTGTCTACAGAACCATGAGTAACTCCGTGAGGAGGCAGTATTGCACAGTGGTTTAAGGCTCTGAGCTACAAACCTGGAGACCTGGGTATGAATCCCACAGCTCCCACTTGCATACTGTGCGACCCTGAACAAGTCACTTAACCTCGTTGTGCTCCCGGGTCACACCTGGAAACATGTTTCGGCTTAGTGTGCCTCTCCTGGTTAAATAATTTCCCCTTTCCCTTTCCCTTTCCCTTAACAGGGCTTGCCCTGACCAGGGGATCTAGTGTACAGTTGTCTGCAAGTGTAAAGCCGTTTAACTCCTACAAACCCAAAGAGTTTCAAGGGCCCCAAAACTGTCCAACCTGCAGCAACGTACAGGCCTGCACCAGTCCTGGTTACCTAAATAGACTAAGGGGAGCACTGGTACTAGTGGGGAGGAGGGTTGATGTGCTGTGGGGAGGTGGGCACTGTTGTTAAAACCTGTTTGCATATCTAAAGTACAATTTCTTTTCTGCTCTCCCATTCTCCTTTTCCCCCTAATAAAAGATTTATGGTTGCTGATGTTAAAAGTGGCTGTGAGCATATTATTAGCTACAGTCTTTAATTACATGTGTTTTACAGTATTGCTAACCAGAGTGGTATTATGTGTGTGGGGGGGGATGACTGGAAGGGGAGGTGGGTAGGTACAGCATCCCAGGGGGATGTACTATACAAACACCTGGCCCACTATTATTTTACTCTGGGTGGAGGCACTGCACTATTTGTTAATATATTGGGAAAGAACCCCCAATTGACATCAGAACAGAACCAAGGCATCTTAACCTGTATAGTAGTCAGTAGGGAGGGGTAGTAGCCCACTGGCACATGGCACCTGGGCTACTTAAGGGTCTTCGGCCCACCGAGTCTGCCCTATCATCTCTAAGAAATGTGCTTTTTCAAATTCTGCTGGTAATAGGTTGTCCCCCTCCCCCGCCTACCAGCAGCCAGCTATGCATATCCCAAGCTTTTTTTAAACCTGTAATTGTTTTTGCCTCCATAACCTCTGCTGGCAAGCTGTTCCATTTGTCCACCACTCTATCTGTGAAGAAGTACTTCCTCACATTCCCACTGAACCTCTCTCCTTCCAGCTTCATCTTGTGCCCACATGTCCTTGAGCATCTTGTTCTTTGAAAAATTGTATTCTCCTGCACTTTATTTATCCGTTTGAGGTATTTAAATGTCTCAGTCATATCCCCATATCCTTCCTGTCCTCCAGAGAATACATATTTAATTCCCTCAGCCTATCCCTGTAGGATTTGTGATGCAGTCCCTGCACCATTTTGGTTGCCCTCCTCTGTACCGCTTCTAGCTCATCAATGTCCTTTTGTAGATGAGGCCTCCAGAACTGGACACAGTACTCGAGGTGTGGCCTCACCAATAATCTATATAGTGGAATCATCACCTCCCTTTTTCTGCTGGTGATCTCTGCCTATGCATCCCAGCATCCTGCTAGCCTTGCCTGCCGCCTTGTCAGATTGCCTACCAACCTTGAGGTCATCAGAGATGATCACCCCCAGGTCTCTTTCTTGTTTGGAGCATTGAATTTCCTCCCCCAGCCCCCTGGATGATATATCATCCCTGGGTTTTTGAGCCTCATGTGCATTACCTTGCACTTTTTTGCATTGAACCCCCGTTGCCAATCCCTTGTCCAATCCTCCAGCTTTTTTAAATCTTCCCTCATTATTTCCGTTCCACCTGGCGTGTTCACCCTGTTGCAGAGCTTAGTGTTGTCAGTGAACAGACATATTTTTCCTACTAGACCCTCTGCAATGTCGCTGATGAAGACATTGAAGAGGGACGGACCCAAAACTGAACTCTGTGGCACCCCACTGGTCAAGTTACCCTCTGCAGAGTGGATGCCATTTACCACCACCCTCTGCATCCTATTACCCAGCCAATTCCCCAACCACTTCACTACCTACTTTCCCACACCATTTCTCCAGCTTGCTTAACAGCCTTCTATGTGGCACGGTGTGAAAGGCCTTGCTGAAATCCAGAGAGGCCACATCCACTGCCCCCCAACCCTGATCAACCTCCCTGGTTACCCAGTCGAAGAACTCATTGATGTTTGTTTGGCATTACCTTCCTCCCGTAAAACCATGTTGCCTTGGGTCCTGTAGTCCATTGATAAACAGGTGTTCCACTATTCTTTCCTTTAGCAGTGTTTCCATAACCTTCCCTACTACTGAGGTCAGGCTGACCGGTCTATAGTTTCCTATGTCCTCCTTGCTCCCTTTTTTGTATAGAGGGACTACATCGGCCCTCCTCCAGTCCCTGGGCACCTCCCGTTTCCAAAGACAGGTTGAACAGGGTAGTCAGAGGTTCTGCCAACATGTCTCTTAACTCCTTCATTATCCTAGGGTGTACTCCATCTGGTCCCATCGCCTTATCAGCTCTCATTGCTGCTAGTTCCCTGAGCACCCTTTCCCTTGAAAAGGGACCTGTGTCCATCTCTGTGCCCTGCATGCCTTTATCTCTAACTGCCAGCCCATTTCCTGCCCCTTCTTCTGTAAAAACTGAACAGAAGTACTTGTTCAGTATATCTGCTTTCTGTTGATCATCCTCTATACTGCCCCCATCCTTCCCCTTCAGCTGCACAATCCTTCCCCTTGCCTTCCTCTTTTCACTGATGTACCTGTAAAAGGTTTTGTCCCCCTTTACCACTGAGTTTGCTTATGCATTCCTCTGTTTGAGCTTTGGCTACTCCAACTGCCTTCCCTCCCTCCCTTTGTTTTTCCTGATATTACTTTATCCTGTGTTCTTTTGTATTGCCTAAATGCCATTTTTTTTTTTTCCTTTACCTTAACGAGATAGAGAAATAGATATGTAACCCCCCGGGGGCGCTATCCCAAGGGCTACTACCCCTGCCTGATTTGCTACTAACAGGTTGAGGGGCCTGAATCCATTGGCGGGTGCCTCCACCCAGAGGTCAGGGTTAAGATAGTCGGATAGGACTTGGTCACAGCCCTCTGGGTTGCTGCAACACCCCTTCTTCCCACTAGTGGCCCACACAAGTCAATCACAATACCCCTATTATACACACTTACCCCCAGTATTGGTTCAATCAGCTTGCCTCTGGGGACCCCCTGTAAAGTAAGATGCCATTACACAATAACTACATGCACAGTAATTCAACATAGCCACACAGTTCAGTCAGTATACCTTTGCAAACAACCAATCTGATTTATTTAAGGGGGAGATAACAGGGACTGGGGAAAATCATGTTAATTAGCTATCATTCTAACAAACGCATAAATGTATACCTAGGGCACTGTGCACAGGCCTAACCTATAAGTCACTGTCTCTGGGTACCCAGGCTATAGGAGGCTAGCCTCTCGATGCAGCTGGTTGGGGTCCTGACACAAGCAAAACACTTGATTCCTACGCAGATTAAACAGAGCCAGCAGGCTCAGTTCGTGCAGCCAGTAAGCAGCCAGACAAATCCTGCCCACACTATGAACATCTGACAGGGAGCTACCTTGACTTAGTACTCACGACTCCAACAGAAAGATCGCTCTCGCGCCACTTGCAGGGATGAGCCTGGGATTCAAACACTCAGCCACACATTTATATGAGAAGTAGAGGGGTACCATACCAGGCGGCTGCTGTATACTCCCGACCGCTTTCACTGCAGTACACCGGGCCCAATGACACAGCTTCAGATGTCCTGACAGACCGAACGTAATTTGAAACAGATTCTCCAGTCTTCTACAGGGTGAGCCTGGTAGGTAGCTGCGCTTTTGCACAGCCTCCTCTGACTGCTACCTAGCGGATTTAGTCTGACCTGGTTGGCGTTACAAGCCACCCGACTCTGGCCTTCCACACGCGCTTCCCGCATGAAAACTCAACAGCGCAAAAACCCAGAGCTCCTTCCTCGCTCACAGCCACAACGACTCTGCCCATTGGCAGTTTGAGCCCGGACCCACGGTTCAGGTGCCACGCGATCCCATTGGTGGGCTGCAGATACCAGGCACTTAAGCCTGTTCCCATTGGTGCAAAAAGGGCGCCTTAGCCCAGAACTCCATTTCCCAGAACTACTGGCAGTATTCTCTATGGCCAGCCAGCTCCAAAACGAGTATCGATCCTGGTTGGCCCACATAGTCTCCATTTCAATTTTCCCTCATGCTCCATTGGCCCAGTTCAACTACTCAGGTCCAAAATGGAGGGGCCAAGTACACAAAGTACCAGCTGCAAAAAAGACAGGTTAGACAAACTGCAAATCCACCCACACCCTGAGTAATTGTGGCCAAACAGCCACATCTATCCAGTAAGCTCCATTTGGCACTTATAGCGACCACAAATGGGAGCGCTTACACCGCAACTCTGGTGGGATTCGAGAAGGGAAACCCTGTCCCCCAACTATACAACCCACTGGAGCCTGCGAGCAGGCAGTTCTTAAAGGGACAGTACCAGAGGCTTCTTAAAAGCACTCACATCACCCACAGCCAGCGGCATTTCGCCAAACAACAGTTAAGCCAGGAGCCTCCTAAACAGCTCCGGGAAGGCTCTTAGGAACCCCCCATTTGTAAGGGGGTTATAGATAGATAGATAGATAGATAGATAGATAGATAGATAGATAGATAGATAGGTAAAACCTTTATTTTTTGACAGAAAGCAACTTTTAGGACTGTGAGGCCCTGTTTTACAAAGTTGTCCTGTTGACAGCATACATTTACATTAAGAGAGTTTCACACTTTTCTGCTACCTCCCTAGAAAACCATAATGGTCTCATCTTTCTCTCTCCCCCTTGCTTACCTGTTTGACACAGAGTTGTGTCACCATCGCCATCCCTGATTTGATTGCCTCCCACTGTTCCTCTACTCCCTTGTTTTCCCCAACGTTGACCAGTGCTTCTTCTAGGCGTTTTCCCATGTCTCTGAAATCCACCCTCCTAAAGTCAAGGATTCTTGTCTTTGTGTGGCTTGGTTCTGCTCCCCCAGTTATTTCAAACCACACCATTTGGTGATCACTGTTCTCTAGGTGCTCCCCCACTGTAAACCCTGTTACACTATCCCCGTTTGTAAGTACCAGGTCAGGTAATGCCCTTTCCCATGTGGGTTCCATGACCAGCTGTTTAAGGAATGCCCCTTGCAGTGAGTCTAAGATATTCCTGTTCCTAGTTGTAGCCGCTATGGAGAGGCTCAAATCCATATCTGGTCGATTGAAGTCATTGACCAGTGACACCTCTCCCTTGTGCACCATCCTTTCTATTCCTAGTAACTTCTTCTTATCTACCTCCTCCCCCCCCCGAGCTGGTGGTCTGAATATTACCCCTGTGTGAATGGATGTCCCTTTCTCCTTTGTACCGTAACCCACAGTGTCTCTCCTCCTCCCTGTTCCCCTAGAATTTCTGTGGCCTTTATGATTTCTTTCAAATAAAGAGCCACTCCTCTCCACTTCCTGCCTAATCTGTCTCTCCTGAATAAATTGTAACCTGGTACGGCCATTTCACGGCTCTGGTTTTCATTACCCTAGGTTTCCATGATGGCCACAATGTCCGGGTCATATTCGCCATGGTAGCCTTGAGGTCCACTACCTTGTTACACAGACTTCAGGCATTCACGCACATGGCTCTCCAGGTTGTGGTGTCCCTCCCCTGCTTTACTCCTTTATGCAACTCCCTTTTCTGATCAACCCCTTGCCATTATGAATAGCAGACCCTCCCATTCCTCTGATTTGTGCTGACATGTGCCCACTGTTGGTTTGCAGTCCACTTGAGTTCCCCTGTAGTTCCTGTGTTCTTGGGGGGCGGCTTATTATGTTTCCTATCATTCCTCCACCCTCCCCCCCATTTGGCTAGTTTAAATGCTCACCAATGAAGCATCTAAACTTTTCACTCAGGACCTTGGTCCCCTCCCTGGATGAATGTAGGCCATCGCCTTTGTACAGGCCCACATCCCCCAGGTGGGGCCTGAGTCCCCCATGAAGTAGTAGTAGAATTTATTTATTGCAGGCACCCTTCTCCAAAGGCTCAGGGCACCTTGAAAACAAATAATAAAACATACAAATACAGCAGAAGGAAAATAGACAATATTACAATATGTAACAAATTTTCATTAACCCAATAAAAAGTCTAAAAACAAGCTGCTTTCTAAGCTGTCTGATGGCCCCAGGCTAAGTCCTTCATGTCCCAAAGGCCTGCTCGAACAGAAAGGTCTTTAGAAGTTTTTTAAAGAATTCTACAGATGGCACCTCCAGAGGTACCCTGGCAGTGAATTCCAGAGGACCGGAGCTGCAACTTCAAATGCCAGGTCCCCGGAAGATTTTAACCTGGCCCTGGGAACCTCCAGGAAGGCCTCACCTGCCAATCTGAGGGAGCAAGATGTGATGTAGGGATACAGAAGCTCCTTAAGGTAGCACTGACCCAACCCTTGTATGGCTTTGTAGGTCAAAAGATCTACTTTAAAGGTGATGCACCAGTGCACCAGCAGCCAATGCAGTTCAAGCAGCACTGGTGTAATGTGACTGAACCTCGAGTGTCCAGTCAACAGCTGGGCCACTGTGTTCTGCAGAAACTGCAGGTGCTGCGTCATACCTCCTCTGACCCCGAGGTAGAGTGTGTTACAGTAGTCAAGCCTCAAGGTGACAAGGTGACGAAAGCATGTACCAGCATGGCCAGGTCATTGGGAGGGATAAGAGACTTAATTTTAATTAGGAGGCAGTATAGTGCAGTGCTCTAAGGCTCTGAGCTGCAAATTTGGTGACATCCAGCAGACCAGACCTGGGTTTGAATCCCACAGCTTCCACTTCCATACTGTGTGACCCTGAGCAAGTCACTTAACCTCCTTATGCTCCCAGGTTGCTTCTGTAAAAAAGCTTTCAGCTTAGTGTGCTATACCTGGTTAAAACAACTAAATTTAAAAAAAAAATTTTTGATTTGGGTGCTGTTCCGGTCTGAACAATGGCTGACATCAGGGAGTGATGATGCCCTGAGCGAAACCAGTCGGAGGTCTGTTTGGTGAGAGGAGCTCCTGCTGGTGTTCCCACATAAGGTACTGGACATGGAGACCTAAAATAAAACTGTTATGCACTTTATTTGGGTGTTAGCCTGCATTTTTATTGTGCTGGTCAATGGTGCTTTGTATTTTATTCTTAACCTGGTGCCTTGTGAGGGGAACTTTTATTTTCAGCAGGGTGTCTTGTGAGGGGAAGGCAAACAATGGTGAACATGTTAAACAAAGGTATATAGCATTTGCCCCCAAGCCAAATCGAAGCACATTCACTGACGTGTTACCAGCCCTGCTCCATATAGTGATGTCACCGGGGGTGAGCAGCCAGGACAAGAACAGCAAGGCTAAAGGGGGGCCACAAAACTCATGTGAATTTGGAAAAATGGGAGCACCTTAGGCAAAAATAACAAATGCAGACAAGCTTTGAGGTGCAGTATGTTAGAAATTGATTGCAAGAACTGAGTGTTTGGACCATTGGAAATGATGCTCTTTAACATCAGTATCCTTTTGCTATTTTCACGGTACAGGTTAGTGAAAGAATGTTAATTGTGAAGAGCAGTTTATGGGTGAAGGCCTGTCAGGGTGCAGGGATTAGCATATAGTCCCATTATTAAGTTTCCTGCCTGGTTATAGCATCTTATAAAATGGATAGGTAAAATACTGCATCCTGATTGGCTGTGACCTGTGCGGTGAGAAAACACAATGCACAGGTAAAAAAAAAGTGCTGGCAATAAGAACACAGCACGCTAACAATATTAGTACCTTTTTTTAATTCCTGATTGCCATTACAAACGTGGTTGCCACCTTTACTCACTAAAAACATCATCTGGGTCCTAAAAATTAAACTATCTCAAAATAAAAAGGACAAAAAAAACTGATTTAATGTTCTTTCCATTATATTCCCCTCTTTTGATGCATACACAAGATAAAATGAAGTACTACTCAAAGATTTACTTTTTTGGAGCTTCTTTTCTGACCATGGACCCCCCATCCTTTTATCCTTATCTGCCTACCAGAGAAATCTTTGCTGTTTGGCTACCCCAGATAAAACTGAATCCCTAGCTTTACTGAGGATTTCTGTTGGTGTGTGCTTTTGGGGAGAGATGATGAACATTCAGCCAGCAGAATTCTGTAGTAGTTTGAATGCCTGCATTCCATACTAAACAAAATTCTATCTAATGAATGTGTGGATAACCAGATGCCGTGCAAATGGAAATGGACTACTTTTTAAAATAGCTTTTTTTTTTTTCATTTTCTCAGTTTACCCATTTTGTAAGTGCAATAAGACACCCTGGGGTGTGCATTATGCTGATCTAACTGCATGCCCACGAACTGCAGGCACCTCTGGATGTGTGTTTAGTTGAGCATAGTGCATGCCCTGTCATGTCTTCTTGCTTACATAATGGGACAGTAGCTCTGCATTCTGCCTGGCTGAGGAGAAACATTTTCAGTATATTTCTGAATTTTGTGTACAGTACCTTATGGGATAACAAAATGTGAGAGTAATCAACTCAGTTTTCTGCAACATGAACAAACCTGGAAAATACAAGTATACAGAATACAAAATATGTCAGACTTGTACTAAAGTGTAAACTTCAAGATTATTGATGTTAGGGAATAGTATTACCTTTCTCAAAAACCTTAATGGGATGTTCAAAAAATACAAAATACTGTGCATTTATTTTACAAGCTATACATTTTACATGGGTTGCGAGGAGGGTGTATTCACAACATTAGCTTGCTCATGCATTATGCACTTAAAGGTTAAATCCTACACAAATTTAAACAATTGATCCCATTGAAAATATGACAGGCATCATAAAGTATTAAACACAAGACATGTGACTAAAAAGTGTGCAGAGTTACAGTAAGTGCTTGAATTTAAATGTTTGTTTGCATAGTCACAAGGCAATGTCCCCCTTCTACAGCTCCTTTATACAAAAGCCCACTATTTGTTTCAATAAGCTTTTAGCTTAAGATGTACATTATTAATAGTGGATTGTAGGAGTTGGTTTCAGATGTAGCCTTGATAAATTATCGTTGCCAAAAGGAAAAATTCCAGGGACAGATACTGTACTAGGAACTGACATGAAGACTTGGCTTGTTCAGACAATTCCAGTGGGACGTTAGCATTTCATAAAAAATATTTTAATATCGCTGGTATGTAGGCCATTAAGTCCATCAAAGTCTGTGGTTCTTTTCACTTGCTAAAAGTAAAAAAGAGCATAATGGATATTCAATGATCCAGTTCACAGTGTGCTTGAAGGCACTGTAGCTTCGGGGGGGGGGAGTTATGTAGGATACTTTCAAGGTAGGTAGTAATAATTTTAGTTTCATGTCTTAGCCTTGATTCATTTATTAAAATGTCATCCACTGGGATAGCCTAATGAGATGGATCATCTGATTTTCATGAGGGTCCCATGTCAACAGCAGACAGAATGTTAGAGGACAGGAACTGATTTCTAATTGGCAGTAGTTTATAGTGTTCCCATTTAAAGAAAAGAGATCAATATACATAATAATCCATATGTGATTGTACCTGAATTAAAAGGGATGCAAAAAATTGTATTTTACATTGTTTTATAGTGTATGGAGAGGCGCTGTTAATGATGGATTTCAGTGTAGCCTAAAACATTGTTCTGCTGCAGTAGTGACATTCGTAGTGCAGCAGAATGACTTTCATTCTGCTGCACTAGGTACTTCATGCTTGCATGCCCGCAAGCTTCAAAACAAGTGATCAGTTGAGCCACATGCCTCGTGGTAGTCATTAAACACAAATGAGCAACCGATTGTTTTTAAAAACAATGTTTCAGTAAGCACGTAATTAAGAGTGAGCTGGTTCATTTCATTCACATACCTCTGTACAGCGATGTCCATCACGTAACATTTTCCCCCCTTGTTTACTGCTATGTTGCTGTAATAGTCAGTGTAACAATATGTGGGTGGGAGTTACAAGAGGCAGTGTCAGGGGTCACAGGCTAGTGGAGCATGTACATCCTGTATTTTGTTTTGGTATTGTTAGTATGGTGCCCAAGGTTGGAAGGGGGCTAGCTCATTAAACGTTTAACTGTAGATGATTCCTGACTGTTAGAAGCATGAGATCGGATCGTTCCTGACTGCTGTACTGCAAGTAAGTACCTCTTTTCTTGGTCATATTCAGCTTTTTTTTTCATCCCTTCTCCCTAATTTATGCCTTCACAGGAGTCAGGATGACAGAGCTACAGGACAGCAGTAGGTGAATTGTTAATGTGACATCTTGTTGCTTTGAATCGTATTGAGTGTATTGTTTATGCTTTTTTCAAGTTTAGTAAATGCTGCCTGAAAAGTTTCATTTATGGTATCCAGCGTGTGGTTTTTTTCTTTCAAAGCACAAGCTGTGCTCCACACACTATATAGAACAGTGTATGTCTCCTGATGCACAACAAGGCTAATCTCCAACCTTGTAGTTACTATGGTGACTGTTATACCTCTCAAGCTGCACTCTCAAGGTCAGCAGTCACCATAGTAACTACTCAGTTGGAGAATAGCCTTGTTGTGCACTGGGAGCCATACACTAATCTATATGTTTTAATGGGTGGCCTTCTGTTACGTTTCTCTTCATGGAACTGTGATCTGGAGTTTTAACTATGTCATGGTTTGTGCACAGAACTCTGAGCATGGTTCTGACAGGACAATAGCTCATGGTTAGCATTCCGTACACAAACCATGACATAGTAAAAACTTCAAATTACAGGGTTCTTGAAGAGAACTATGCAGAATGTTCCCATAAAATAAAATTGAAAACACAGCATTTATTTTGGGGGTCCGGTACAGTTAAATATTGCTCATTTGGATCTAAATCTTTCATTTCTGTTACTAAGGACATTACTAACTGCTTTGAATTAGTGCACATTTCCTGTCCCCTTTAAGTTTGTATGTGAGATGGGACAATATATACAGTGCTACATACAATTCTTATACAGATTGCAGTATAAACAATTGCTACCCCATCAATAGTCCATGTTTCTTCAGTGCTTAAAAAGGGAACTCAGCTCTCTAAGGCAGGACTAAGTGTTGTCCAGTACAATCTTTTCATGAGGCAGTGAGCCATGGTTCCAGTTGTAACTGGGAAGAGGGAAGGGAGAACTGATTGGCAGTGCACTGGTGCAAAGACGAGGAGGAGATGTTGAACTGTTGGGGGTCAGTGACAGGCAAGAAACAGCATCACATCACTATTGGACCATGGTCAGCAGTGATGACGTTAGTGATAGGGTCAGGCCACAAGGTGGAATGACTGGAGGGAGCGGGGGAATGCAGAAGGTTGATTCTAATCTTTTTTAAGGGTATAGCCAAGACAAAGATGTCAAACTGGATTTACAGAACTTCAGAGTCCAGAAGATGAATGTTAAAATGAAATTAAATACTGAAATCAATGTAATGTGCATATGTGCATCTCTGATTTTCCTGTACCTTGAGAACGACAAAAAAAAAAAAGAACATATCAAATATCAATCTTTCAGTCACCAGCAACAGTAAAGAGATTTAGGCTACCTTACAAAGGAGTTGTATTACTATACCTACCAGAAGTCACAATAGCTCCTCATGACTGGGAAAGCAAAGGCATCAACCCTATCAAGACCATCAAGGCATCAAGATATGAATGTTAGACTCAGTAACACCAAACAGATTTCAGCATAGAGAATGCCCTGAATTGCAGACCCTAAAAGCTATTGTATACCGATGAAAAAGACAATTTGTAGTAAACAAAAAGCCAGATGTCAGCAATGAATAATTCAAGACACTAGCCAAGAAATATGGTCTGCATGCAAGCATGAAAGTCCTGATAGGCTCCAGAAAAGGTCACAGATCATCACTTTATCCTGCCAATAATAGTCATGGTTCAGTATATAGTTAAGCAACATGCCCTCTTCATATCTCCTGGAGACATATAGTCTAAGGAAGAAAAATGACACAGCTAAGAACTGTCTGAGATGGAAATCCATGTGCATAATCCCCTCATCCTTATAGGCAACTAAGTGCCGAGGGTGTACAATAAGAATTTGCAACTCACTGGCCATTCTGGCTGATGTAATAGTCACTTATCATGAGGGACTAAAACTAAATGTTGTACTGGTCCTAAAGTTCAGAAGAGGAACATTTTACTGTACATAGAAACATAAGGAAAGCTCAAAGGAAAGACCATAGGCACAACGTGTTCATCTCCTGCCATCCATGAAACTGCAGCATTCAATATCATGTGAAATAGCCATAGCTACTGTTAAAGTTGCAGTAAAAGACATGATTAGATATTTCCTAAAATTTTAGTAATATCTCTAGAGAAATTCCCTGGCTGCACGCAGTACCACAGTATAGCAACCAGAGGAAATCTCTTTAGTAATACCTGGAAATATTTGACCATGTATTTTGCTGCAGTTATAAATTAGAAGTGCTACCAGTAAAGCTTATGTGAACTGGCACTATTTAGAGGAAAACTGCCAGTTGCAGAAACCAGAGGGAAGAACCTCAGGTCAAGTGATCTGTCAAGTCCTCCTGAGCATGCTAATTCTGCTATGAGGTACACTTTTTGTAAACCTCCACTTCCCAAATAATTAAATGTTGCATCCAGCAATGACATTCTCCATGAGGAACTGATCTGATCTGATCTGAATTTAAAAGATTCAACACTCCCCACTTGCATCTCTTTCTTTGGGATCTCGTCCCAAAGGTTTACCACTCTGTGGGTGAAGAAAATGTTTCCTCACATTGCTTTAATTCTATCCCCACTTAAGCACTGGGCATGCCCTCTTGTTCTACCACCCATAACAAGCTGAAAACCTTTTGCCCAATCCACCCTATCCAATCACTTCAAAATTTTGAAAACTGAAATCACACAAAACTGGTTAAGGCTGGCCTGACACTGTTGCAGCAGTGGTTATTTCTTGCTACTCCAGTGATCCCCTATGCTTAGAGTGCCAGTACTGGTTGTCAGGAAGAACATCAAATACTCCAGAGGACAATTTCATCCAGGGAAGGAAAGCAACAACTCTTACAATAGTTCTACAGCCTGGCTGATCACAGGTAGCAGAGCAGTTGGCTGCACTTGAAAGAGACTGGGGACCACGTGCATCGGGAACAAGGTCCTTTTGACATATGACCTTGCTGCTGCATCCCTAGTGGGCTTGGGAGTAAATCAGGGAAAATGGGGTGTGGTTACTGGAAGATGAAGTCCCTGTTTCCTTCCTCACTTGTTGGGTAGCACAGAGCCTAAGAGTTTGACTGCCTCCCCTTCAGCCATTAAATGTGACACTGCATTATGTATCCATGTACGTGCTATAGAGAAGGCCATGATTCAGGGGTAACCTCTTATGGAAGAGGTGGGTGAGAGTATTGGGATAAGCAAGGCCTGTGCCAGAAAGTTAATTCTCTAATAAGAGAGGTTTAGAGCTTGTAGGCATCGGAAAGAAAGCATTGGCAAGGAGTCAAAATAGCATTAAAAATTGATTCCATTTTTTTTTCCAAAGACCAGGTTTGGAAAACAGACAACCAGAATGGCTGAAATACATGTCTGGTATGCTGTCAGGGAAGAAGGTTCAAATCCTTCCTCCCTCTATACCTCATGTACTGTTCAACTCTTGCCAAATCCTGCTTCAAAAAACAAAATCTCTTTTACCCCAATCATCTGATGGCAGTCTTCATATGAATTTGTAGATAGCAAGTTGTAGCCCCATGCCATTTCAAAAATATGCTATATTTTAACTCTTCCTTTTTCTCTTAATTCACCTTTCTCTGTGAATTATTTTGTCCTTAATTGTAACTCTAAACAGATCAGAGAACAAAGGCAGTTCAAAACCTTAGACATCAAGTCTTAGTAGAAACAAAGTTCCTAGCACTAGATAGACAACATATATGTATAGCATGTAGTTCAGAGTTGTTTATTGAAAGTCATACTCTTCCAGATGATGTCACAGTAGTGATGTCATAATGCTTGTGACAGGGTTGAATGGGACCCTGTCCCAGTTGTTATGGAGAGTTTGACTGCAAGGATCTGTTCTGCTCTTTTCTTTTCTGTCTCTTGTATGTCTGGTTGCGCAATGAAATTTTCCTGTGAGACCTAGGACTTGATCACCTCAACCATTTTGCAGTTCTTTGCCTCTCACTGTCTCTCAATCTTCCCTTGCTGTTTCTGTCTTTTTCTCCCTTGCATATCTGCTGGTATAAAAACATATGCAGGTCATTACGTGGAAATGTAACTGATATTGGGATCCCTTTGTTTAGAAATGATATAGTGATACTGTTGAAACGTATATAATAATATTTTGAGATTATTGCAAAAAACTATTGGGAACTCAAGAGGTTAACCTGAGAGCAGTTTTTAAGCCCTTTTTCAGAAGCTGTGGAGAAGGGGCCCTCAGTTCTGGGACATTGTGTTCTGACTGCACCTGCATAAAATTGACAAGAACATTTTAGAAAAAAACAGGATGCTTGTTAAGGGGGGGGGTTGCAAAGACTTATAAGAGAGCTGAATTGCAGTGGTTTGGGAGAGACACCCAGAGATTGAAGGAAAACTCAGATGGATCTTCTCTGTTTATTCTGCCTTTGTAAATAGTTATTCTGAACAATTTAATTTTTTTATGTTACTGCTTGTACTAATAAACACTTTTTGTGAATTCTACAACTGCTCCTGGTTTTTCCTGTGCTTTCTGATCTGTGCCTCAATGACAGATGGTGTCAGCCTAAGTTGGATTTACTTACTCTAAGCCAGGAGTTTTGTACGTGGGTACTGGACCTAGGACCAGGGAAGCATAGAGAAAGGTATGGATTCTGCAGCAGCAAGTCCAAGAGTGGTTACCAGGAGAATGGCAGCCAAACTAGCAGAGACAGAAGTCCAAGCTGAGATTGTACAGCCAGCACAAGTTATGGAAAAAGAACAGGCAGTGACAGAACCTGAAAGCCAGATGAACTTTTTCAAAGGATGGGCTATACAACAAAAAGAGACAGAGAAGCAGAGAAGAGAAGAGCTACAATGACAGGAGCGACAAAGAAAAGAAGAGATGCAATGACAGGAGCAGCGCAAGCTGGATGCCTTGCAAGCTATCAAAGCACAAGGATCTGGCACTGGTCCAGCAGAACAACAACGTACAAGCAACTTAAAAGACATTAAATGTACAAAGTTGTGTCCCTCGGATGATATTGAGGTATGCCTGACAACTTTTGAAAGAGTTGCCACAGCCTGCTAATGGACAATCAGACTGGTACCCTACCTGACAGGTAAAGCCCGACTTGCCTAAAGCATTATGAACACTGCATAGTCAAAAAACTATGACCTTGTGAAAAAAGAAATCCTGAAAAGATACAACATTTCAGGACAGACCTACAGGCAAAGATTCCAGTCCCTGAAGTACATCGCATTCGACAATCCTTAAGAAGCCTTCACCGGACTCAGAGTGCTCCTTATCAAATGGCTCCAACCAGAGGGCAAAACAGTCCCACAGATCATCGATACATTTGCAACACAGCAATTCATCAACATCCTGCCTACAGATGTGCAGCTTTGGGTGAAAGAACATCGACCAGAATGTGGAGAAAAGACTGTTTCTTTGGACGAGGACTATCAGATGGCCAGACAGATGCCACAGCAGTGAGGTAACAGCCAAGCACTGGTAAGACATTCTTTTTCCCCATTTAAACTCAATGTCTGATAAGAACTCTGGTGGAGTAACAAATCTGCCCCCAAAGACTTTATTTGTTATAATTGTAACAAGCCAGGCCATATTGCAAGAAACTGCCTTAGTAAGAAGAGTGGCACTGGAGCAGATTTGTCCTTGGAAAATTAGGGCAAGTACTTAACAGATGTGAAGGTGGGCAATAAGACTGTAAAGGGACTTCTTGATTCAGGAAGCAGACAGACCCTAGTGCATGTTGAAGTGCTGGGAAAACACTGTGCAAAGGGACCAGGTATGGGTGTCATCTGCATCCACAGGGACACTCGATACTATCCCACCACCCAAGTGACTCTGACCATTAAGTGTGTGTCACACCAAATGAAAGTGGGGGTAGTACCTAAGTTACCTGTACCCGTGATTATTGGAAATGACTGTCCAGAATTTACTGAGTTAATCTCAGAGGAACTGAACCCTGCAGTTTCAGCAGCAGTGGTAACAAGAGTTCAGGCAAAGAAAATCTCAAACAGTGGGGGCACTTTTTCTTTCAGTGACTTTGATTCTGACTTGTTTGAGAACAGCTCCAAGATCCAGAAGTTCAGGAAAGAAAGAAGACGTCTGAAACAACAGTGGCAACAAAAGTCTGATGGACATAAAGGGTTAAAATATGAAAATGCTGAAGCTAAACTGATAACTGATTGTGATCTTATTTTAGAGCAAGCTAACAATGCTTCTCTCCAGGGTTATTTTAAGCAGTTGGGGTGAAACCAAAACAGGGTGAACCAATGTTTAAAAAATGTAATGGGTTACTGTACAGAGTTTGGGTTAAACCTCAGACACAGGAACATACAGAACAATTGGTTATACCACAGAAGTATAGAACAGAGTTGTTACAGACAGCACAATAGTCCTATGGCTGGTCACTGAGGGAGGGACTGCACCCTTGCCAGATTGCTGTACAAATTTTACTGGCCTGGAATTCATGAAGATGTTGCTGCCTATCGTAATTCCTGTGCTGAGTGTCAGAAAGTAGCCCCAGTCACTAGAAAAGATAAGGTGCCCCTGGTGCCCCTACCCTTGACAGATGTGCCTTTTGAGAGAATTGCAATGGACGTGGTTGGCAGGGGTTGACCTTAAGTTTTTTTTGCACTAGCCAGCAGGATAAGTAAGTCTAAAATTGCACTAGCCCGCAGTGGTTTGCATTAGTCCGCACTCAATGTCACCATGTGCTTTTGACCCACAACACAATGAATAACTGATGAAAGCAGCACAGTTTGAAAGTTTATTTACATTTCTATAATGATGACATAACACTCAAAATGGCAACTTGTTTCTAAACATAAACAATAAGTGACTCTTAAACAAATATAGAAAAATCTGCCCACCAGCCGTAGCCCCCTTTGCTAGCAATGAGGTTGGATTCATCAAGGTAGCAGGCAGGTAGTACAGATGTGTTCTTCCCCTCCCCAAACACCACTACACACTTTATAATTTTACGCACACCCAGACCCCCCCCTTGCAAGCAATGAGGTTGGATTCACAGAGGTAGCAGGCAGGCAGTACAGTGTTGTTCTTCCCCTCCCCAAATACCACCGCACACTGTTTACAGTTTACACACACCCATCTCCCCCATTTTGTAGGCAATGAATGAACAGAACACAGAAAATAGAAAACACAGGAGAATGTTTACACTGTTTTACCCCCCCCCACACACTTTGCAGGCAATGAGGCACTGAATGAATAGAACACAGACAATGAATGAACAGAACATAGAAAACACAGGAGAATTGTTAGTTTTACACATCCAGCCCCCCACACACACACACTTTGCAGGCAATAAGGCACTGAATTAACAGAACACAGACTATAAACAGACAGAACACAGGAAGCAGGAGAATTTTACACTGTTCACACACACCAACAACCCCACCCCCTTTTGCAGTTACTCTGTCTTTAATTGCAGCAAGTCTGATTCAACAACAAACTGTTTGCTGCAAACAGCATATGGGAAAATGAAGAAACCCAAAGATTAAAGAAGCACACAGTCAGTTAAGACACAGACAATATTTTTCATAACACAGTGACTGCCAGTAAACTCAGAAGAAGGCACAACATTCCCCCTGCCCCCACACAACCTCAGAACTGTCCATTAAAAACATTGACTGCCCCTGAGAGTTGTGGCGAGTGCAGGCGTTGACCTTACTTTTTATTTTGCACTAGTGACCAGCCCCAAAGATTAAAGAAGCACACCACCAAAGTAAGCCACCAAAAACATTTTTCTTTTACCTCAGAATAATCCAGATTTTACAATTTAAATTCAAAACCATCGACTGTACCTGAGCCTGGCGTTGTTTCGAGTGTTTCTTCCAGCTCCCAGTCTGCTTGTCTCAGAGAAGTCTCACAAGTCCGACTCACACCAACACCTTGAAACAGCATTCTGCCACACTCTCAGTTCTGCCTGCAGTAAGCACCACAATCGCTGAACCAGTCAAAGCCAGTCTTCGCTAGGGCTCCTCAGATGCCGCACACAAACAGCCCGAAGTCCTTTAGCACTTCCTCGTCATTTATAGCCCTCCTTCTTGAACAGTGTAGCCCTGCCCCACCCCCACTAGATGGCAATGCGCTCTTCTGAACTTCTGTCCCGACTCCTGCCTGCCACTGCAGCTAAATTCATTCACTGGTGGTCTCCCCTGTGACATCGTCCTGGAGCTGTTCCCACAGCCACTGCTTCCCCCTCTCTGCCGGCTTGCAAAACACAGGGCTGGCCAATAGAATGACATCTTACTGCTGAGAAAACTTTGCCGACCAATAGACTGCCGTATTACAACCCCCTGCAAGGAACTTCTGGCACTACCGGTTGTTTGGATCTCCCACCACCTGCTTGTCTTACTTGTGGCCGATTTCGGCTCCAGGCGTTTGGTACAGTTTTGCTGCCTTGAACTGCTTGTGCTTTGAACATGATTGCAGACTCTGCCATCAGACGCAAACTGCACTAGCCCACACGGACAGGTAGGGAAGCATCTGCACTAGTCCGAGGCAATCTGCACTAAGCCCTGGACTAGTAAATATATGTTAAGGTTGAACCCTGGTGTTTGGTCCTTTAGACAAAAGTAAAAAGGGTAATATACTTATCCTGGTAGTATGTGACCATACTACTCGATACCCAGAAGCAGTTCCAATGCATACTGTCACAGCTTCAAAAGTGGCAGCAGTGATTGCAAACATTTTCAGCAGAGTGGGCATACCTAAAGAAATTATTACTGATCAGGGTAGCAATTTTGGTGCTGCATTACTTAAGGAGCTGTACAGACTACTAGGTATCACTGCCATAAGAACCTCCCCCATCACCCTCAGACACACGGTCTTGTTGAGCTTTTAACCAAACCCTAAAATGCATGTTAAAAAGGTTTGTAAAAGGGGAAGGGAAAGATTGGGTCAAATACTTGCCTTACCTACTTTTTGCTTACAGAGAAGTGCCACATGCATCAACAGGGTTTTCACAATTTGAGATGCCGTATGGTAGGCAGCCAAGAGGGCCACTGGATGCGATAAATAAACGTGGGAAGATAACACCACTCAGAAACCATCTATAACGTCTTATATGTGTGCCCTAAGAAAGAATCTGGCAAAATATGTTGAAATTGCCCATAGTAATCTGGAAGAGGCCCAAAACCAGCAGAAGGTATATTGTGACCACGGGGTAAAAGAAAACATTTTTGAGCCAGGTGAAAGTTTTGCTACTGTTACCCACAACAGAAAATAAACTGTTAATGAAGTGGCAAGGGCCTTATAGAGTGCTTAGACATACTGGCACCATTAACTATGAGATTGAGACCCTGACAGGAAAAATCCTATGAAGATATACCATGCTAACCTCCTCAAGAGATGGGTTAAAAAATTACCAAAAGCTGCTTTGCTAATTTTACCAGAAACTGATAAAGAAGATATTGATTTAGCTTATGATAGACTGGAACAAACTGTAACTGCTGATGCTGTAAAGGTGAATGTTTCCTTCACCTCAGAACAAACTGCTGAAATTCGTAATGTGCTAGACATTTAACAGTACTTTTACCACAGTACCAGGCAAAGCAAAAGGGTCTGAGCAGGTAATAGTGACTAGGAATGCTCACCCTATTAGGCAAAAGACATACAGGGTACCAGAGTGGTTAATAATAATAATAATAGCTTGATTTATAAAGCGCCTTTCTTCAATCAAGGCACTGCACAGCATTAAAAACAGATAAAATCCAATAAGTAAAAAGCATAAAATTCACATACAATGGACAATAAATAGCGGTCCAAGCACAATTAGTCACCATAGGCAAGATGCCATAAATGGGTCTTCAAGGCCCTCTTAAAGATCTCCACAGTCGTACACTCACATATCTGACGAGGTAGAGAGTTCCACAGGGTTGGGCTACATACATAAAAGTACGGGCCGCTGATGTTTTAAGCCATACCTTGGAAATCTCTAACAACCCCTCATCAGCTGAATGGAGAGTTTGTCCGGGGCGGTAAGGTATCAGGAGCTCTTGCAGATAGCCCGGGCCCAAGCTGATGTGGTTAAAAAAATACAAAAAATGAAAGAATTGGGTGTCATAGAAGAGTCGAGGAGTGATTGGTCATCTCCAATGGTAATTGTAAACAAAAAGGAAAGGGGTGTTAGAATCTGCCTTGATTTTAGGAAACAATCAAGTGTCAGAATTTGACAATTATGCTATGCCCAGAATAGATGATTTGGTGGACAGACTGGGGAGTACAAAGTATATCAGTACCCTCGATCTCACCAAGGGTTACTGGCAAATCCCTTTAGCTGAAGAATCCAGAGGAAAAAAAATGCATTTGCCACTCCTGTTAGATTCTAGCAGTCACCACTATGCCATTTGGTTTACATGGTACGCCTGCTACATTCCAGCATTACATGGATGTAATTTTATCACCTCACACTGGTTGGTGTGCTGCGTACCTGGATGATGTTGTGGTGTACAGTCCAGACTGGAAAAGCTACCTGGAACACCTATGAGCAGTTATCCAATTGATCAAAAATGCAGGTCTGACAATTAATCCTACCAAATGTGCATTGGGCATGCAAGAAACCAATATTTGGGCTATGTGTTGGGAAATGGAGAAGTTAAGCCAGAAATTTCTAAAATAGAAGCTGTAGCTAACAGCCCTGTCCCTAAAACAAAGAAACATGTCAGGTCATTTTTAGGGCTGGCTGGTTATTATCAGATATTTATTCCCAGTTTTGCTGAGTTAGCTACTCCCTTCACTGAACTCACAAAGAAACGGTCCCGAAATACTGTAAAATGCACCCCAGAGTGTGATGAAACTTTTTGGGCCATTAAGGCTGCATTGTGTTCAGCCCCTGTTTCAAGAAGCCTAGACTTTGAGAAACCATTTTTGTTACAAACAGATGCATCAGAGGTAGGCCTAGGTGCAGTCTTCAGTCAAAATATCGATGAGAAAGAACATTCTATTCTGTACATAAGTAGGAAGTTGCATGACAGAGAGAAAATATACTCCACCATTGAAAAGGAATGTTTAGCAGAAAAGTGCGCCATGGGGTCCCTTATGTTTTATTTGCTAGGAACTGATTTTGTACTTATAACAGATTACAGTCCTCTCTGTTGGCTTAACCAGATGAAAGATAAACACTCCAGAATCACAAGGTGGTACCAGGCACTACAGCCATTTAAATTCAAGTTGATACACAAATCTGGTAAAGAGAATAGCAATGCTGATTTTCTGTCAAGATGTGGATCAGGACTTGAGGGTTCTGAAGGTTGAAAAACAAATGTATGAGTTTAAACTTTACTGTTTGCTGTACTGTCATAGAAAAAAAGTATATTGTACATGTGCTTAATTTCTGAAAGTTAGAAGCTAATATTAGTAGAGAATCAACAGAATTTTTTGGAAACCTATTTAAAAAAACAGGTTCCCTCTTAAGGAGGGGGGTGTATGTGACAGGGTTGAATGGGAGCCTGTCCCAGTTGCTATGGAGAGTTTGAATGCAAGGATCTGCTCTGTTCTTTTCTGTTCTGTCTCTTGTCTGTCTGGTTGCGCAACCAAATTTTCCTGTGAGACCTAGGACTTGATCACCCCGACCGTCTTACAATTCTTTGCCTCTCACTGTCTCTCAGTCTTCCCTTGCTGTTTCTGTCTTTTTCTCCCTTCCCTTGCTGTTTCTGTCTTTTTCTCCCTTGTATACCTGCTGGTATAAAAATATATGCAGATCATTATGTGGAAATGTAACTGATACTGTGATCCCTTTGTTTAGAAATCATATAGTGCTACTGTTGAAATGTATATAATTATAGTTTGAGAAGATTGCAAAAAACTATTGGGAACTCAAGGGGTTAACTTGAGAGCAGTTTTAAGCCCTTTTTTAGAAGCTGTGGAGAAGGGGTTTCAGTTCTGGGACATTGTGTTCTGGCTGCACCTGCATGGACTCGACAAGAACATTTTAGAAAAAAACAGGATGCTTGTTAAGGAGGGGGTTGCAAAGACTTATAAGAGAGCTGAACTACAATGCTTTGGGAGAGACATCCAGAGATTGAAGGAAAACTCAGATGGATCTTCTGCTTATTCTGCCTTTGTAAATAGTTATTCTAAACAATTTTTTTTATGTTACTGCTAGTACTAATGAACACTTTTTGCGAATTCTACAGCTGCTCCTGGTTTTTCCTGTGCTTCATGACCTGTGCCTCGACAACATGCTGCTGTACCACAGTAGCTGTGTCACTACTGTAGTAAACCAGCATAAAATCCGGTACCTGTTAGGATTCCTCATGCTTACCTACATTGCAGATTCATAATAACAAAGACAGCAGCAAGACTGAAAACACATCAGGTGAACTGCTCTTTAAAAAATGAACTACTAGAAATGTTGCCAACTCTTGTAGATATTATTACATTGCATTAAATGTTTTTAATCTTATCTTGTTGTTTGCTTGGTTTTCTGTTTATTTGACCACAGTTTGAGACAGAGTTATAAAAAAGGTAAATTAATTAATTAAAACAGACATATACTATACAAAATCATGTATGGGTAACCATACACAAGGTGCTGTTTCCATCTTTGGTTGAGATTACATGATAGAAACCTCTCAAGCTTCGCTCTCAAGGTGTATGATGACATCTCACTCCTCAGTGGAAACACAGCCTATTATGTATGGTTGCCCATACATTATTCTATATATAATTACTGGTCAGCAACATTTTTTGTATAGAGAGAGCAAGTTGATATTTGCCGTAATAACTTGCAGGTTATTATGGCATTCACGCGCTGTGTGTATCAAACCCTAGTGCTCCCTCATGGGCTTTCATTCTCTCTGTGGAAGGGCCGAACAGTTCCAAAAACATGGTGGCTCTGTTTCTGTTACTGAGGAGCTGCCACAAAAAGAGTCATCTCTCCTTGTAATTTGTGTTTTTATTTCTATCTTGTTGATCCTACTTTACGTTGTAAAAACAGATGTTTGTCTGGTTGATCCTACAGCTCATCTGCTTCAAACACAGCAAGTCTAAGCAGGAACAGGTCAGTGGATGACTAGCGCGATCCAGATGGCAAACTGTGAGTTAAAAAAAGAGCAACAAAAACAAAATGCTAATTCTGGAAAGGGAGGGAGAGAGACAGACTGTGTGTGTGTGTGTGTGTGTGTGTGTGTGTATGTCACATAAGGTCACAGAAGTCAGCCTGCAAAAAAATTGCTGACCAGCAATTATATAAAATAAAAGATGGGGTAGTGTTTGAAACTTGAATTTAATGCATACCCTCGGTGTGAGATGCTTTGATAAACCCAAGGGTTTCTGTAGCATCCCACACCTCGGGTGTGCATTAAATTCTCATATCCAACACTTCCCCATCCTTTATTCTATATGTACAGTATGGTGTATGCCAGAAGAAACACGACCCAGTCCTGGTTGAAGGTTTATAAAGAAAATCAAGAACCTTCATGGTACCTCTGAGAGGCCTCAATGTATGAAATTGGATTTTCAGCAAGATCCATTCAGGATCCACCAACTGAATTTACATCTACTTCTGTGTGCAAATTGAAGCAGATTTTCAAAATGTGGGTGCTATTTTGTATGCAAAATCAGATGCAGAAACTGGTTTGCAATTTAGTGCAATTCTGGACACAATTCTAGATGCAAATTTAAATGCAGATGCATGTGGAGCATACAATTACATCTGCATCAGGTCACCTGCAAAAATCCAGAAACTGTATCCTTCTATGAACCTTTACCATATAAAGTAAATTTTCTGCACTCCTACTTAAAAATGGGATGGTGAGACAATGAGGAAGCCATTTAAAAAATATCAAAGAGCTCATGCTACAGTGCAGCACTGAAAAAAATCCTTACGGTGGCAGGTTGTCTGTCTGTTTAAGGTTTTATACACCAACAAATAAAATGAGCATTTGTCAATGCTGAATGTTGATTGCTTTGGTCCGTTGAGCTAGCTCACTGGTCTTCTATCAGTCGCTCATTCTGTTTGTCCCGGTGCTGCAGGCTGCCCTTTTGTACTGGGCTCCTGCCTGCATTAGCACCTTTTTCTGCCTACAAAGAAATCCGCAGCTGTCCCGACAGAGCTCCATTGAGGTGGCTCACTCCCCCTCTCTGACTCACTCCTTCTGCTTCTTCTGGCACTGCAGGCTGCCCTTTTGTTCTGGGCTTCTACCTCTGTTGGGGGCTATTTCTGCCCACAAGGAAATCTGCAACAGTCCCGACATAGCTCCGTTGAGCTTGCTCACTCCCCCCTCTCTCACTTGCTCATTCCATTTCTGCCAGTGCTGCAGGTTGGCCTTTTGTACTCAGGTGCTGCCTGCATTGCTGCCTTTTTCTACCCACAAAGAAATCCACAGCAGTTACGACAGAACTCTGTTGAGCTCGCTCACTCCCCCTCTGTCACTCACTCATTCTGTTTCTCCCACCGCTGTAGGCTACTCTTTTCTACTAGGCCCCTGTGTGCATTGCTGCCTTTTTCTGCCCACAAAGAAATCTGCAGCAGTCCCAACAGAACTCCATTGAGCTCACTCACTCCCCCCTCCCACACTCGCTCTTCTGTGTCTCCCGGTGCTGCAGGCTGCCCTTTTGTACTGGGCTCCTGCCTACGTTGGCGGCTTTTTTTGCCCACAAAGAAATCTGCATCAGTCCCGAAACAGCTCCGTTGAGCTCGCTCACTCCCCCTCTCTCACTCGCTCGTTCCATTTCTGCCAGCGCTGCAGGCTGGCCTTTTCTACTGGGCTTCTGCCTGCATTGCCGCCTTTTTCTGCCCACAAAGAGTTCCACAGCAGTCACGATAGAGCTCTGTTGAGCTCGCTCACTCCCCCTCTCTCACTCACTCATTCTGTTTCTCCTGGCGCTGCAGGCTGCCCTTTTGTACTGGGCTCCTGCCTACATTGGCACCTTTTTCTGCCCACAAAGAAATCCGCAGCAGTCCTGACAGAGCTCCATTGAGGTTGCTCACTCCCACTATCTCATTCGCTCATTCTGTTTCTTGGTGCTGAAGGCTACCCTTTTGTACTGGGCTCCTGCCTCTGTTGGTGCCTTTTTCTGTCCACAAAGAAATCTGCAACAGTCCCCACAGAGCTCCATTGAGCATGCTCACTCCCCCTCTCTCAGTCATTTGTTCCGTTTCTGCCAGCGCTGCAGGCTGCCCTTTTGTACTGGGCTCCTACCTGCATTGCTGCCTTTTTCTGCCCACAAAGAAATCTGCAGCAGTCACAATAGAGCTCTTTTGAGCTCGCTCACTCCCCTCTCTCAATCGTTTGTTCTGTTTTTCCCGCCACTGCAGGCTGCCTTTTTATACTGGGCCCCTGTGTGCATTGCTGCCTTTTTCTGCCCACAAAGAAATCCACATGTAACCCCCAGGTGGTGCTATCCCAAAGGCTACTACCCCTGCCTGTTTGACTACGGACAGGTTGAGGGGCCCAGGTCCTATGGCGGGTGCCTCCACCCAGAGGTCAGGGTTTGTAGTGGTTAGACTAACTTGGTCACAGCCCTCTGGGACACTGAGACCCCCTTTTATCCCCCCAGTGGCTCACAGAGTACACTGGAGTTACAGCCCCAATACCCCATGTTTACACGCTGTTCACTCATATAGATACCACTTACCCTCAAGACTGATTCAGCAGCACGTCTCTGAGGACCCCCTGTAAAGTAAGGTTAATCGACATAAACAGCAAAACACAATACTGTTTCCATAAGTACCACCACCACAGACAGTACATAGTATAACAACAACAAATCTGATTTATTTAGGGGACAGTAACACAGGAGGGGGAAATCAGGTTAATTAGTGCCATTAAATCACAGTACTGTGCACTCACACAGGGTCTGAAAAGTCACACTCTGGGTACCCAGGTTGGGGGGGGGCTAGCCAGGTCCGTTGCCCGGGGTTGGCTGACAGGTGCAGATGGATAGGGCCTTGTAGAAGAAAATATATGCACAACACCCAATTGTAATCCAGAGCCAGAGGGCTCAGTCCATGAAACAGTGAAACAACAAGAATTAGATGACACACTTGTGATTGAAAAACAAGCTGCAGGGGAATACCCTGATTTGTACTCACAACACCCAAGCTGAGGATCGGATAGAGACTGTCCCTCTGGATTGCCAGAAGAGCAGGGCATGAGGACAAGGTCCTTGTGACTGGACCCCACTGCAGTTGATAGCAATGGATGTAGTCCGAATTAAGCTGGGGTTTACTTCCAGCTTCAGCTCACAATTCACTGTACAGAGGATTTGAATTAGCGATACCCCACAAGCTCTATGCACATTTATGTGTAAAAGGAAAGTACTATACCAGGCAAGCTGCTCCTCGATCCCGATCGCAATTACTGCAAAATACCCAGGAGCACACACAGCAGCTTCAGTTCCTGGCAGACCGAGCGCGATTCAGCAATTTTTCCAGTCTTCTGTAGGGTGAGCCTGGTTTCCACACTTCTAGTGCTTCTTTCTCCTCACAACTCGAATTCAGTCCAAACTGGCACTCACAAAGGCTATAGACCGAAACTCAGGGCCTCACATGCGCTTCCCGCTCAAAACTATACACCACAGAAGGAGACAGCTCCTTCTCTCTTCACTGCCACAACTGATCTGATCTTTCCAGTCACAGAGCAAGGCATTTCCTTTAGCTCCACACTATTCTGTTGGCTGATTCAGCTGTCATTCACAATAAGACTTCCTCTGTTGGTAGAAAAAGGCGCCAAGGTCAAAACTACATTTCCCAGAGTCACTGCCCATACAATCCCCTTGTGACTGGCTCAGATTAAGAGTCCAAGTTCGGATTTTTCCACAGGCTCCATTTTAGGGCTCCCTTAACCCAATTGACCCAGCACAGCAGTTTAGGTCCAAAATGGAGAGGTAACACACACAGAGTCCCCACTGCAATAAAGGCAGGTTAGACAAACTACAATTTTGCTAATGCTTTAAATGATTACAGGCAAACAGTTACAGATTTCAGATGGTCTCCCTTTGCACCTTCAGTGACCGCAAAATGGAGCGATTACTCCACAGCTCGGTGGGATTCGAGCATTAAATACACAGTCCCCCCATACAAACTAATTAAGTCTGCAAGCAGACAGCTCTTAAAGAGTCAGTACGTGGAGGCTCAAATAGCACTCACTTGCAACCACAGTTAAGCAGCTCAGGCGCCGAACACCACTCAGGCTTAAAACATTCAGGCAAGCTCCTGGAAGACTTTTTGGAACGCCCATTTGCAGGGGGGTTACACACAGCAGTCCCGACAGAGCTCCGTTGAGCTCACTCACTCCCCCTCCCTCACTCACTCATTCTGTGTCTCCCAGCGCTGCAGGCTGCCCTTTTGTACTGGGCTCCTGCCTGCAGTGGCGGCTTTTTCTGCCCACAAAGAAATCTGCAGCAGTCCCGACACAGTTCCGTTGAGCTTGCTCACTCCCCCTCTCTCACTCGCTCGTTCCATTTCTGTAGGCACTGCAGGCTGGCCTTTTGTACTGGGTTGCTGCCTGCGTTGCCACCTTTTCTGCCCACAAAGAAATCCACAGGAGTCCTGATAGAGCTCCGTTGAGCTTGCTCATTCCCCCTCTCTCACTCGCTCATTCTGTATCTTCTGGCACTGCACGCTGCCCTTTTGTACTGGGTTCCTGCCTGCGTTGACGGCTTGTTTGGTGCCAGTATGTCTAAGCACTCAATAAGGACCTTGCCACTTTATTAACAGTTTATTTTCTGTTGTGGGTAACAGTAGCAACACTGTTTCACCTGGCTCAAAAATGTTTTGTTTTACCCCATGGTCACAATATGCCTTCTGCTGGTTTTGGGCCCCTTCCTGATTACTATGAGAAATTTCAACATATTTTGCCAGCTTCTGTCTTACAGTACACATATAAGACTTTATAGATTGTTTCTGAGTGGTGTTATTGTCCCATGTTTTTTTTATCACATCCAGTGGCCCTCTTGGCTGCCTACCATACAGCATTTCAAATGGTGAAAACCCTGTTGATGCCTGTGGCACTTCTCTGTAAGCAAAAAGTGGGCAAGGCAAGTATTTGTCCCAATATTTCCCTTCCTCTTTTACAAACCTTTTTAACATGCGTTTTAGGGTTTGGTTAAAAAGCTCAACAAGACCATGTGTCTGAGGGTGATGGGGGAGGTTCTTATGGCAGTGATACCTAGCAGTCTGTACAGCTCCTTAAGTAATGCAGCACCAAAATTGTTACCCTGATCAGTAATAATTTCTTTAGGTATGACCACTCTGCTGAAAGTTTTTGCAACCTCTGCTGCCACGTTTGAAGCTGTGACAGTACGCATTGGAACTGCTTCTGGGTTTTGAGTAACATAGTCACATACTACCTGGATAAGTATATTACCCTTTTTAAAAGACAAAGAACCTCAGTGCGCAAACACTGAGGCAAGGGTTACCCCAAAGGGCATTTGGCTGGGAAGCCAAGTTTCAAGAAAATACAAAGTCACACATGCCCACACAATGCAAAGCATCATGGGCTGCATATGCAAATCACCACAGAATGTTATACTCGTCCAACTTTAAGTAGAACTGCATGGTGCCGAAAGGCCTCTCACACAGTTTGCAAAGGGTGCTAACAAAAGACATAGACACGTGTTTCGTCCTACCGGGACTCATCAGTATGCCTCATCTGTTTGACACCCCAGTGGAATGGACCAGCTACCCTAAGACAGTGTGTCTTGGATATGTTGTGGTGAACCCATTAAAATAAAAAACTATTTAAAAGACAAAGAACCTCTGTGCACAAACACTGAAGCACAGAGGTTTTGGCACCATGCAATTCTGCTTAAAATTGGACCAGCATAACATTCTGTGGTGATCTGCATATGCAGCCCATGATGCTTTGCATTGTGTGGTCATGTGTGATTTTGTATTACCCTTTTTACTTTTGTCTAAAGGACCAACCACATCCATTGCAATTCTCTCAAAAGGCACATCTATTAAGGGTAGGGGTACCAGGGGCACCTTGCTTTTCTAGTGACTGGGGCTACTTTCTGACACTCAGCACAGGAATTACGATAGGCAGCAACAACTTCATGAATTCCAGGCCAGTAAAATCTCTACAGCAATCTAGCAAGGGTGCGATCCCTCCCTCAGTGACCAGTCATAGGACTATCATGTGCTGTCTGTAACAGCTCTGTTCTATACTTCTGTGGTATAACCAATTGTTCTGCATGTTCCTGTGTCTGAGGTTTAACCCAAACTCTGTACAGTAACCCATTACATTTTTTAAACATTGGTTCACCCTGTTTTAGTTCCACCCCAACTGCTTGAAATAACCCTGGAGAGAAACATCGTTAGCTTGCTCTGAAACAAGATCACAGTCAGTTATCAGTTTAGCTTCAGCATTTTCATATTTTAACCCTTTATGTCCATCAGACTTTTGTTGCCACTGTTGTTTCAGACGTCTTCTTTCTTTCCTGAACTTCTGGATCTTGGAGTTGTTCTCAAACAAGTCCGAATCAAAGTCACTGAAAGAAAAAGTGCCCCCACTGTTTGAGATTTTCTTTGCCTGAACTCTTGTTACCACTGCTGCTGAAACTGCAGGGTTCAGTTCCTCTGAGATTAACTCAGTAAATCCTGGACAGTCATTTCCAATAATCACGGGTACAGGTAACTTAGGTACTACCCCCACTTTCATTTGTTGCGACACACCCTTAATGGTCAGAGTCACTTGGGTGGTGGGATAGTATCGAGTGTCCCTGTGGATGCAGATGACACCCATACCTGGTCCATTTGCACAGTGTTTTCCCAGCACTTCAACATGCATTAGGGTCTGTCTGCTTCCTGAATCAAGGAGTCCCTTTACAGTCTTATCCCCCACCTTCACATCTGTTAAGTATTTGCCCCAATTTGCCAAGGACAAATATGCTCCAGTGTCACTTTTCTTACTAAGGCAGTTTCTTGCAATATGGCCTGGCTTGTTACAATTATAACAAATAAAGTCTTTGGGGACAGATTTGTTACCCCACCAGAGTTCTCATCAGACTTTGAGTTTAAATGGGAAAAAGAATGTCTTACCAGTGCTTGGCTATTACCTCACTGTTGTGGCATCTGTCTGGCCATCTGATAGTCCTCGTCCAAAGAAACAGTCTTTTCTCCACTTTCTGGTCGATGTTCTTTTACCCAAAGCTGCGCATCTGTAGGCAGGATGTTGATGAATTGCTGTGTTGCAAATGTATCGATGATCTGTGGGACTGTTTTGCCCTCTGGTTGGAGCCATTTGATAAGGAGCACTCTGAGTCAGGTGAAAGCTTCCCAAGGATTGTCAAATGCTTTGTACTTCAGGGACCAAAATCTTTGCCTGTAGGTCTGTCCTGAGATGTTGTATCTTTTCAGGATTTCTTTTTTCACAAGGTCATAGTTTTTTTGACTGTGCAGTGTTCATACAGGCTGCCCTTTTGTGCTGGGCTTCTGCCTGCGTTGGCACCCTTTTCTCCCCACAAAGAAATCTGCAGCAGTCCCGACAGAGCTCCATTGAGCTCCCTTACTCCCTCTCTCTCTCACTCGCTCATTCCGTTTCCGCTAGCGCTGCAGGCTGCCCTTTTGTACTGGGTTCCTGCCTGCATTGCTGCCTTTTTCAGTCCACAAAGAAATCCGCAGCAGTCACGACAGAGCTCTATTGAGCTCACTGACCCCCCCCCCACTTGCTCATTCTGTGTCTCCCTGCGCTACAGGCTGCGCTCCGTTGAACTTGCTCACTCCCCTCTCTCACATGCTTGTTCCGTTTCTACCGGCACTGCAGTTTGCCCTTCTGTACTGGGCCCCTGTGTGCATTGCTGCCTTTTTCTGCCCACAAAGAAATCCTTAGCAGTCCCAACAGAGCTCCATTGAGCTCACTCACTCCCCCTCTCTCACTCATTCGTTCTGTTTCTGGCAGTGCTGCAGGCTGCCCTTTTGTACTTGGCTGCTGCTTGCATTGCCGCCTTTTTCAGTCCACAAAGAAATCCGCAGGAGACACGATAGAGCTCCATTGAACTCGCTCCTCCCCCCCTCTCTCCCTCGCTCGTTGTGTGTTTCTCCTGGCACAGGGCTGCCCTTTTTATTTTTGGGCTCCTGCCTGCATGGCACCCTTTTCTGCCTGCAAAGAAATCTGCAGGTGTCCCGACAGAGCTCCGTTTAGGTAGCTCACTCCCCCTGTCTCACTTGCTCATTCTGTTTCTCCTGGCACTGCAGGCTGCCCATTTGTACTGGGCTCCTGCCTGAGTTGGTGGCTTTTTCTACCCACAAAGTAATCTGCAGCAGTCCCAACAGAGCTCCATTGAGCTCGCTCACTCTCCCCCTCTCACTCGCTCATTCTCTTTCTCCCACCGCTGCAGGCTGCCCTTTTGTACTGGGCCCCTGTGTGCATTGTTGCCTTTTTCTGCCCACAAAGAAATCTGCAGGAGTCCCAACAGAGCTCCGTTGAGCTCACTCACTCCCCCTCCCTCATTCACTCGTTCTGTGTCTCCCCGCGCTGCAGGCTGCCCTTTTGTACTGGACTCCGGCCTGCATTGGCACCTTTTCCTACCCACAAAGAAATCTGCAGCTGTCCCAACAGAGCTCAGTTACTCCCCCTCTCTCTCTCTCTCTCGCTTGAAATCCTAATCTGTCCCAAACACTGATTTCTGACAGCGACTGCGGTATTCTGCACCAGAGGTGTGAAAACACAGTTCGGGCAGGATGTGAAAAAATGACAGCTGCACTGTTCATAAGGAGGTGTGAAAAAAATGCTAGTGTTGAAAATCTGGTGTGAAAATATTACCAATTTGTGAAGTTACAAGGGTGCGTAGAAACTGCATGACACACTCCCGTAACACAGTCATTTCATGGAGTTTCATCACAAAGTTTTCAACATAGGTATTTTAGGACCTCTGCTCATTAACAGTGTCACTGTGATTTTCTTAATGTGTTCCGAACACTGATTTCCCCCTGTGACCGCGCTATTCTGCAGAGGAAGAGCGAAAACACATTTTGGCAATGATGTGAAAAATGACAGCTGTACTGTTCATAAGGAAGTGTGAAAAAATGGCAATGTTGAAAATCTGGAGTGAAAATATTGCAAAGGTTGTGAAGTTATGAGCGTGCATGGAACCTGTGCAACACACGATCGTAACACCCTCATTTTATGGACTTTCGTCACAAAATTTTCAACATAGGCATTTTAGGACCTCTGCTCATGAACAGTGTGACTGTGTTTTTCTTACTGTGTCCTGAACACTGATTTCCCACAGCAACCACAATATTCTGCGCCGGAACTGCGAAAACACATTTCAGCCAGGATGTGAAAAACGACAGCTGTACTGTTCATAAGGAGGTGTGTGAAAATGACAATGTTGAAAATCTGGAGTGAAAATATTGCAAATTGGTGAAGTTACGAGTGTGTGTAGCAACAGTGCAATGCACGCTCATAAAACAGCCATTTTTTGGATTTTTCCCACCAAATTTGCAACATACACTTTTTGAGAGCCAACCTCATGAACACTGGCACTGTCGTTTCGTTAATCGGTCCCGAAAGGTGATTCCATGCAGTGATCATGAAATCACCTTTCAGGGCTGAATAACGCCATGACAGTGGCAGAATTCATGAGGAGGGGTCCCAAAAACCCCATGTTGAAAATTTGGTGCCAAAATTCCAAAAAATACCTGAGATATCCATAAAAGTTGAAAAAACACTATTTATTCTATTATACAGCTTACCGGCATTTCCTCAGTTTGCAGTTGGCTTTCAAGAGTGCAGACATGCTCCTGGTCCACCGAAGATCACTGCGCCGGACTCCAGAGGTAAGTATGGGGTGAGAGGGGCTGTGGGGAGGCAGGGTGCACAGTGGGTGGGCGTGGGTTGTGGGATGGGGGCAGAGAGACCGCGAGGGAACGTTTTCTTTTTTCACAGGTAAAAAAATAAAAAAACATTGCGGGACAATTTTTTTTTTTACAGGGGCATGTGGCACAATGGGGTGGGCTCCCAGCATGCCAACAGAGTGTTTCTTGTAGGGGCAGCTGTACCCAATGGGGGATTTGGCACCCCCATTAGCACAAAGGGGGGGCGCAACAGCCGAGGGGGATTGGGCACCCCCTCGGCACTAATGTACTGGGTGTTTGTTGGGGGCATTATGCCAATGGGCGTGGGCTCCCCAACAGCAAATCAAAGTAGGAAGGGGAAGACATAATGCAGACGGGAAGTGGGCTCCCCTGTCGGCAACTGTAACTAAGAGGGGGACTGAAGCCGACGGGGATTGAGGCCCCCATCTGCAAAAACACTTGTTGGAGGGGCACATGCTGCCAAGGAAGATTGGGCACCCCCTCGGCACTGGGGGGTAATTAATATTGTTAGTGAACAGGCGACAGGCCACCCGCCATGTTCACAAACAATATTACAGTTGGCAAGTTCTGCCCAGCAATGACGGGTCACTCCCTCATTGCAGCAGTTCTGCTGACACTGCAATGACCAGGAGGCCCCTGATTGCTGTCGGCTGATATGTTTCAAGGTGGCAGCATGCTGGCTAAACTAGTGTCAGCAGCAGCATGCCACAGCATTGGGGAAAGTCGGCCAAGCCTTTACAGGCTGTGGGAGCATTGGCCACAACAGTGCCGCGCCTCTACAACCTGCTTCTGGAAAGCTGCTGCAATATGTTTCTTATGCATGCGTGCAATCAACATAATAAATGCATGATGTACTGAGCAAATTACACACCCAGGTGATCTTTTATACTTTTCTTTCGCTCAAAGAGGTTTTACTGAACAACATGATATCATTAGCAGTTTCTAATTGAAATACAATGGGGCCATCCATATGGTGGCCCTGCTGTGCAAAACACAAACAAAAAAGTGAAGTGCAATCAATCAAGTAAGGCAACAACCAAAAAACATAAAATGCAAACAAAAACAGTAAAACAACAAAAACCAAAAAAGCACAGCACAATAAAGAAAGTGAGAACAAACCAAAAAAGCACAACACAAGCAAAAAAGTGAATGCAATCCAAAAAAAGGCACAGCACAGCAAAAAGTGAATGCAATCCAAAAAAAGGCACAGCACAGCAAAAAGTGAATGCAATCCAGAAAAAGGCACAGCACAACACAAAAGTGAATGCATTTCACAGAAGCACAGCATAACACAAAAATGAATACAACCAAAAGCACACAGCACAACTAAAAAGTGAATGCAACAGAAAAGCACAAGACAACCAAAAAAGTGAATATAAACAAAAAAGCACAACACAACAAAAAAAGTGAATGCAAATAAGTAAACACAAAGCAACTGAAAAGGGAAAGCAAACAAAAAGCATAGTACAGTACAACTACAAAGTAAGCGCAAGTAAAAAAGTGAATCACAATAAAAAAGTATATTTGCAAACAACAAAGTGAAGAACTAAAAATCCAAAAGCTAGCTTGCTTCTCAAATTGCTGCTCTGAAAAATTAACTGCAAATGAATACATCCTATGCCAGGTTTTCCTTGGTGTCCATTACCATCCTCCACCCTTATCGCATTCCTTGCTGAGTGCTTCCCACCTATCGCATCCCTTGGTAAGTACTTACTACTTGCCAAGGACTCCCTAACATCCAGAGGCAATATGTTCCTTTCTGAAGCTAATTATTTCCTGATGTCCAGTGGCACCCCCTTCATTAACTTAACTCTATGCCATGTAGTTCCTTGTGCCTGTGGCATCCTCCTATACAACAGCTCCATCTTGCTTCAACCAGTCCATGGTTTCCAGTAGCACCACCTCCCCCCTTGTATTCTCTGCCAACCACTCATTGGTGTCCAAGGGCTCCTCCCTAACACTGTTACATGCCAAGCACATCCTGGTATCTTGTGGCAGCCCTCTCCTTCATCCCGTCCTGAGCCAAGTGTCGCAGTGGCACTGCTTTTGTTAACCCTATACTAACATACTAAAATACCAGCAGAATAGGCCTAACGGTTTTTCGAGTCTGCTCGATTTTCAGCACCCGTACTGAGGGCCGATTTTGGTTTCCCTTCTCCCCCTTGGGTTATACTGTTCCCAGTCCCAGATGTTCCACCTGTATTGGGCCTGGTCAGATTTACCCTCCCCCTGTACCTGTCCCATCCCCTCTTAAACCCGTACACAGTCTCCACCTCTACCTGCTCCCTGGTCAGTGCATTCCATGGCTCCACCACCCTTTCAGTGAAATAACACCTCCTCCTCTCCCCTCTGAGCCTGCCCCATTCCAGCTTACACCCGTGACCTCTCGTTGCCCCACCCTCCTTCCTTTGGAGCATCCTGACTGGGCCTCCCTTATTGATCCCTTTCATGTACTTAAAGACCTCCATCATGTCCCCCCATCCCTCCTCTGCTCCAGGGTGTACATGTCAAGCTCCTTGAGCCTCTCCTCATAGGTCCTCTCCCCCAGGCCCCATATCATATTGGTTGTCCTCCTTTGGACCCTCTCTAGGAGTGCAATGTCTCTCTTTAAATGTGGTCTCCAAAACTGCACACAATACTCGAGGTGTGGCCTAACCAAGCAGTTGTACAGTGGAAGGATCACTTCCACCTTTCTGGGGGTAATCCCCCTGGCAATGCATCCCAGTATCCTATTTTCCCTTGCCGCTGCCCTCCTACAGGTCTCTGAGTTGTTCATTTTGACATCTACCACTATCCCTAGGTCCCTTTCACCCTCTATGACTTGAATCGTGTCTCCTCCCAGGGTATACACCTGGCCTGTATTTCTGACTCCCAGGTGCAGAACCTTACACTTCCCTGCATTGAATTTTAGTTTCCATTTTCCCAACCACCTTTCCAGACCCTCCAGGTCCTCCTGCAAGGCCACCACTGTACCCAGCTTTGAGTCATCTGCAAAGAGACTCATTTCACTCCTGATCCCCTTCCTTATGTCGGAGACATAGGTGTTGAACAGGAGTGGCCCCAGCACTGACCCCTGGGGCACCCCACTAGTAACCCACCTTGGGGATGAGGCTAACCCTCCAACCACCACCTTCTGCATACATTCAGAGAGCCAATTTCCTCTCCATCTTAACAACTGTCTCCCTCTCCCCTTTTCCTTCAGCTTAGCCAGCAGGCCACTGTGGGGTAGCGAATCAAATGCCTTGCTAAAGCCCAGAAAGAGGACTTCCACCGGCCTACCCTGGTCCAGGGCCCTCATCACCCATTCATAGAACTCAACAAGGTTTGTCTGGCATGATCTTCCTGGGACAAAGCCATGCTGCCTATTGTCCAAATACCCAGTTTGCTCCAATAACCCCCCTAGCCTTTCCTTGACAATACCCTACATCACCTTGCCGACCACTGACATCAGGCTATTGGGCCTGTAATTTTCTGCCTCCTCTCTTGATTCCCCCCTTGTGGATTGGCATGACATGGGCCACCCTCCGGTCTTGGGGCACCCACCCAGTCCTCAGAGAGATGTTGAAAAGCTCTGCTAGGGAGACTGCCGGACATCCGCCAGTTCCCTCAGCACCCTGGGATGTTTCTCATCTGGCTGAGGTGCTTTCTCTGTCCAAAGGAATGTGAGGGCTTCCCTTACTCTCTCTACTGGGATTTCAGCCTCCATGTCCTCCCCCTTTTCATCCTGTACTGCTGGCCCCCCACCTGTCTGTGGTGGCCACTCCCTTTCCCCAGACTTGTCAGGGCCCCCTGATCTCTACCGGTCCCACCCCTTCCTCCAGTTTGCCCCCGCTCCCCCTGCAAGACATGGCCCCTCCATCCCCCCTGGTAAAAACTGTGGCAAAGTACTCATTTAGGACTTCTGACTGTACCCCCACCTCCTGTCCTCAACCATCCCCTATCCTTATCCTGCTGATCCGCCCCCTTACTTTCCTTGTTTCCCCTATGTAGCTAAAGAACCCCTTGTCCCCCCTCCGGATCCCTCTAGCCAAGGACTGCTCCTTTTTTGCCTTAGCTGCTCTCACCACCCTGGTGACTCTCTTGGCTGTCAGCTCATATTCCTCCTGATCCCTTTCACTCCTTGAGTGCTTGAAGTGCCTATAGGCTGCCTTCTTGTCCCTCACCACCTCCAGTACCTCCCGGATCCACCAGCAAGGTTTTAAGGCCTTACCGAACTTATGCCTTTCCCTTGCGCAGGATCTGGCAACCTCCTGTATTCCCCTCCTAATGATCCCCAACCTGCTGTCAGCATCCATATCCAGCCTTATCTTGTCCAAATGATCTTTAAGGATCCTTCCCATGTCCCTTAAGTCTGCAACGCTAAAGTCAGTTACTACCGTCCTTGTTCGGCTTTCCTCCCCCCTAGGTCCAGGAAGAACCAGACTGTGGCGTGATCACTCCCCACCAACGGGTTCCTCACCTCTAGGCCCCTAATCTGATCACTGTCCACCAGGACCACGTCCAGTGTCCGGGCCTCCCTAGTTGGCTCACCTACCTGTTGTGTCAGAAACACATCCTGGAAGACATTCAGCAGCCTCTCCTCCCTGGCCACTGGTGACGTCATAGTCCCCAGTCTGTTCCTGGCATGTTGAGATCCCCCATTACCACTACCCTTCCCTTTGCCAGTCGACAGTGTCCTTCGAGATTTGCCACTAAACTATCTTCCACAACCTCCACCAGTGCTGGTGGTCTGTATACAACTCTGACCTTCACTCTCTTACCCCCCTGTGTCAGCAGGGTGACCCAAATAGGCTCCACGTTCCCCTCTGCCTCCTCTCCCCTCCAATATCCATGCTATTTCTGACTAAGAGTGCTACACCACCCCCCTTTCCTCCCCCCTATCTTTTCTGAACATAGTATAGCCCTCCAGATTTAGGTCCCACTCATGCTCTTGAGTGGCCTAGGTCTCAGTGACTGCTGCCACATCTACCTCCCTCTCAACCTACATCACCTGGAGCTCAGGCATTTTATTTCCTAAGCTCCAGGCATTTATCAGGAACACTCTCCATCCCTTTTCCCTCCTCCCCTTCCTCCCCCTTGAGTTCCCATTTCTCAGCTCCTGCACCCTACCTGGTGACCCATTTCCATGTCTCCCTAGCAACCTAGAGGAGTGGAGACCATGCTGAACATTCCATGGATTCCAATGGCACCTCCTCCCTCACCCCATCCTACACCAAGTACACCCCTTCCCTCATCCTGCCCCATGCCAGGAACTTTCTGGGCCTGGTGGCACCCCCTGATTCATCCTACCCTGGAGATAAACACTCCCTGGTATCCAGTGGCATTCACTCTTATGACTAACACTCCCTGGTATCCACTGGCACCCCCACTTATGACAAATACCAGGGCACTCAGGGACACAGGTACCCACATCCTTTATACTCAGTGAGAAGTTCAGAATGTGTGTATGCATGATATGCATCCTTGAAAAGCAGGTGTCATTGACCAGGACTCCCACTCCACCAGCATTCTCACCTAGCCACTAATTACTGATTATAATCTCCCCTACTTAATTTTTTATACATAGCTTAATGTCCTCTACAGTGCACTTATTTTATGACCGCCAGGCCCAAATGAGGGTAATCTCGCCCACCCCATCAGACACAGCACAATGGGGCAAGGTACTCAATGACTGACCAACTCTCTCACTCAGTCACTGACCAGCCCAATATCTTACTGACTGACACACTCACTCAGTCAGAGACTGACACACTCAGACACTCACTCAATGACCTCCCTACTCTCAGTAATAAAATAAAATCAAGTCACTGTGGCTAGCCCTATTGGACTTGTATAAATTCTATAATCCTATGATCCTGTGAATAGCTCAGCCAAGGATTTGACCATAGAGCCACATTTGACCATGGTGGAAATTGCCTAACATGCTTTGACTATAGTCTACGACCATTGTAGTAAATTGTTGCTAGCCTAGCTTGGTCAGAGCATGGTCCACAATGGTCATCATAGAATTATATTTAATAGTGCTGTTCGGAATATGGAATTTCACTGGCGAAATTAACATGGAATGACCATTATGCCAGTAAAAAAAATGTTGTAGGTGCCGTATTGGTCCTTTTAACAACAGATCCAGAAACAAATGATTTGATACCTTTTATTGGACCAACATGGATGTCACAGAAAAGAACAAAGTGCTCTAGCTTTCGAACCTACCCGGTCCTTCTTCAGAAGCTTTATGGCAGTTATTTTGAAAATCCCATACTATTAACACCAGATTATGTTGAAAAACAGAAATAATTCTCATTGGTTTAACATATACATTTAAAACATAGCAGAAGATTACGTCAGAGAAGCTAATTAATACCAGTATGCTTTTAACTGAGGAGCCTCAGAAGGGCAAAAGTTACCAAGAATTGTGGACATTCCACTTGCTCTCACTGATGTATTTATTCAGATATTACTGCCTCCAATAAATGCCAGCAGGGATAGTGAAAGGATGTTTTTATGAAACTCTACCAGCATTTGGCTGCTGGTGCTTGTGCCAATTTGATGACTATTACCTCACTGGCCTTGCTCCATCTGCCCCTGATTGTCACTCCTTACCTGCAGAACTCCTTCCAGCTCCACAGCTTGCCCCCTCCGTCCTTCTCCTCATAGTTGAGCTTGAAGGTTGAGGGTCCTTTTCAGAGCACAAGTGAGCAGATGCAACAGGAGGCTATGTAGTGCCAGTGTGTTGGCAATATCCTGTACCCCATGCTTTGTCCCACTTTTTATTTTCTGCCCCAAGTACACTGGCAATCAGGGCACATAACTGCATGCCAGCAAGCAGAGTTACCTGAATTAGTCCCTCCTCAGCCTCTCTTGCCTGCACCACTAACTGCTGTCAACAATGTATTTACAGCTGAGACAGGCATCTTGAAGGACTGCCATATCCCACAGTTCTATGTTCACAGGGTCATCGGGCTCTATGAGCATGGTTTAGGACTGACTGAAGACTGAGTTGTATGTGATGCTTGTGCAAGTCTATACTATTGCTTATGCTCTCTCTGTCCCTGTTACGGGGATTCCACCCTGTAGGGGTGTCATAAGAACACAGGAAACCTTGTTGACAGGGATCCTGCCCTTCGGTATCACAGGGATGAGGTCCTCCAAGACTAAAGGCATCTTAGGGATAAAGGCCCTAAAGCTCAACATAGAGAGGCATAGCCAGACTAGGGCCCTGAGTAGGGAGAAACCTCCATCCATCTCCAATTTCTGTGGAAACTAACTAGTATTATGACCTTCGGTACAGAGGAGAGAAAAAATACCTTTTAGGAGGAAACCTCAAGACCCTAGGCCTAGGACACTATCCATCCATGCTGTGGATAGTAGTAGTGACGGTGGGACAGCTACTGTAATGCAGAGACTCTGTTCAGTTAAAGGGTTTTAGAGGAAGGAGTCTCCCTACGTTCCTCTATCGGGAACACAGGGAGGGTGCTGCAAGCTGATCTTTCCACCTAAAGGAGCTCCCCTGTGAAGGGACCCTCCACAGCCCAAGGTGGGAAAAGGAGAGCAACGGCCAGTGAAAGACACTCACCTGGTCTCTGAACCGAGGAGAAGCCTAAATAGAAAGCAAAGTGCTTGGGGGGCAAGGCATCAGAGTTGAACACATGAAGCAGAGCATTTGAGTAGTTGTATGATCTTCACCTATGAAGGGCAGAGGAAGAGAAGTCCAATGAGACCAGGTGAAGCTCAAGTGGTCATGCAGAAAACAGCTTTCCAAGATGCTGCCAAAATGGTCTGCACAGAAGGAGCCCCCAAGGACTTAGAGGCCCCACTCACCAATATCGGAAGTTTTAACTGCTACATCAAGTGGTACTGCTGAGCTGATTTGCATGGCTGAAGTTTATCCCAGAGCATAGGACACTCTCATCCAATGGGCAGAAAGAGAAGCACCCCACTGAATTGAGGTATCCGCTCTCAAGATGTGGACATAAAGGGAGCAGAGCGAGACTGTTGACTTACATAGCAGGGGAACCCTGGAAGCCATGAATATAATCATGGTTGGCATGCATCCGAGAGACAAGTACAAGTGCATGACTGTTGCAGGTGACCAATGGCAAAGCCTGACAGCTGTTGACACACAGTACAGACAGATAAGAGAAAGAATGATGCAGTCTAGAATGACTGACTGAGCATGGTATGAGACTAAGGGTTAATGAGGCTTAAATGATAAGGTGGCAAAATGACCATAAAGGTAGATACATGCTAACCACTCCCAGAGAAAGCTGTGATAAGGTCAGTTATGCTGAGGCAGAATAAACTGAAAATGAGGCACTTCTGAAAGCAGAGCATGGAGTTTAGCTGGCTGTAATGGAATTTCTAGAGCAGCGTGCTGCCCAAGTGTTGTGCTGAAAATGAGACTAAGGCGGACTGAACAGCACAGACAGGGTTAAGAACAGTGTAAAATAGCAGTTTTGCTGCTAGTGGGAGAATAGGAATCCAGCAAGGAGGCAAGGCAACTTTATTTCTATAGTGCCCTTTCCCAAAGGCTCAGGGTGTTTTACAATAAAAGCAACGACAAGCTCTCAGTGTAAAACAAGCAACATATAAGATCAAAATTAACAATAATTAAAATTCAGGGAAAAGCCTCAGCAAAGAGGAAGGTTATTAAATTAAACTTAAAGGCTTCTATCATGCAGGCAGATCTGATATAGCCAGGCATAGCATTCCATAAAGTGGGTGCTGCCACACAGAACGCTCTGTCCCCAGATTGTTAAAGCTTAGATGTAGGGACAGGGAACAGGCCAGCATCGGAAGAGCAGAGTGAGTGTGCTGAGTGGTAGGGTGCTAGAAGGTTTTTTAAGTAGTCTGGTCCCAAACCATGTAGGGCCTTGAAAGTTATCAATCATATCATAAAGGTTATGTGCCTCCGCATAAGCGGCCAGTGGAGCGCACACATCATCGGTGTAATGGGGTCCCTATGAGAGAAGCACACAATCAGCCAGGCTGTAGTATTCTGGACTAACTGCAGGCATCAAAACAAAACTCCCAGATAACTTTAGGTATAGCATGTTGGAATACAGTATTAGGAAGACACTAGGACCCCAGCAGGTATCATCTGGTGAAGCAGACTGCCAGAGCAGTATGGCCAAACAGGAAAGCTCATATTGCTGATTGGGGCCACCATTTAGCTTCTACCCAGTTTTACAGCTACAAGGACTGAAGCACAGTGAAGTCAAGCCACTTACTCCTTAGAAAACCAATGACTGTGTCAGGAAACAAACCTGGGATTTCCAAGTTCCTGGTTCTGTGCTCTGACTAATGAGTGATAGATCCATTTCTGTTTCTAATTTGAACCTCCAAAAAATCCTGTTTTCTAATAGGATCTAACACATAGTACTGATAGGGGCAGTGCACCAGTAGCCAGCTAAAGCGGGACAGCTGAAGTAACCAAGCCAGCTGAATGGGATGCAACGTATGCCATGCTGCAAACACTCGGGAGCCAAAACACCACAAGGAAAGAGATGAATGGCCAGCAGGCCGCACACAGCATAGGGGAACAGGAAGAAGCCCAGCTGGAGGATGCCTGGAGGGAAGCCACATGGCAGCAAAGGTATTAGGCGTGGGATGGAAAAGAGCAGCCCTGCAGATCAGTGAAGAAACAGTGTCCAAAGGATGCTTGGACATGTGTGGTTATATGTAACCCCCCTGCAAATGGGGGTTCCCAAAAGTCTTCCAAGAGCTGGCTAAGTGCTCCCAGCCTGAATGGTGTTCGGTGTTTAAGCTGTTTGTCTGTGAGTGCTTTTAGAGCCTCTGGTACTGTCTCTTTAAGAGCTGCCTGCTCACAGCTAAATTAGCTTGAAAGGGGGGACTGTGTAGTTAATGCTCGAATCCCGCCCTGAGCTGCCATCTGATCGCTCCGTTTCTGCAGTCGCTAAGAGCGCAGAGGGAGCCTATCTGACAGATGTAACTGTTTCCTGAAATCAATTAGCAGCATTTGTGAAATTGCAGTTTGTCTAACCTGTTTTTATTGCAGCTGGGACTCTGTGTGTGTGTTGCTCCTCCATTTTGGACCTGAACTGCTAATCTGGGCCAATTGGGTAAGGAGAGCCCTAAAATGGAGACTGCCTGAGCCAACCAGAACTTGGACTCTCACCTGGAGCCTGCTTAAAGGGGGAATGTATGGCACGTCCTTCTGGGAGCTGTAGTTTGGACCTTGGGGCCTTTTTTGCACCAACAGAGGGAGCCCTGCAGTGATTGACAGTTGAATCCTCCAACCGAACCTGTGTGGAGCCTAAGGGAAATGCCCTGAACTGTTCTTGGAAGGCAGATGTGAGTTGACTGTGAAGGGAGTAGGAGCTCTGTTCTGCTGCTGCGTGCAATTTGCGCGAGAAGCGCGTGTAAGGTCCTGAAGTTGGCCTGTAGCCATGAGCGAGTGCTCATCGGACTGAATCCGAGTTTGTGGAGAAAAAAGGAAGAAGTGTGCAGATCCAGGCTTGCCCGTAGAAGACCAAAGATTTGCAGAAGTGCGATCGGCCTGTCGGGGACTCTGTTGCTGCGTGTGTTCTCGGGTTTTGCAGTATTTGCGATCGGAATCGAGAAGCAGCTGCCTGGTATAGTAATTTCCTTTACATATAAATGTGCTTAGTGTTTGCAGGGGATCGCGATTCTTTTTCCCCTTGTTTTGTGAGTTGTGAGCTGAAGCTGGAAGCTGGACTCAAAGCTAATCGGACTGAATCCGTCTGCTATCCCAATTGGTTAGGCCCTGTCAATAGGGTCTTATCTCCATTCCCTGCTCATTCTGGCCATCCAGAGCCACCCCGTCAATTCAGCTATCGGTTTGGGGCTTGTGAGTAAAAATAGGGGCACCTTCCCTCACCTTCATTTAATCAAAGTGTGTCAACTGATAGTTTTATGTTCTTCTGTTTATGGACTGGGCCATCCGGCTCCAGATTACAATTTGTTTGTGCATATATTTTCTTCCTGCAGGGCCCCATCCAGCTGCACCAGTCGGCCAACCCCAGGCAACGGATCTGGTTATCCCCCCCCCATTCTGGGTACCCAGAGAGTGACATTTTGGACCCTAAATACATGTGCACAGTACTGTGATTCAAACTTATCTAAACTAATCAACCTGATTACCCCCTTCCATGTTACTGTCCCCCAAATAAACCAGATTTATTGTTGTTATACTATATACTGGCTGTGGTGTTAATGCATCTAGAACTGTATTGCAGATTGCTGTGTAGGTTGTTTAACCTTGTTTTACAGGGGGTCCTCCGAGACGGGCTGCAGAATCAGTCTTGAGGGTAAGTGGTATCTCTGTGTAAAAAGTGTGCATATGTGGGGTATTGGGAAGGTAACTTCCGTGCATTGTGTGGGCCACTAGTGGGAACAAAGGGGGGTCGCAGTGTCCCAGAGGGCTGTACCCGAGCTAGTTTAACCACTACTAACCCTGACCTCTGGGTGGAGGCACCCGTCATAGAACCTAGGCCCCTCAACCTGTCAGTAGCCAAACAGGCAAGGGTAGTAGCCCTTGGGATAGCGCCACCTGGGGGTTACATATATATCATGCAGAGGGTGGTGTGGCATGTCGCCCACTGCCCTTCCAAACAACAGGCAAAGCCTTCAAATTCTACAAGGTGCATAGAATCCATATAGATGCCAACCAAAGCATCTAATCTGATGCCAGGAATCCAGCCTACCTCTGTCTCCTGAATGGCTTCCCCTCAACTCGCAACCCTCTGTCTCCATGGATCAAGGTATCTAGGGGCTGTGGATTTGGCCATGTGTGGCTGAACCTACAAGCATGTTGATTCATGCATATCAAACCCATATCTGTGGACTGAGTCCTGAGTCTGGGAGCCAGAAATGTTTACTTCAATATGCATTTTAAATTAGGGGGGAAATGCATGTGTGATCGCAGGCTTTCAAAAGTTCGATATACAGTGGAGTCAGCCATGATGCAGCACAGTAACTTGCAGTAAATGACATACCACAAAATACTGCATGACAAAAGGGTGCACTTGCCATTGAATTACACAGCTCCCTGCAGTATACAGTACTGCAGCATTTTGTGATATACTGCAGCATTACTGCATTGCTTCGTGCCTGGCACTGCTGTACTACAAAACTCACCATGTCTTGTGTGCCATAACTGGAAAAAAAAAAACAACACCACCTAGGTTTAATTTTCAGGGCACAGCTGTCTGCCTCCTCCCCCCATTAACTGCAACTCCACTTCCTCGGTCCTGTTTGCTGCTCCCCAGATGCCTAATTAAGTGTCAGAAGCGCATGATGAGAAGCATGTAGCTGGCCAGGCATGAGGTAAGGAAGATAGTAGGCAGGTACTGGCGAAGACAGAGTGATGAGGTTTGTGGATGAGACTTATGTAACAGCATCATTTGCAACTAGACACTAACATAAGTTCTACTCCCAGACAATGGCACAGACTCATCTTTTCTCAGCTCCAGCCTGCTGTCCTTCTTACCCCATGCACAGCCAGCTGAATGCTCCCCATCTCCTGCTTCCCCCACATAATGGGGTTTCTGAGGAGTAGTAGCTAACAGGACTCGGGGGGGGGGGGGGCACACAAATCTGCTGCCCCTAAGATTTATATCAGTTCTTTGAGTTTTTAAATACGTCTCCCAGGATTTGGACAGTATTGCAGTAAACTGAACCCTTTTCACTGATGTAAGGGTAGGAGGCTTCTAATGAGAAGGGAACAGGGGGTGAAAAGATGATGAGGATGGGGGTTGGTTTATCAAGGCCAAAAAGGTATTATTTTTATCATTTATTTACCCCAGATAGCTCTGCTTTTGTTTTCAGTGGAGTCCTGCTTTTACCCTTAATTACAACTGGGTCATTTGAAGCATTAGGTGTCATAAAGATTTGCTTAGGTTCACACAGCAAGGGTCTTGGGTAGGACTGAAACCTGGGTCTCCAAGTTCACAAACCTGTGCTCTGACCAGTGCCACATTTTAAACAAAGTTGTGTAAGGGGACAGTGGGAGCACAATATCCCTACAGGAGGGCATGTAGGCTTTCTGTGGTGGACTATCCCCAGACAGGGTAATGCCAGTTCCCGTTACTCTTCCTAGACTGTACCTTAATCCTTTGACTGAGGAAGGCTTCCAATAGCACCCTCTGATTGCAGAGCTATTCTGCAGCTACTTACCCTGGCAAAAGATGGCTCTATTCTTAATTTCTAGGGAGAGCTTTCCAATGGGTTCTAGAAATGCTGATCTGCTGCTGCTTATATTGACAGATATAATGTGCACCCAGGTTCAGTAAAAGCAACACTTGACACCCCCCCTTTCCAAGGAGACCTGACAAATGGTATTATGTTCCCCACCTCAAACTATTATTTGGCCAACCACTTTGGAATTTGCAGGGGGGCGTGTGAGTGTGCATGTGTCCCTGCAAGTATGCAGCAAGCATAAGGGTGTTCATCTGGGTAGTGTGATAGAATTGACTTACATATACAGTAAATACTTCTACGAGATGTAATTTTAAATCTGCTTATATTCTACAACTCTGTGCAGACTCAGTAGGTTACAGTGGCAGAATATGGATCATGAAATGGAAAGAAAGCTCCTGGCTTCTGATTGGTCATTAGTACCCACCTTCAAAAGTGATGTTATCCCAGCACAATATCATTGCATGAAGGTCAGACATACACATGACAATGACACTTGATGTCACCTGCCCAGTTTAAGCTGTTAGCTATTTGTTCTGTATGCTACTTATTCTCCTTCTTCCTTTCCAGGTCTCTTTCCAGCTGTACATTTACCGTTACCCACCTTCCATTCCCCCTACCCTTGTATGACATACTTTTCTATCCCTTCTTCCTCTGTTAATCTCCTCCCTTTTATCTCTTGTTCCATGATAAACCGTTTCCTCACCTATATCACTGCTAAAGCATCTACCTTAAGCATTCTGTACTTAACACCTTCATCTTATCTGTTCCTTACTGCCATGTTATGCTATGATTGTACATGCTTGAATCCTGCCATGCCATGACAGTATGTGCTATGCCGTTCATCTGACTAGTTGCTTTGTTTATGCATTCAGTTATGTGAGTTTTTCAGGCTACGTCATTATGTTTTGTCTAAATTTGTACATTTATGTATTGTACAACTTGATTGTCCTCCAGGACCACTTTGTAAATGAGTTTTACTCAATGGTGTTATCCTGGTAAAAAATAAATTGAATTGAATTGAACACACACAGATTATAGAACACAGAAACATAGAAACATAGAAGTTGACGGCAGATAAGGACCGCAAGGCCCATCCAGTCTGCCATTTTTTCTACCTTATGAATGTGCCATAGGCCTGTACTCTGTCAATGGCCTATCTATTCATACTCATCTTTATTGCTCCCTTATGCCTGTCCCATGCCTGTTTGAAGCCCTGTATTCATATCCACCACTTCCTGAAGTAGGCTGTTCCATGCATCAGCTACCCTTTCTGTGAACTTCCTCACGTTCCCACTTAATAGGCCTCCCTCTAATCTCATGCTGTGTCCTCTTGTCCTGCTATTTTTCTTATATTGAAACATGTTAGACTCTTTCAGCTTGTTAATGCCCTTAAGACGTTTGAATGTTTTGATCATATCACCTCTCTCCCCCCTTTGCTCTAGGATATACATATTGAGCTCCGTTAATCTGTCCTCATATGTTTTCTGATGCAGTCTCTGCACCATTTTGGTTGCCCTTCTCTGGACTGCCTCCATTTTGTTAATGTCCTTGTGCAGGTGCGGCCTCCAGTACTGCACGCAGTACTCCAGATAGGGCCTAACCAGTGTCTTGTAAAGAGGGATTATTACCTCCCTCTTACGACTTGTAAGAGGGAGGTAAAATGGAGGTAATTATGTTACCTTTGACAACTTGATCTTTGCCTTACTTGTACTAGGCACCTTAAACTCTCCCAGTACTACACAGCAATCAAATTGATAGCCCTCCTTCCCACTAAGACAGTGCAAATGAATACAAAATAAAATTAACTGTTTCTTTATCAAACTACTTACAGTCATGCTCTCTTTTTTGCCAAAATAAGTCTTTCTTTCTCTTAATCAAGTTTTTATGCCCCATTCTCCTCCAGCCCCCTTTGGCCTCTCACCCACTCAACCACAACACCCACCATCTCCAGGACTTACCTGGGTCTCCAAGCCCCCCATGCATTACCCATATGGTGGACCAGAGTGGGGGAAGGGCTGTCCTCCACCCCCACCCCCACCCCAGGAGTCTACACCTAGATAAACAACACTGTTTACCAAAACACAAATGAGGGCACGCATCAAGCCCTTAAGGTGCTCAGCTAGAGAAACATATAACTGGACTACACCCTACGTATCGACCCAGTCACATGGGTCTTCCTCAGGTCGATACGTAGGGGTGTTACCAGTAGTCTGCCATGCTTGTGCAATTAGCTAAATAAAACCCTTTCATTATTTTCAGCCTTGGTGTGTGTGTGTGTGTGTGTGTGTGTGTGTGTGTGTGTGTGTGTGTGTGTGCGTGCGCCCCGTTTCTTTTTGTTTCACCTAGATAAACAAGCCAGGGTCCAATCAGTTGTGTGGGGCAAGTAACAAGTGCAGAATTTATCAGGCTGGCAGGATCCATTTTCTCTTTTTTTCCCTCAGCCTGCCCACCTCCCCTGATACCGTGTGTAGCCTCAAATCTGGCCTCCACACACGGTGCACCTCGTGAAGGAAAATTCCTTAGCCTGCCGCAAGTGCAGCAGAATGCTGCATCGTCCCACCCCCAGCTAGGATCTCTGCCATGCTGCAGCACCATCCCCCAGCCCCCCTGGTCAGCTCTCCAAGCTCGTTCCCAAACTTAGGTCACTTGCATGGGAGTGCGATGCGCTACCCGCTGGGCCATTAGGTGGCCTTGCCTTTTTTGTTTCACACATCATTTGTGAGTGGCTTCACAGGGTCACAGAGCAAACACCAGGAGCACATACACTGGTAATCAGCAGAGTGTGCGGCCTAACTATGCTCTCCACTACAGTTACTGATTGGTCCCAAGCCACTTACTGATTGGTCCCAGCTGGCTTCTCCTGGTCCAAAATACAGAACTCGCCCACAGTTTACTATACAGTTGGGGGGGACAACGTACTTGACAGGGCACTGTGAAGAGAGCAAGTGAGAGAAGGGGGGAGAGAGAAAGAGAGAGACACACATTCAAAACAACAGAACACCTGCAGCACCACCTACTGGCCAAAACTAAAACAAGAGCCTTTTTCTTTAATACAAATTCAAAAATCAAATCAAAGCATTATTAGAAATTTTTTTATTTTTATTTTTCTGCATATAAATGAGTCATTTTATAGTTGCAATAATGCATTCCAGGCCAGGGTATGTGTCATGAGGATAACGTCACTTCTTGAATGTTGGATGCCAAGGCCTGCAGCTTCATGCCAATTCATCTGAGATGAGATGTTATCCCAGCATGACACAGGCCAAGCCCACTTATGCATTATTGATTAAATTATTAATTTTTATCAAGAATCTTTTAAAACAATAGGAACAAAAACAGAGAAGTCGTCAAGCTGAGTCAAATAATAGCCCCCATCATGTCTTTTAATATTTACTGCATAGAAGGCCCTTCAGAGTCAATAATAATAACTTGTGTATGGTTCTTCTATATTAGACTGGTGTCAGTCACAGCAGTGTGGTGCCTCCCACCCCAGAGGGGTTTTGCTACTGATAGCTGGTTGGTGTGGCATCTCTAACCCCAGAGGGCTTCCTTACAGCCACTCGGCATGGTGTCACACACCCTGGAGGGGCTTTCTTACTTAAAGCCACTGTCTTTCTTTACTTCCTGTTATACTGTATAATGCTAAGATCTTGCTGTTAGTGGAGGACTACGGACCAGCATTAATAGCATAGCTTAGTGCTACACTATTTGCACTACTTACAATTAATGACAGATTTAGGTGATCATTTTGCCTTTCTTTTAATTTGCTTAAGTTGGAATGCTCCACCACCAACCCTCCTAGTGCTCCCCATTTTAAACTAAAAAGAAAGGGGGTTGCACAGACAGGCCCCCATCTTAAAAAAGAAACACTGTAACCATAATAGTACATGCATGAGTTGACAGTTTTAACTAAGTAGTGCAAATGGCGAAGCATAACACAATGCTACATTGTTAATGCTGGTCCTTAGTCCTTCACCAACACCAAGATCTTTTATGATCTATAGCACTGCATTATAGCTTTTTCGTAGTTTGCATCCCACTGAGTCAGCATCCCATGAACTGATTTTGGCCACCCCACCACTCCTACAATAGCAAAAAATAAATAAGTAAATAAAAATAAAATAAATAAATAAATAATTATCCTTTTTGAGGTTCTGATGACACAGAACCACTTGAACTTTGCTTTCATGGTTATGATGTCACCAGAACCCCTTTATAGAATTATAGGCTAGTCTAGTATATGATAGTTCCCCAGCTATTATTCCATTTGTATTTCTAAATTCAACTGCTTTGAAAGCACTACAGAATCAAAGTAGCAAATAGTATCATACTGCAAAAGCTGCCCTCACATTCTCTCTCATTCACTAACCCAATGACCAGGTTTACTATGGAATTTATAGACTTCTGTAAGTCTATTAATGTGACTTTTCACCCCTGTTTATCTCCACTAAAAGTCAAATTAATGTGGTATGACATACTGTATGATGTGAATTTGGAGGCAGCATAGCACAGTGGTCTAAGGCTCTGAGCTGCAAATCTGGAGACCTGGGTTTGAATCCCACAGCCCCTACTTGCATACTGTGTGACCTTGAGCAAGTCACTTAACTTCCCTGTGCTCCCAGGTCACACCTGTAAACAAGCTTTCAGCCTAGTGTGCCACTCCTTGTTGAACAACTGAAACCAAAAAAGAATCCCACAGGGCAATTTTTCATAATTTGCTGAATATGGGAGCATAAATCTATCTCATTGTTAAAAAAACAGTTCTGAGCTAAAGTGCATGTGGTAATGTTTATATACATGGAAAAAGTCAGGAAGGGCTATAAATTTCTGATTAGTGCCATGCCCAATTAAGCATGAAGAGGGAAGTGTTTATGTCCACTGGAGTTGATAGACTTTCTTGGGGGGGGGGGGTTAAGGGCAGGCCAGAGGCTGCTAACCAGGTCTTTTAGCAGGGTCTCCAGCAAAACAGTGACAAACACTGAAATGGCAGACAAATAGAATGGCTCTGTGTTACTTCTAGTGGAAACATGTTTATAGGTAAACAAGCAACAAATGGCAGACTGCACTGGCTTCCCAACATATAGCAGATGCACAATGGTGCTGTATAAATTTGAGCACCTTGTTCTCTTGTTCTTAGGCAAGCTGCCTTTCCAAATCAGGACCGGGGAATTTCTCAGAAGAATAAAATCTAGATTTAGTAGTTGCCGTATTGTTCCTTGCAAGAATAGAGCCAGAAGCAAATGATTTGATAATAATAATAATTTTATTTGTATAGCGCCTTTCAAATGCCAGTAAGATATGATACAAGATACAAAAACAGCAATACAAAGAACTATTAAAAACATACGTAGCAATTAATGATCAGTAACACCATAAGCCCTTTCCCATAAAAAGGATTTGAGAGCCTGTTTAAAACTCCCCATGGTCTTACACTCCCTTGTCCGACGGGGTACAGAATTCCAAAGGGAAGGGGCCACAAACATAAAAGCCCAGGCCCCAACTGATTTTAATATGACCCTAGGAATCTCTAGCAACCCCTCATCGGCTGAGCAGAGTGACCTCACAGGTCGGTAAGGAATCAGGAGTTCTTTCAGGTAGTCAGGGCCCAGATCATGCAGGGCTTTAAAAGTCAGTAATCCAACTTTGAAGGTGATCCGCCACTGAACTGGCAGCCAGTGCAGTTCCCGCAGCACCAGAGTAATATGGGAAGATCTAGGGGTACCCGTCAGTACTCGGGCTGCGGAATTATGCACTAGCTGCAGGCGACAGATATCAACCCCCAGAAGCCCAAGGTAAAGAGAGTTGCAGTAGTCCAGGCGTGAGGTCACAAAGGCATGGATCAGAGTTGGCAGATCGCCAGATGGAACGAGGTGCTTGATTCTGGTGATGTTTCTTAGATGATAAAAAGACGATTTTACCACTGCTGACACCTGGGATCAAAGAGTCAGCCCCGCATCTAAGATCACCCCCAGATCTCGCACCCATTCAGAGACCCGTAGCTTGACATCCCCACAAAACACCCCAGATGGGGAGCCGGCCACAGGTCTCCCTATCCGGTGATCCGGATCCAATACCAACACCTCTGTCTTCCCAGAATTCAACTTCAACCAACTGGACCTCATCCAATCCTGGATTTTATTCAGGCAGCTATTAAATACCAAGATAGCGCCTTCCTGGTCGGGTGCAAAAGACAGGTACAGCTGGGTATCATCTGCATAACAGTGAAAACCCAACCCATACTGTCTCACAATGTCTCCGAGGGGAAGTATGTACACTGCAAATAACATGGGGGACAGTATAGAGCCCTGAGGAACCCCACAAGATAAAGAGATGGGATACCTTTTAATGGACCAACATAGATGTAACAACAAGAACAAAGTGCTCTAGCTTTCGGACCAACCAGTCCTTCTTCAGAAGCTAATGGCAGTTGTTTAGAAAAAACAATACTTTTAACAGCTAGTTCATGCAGAAAAAACAGAAAAAATCCCCATTGGTTTAAAATACTCATTTAAAAAATACAGAAGATGATGTCAGAGAAGTTTAACAGTACCATATTACCTCCAGCCAGGAGGGTCCCCGGGTCAAAGGTGCTTGGTGGAACACATACAAAGAATCCTACTGCATATAAATTTAATTGACATAAGATAACACTGCTGGAGCAGATGACTCTTAAATCAAGCTATGAGTGTCACAGTTTGTATAAGGATGTGATTACTGAAAAGCAACCCCCTCCCAGATTAAAGACATACTAAGATTGTCTTAGGACTCCAAGAAGTTTCAATGCATGCATTATAGACATGAAAATACCAGTAAATTTGTCTTAAAAACATCAGTGCACATTGTATGATGTGTAAAACCTAGCTGGACCTGTCACCCAGCTGTAGATATCATGCCCCATAAATTTCAAAAACCTCTAGTGTAGTGACAGGACTTTATAAATGATAATTTAAATATAAATTGACAGTATTAGTGTCAAACAAAAAACTCTAGTCGAGGACCATCAAGGAATTAAGACCATGTAGCCTGATATGTACTGATGTCAATATACACTGAGAATGTAACAACTTGATGTACCAGAAGTGTCTAAGGAATCTGAAAAAGAGATACAATGTAATTTATCTCCTCCTCTTCACACAAACAATACACCCTACCCCACCCCACATCACCATAATGTGGGGATCTAGCTTTAAGAAGATGCTCTCTCTCTCTCTCTCTCTCTCTCTCTCTCTCTCTCTCACAGACACACACACACACACGCACTCACACTCATAATGAACCTTTATTCACATCAGTCACTGCAATTGTTCCCCAAAGGAATTCAACTTGTCATGAAATCCTAAGTAAAAGGACTCATGTATCCTAATACCTACAGAGCAAAAATGTGACACTATTTAACCGTACTACTATCTGCATAGTAACATTTCCAAGGATTCTGGATAGAACTACAGTAGGACCTCAGAGTTATGAACAGCATGGGAAAATCAGCTGTTCGCAACTTGGGAAAGTTCGTAAGTCTGAAAATGCATGTAATAACTTATAGAAACACATGATGCATCACATTAAAAAATAATCTTTATTTTTAAATAAATTTAATACTGCAAAATCTATTTATTAAGGTGCTGCAATTAAAAAACTGCTCCATGGTAAGTTCATGTTGATTTATGAAGGTCTGCAGTGTTGTTTTAACATTTTATGAGGCAGCAGAGTCAGCGGACATCGACTGTCCCTGCATACCCGATTGCCTTGTGCCATGCCTGTTTTTGAAATGGAACAGCCACCCAGAACCATAGGTGCATAGCCTTGTCAAACTCATCGTCAGCTGCCTTCCGAACAATGCAGCGTTTTTTAAATGCCCCGTTCTCCTGTGCCTCCGTAGCAAATTGTTTAATCTTTTTGGCACCTTTGCGAATATTGCACACTGTGCTTTTGTCAATGCCATATTCATCTGCGAGACTGCTGGTGCTGGCACCAAGCTTCAGTTTCTTTAGGATATCCAGCTTGGTGTCAGTTGCTAGCTTAACTCTTGCATTTACATGCCATTGCTTTCCGCTGTGAATTTCAAAGGCACTAGGGAGAACAGTGATGTGAATCCTTCTATACCTGAAAAGGCATTTTCATTGACTGTGGTTAGAAGTGGGGTGGAGCAAGATGCGTTCGGTTGACCAGTCAGTTCAGATTACTGGGGGTTCGTAACTTCGAGGTCCTACTGTACAATGAAATAAAACTGCCACCCTCCCCAGGGTAAGGTAACTAGAAGTAAATATAAAGTATGTGTGTAAGACCAGAGGTCTAACATACCTACATTTCCACAAATTACTACAATATTAGCCTAATGTAAAAAGATCTATCCAGGACCCCCATGCAAATGAGATCTCACACCCCAATATGTACAGAGTTAAAAAAAATATGTGACAGTCTATGATAACACTCTTGTATGTACAGTAACAGGCTAGGTAATCTGAATATGGTGCAACAGAATCAACCCCACTCCCGGGCAAAGATAAAAAGTAAGGAGGAATTAATATTCATTATGTGTGTGAAGTAAGAATAGTAACACACTGTAACTCCATGTATCTAAGTAGAGGCCTACCTCAATGTGACAGCAAGCCCCACACCTGTTATATCACGTACCTCACAACACATACCCACACACATACATACACACACACCCACATCCCACACATGCTGAAGTCCTATAATATGCCAGTCTGAAGAAGAAGAGGTCTGTGGATGTCAGTTTCTGTAGTGTACCATGAAACCCAGATCAACGTTCATCCCATCTCCTACCATACTGAGATGTAAAATAAGTTTAATCTCAAAAGCTCGTCTCTGTTGTGTGTTTTCGATATTTCCTTTTAAGACCATAACTGACGTATCTGAAATTGAGTGGTCAGGCTGGGAGAAGTGGTGCCCCACTGTTTTTTCAGTATTCTTTGCTGTAATAGTATGGCTGTGCGAGTTCATCCTAGTGCGGAGCTGTTGGCTTGTCTCTCCAACATAACCTGTTTCTGGACATCTCTTGCACTGAATGAAATAAACATGTCGTGATGTGCATGTATAACTCCCATGCACCTTGAATTGTCTGTTGTGTGATGAAACCACACAGTCAGTGGTGGAAATGAGCTCACAAGTCTTACAGGTGCGTTGATTGCAGGGTCGTGTGCCATTGTGTGACATGGTATTCTGTTCTGGTGAAAGTTTGCTCCTAATAATTAGGCTGGCTAAATTTGGTGGTTGTTTAAAAGATAGTAGTAGGAGTTCCTTAAAAATACAATTAAGGATTTCATCCTCACTAAATATTGGGTGGAGGTCTTTAATAATCTTACACAGAAGTTCAAGGTCTGGATGATATGTGACTACTAAGGGTATTCTGTCTGTAGCTGTCTTTTCTTTATATTGAAGTAGTTGTTGTCTTGATACTTGCGTTGCACATTCTGTTATCCTGTCAATTTCTCTGGAAGAGTGTCCCTGCTCAATAAAGGTGTTTTTCAACATAGCCAGCAGTGTTATCTTATGTCAATTAAATTTATATGCAGTAGGATTCTTTGTATGTGTGTTCCACCAAGCACTTTGGAAGCGGGGACCCTCCTGGCTGAAGGTAATATGGTACTGTTAAACTTCTCTGACATCATCTTCTGTATTTTTTAAATGAGTATTTTAAACCAATGGGGATTTTTTCTGTTTTTTCTGCATGATCTAGCTGTTAAAAGTATTGTTTTTACTAACAACTGCCATTAGCTACTGAAGAAGGACTGGTTGGTCCGAAAGCTAGAGCACTTTGTTCTTGTTGTTACATCTATGTTGGTCTACTAAAAGGTATCAAATCATTTGCTTCTGGATCAGAAGAATAAAGACAGGCTGTCAGGAAGAGCACCAGTCCATTATAACACACACAGTAAATGTGTTCCAGCTGCTGCTGTTGCAGTAATTGGAATTGCTGTAACTTGTAAACTCTTAGGTCCATGATAGCAATAGGGTGAAGGCAAAATACGAAAACAATCCAAATTTGTGGTCAATCATTTTAGTCACCCGCAGTATTAATGTCTTTTCTGGGGCCCAATATTTTAAGGAGGAACAGCTGAGCTGTGCTCCCGCCCATGAAAAGGCAGAGCTCCCATAAATCTGCATCAGCTCAACAGCAACCGAACTCCATGGGCAGCTGCCTGAACAGGGTGAGGAGGTATCCCTGGAGTTCACAAAGAAAAATCCTGGCTCCCAGAATTTCCATCTGCTGTGTATGTGGGACTATAGAGAGGCTCAGCCACCAATCAGGTAACACATGATACCCCTCCCTTCCCTGTAACAAAAAAAGCAAAAAAAGATTACAATCTACAGAGATTAGGGCAGAAATAAACTGCTATAAAATATTGGAGCAGCACTGTATCCAAGCAATTTGGCTGCTGACTTCTCCCTTGGTAAGCTCGTTTCTGTTCTGCAAAAATGTCCTTTATATTTTTTTCTCCCTTGTGGGTGTGTAAGAGTAGGTCATTTCCGTTGTGGAACCAACTTCCGTTTACATTTTTTTTTTGCACGCTATCTTTTCTTGGTGTCAACTGCTTTTTTGGCAAGTTTACCATTTCTGTTGTGCAGCAGTTTTTTTTTGTTTGCATCTTTCATTTTTGAGTTGTTTTGCTGTTTTATTTGGTGCCTCTTCTAGTTAGGTGCTTTCATTTTTTGTTTGTACCATATATCTTTTTGTTGTTCAGATAGACTTACTTATTGCAGTTGCTTTATTTTTGTTTTATTTGCATTCATATGTTACTTGCTTTTCTGTTGCATTCATGTTTCATACTAATTTTTGACTGCATGCTTTTAGTTTGCATTCATTTTTTTAGGTTTGCTATACATTGTGTTCATTTTTGTTTGGCTTAATTTTGCAGTTTTGCTATAGCTGATTGCATTTCATTTTTTAATGTTGTTTCCCTTTTTCTGTTTGCATTTCATTTTTTGGGTTGTCGCTTTACTTATTTGATTGCAAATTACTTTTTCTGTTTGTGTTTTGCACTTTGGGACCACCGTACATCCACTCTAAGGATCAGCTGGTGCCAAATTTGTGAACATGCTGAAATCTGATGATTGGACATGAACAAAGCTGGTCTGAAGGAACTCTGTTGCGTTTCAGCATTTTTAGCACTTTGTCATCATGATGCAGCACTTTTCAGAGAGAGGACACACTGAGCATATCGAACTTGTTGGAAAGCCGCATGACCTGCAGCAGCTAAGCAGCGACACTAGAGATCGAGAACTCCATATGCTGCACACATAGGGCCATTTTCCGTTCTCTCACAGGGGAAGGACCAAGCTACAGAAAGGAGCTTCTTCTACAGTATATCAAAAAGAGTGACTTTTGATCAGAAAACTTTGTCATTCATCTCAGAATCATGCATTGTCTTTTCAGTTATCTAATTTACAGCATTGCATTATATTTTTCAGTGCGCAGGTTAGTGAAGTTGTGCTGCAGAGGAGAGGAGACAGAGCAGTGTAAACTTGCACTAGCAGCTGTAAACCATGCAGCAGAAACAAGGTAGAATAAATTGAGCAGACTGGGAAGGGTGCAAGGGAGTTTTCTGATAAATTTATTTGTCATTTGTTTTTAAAGACTGCTGAGGGTGTACAGGGCACAAAACTCCATCTTTATATTTTGATTTTTTTTATTACCCCCAACAACCAGAGCAGCATAGAGTGAATTTAGTAGACTAGAAATGGAGCAGAGGAGATATTTAAGGATTTTTTTTTGACAAATAACATTTTTACTGACTCCTGATTGTGCAGCAGGCAATAGTTAAACTAAAAATGTTTAGGTGGCAGAATTCTGGCATCTAGATTTCTAGGTGGTGGAACCATCATTTCTAGGTGGAGGAACACTCCTATAGTAGTCAATGGAGAAAGATGACAGAGGTGGTGGAACTGAGTTTCTGTGAGCTCCTGCCTGATTTAACCCCTGGCAACAGGTTGCAGAAAATAATCTTTTTTTTTTTTTTTTTTTTATTTTGGGCATGTGTGTGTGAGCCTGCCAGATAGTGAGAGAAAGGTTAAGTAGCTGGCCATGTGAGACACAATATCTCTCAGTGGAGTGGGGTGTGATCTACCAGTTGGGGGGGTGTGAACTGGTGGTAGTGCCCTTCCCTATCACCTCATGAGTTGTACAGCACTGCAGCACATACGTGCACCAGGTGTGCATGGCACATTAGCATCTACAAATCATCCATGACTATTGTGAGCCATCATTGTTGGCTTCCGGCAGCATCTTGTAAACATCTGTGTGTGTGTGTGTGTGTGTGTGTGTGTGTGTGTGTGTGTGTGTTCTCAATGCATGTAAAAAACATGGAGAACAACAGGAGGGGAAAGTGACACAGGGATAATAAAAGGAGCAGCTAAATGTTCCATCTTGCCAGTTTCGCTAAGTTCAGCAAGCATTTATGGTGGAGAGCGAGCTGGTCATGGTGGGATAGGCACAGGGGGTTATGGCTGTGAGGACAAAGACTATGTGCATGACACTATAGCCCAAGAAACTATGGTTCATTAGTTTCAGACATCCACTGGTTCCACTCCCACTTCAGTGAAAGCAGCCTTCCCTGATGGTCCTCCAGTACATCTAGTGATGAAACTATCCTTAGTAATCCACAAGTAGACCATCCCCCTCTTCCTCTTTCAAGGGCTTCTAGTTCCCCTACTCAAGATAGAAGTGAGTCATTCAGAAATGTAAAGTGTAGTTTGGTTCCATGTCATAATAGCGATCGCTATTATGGCATGTGAGTATATTGCCAAAAAGCATTTTGGCGATATACAATTCTCGACAACCCCACTTTCAGCATCACTTAGTGTTTTTGCTTCACCACCCCCCCACACACTCCTCTGCTTTTAGATTGTCAATTCCAGGGGGGTGCATGTCAAGGAGGGGGCAAAACTCAGCAGGGGGAAAAAAGGCAGCCACAAGCAGCAGCAAAATACTCACCCCCCCCGGTCTGTCCTGAACCCAGTGCCTACTGCACTGTAGCCAGCTACCCTCCCCACCACACCACAGGGCTGGCTCAGTTGCAGCAGGCTCTCCTCTCTATCTAAACCCTCCCTCCTATCCCTCCCCTCCTCCTCCATATCCCTCCCCTTTCGGTCGCCTTCCTTGCTATTCCATCACTACCTTTGCAGGGTAGCTGATGATGATAGTGCTATAAATGAGTCGCTGTTTTTACAGTCACTCATTTATTATTGCTGTCATCAATGGATACCATGCAGTTCCTGAAAAAAAGCATCTTGCTTTCAATCTTATTCCCCCAGGTTACTAGCAGCATCTGAAAACGGTACGAGGGAAGGGAGTCAACAGCTTCAGTTCCATGAGTCATGTTTTTGGCACACAAATAAAAGTAGTTAATAATAATAATAATAATAATAAAAAAAAAGGATCCCATATTAAATTATATATTTTCTTCTCAAATCATGTTATATCCCATTCTATTATATTCTCATAAATCATATCATATCCGATATTATCTTCTCATATATCGTACCATACTGTACTGTATCACATTGCAGGCTTGATCCACAGAGGGATGCACACCCATAGAGGGATGCATGCTTGGGCTGGTGTTGCATGGAGATCCTACTCCACACATGCAGTAACCTGCATGCATCCACAGCCCTTGTCGCACACACATACTGCACCTGATCCCATATCGCTGAAACATTACACGTGTGATTGGATCAGGCAGTGGGCACGCCAACACTCAATTCCAACAACATTCTCTGAAGTGTGGAGGAATGGCAGAGGCAGTGTAGGCTATGCAGCCAGTGGCTGTCATACTGCTTATGTGGCCCCCTCTGCCTGGCCAAAGGAAACACCATGGGGTAAAATCAGGCCCCCCTACCTACACATGCCCCCAACCATCTGTGCAGGTACGGATGGTGGGGATACATTCTGGCACAGATAGCTACTACTGAATAGTTAAAAGGGATCACAATGGGATATGACAATCCTTGGAGGACTGCCATAGCCCCAGATCCACTGCTCCACCCGGAATGGGAGATCCATTGCAGTGTCAACCCGCGCATCCGGTTATCCTGCACAGCTCTATCCCAGGACATTCCCTGCCTCAGTAAGAAGCTCCACACTCATGGGAAGGGGCTGTGGACGCTGTCTGATGTGGACAGGCATTAGGGTATGGAGCAGCTTGGTAGGGATAAATGCAAATGGCACATATCACAAGGAGCTTTGAGGATCAAGCCCTGTATCAGATTATATTATCTTTTCATATAGCATCTGTTGCCCTACCTTCGCAGTCATGGGGCAAATTTTTGGCAAGTTTGGTAAAAATCAGTTCAGGGGTTCAAACGTTATCAGATAAATTATGTAAAATACGCCAAACTTCTAAACTTTTTTTGTTTATGGCTAGGGAAAAAAAAAAACACCACCAGTTTAAATTATGAAGCTTACAGGTTTGTTACAGCTTGATCCAAGGAAGTGCCATAAAGGGGTTTTAAAACATTTTATTTTACTTTTAAGTTATTTATGCTTTAATGTTTGCACAAATGCAAACTGTTTCTTTCAGTTAAAAAATGTTAACAAAATACAAAGCCTTTTCCCAACTTAAATTTGATCATGGACCCTCCCCGGCTCAAAAACTCAAATGGCTGAAAGCTAAAGCCTGAAACTTTCAGGTTCTTTATAGTTTGAATCAAGGATGATTCTTTGACATGTGATTTTACTGGATAATGTATTAACTTTAAATTATTAAAAATAAAATCCCATTTTCACACATGCACCAAATTGTTTTTCATAATATGTTTTTCATATTAACAGCATCTTCCATTGTTTTGACACAAAATGTTTTTCTATGTGTCTTTTGTGACTCTTAATTGGCAGTACAACTGCCATGTGCACACTCCCTATAACTTTTGACAGTGGGTCCCCAACCCCACAGCCAGTCCTCCCCACCTGCACTGTAAATCAGTACACTGACTCAACAATACCTGAAACTTTTAGGTTCTGTACAGTTTGGGCAAAGGATGATTTTTTTGATAGGTGAGTTTACCAGTGGCCCAACCATGCAACCAGTACCTCCCTCCTGCCAAACATCCCTATTTTTCATTAACCCTGCAGCCAGTACCCATGCCACCACCAGTATGCCAGTCCAATGATAACATAAGCCAGTGGCAGTTGCTCAAACTGACCACCAGTACTCCCCTTCCACCAGTCCATCTGATCATTCCATAACCGGGTGGTGAGTGCCCAACCCCAGCACTGGTATCCCCCCCTTCCTTTAGGCCATCTGACGACATCATATAACCAATTAGCAGGATCTCAACCCCACCATTGGTGAACCCCCTCCCATCCGCCTGATGTTTAAAGAATCGGGTTACAGGTAACCAACCTGCCTCCAGTATTCCCCTTCCTGCCTACTCACCCAATGTTTAGCTAATCTGGCTGCAGGTGCCCTACCCCACTGCTGGTACCTCCTCCTGCCCAAACTCCCAATCTTTCAATAAATGGCAGTGGGTGCCCAACCCCACTGCTAGTATCCCCCTTTCACCCAGCCACCCACCAATGATAGCAGGTGTCTAACCCCACCACCACTAACCCTCCAACCCAGAAGATGCTTAAATGACCCCTGAGAGGGTTCCCAACCCCACTGCTGGTAGTCTGCCTACCTGCAGTCCAAATAAGGTTCCACCATTGGAACATGCCAGCGTTCTAGCACTGGGCAATTAGGACACCAATCGGCAATGTCGCTAATTGCTTTTTTTGTGGGAGGCTGTGCCCCCCACACCCCCTCTACTAAAAGGTTCCTGCTCCGGGAGGTGGACCTCAGGGTGGGGGCAGTGAATCCTGCATTTGGTGCCCTGATTGTCCAACGCTGTAATGCCGGTGCTCTGAGTGCCATAAGGGCCAATAATCCTCCATATACCAGTTGCAGATGCCCAACCTCACTGCCAATGCCCCCTCCCTCCCAGAATGTATTAAAAAAGTCCACCAACCTAGCCCACCCTCTGTCATCAGTTACACTCTCCTCCTTACTCATACTGGTACCTGTCACAAACTCACTCCGGGGGTCAGGCCCTCTGCTCCCACAGTGCCCAACCTTTAAGTGTGATTCATGTACGGGACACCCTCCTGTTTGTCTTGCATCCGAGCAAACTACCAGTCCTGAGTTCTGGGGTCAATTATGAACCCTTTTTAGCTAGCACACCCAAGTAACAAGTCCAAATATCGCACTTTCTTCAGGGAAAGCAGCACAATATACTTGGCCCAGTGGGCACACAACCATCCTTGCTCACAACCCCCTTCTGACTCAATTGAGACATTGGTATGTTTCTTATTTTACTGGATCTTTACACAGATCCTTGTTATCACGGCTACATAAGGTGATGCAATAAGAATTTAACAGCTGTGTTTGAATATTAAGATTGTTCCACCATTCATACACAAAATGAGCATGTCTCAGGCAACGTTTTAAGGAAAAACAAAGTTTACTAAAATTAAAAATAGTAAATAAAACACAAAACACAGAACATATATACATTAAGGGTACAGTCAGAAAATAAATGGACAGTGATAAACAAAGTGCCTTAAACTGAATAACTAAGCCTACCCTAGTTCCAGTTGGTAAATACTGTAAATGGAATGAAATTACCTATTTTGGCAGAAGTGCCTCTTTTGCATGCAGGAAACAAAGTGTTCCTTAGAAGTCCAGAACACAAGTGTCATTCCTTTCAGCAGGCTTCACCAGTATCAAAGAGTTAAAGTCCCACCCTCCTTGTGAAGTCACCACTCTGGTTGTTGGCATGAGGTAACTCTTCGTCCTGTAATTAATTGATCAGTCACATGCCCCTGCATACTGCTAAACCTTCCAAATTAAAAAAATATATATATTTACTTCCTAATTCATTAGCCACAGAGCATGCGTTATTTTAGGACAGAATATCCTTTTGATCTTTCAAGAAAATAGTCTGAGGACCACTTCTCAACATCGTGAGATTTTTGACATAGACTGACTAGGAAGCATTCTCCCTCCTGTCACCTCATAAAAAGGCAATATTTTCACTTCAAAGCACCAACTCTCTGAGAACATTACTTTTATGATTACAACACAGGTTTTGTTAGGCATGTGTCAGTTTCTGTGAAAGTTAGCTGTTTCCTTCCACTCAGAGAGAGAACAGTATATTTTTGAAAATCCAAGGTTCCATGATGCTTTGCTCTCTGCCATATTTCACAAGCACAAATTCAAAAACATATATTTATAACAAAATTATATACAGATAGTAACAGGCTATTGCAACACTCCTCCCTCCTAGACTGAATTTGGAAGAATCAATTCCTAGGTATGGGATGAGTTTCCCAAATTCAGTTCACTGCTCTAACTGGCACAATAGACCATCTACATTTGCGTTTGCCAATCTGACCTGTGGGTAATGTTCATATCGTATCCCTGTAATGCAAGACTCCATCTTAGAAGCTGACCATTTGTCTACCCATTTGTGCCAGCCAAACCAAGGGGTTATGATCTGTCTGTACCTCAAAGTGCCACCCATATAGGTATGGCTCTAATTTCTTCAGTGCCAGACACTCAATCAATCAATCAATCAATCAAAATCTTTATTTAATCAGGCGAACATCATTGAGCATAGCTCATTTACAAGATGGACCTGAGTGGTCAAGAAGTGCAAGTGTTATTACATTGACAAGGGTATCATAAACAGTAATACAATGACAGGGGTAACAAAAAACAGTAATACAATGACATAAGTGCTAGTATATAACAATATACATATGTACAAGGCATTAACACTTTTAATCTGGGAGACAGTAGGCAGTTGGCACATCAGAGTTAATATGTAGATTATAGGACCTAGCAGGCATTTTGAGGGTGAATCTTGAGACTGGGAGCAGGAGTTTTTCAGCATATAGAAACACGAGCAGAAAAGGGGTGGTGGGTAGGGCCGTGAATTAGGCCTTGTGGAAGCAGTTGCAGAGTTCTGGGAATAGGGTGGTGAATAATCTTTTGAAGGATATTAAGGGTGGGAGGTTATTTAGTTTCATGGTTTTTTGGAGTGAAGAATAAGCCTGTTCCCTGGGAAGTAATTTCTTACTGAGGTACGCTATTGGGTGATCCTTCCCTTGGTTAGAAATCTGACTAAGTACTGCCCCAATACCCACATCTGAGGCATCTGTCTGGACTACAAATGGTTTACTGTAGTCTGGACTGGCTAACACAGGAGCACCGCACAGTTCCTCCTTTAGCTGTGTAAAGGCTCATTCACAGGCTGACTCCCAGTTTACCTTTTTAGGCATTTTTTTCTTTAGTAGACCACATAGGGGAGCTACCAAAACACTGTAGTTTGATACAAATTTTTGATAGTACACTGTGGTCCCTAGAAAACTCTGAACCTGCTTCTGTGTTTCAGGTCTGGGCCATGCCTCTATTGCCTCAATCCTTGCTTGTTTAGGATGGAGCTGTCCTCACCCTACTACATGCCCTAGGTATGCCACCTCAGCCATGGCCACCTGGCACTTTTCAGCTTTCACTAAGATCCCAGCCCTCTGAATCCTGCCCAACACTTAATTAAGGTGGGACAGGTGCTCCTTCCAGCTGGCACTGAAGATGGCAATATCATACAGGTACTGTATCACTGCGTACTCTTCAGTACCATGTAACACCTTTTTCACCAACCTTTGGAAGGTGGCTGGGGCATTCTTCATTCCGAAAGGCATTACCTTGAACTCTAACCCTATCGGAGTGATGAAGGATGACCTCTCCCTAGCTCTGGCAGTTAACTCCACCTGCTAATACCATTTTGTCAGGTCAGTAGTGATAAGGTATGTCACCCCTCCCAACTTGTCCAGTAGTTCATCTGTCAGTGGCATTGGGTGGGCATCAGACTTCATGACTGCATTGAGCCCATGATAGTCCACACAAAAATGAGTACAGCCATCCAGCTTGGGAACGAGGACTATGGGTGAGGCCCAGGGGCTGTGGGATTTCTGGATTACCCCTAAATCCAACATTTCTTCCACCTCCCTCCTAATGTCCTTTAGGACAGTCTCTGACATCTGATATGCTGTCCGCTGTATGGGCACTTGCATCCCTGTGTCTACATCGTGCATCATTAAGGGGGTTAGTCCAGGCTTGGCATTAAACAATGGGGCAAAGTCTGCTAAAACATCCCTTCCTTCCTGTATCTGTTCCAGGGTCAACTAGGGCAACAGTTTGATTGCCTCCACAGAGGCCTTCCACTTGCATTCTTCCAGCAAATCCAGAAGGGGGTCTGCTTCATCCATCCCCTCCCCAGGATCACGCACTGCAAAGATCATGTCAGCCCTATTTGCATATGGCTTCATCACATTGACATGGTACATTCTTTGGGCATGTCTCCTGTCAGGCAGTTCTACAACGTAGTTTACATCATTCACTTGCCTGATTACTTTGTATGGTCTTGCCCACTTGGCCTGGAGCTTGTTTCTCTGGACTGGGATTAGTACCACACCTTTTGCTTCTGCTGGGTGACTGCCAAGTTGCTCTGGGCTGTTCCCATAAGCTTGTTCAGCTTTTCCCTAAACTTAAGGACATAATACACTATAGGAGTTCCCTAGGTGGTATGCTTGCCTTCCCAGTCTTCCTAGATCAAGTCTAGGGGCCCACGCACCCTGCATCCACATAAGGGCTTGAACAGGACAAACCATGTCAACTCTTGGGGCACCTCCCTGTATGCGAACAACAGGTGAGGAAGGTATTTCTCCCAATCGCTCCCATGCTGTTCAGCAAATGCTTGGAGCACTGATTTTAGGGTACCATTAAACCTTTCCACAGGCCCATTGGCTTGCAGGTGATTCTCCCACAAACACTTCATCAGGTCAGACATGAAGGAACTGCCTGGATCAGTGATAATCTCCTGTGGAAACCTTACATGGGAGAAAATTCCTAGCAAGGCAGCTGCCACTTTGTCTGTCCTCAGTGAGGATAGGGCGACTGCCTCTGGGTACTGGGTGGCATAATCCACCACTGTTAGGATAAATTTCTTCCTGTAGGAGCTGGGGGTATTCAAAGGCCCCACAATATCCATTCCTACCCTCTGGAATGGCTCCTCCACTATGGGCAAGGGAATTAGGGTGGCTTGGATTGTAGTGGGGTCGTTGGTTCAGGAGACAATTAGCAGGCAGACAACAAAAAATCAGTGCATAAAAAATGCCAGGATGGCATTTATCATTTAATTTTTACACTTCATGAAATGATTCAAGTTCTTACAGAAGAGAAAAATTTTCATTAGTTCAGCTTCAAAGGATCAACTATTCTGCCCAGCAGTACTCTGAGGTCTTATCCCTCAGACTCACAGTTCCAGACTGACTCCCTGGTCTGGTCTGGTCTCTATCTCTTTTTTAACACCCTAGTGGCAGACTTTTATACATGTAGGTGGGGTCACCTGACTTAGCTATTATCTAATTTACAAAAATAAAACTATCTGGGTTAGTCTAGATCACCTGGTAACCCACCATACCTGTCTAACATACTATCCCACATAGTTTTATAGCAACACCCCTCTCTTTGTATGCAACACTGAGCTAGAATAGCCCAAATATACCTAGTTGTATCATCATTAGGTTCATTAAGGGATTAAGTCCTTCCCATTCTGGAATGACCTCACTTCCTTACTTCTATAAAAGTAGCCATTTCTGGGGCTGCCAGCCCTACAGACAGTCCTGACTGCAGAACCAGGTAATGACTACTACTATTCTTTATGTATAGACCATAGGTATTCCTGAGTTGGACAAGTTAATAGAAGAATAAGGTTGCACTCCTTATTTTCTCTCCCTTTGCCAACTTCAGAATACCAAGCAGTAACTGAAAATAAACCAAAACAAAAGGAAAGGAAAATTGTTTAACCAGGAGAAGCACACTAAGCTGAAGCTTGTTTCCAGCTGCAACCTGTTTGCACAAGGAAGTTAAGTGACTATCTCAGAGTCACACAGTATGCAAGTGGGGGGGGGGCTGTGATATTCAAACCCAGGTCTCCAAGTTTGCTGCTCAGAGCCTTAACCACTGTGCCATACTGCTTCAAAAGGAACAATGTTCTCTTGTACTTTTCTTTCTGTGGGGGCTTTATTTCTTTAGCCCTCACTTTGCTTATTCTAATTTTCTAATTCACAAGGGTTTTTTTGGTAAGCTCAGGATACTTCACCAACTCCCTAGCAACTTGCAATTTTATATGTTTCACAAGCCGGTGGCTGAAATATCAGCCCAATGGTAAACATTTCAATTTGTCCCATTTTGACTTTGTTTAATGAGCTGCATTCTGGCAAGCTGCCAGCTGCTCGCTATAACAGGCGAATTGCACATTAGAGCTAGGAGTTTTGGGGTTTTACATTAACCCTGCCAAGCAACTGTTTTGACTCCTAGTGCCTTTTCCATGTTTTAAGGGCACTGGCATATTATAAAGACACACGTCCTGCTTTCTTTACATACTCTCTCTCAGGGAATTTGCACCTATAGCGCAACATGTGCTTCATATAGAATCAGAGCATACTTTAATGCTAGCAGCGCAATAGGAGCTGCTAAAGACTTTTTAGAGGCTTTCCTTTTTGTATACTGGCTATTGGACAAGGAACAGAACAGAAAGGGCACAGATAATAAAGGGGTTGCTACTCTTGTCCTTACAAGTGTTTGTGGCAGGATGCAAGGGTGTCCTTCTACCATGAAAGATTGCTATTTTGTGCAGGGTAGTACAGGAAGGGATGTTTCAGCACTGTTAACAGTCAAGTTACAGTCAATATCATCCCTTTATACCTAGGCACTTTATTTCTTGGGTGAGTATTTTATAGACTATCAGGGCCCCTACTCATTACAGGGAGCACCCTGTGACATTCCTCCCCACCTAAGTGGGCAACCACCTACTGGTTGTCCAAGGACCCATACCCATCCCATCATAGGGGTATGGTGGAGCTCCGGCCCACCCTCACCAAGAAGCTCCACCCCAGGGTCCCTTTAGTCAGCATATGTCATTCCTAGAAAACAACAAACAAATATTGCATCTTCTTTTACGCTGGGGCTTCTATTCTGTTTTACCTAGTAAACCTCTAAGTTAACAGTTTCACATTAATAACCATCATGAGTCACAGCTGACTGGTAATACTCAAATTCCTTTCATTACCATATTACACATTTCACTTTAATGCTATCAGGCACCCAACTAGAGTATACCCTCTGATAGAAAAGTCTCAGAGGTCATATTATGTTTTAGTGGAGAGAAATACATAAATCAACAGATTGAAAAATAGATCAGAGAAGAAGAGAAAGACAGAAACAATCACCTGAAGGTGGCCAACCCTCCAGTCAATGGAAAATATTTGGAAAGATAGAAAAGAAGATTGCTGCAGCACAGAAAAGAAATTAATAATATAATGAAAATGACATTGACAAACAATTCCTTAATCTGACTTTTACCCTGGGGTACCATCTAATTAACTGTAACTTGCACACTCAGTTTTTATAAAAACCGAGGTTACCCTAGTACACCTCTATCATAGAACTCTCTGGGATACTCTCTTTATCATTGTGGCAGGATATATCCACCTTCCTTTACCTGGAAGGGAATGGAGCTAGGCCCACCCTCACCAAAGCTCCATCTCAGGGACCCATAATAGTGTAACACATTTAATCTATTGTAACACTCAAAAACAACTTATTCCCTGAGACTAGTCTGTACTTCCTCCAGTACATAATCTAGAAGAAGTGTCCCCGCAGCATTTTTAAGCTGCTATCTAGCTCCCTCTTTTGTCCCCCATCTAGTTGTTCACTTCACAACCCTTCAACCAGTTTATAGTTCTGTTTATTACTGAGACAGTCCCTTCCATACATGTACCCAGCAGTTCCTCACTTGTATTAGTGTAACCCCTCGTACACCTAATATCTATGGCTTCCTGGGGTCTCTGTCAGACACCAAGAGATAAATAGCCACTCTTCTGAAATGCTTTCTTACCACCCAGTACCTCCCAATCTATGTTGGTGCTTCCCCCTTCTCCAAGGTTGCCATCTCTTTTGGCCTTCCCACCTTTGGTTTCCACACCCTATGCATTTGGCAGACACACTCTGGCACACCTCCCTCTTTTCCACATAAGTAGCTATTTGCTGGTACATTCCTGGCCAGTAGAATACTGAGGTTAACTCTGCCAGGACCTCCTCATGACTTAATGGCTTAGAGTGGCTGGAGCAGGCATTCTCCATCACCACTTCCCTATAAGCAATTGGAACCACTATTCTAGCACACAGTCTTTTCGTATGGGGATTAGGCTTTAACATAGTAAAGGGTACCCTGCCTGTCTTCAACCCACCATAATGATTTGACCCTTGTTTGACCGGTACCCATACCCCCTTCCTGATCCTTGATGTAGGAAGCTAACAGAGCTACATCAGGATCTCCCTTTTGTAGCTTTCCCCATGCTTTACTTGGGTCACTGCATTCAGATTTCGGTTTATGTTTAATAACAGTCAATGGTATATGAGTCCCTTCAGCCCCACTGGCTTCTTCCTGCTTTCCATCCTGAACTGTGGCATATGCCCCTAACTTAGTGACTTCAGGATTTTCCTTTTGTTCTTTTTCCCAATTTACTCTAAATAAATCATTACATTGTGAATCAGAGAGTCCAATACATTTTAAAGTCCCTTCAGCTCCTGGAGCCTTTTCTACGTTGCTTGTAGTCTTCACCCCTAGGTCCATAAAAACAGTCTTACCTGGGGACTTCTCTGGCATTACCACTCCATTGTCCTCAATCCAATACATTCCTGGGAAAATAGGAAGGATAGGAAGTTCAGATTCTGAATGTTCCATCTGGGTTGTCTCCATGTCCATAATCCAAGGCTCATCTCTCCTGGATACATCCCTGGCCTGCTCCAATTGGATCTCCAGCTCTTGGCATCTCTGCTCTGCCTCCCTCCAGCATCGCTCTGCCTCCATCCAGTGTTCATTCATCCAATGCAACATCCTTCTCTGGTCCGCCATCTGGTTTCGTGGTGCCTCACCCAGGTCACCATTTCCATATATCCTCATCTCCACTGGCACCATGCACTTTTCTGCCTCTCTCCTGAGGTACTATTTCCAGTACCCCTGACTGAGCTCTCCCATGTATCCTTCAGACACTCAGCCAGGACATCCCACTGCTGACAACAACTGTAGTAGGGTCATTGGTCCAGGAAACAATTAGCAGGCAGACAACAAAAATCAGTGCATAAAAAATGCCAGGATGGCATTTATCATTTTATTTTTGTACTTCATGAAATGATTCAAGTTCTTACAGAAGAGAAAAATTGTCATTAGTTCAGCTTCAAAGGATCAACTATTCCGCCCAGCAGTACTCTGAGGTTTTATCCCTCAGACTCACAGTTTCAGACTGACTCCCTGGTCTGGTCTCTATCTCTTTTTTATCACCCTAGTGGCAGACTTTTATACATGTAGGTGGGGTCACCTGACTAGCTATTATCTAATTTACAGAAATAAAACTATCTGGGTTAGTCTAGATCGCCTGGTAACCCACCATACCTGTCTAACATACTACCCCACATAGTTTTATAGCAACACTCCTCTCTTTGTATGCAACACTGAGCTAGAATAGCCCAAATATATCTAATTGTATCATCATTAGGTTCATTGAGGATTAAGTCCTCCCATTCTGGAGTGACCACTTCCTTACTTCTATAAAAGCAGCCATTTCTGGGGCTGCCAGCCCTATAGACAGTCCTGACTGCAGAACCAGGTAATGACTACTACTATTCTTTATGTATAGACTATAGGTATTCCTGAGTTGGACAAGTTAATAGAAGAATAAGGGTGCACCTTTATTTTCTTTCCTTTGTCAACTTCTACAGAATACCAGGCAGTAACTGAAAATAAACCAAAACAAATGGAAGGGAAAATTGTTTAACCAGGAGAAGCACACTAAGCTGAAGCTTGTTTCCAGCTGCAACCTGTTTGCACAAGGAAGTTAAGTGACTTACTCAGAGTCACACAGTATGCAAGTGGGGGGGGCTGTGATATTCAAACCCAGGTCTCCAAGTTTGCTGCTCAGAGCCTTAACCACTGTGCCATACTGCTTCAAAAGGAACAATGTTCTCTTGTACTTTTCTTTCTGTGGGGGCTTTATTTCTTTAGCCCTCACTTTGCTTATTCAAATTTTTTAATTCACAAGGGGTTTTTTGGTAAGCTCAGGATACTTCACCAACTCCCTAGTAACTTGCAACTTTATATGTTTCACAAGCCGGTGGCTGAAATATCAGCCCAATGGTAAACATTTCAATTTGCCCCATTTTAACTTTGTTTAATGAGCTGCATTCTGGCAAGCTGCCAGCTGCTCGTTATAACAGGCGCATTGCACATTAGAGCTAGGAGTTTTGGAGTTTTACATTAACCCTGCTAAGCAACTGTTTTGACTCCTAATACCTTTTCCATGTTTTTAGGGCACTGGCATATTATAAAGACGCACGTCCTGCTTTCTTTTCATACTCCCTCTCAGGGAATTTGCACCTATAGCGCAACATGTGCTTCATACAGAATCAGGGCATACTTTAATGCTAGCAGCGCAATAGAGCAGCTAAAGACTTTTAGAGGCTTTCCTTTTTGTATACTGGCTATTGGACAAGGAACAGAACGATATAGGGCAGATAATAAAGGGTTGCTACTCTTGTCCCACAAGTGTTTGTGGCAGGCTGCAAGGGTGTCCTCCTACCATGAAAGATTGTTATTTTGTGCAGGGTAGTACAGGAAGGGATGTTTCAGCACTGTTAACAGTCAAGTTACAGTCAATATCATCCCTTTATACCTAGGCACTTTATTTCTTGGGGGGGTATTTTATAGAATATCAGGGCCCCTACTCATCACAGGGAGCACCCTGTGACATGGATTTTACTACCCGCCTTCCCTATTTCTTGGCACTGGTGACAAGACCTGCAATATTCCTTCACCTGCTGGGTGAAGTTGGGCCAATAGAAATTCTGGGCCAATCGCTACATAGTGTGCACAGTTCCCAGCTGTCCAGACATGAGGATATCATGAGCAATCTTGAGCAACCACTCACAGTACCCCATGGGGAACAACAAGCTGCCTGCCCATCACCCCACCCTCTGTCCTTATGTTCTGCATATACAGCAGTCCATTGTCCCAGTACACTCTGTCTCCCATCACCTCCCTGTTTCCTGTCAGATTCTGCACAAGACCTCAGCCTCTCTAAACTAGGGTCATTTTTCTGAGCAGCTGCAAAATCTGTACATATTCCCAAGGCATGACACAGGTCCCTTCAGTTTCTAAACTAGGTTCCCTAGCTCTAGCATCAGGGCATTCAGGGTCACTGCATCCCTAACCCTCTGACAATTGGCTACTCCTCCCTCCTCAGAGTAACCTTCGGTAGCTGTTTTGTTAACTGCTACCTGGAGGAGTTCTATCCCCCTTTCGCTACTCTCCATTGCAGGAGACACAGGCTGGGGAACCAGCCTCTCAGTGTTTTCCACAGGAGCTACTACGGGGTCCAGAGAACTACAATCTGCCTTTGCCGCCTGACTGCAGGTAACCACACACACCACCCTCTTTTGTAGATTATTCCCTATAATCACATCCAGAGCAAGATTTTCTGCCACTGCAGCATTTTGCACAGTCTCTCCTGTTTCACCCAGTCCAGGAGAACACTAGCAAGTGGTAGGGTTTTATCCTCCCCAGTGAATTCCCGTACTATAACAAACTGATAGGTATAAGCTGTTCAGGCTCAACCAAATCCCCTTTTACCAAAGTAAGGGATGCCCCAGTGTCCCTCAACCAATGGGTTTGCACCCAATTTACACTAACTAGGTGTATGTGCTCCCTCATGTCTATAGGCATGCTTTCAGGGATACACAGTGCACCCACCTCTATTCCAGCACCACTTTGTGCACTTTTTAGGACACTGTCTTGCAAGATGCCCAGGTTGTTTGCAAAACCAACAATCATCATTTCTTTTATCATGCAAATCCTTTCTTTGTAACCTGGGGCTGCCCACTTTCTAGGGAGGCAGTGAGGATTTTAACTGCCATGAAGGTGCGCTTTTCCCTTTCTGCACTGCCACACCTGCCCCACCCCCTTTCAGAGCAGGCCTGCTCCTGGCATAGTGGTCCGAGAGCTCAGCATCCTACTGCACTGTTTTTGGATCTCAGTCCTCCAGCCAGGTTTTCAGCTCTGCTGGGCAAGCCCAAAAGAATTGCTCCAAAAGTACAACATCCTCAATTTTCTCTATAAAGTCTGCTTCGATCCCTTCCCACCAATGTTTCAAAAACTGACATTGCTTGGTAGCTAGTTCCTTGTAGCTCATGTCAGGGCTTCTCCTGAGCTTACAGAACTTAACTTTGTACATTTCAGCTGTCATTTTGTACTTTTTAAGCAATGTGACTTTAAGTTTGTCATAATCATTACTGTCCTGATTGTCCATTTGATCCAATGTGTCACGAGCTTTCCCGGTAAGCAGCGGGGATAGCTGGAAGCTCCAGAAGTCTCAGGGAATTTTTGCCTGAATGCATACCTTTTCGAATTAATTTCAAAATGCATTTATATCCTCCCCCTCTTTAAATTCAGCTAATAATTTAGAACTTAAGGTGGTAATACAAAGACTAGGTTTAAGAAAAACAGTAAAGTACATGCTTTAATTATCTACAATTAATAATTTTAGTAGTGGAGAAGAAAGGAGCGAGGGAGTAATAAGAGAGAAGAAGAAGAAGAGTGGTAAGCAGCCAGAAGGCCTTGTCAGTAGGAGAAGAAAGAGTGGTGTGCAGGTAGTAGAAAGGTAGGAGGGGAGGTGGTGGGGGGTGGGAGAGTGGGGGGTAGGGTAGGAGGATATAGCAAAGGTTGGAAAGGTAAAGCTTTGGGGTGGAAAAGAGGGAATTGGAGTGGACACAGGTGGTAGTATCATTAGGTGGAGCAGTCGCAGGAACTATTTGTCATAAGATGCTGACGGAGTCTATGCTTGAAAGGCCCTAATCTTGTTATGGATAGGATTTCATTGGGAAGTGCATTGAACCCGAGTGGGGCTCTGTAAGCGAATGACCACTGCCCTTGAGATGTCCTGTACCTAAGAATCTTCAGAGACTGATGGGCTGAGCTTCGAATGTGCTGGGAGCTGGAGTGAGGGCTAAGAAGGTTCACAGTTCCAGGGGCGCAAAAGGTTGAGAAGTGCTTTTTTAGCTAACAGGTATGTTTGGTACCGTATCCTTCTGCTTAGTTGAAGCCACCCAGATTGGGCGTATATTTCGCATGTGTGGATGAGGTATGCATCACCGGTGAGGAGTCTTCATGCCTTATTTAGTGCAATGGATATTCTATGGAGTGAAGAAGTAGTAGCGGCACCATAAATAACCAGGCCATAGTCAACAGTAGGTAAGACAGAGCTGATAATTGCAGTTTTCAGGGCTTCGGGTGTCAAGCAGTGTTTGTCTGTAGAGCAGACCAATCTTGATGTTGACAGCCCAGGCAACATTGTTGATGTGCTGAGCATAAGAAAGTGAGCTGCCCAGGGTTACTCCCAGATACTTAAAGTGCAGGATTTGTTCCAGAAGTACTCCCATGCAGTTTCGGATTATAAGTGGTTGAGATTTGTGCTTGCCACAGGTGCCACTGAACAGTATAACTTTATTTTTTTTGTACTTCAGGATCAATTTGTGAGCATATGCTGTAGTTGATGATCCAGTTGCTGTGGGTCAGGGTTGCTAGTAAAGATGACGGCATCATTTGCATACGGTAGCATCTGTTGGTGGCAGGCCTATGTTAGGTTGTTCAGGAAGATGCTGAAAAGTAAAGGCCCTAAAATAGAGCCCTGCGGTACATCTGAGCAGACGGGCAGTTTGACTAGGTAACATTTGCAATTTTCACCTGCTGGGATCGACCATCCAGGTAACTCTTGAACCAATCTAACGTGTCAGAGGTGAGACCTATGGAGGCTAGTTGCTGAAGAAGAAGAGTGTGGTGAACAGTGTCAAAAGCCTTTGTAAGGTCTATGATGTCTGCTCCCACTAAATTGCCTTTGTCGAGAGATTGATGAATGTAGCCCGTGAATTCCAATAGTGCCTTTGTGGTGCTATGACCTTTTCAGAATCCATGTTGCTGCGGGCATTGGACTGAGTATTTTTCAAGGTTATCCATTAATTGGTCTGCAACTATGTGCTTGAGCGCCTTGGATAATAGCTGGAGTATAGATATGGGCCTATAATTTGCATGTAGGGCCCGGTCTCCACTTTTGTGTCTGGGTGTCACTAAGGCAGACTTCCATATTTTTGGGAACTGGGCCAGCTTCAGTGAAAGGTTAAGAATCTTAGTTAAGGGATTTAGTAGCTCATCTAGTGTGAGGGCAGCGATTTTAAGATCCAGTGAATCTCCACTGAATCTAGACTTCCCAAGCAGTTTGCACAGATATTTCTTGGCTGTTAACAAGGAGACCTTTCTAAAGTAAAAGGGGGAGAAATTATTGTCCTCTTCTTAGCACTATGTGTAGTGGTAGGGGTGGAATCTTCAAAAAAATCCAGGGGGAGGATGCTGCTCAGGTCCATGAAAGCATTGTTAAAAGTATTTGCTACAGTAAGTGGGTCCAAAGGAGGGGTACCATCAATGTTTTACATTGAGGGTGAGATTTTTAATGTTGTTCCAGAAATTCTTACTGTCCCCCCAGGAGTTTGTAAGTGCTTCCTGGTGGAATTTGGCTTTCACGTGGCGGATTGCCCATGTGCATGCATTCCTAACTTTTTTATATTCCTGCATGTCTGCCTGTTTGCCCATTTCTCTTGCACAGTGCCAAAGGTGATCCCTGTGTTTCATCCTGGAGATAAGCTCAGGAGTTATCCAGGAGTTTGAGGTGCCACAAACTTTCATCTTTTTGTAGGGAGCATGTAAGTCACAGGCGGTACTGAAATGCTTAATGAAATGGTTCAAGGCTAGGTTGATATCTTTAATAGTGTCCAGTAATGACCAGTTTATATTAGGTGCAGTGTGAGAAGCTCAAGGTGCCCACATTTCAGCACCCTACAATATATTGTCTGAGGGGGTGGCTTGTGGAATTTGTTTGTTCAGCTGCAGGTAATGGGGCAGTGATTGCTTAGTGTATCTGGGTGCACTGTCACATCTGAAATATGGTCCGTTCGGTTAGAGAGGATCCAGTCAAGGAGAGTACTTGTTCCCATTCTGTAATTTGTCCTGGTGGGTGAGGGAATGAGCTGCAAGAAATGAAGCGCAGAGACAGAGTCCTTAAATGCGCCAATGTCAGGGGAGAGCCAATTGATGTTGAGATCACCGAAAACTATGATTTCAGAGTGTGGTTTCAGGTTACAGATGTAGTCCATGATGCTGTGAAAGCCGGTCGAGTGTTCTTTGGGAGGAACATAGACAGATAAGATTGTGAGGGCCTTATTATGGGCACTGAGGAGAACTTTAATTACAAGTGCCTGGGTGGAGCATCCAAGGTTGGTCATGGGTAAGGTAAAGTCCTTAAGTGTCTCCCGGTATGGTGACTGCAGTGTCAGAAATCTTCGGGGAGAACCATGTCTCAGCTGCTGATAATATATCAGAGTTGTGCTGGTTGATTCAGACTTTGAGGCTGTCTAGTTTACTTAACAGGCTGCAGATATTGACAGACACCATCTTGATGGATCCCGTCTTTGCTTGGCCCATGGGTTAGGCAACACTTCCTGAGCCAGGATTGGGGTGAACATTGCTGGATATTAGTAGTAGGATGAGAATTATTCTATATAGGTAACCTTTCAGGAGTCTGTAATTCACTTTGGTTGACTGTTTTTGGTTGGAGTGCCTCCTCGGGCTGGAATGCATCACTCTAAGGCAGATGGGGAGAGCCTGGAGAGGGTATGAGACAAGGACCCCCAGGGATTGCCAGGGAAATGGATGTAGCAGGAGCCAGTGCTGTGACCAGTGGCCATTTGTTAATGTGAAGAAGTTTCCTGTATGAATGCCTGGGTCATGGTTAAAATTGTAATTGAAATCATGTTTAGATGTGGGGTGCTGTTTGCCTCCAGTTAAGTCGCCAAGACAAAGAAAGGCGAAAAGAAGAGGTACTAGGATGGTGGTATGTGATTTGCCCATTTTGGTAAGAATTGAGTCAAAATCAGGGGAAGAATTAGGTTCATGTGAAAAAGCGCTGTATGAGAGCGTTAACAATGAAAGATGAATGAGAGAAAAATGAAAGGACTAAGGTCCCTCTAGTGGCAGATCTTTATAATCTGCTAATGGGGAAACTGGACACAAAAAGGTAGAAAAACAGGCTTTTTTAATGGCTGAAAAGGGAGGCTTGTTACATCAGAACAAAGAGGACAAAAGAAGTGGGCAGGGACAGAAAGCACAGCAGGCTATTAGGGGGTAGGGGGAGAAACGAAGAGAAATGTGCAGGCCAGAGAACATGAACAGGATTTACACAGTCAAGGCTCAAAATTAACTTCTAATATCAACTCAGTACTTAAAATGATGTAAGGATTAAACAGATTATTAAACCCTGGCACATAAATTCAACCAGAAAGACAGAGGGAACTACAGTAGCTAGAGAAGTGTTCAGCAGGAGATAGTGAGGGCCACTTGGAGATCAGCTTTCACTGGCACCAAATCCATAAGTCAGGGCCAGTACCTTGCAGATTCAGCTGAGCTGTAGTTCACAGAGGATTTCTGAACCACTGTTTTAGTATCCCCAATTCATATTCTTGCTGGCGCTGTCTCTCCTCAGCTTCTCTCTGAAGCTGACGCTCTCTTTCTTCGGCCTCTCTCCGAAGCTGGTTTTCTCCTTCCTTGGCCTCTCTCTGGCACTGGTTTTCTTTTTTACTTCTCCAGGTCCATCTGGAACTTTCTCTGTCTGAATTCCAGCTCCATTCTCCTCAACGCTAGCTGTAGCCTGATCCTTTCTGGTTCCAGCATTGTGGTGACCTTCCCCTGCTGCTGTGGCTCTCGGTTCCCACTGGTTCTGCTGTCCTCCTCCATGGGACTGGACACTGCAACGGACCCTGGTCCCTCTACGCCCAAGGTCTGGACCCTTTCAGTCACTGACTGTGACTTGAGGTCTTGGGCAGTCACTTGTGCATTGGCTGCCACAAGAGCCTCCATGAGGTGCTGTTTGGTTCGCCCCTCACATCGGACTCTTCTTTCCTGGCACAACTGCCACAGGTGGTCTGCAGTGTATTTGCTGTAGCTGGAAACCATCTTCTTTCTGAATCTACGGCTACACTAGCTTGCACCCAAAAAAAAAAAATGAAACAGGTAGGGAACGTAGACTGTAACCAAAATGATATATTTCTTTTAAAATCTCTGCCTTGTTTGTGTATCAACTGTTACAGTTTATCAATCTGACACATTGGACTGTTAATGCTCATGTCACCAAATAATTGCACAGTATGCACTGAGAATCCCCGCCACTGTCAAATTACCTTTCCCCTCACTCCCATTGTCATGCCTACCACATTGTAGAATGAAATGGGGGCAACAAGTGTAGTACCCAATACTGAACTAAGAATTATGTTACAGATTTTTTTCAAGCAGGGTGCTTGGTATAGAAACATAGACAGTGATACAGAAACATAGACAGCGATGTCAGAAAAAGACAGAGTTCCATCCAGTCTGCTCAAGTTCCCTATGATCCCTGGAACCTACCATTTCTCCAGGGAACTAACCCTCCCCATCCTCTCTCTATTCTCCTCCTCCTTCTTCCTGTTGCCCCCAGTAACCATTATTCCCTTCATTATGTCCCAGCCCTGCTTGAATCCTCTGATTGTTTTTGCACCTACCAATTCAGCTGACAGACTCTTCCAAAGTTCCACCACCCTTTCCGTAAAGCAGTACTTCCTCACATCTCTCCAGAACCTACCTCCTGTTAATTTCCATTCATGTCCATGTGACCATGAATTGGTACTCAAGCTAAATAGTACCCCGCAGTTCACTTTGTTAATTCCTTTAAGGAACTTGAAGGTCCCTATCATGTCTCCCCTCTCCCTTCTGGTCTCCAATGAGTACATATTTAGTGCCTTGAGGCGCTCCTCATAGGATCTGCCCTGCTGTCCCTGAATCATTTTAGTTACTCTGTGCTGCACTGTCTCCAATTTATCCTTATTCTTTCTGAGGTGAAGACTCCAGAACTGGGTACAGTACTCTAGGTGAGACCACACCACGGATCTGTAGTGGGGAAGTATTATCTCCTTTCTTCTGCTATCAATACTCCTACCGATACATCCCAGCATCCTGCTAGCCTTGCTATAGGCCATGTTGCACTGACTGTATTGCTTAAATGGTATATTGAGTTGGGGAGGGTGGGGGTTACATTAAGGGGTAGCAGGAGCTCAGATATGAGTTATATAGGCTTAAAATAAGCCACAAAAGTGCACCACAGAGCATACCATAGCCCATAGTTTCTAGGGGACATACTATATCTGAGACAATGCCTTAGGTATATTACAGTAGCAGCATCTTGCTGCCCTCTGGTACTGAATACATATATGTATTCACCCTGCAGCCAGCCAGATAATAATTTTGCTTAGAGCAAGGGGTGTAGGAGGTCTCAGATATGACTTCTTTAGCTTCAAAATAAGCCCTAAATTCACCACATGGCTTCTGGGATCCTGGCGGCCCTAAGACCCACAGCTTTTTTTAAAGGTTGCAGACTGCATAAAAAGAACCCCACTTGTGAAAATCCTGGCAATGGCCCTGATGTGTATAATGCTTCAGTATCAATATCCAACCATACAAATTCTTCCTGCCACACAGTACCTTCAAGTTTCCACAACTGATCAGAGGTCCTGACTGTTTGTTGGTTTCTGAGTGCTGTGGACTTTGACTATATGCTCCAGAAAGACACAGCCCAAACACAGAATTAAGGAAGGCACTCTGTGTAAATGGAAAAGTTCCCCCCATGTGATGTTAAGCACAGAGATTGCCATAAAGCTCCACAAAAGTAAAGCTGACACCAAATGTTAAGGCCTTATTGGCCTGAAGAGTCAAGTGAACTTTGAGAAGATTCTGGGCACATCACTGCATATCAATTCAAGACTCGGGGCCAGTAAACCAGTATTATTACACACAGTTAATAAGTCCTTCAAGTTATTTGAGACTGAGCTAACTGTTGCCCCAAGGTAACACATTTATCCACAGCAAAACCCACAGCCTGGGCCCAGAAGCAGCAGAGAAGAGTATAGAAGTCAACAGTAATTGGAGAGGGAAAGGAGTGATGTGGAGGAGGAGAAGAAGAGCCAATGAAAGAAAGACTTGATCACAGTGCAGCATTTGGTAAGCGCTCCCTCTTTCAGACCTGGGTGTTAGAGAAACTGCTGGTCACACTAATGTAAGAGCCCCCCTGCCATGACAAGAAGTACCATCAAATACCTCTAGATGTAGGGCAGGGAGGGTTGTATAATATTAGGAAATGGTAAGTTAGAGGTTTTTGGAACCCTAACTCCACCCCCCATGCACCACCCCTGTGCACTGTACCAAAATGAATGACTAAGCGGAATCTAGATTTTAAAAAGACGTCTTTTATCTTGATAAATAAATGATAGTATAAGGACTACAGTCATAACCCATAGTATAAGGGCTACAGTCATATCCCATAGTATAAGGACTACAGTCATATCCCATAGTATAAGGGCTACAGTCATATCCCATAGTATAAGGACTACAGTCATATCCCATAGTATAAGGACTACAGTCATATCCCATAGTATAAGGGCTACAGTCATATCCCATAGTATAAGGACTACAGTCATATCCCATAGTATAAGGGCTACAGTCATATCCCATAGTATAAGGGCTACAGTTATATCACATGAAGAACACTGCAGCCATTTACTGAGATGCATATGGCTGTATAATATAATGGTGAAGGGTGTGTGTGTGTTAGGCACAAAGCACTTGCATAATGAGACAAAGTGGTCCATATATACAGAGTTTTACAAGTGAGGCAGATGCATCATTAAGCAATGTGCAGGAGAAGTATAGCAGAATTTGAGACTGATGTAGTAGGCCAGTCACCAAGCAGATGTATGGTTGTGTAAGACCTATAGTGGACATCACAAGAGCCCCATACCAGTAGTAACTGCAGTGTTAATCATGAGGTGTATTTGGAACTTTCTATAAGTTTTAAACTGATACTGCAAGCATTATCAGATGTTAATGGATACAGACATAGTGCCAATGAACATGTAAGTCAAGTGTCAATAACTATGTCAGTCAAGTACGAAAATGACTACTGTATGCATTAATTCATGGCAGATGGGAGAGGAGTATTGCTGAAGGTGTCATGCAGTTAGTGTTGCTGTATTCATCAAGTGAGCATGGTGAATGGGTGGTACTAGCATGGGATTTCTGGTCCTTGTGCCACTGTGATCAGCAATTCTGCATGTGGGAGAGGGGTACCAGCACAGGGTTTGTGCACCCTCCACTGGTGTCTTTACCAATCATGCCTATAAGGAGTATATGTACCAGTGGCAGGGTTTGACACTTAAATGCGCAACCCAATAATTCCATTTTTGGTCAACCCCAAAAAATCTTCAGTCATACTTAAATTTGTGACCTAAGAATTTGTGGCTCGTAATACAAGAATCAGCCATCTTGCTAAGCTGATGACCAAAGGACTTTTTGGGTTGTTGTTTTTTTTTGACATTTTGACCCCATGTCATGAACTTGGTCACTAGAATGTGTTAAATCCTGCCTGAATGATGATTTCACAGAGGGACTGTGGAAATTCCCTTTCAGCCTGTATTTGAAAATTCCCATCAATCGTGTTCATGAGGTAGGCCCATGTGCTGTAAACAGTATATTCAAAATTTGGAACTAAAATATTATAAAATAGCCAAGTTATGAGTAAAACTAAGTGAGACAAGAACATTTTTTCATACACATCAAAACTGGAATTCTTGGGTCCCACATTTAACTGTGACACAAGAATTTTTCGTGCACACCACAAAATGGAACTCTTGGGTCATACATTTAAGTGTAACCCCAGAATTGCATTTTTGCTGCACTCTAAAAATTCTTGTGTTGCAATTAAATGTGTAACACAAGAATTCCCAGCTCATGGCACAAGAATCGGCCATCTCAGTAAGCTGACAACAAAAGAACTGAACAAAGACCCCAAAGTGTATTTCTGGTCCATTTTGTGGTAAACAAACACCAGACTTGAGCTTAATGGGTCTCACTTAGCAAGATTTATGTTGTTTTGTTTTTTTTGTTGTTTTTTTAAATAATTTGTTTTTATGTAGTTTCAATTTTTTTTTTGCCCAGAAAAAAACAAGATAGCTGCCATCACTACCTCAATATTTTATTCTCATGACCTCAAAACACAATTAATCATGATCTAATAACAGCGCGTGAAAGAAGACGTTTTGGGTCATATCAGAAGGTTGTCTTGAAAAAGCCTACTGAGCATGCTCGGAAGTCAAAGTTCACATCCTTATAACTCTGAAGCAGATTAATAATTTTTTATGAAAACTTTTAAAGGGGCACCCTTGGGACAAGCCCCTTCTATCCTGAAAACTTTGGAGGAAAATTCCATACTGTCTTGCCTGTAGGCGAGTGCAAACAAAACACCCAAAATGTGGCATTTTTATGTATTTTTGATGTTTCTGGATGTCAGAATCCAGTTAAACCACCATCAAGAAACTTCTCATGCCTCAAGAACTTGCCACCCAGACTACAGATGCCAAATTTCATGCAATTTCATCAAATGCCGCCAAAGCTGTTAAGTTGTTGAGATTGAGGTTTAACACTGCATACGCAGCTCAACCCTAATTATACTTTCTTTACCATGCAGGTATAATATATATTTACAGTATATATGTGTGTGTGTTTGTATGTGTGTGTGTGTGTGTGTGTGTGTGTGTGTGTGTGTGTATACATACATACATACACTGCCTGCCCCACTGGGCCATCTCTGCTTCCATGACCGGCGAGAGAAAGCCGCCAGCCAGACCCCAGCACAAGCCGCATCCTTGAGGACACTCCCCAACTCCAAAGCCCCAGGTGAAGCCCCACCAGGCCATATCTGCTTCCGTGACCGGCAGGAGGAAGCCACCAGCCAGACCCCAGCACAAGCTCCATCCCTGAGACTTTCCCTGACTCTAAAGCCCCAGGTATGGCATCTTGGAACCGGCTCTTAAGCCAGAGAAATGATTAGCTCTCAACCGCTGGAGAAAGAAGCCCATTGGTTGCTTTCAGCAACAGCCAGGCTCTGACTGGCTGCCACATTTGCTGGCTGTCTTGGGCTGCTTCTCCATGGCTTCTCTCCTGAAAGGTCCCTGGCAACCTTCAAACTTCTAATTTTAACACTGTTTTTTATGGGAGGGTGTTGGGGAACAGTTTATATTGCTGGGACATTCATGAGAACTGTGCAAATGTGTGTGCAAAACTGTGTAATTTGTGGGAACATACAGTATTTTTAAGAAATGTATTATGACCCTGCTATAATGATTCTGTAAGGAGCTGTTTGAACCTACTTTACTTTTCCTTAATCTTGCCTGTTAAACTCTAAAGTGAGCCCTTTAATTTTCTCTCCAAAGCTAATTTTATATCTGTGCCTGGGGTAGATTCCCCCTGTACCAGCCTCACTCCTTCTGTTACCTTACCTTGCTCTTCATTTAAATCCTACCTTCTAAACTCTAAACCAAGCCCTCTAATCTTCTCTTTAAGCTAAATTTAAATCTAAGCCTGGGGTAGGATTCCCCCTGTACCAGCCTCACTATTTCACCTTCCCATCCCTAAACCACTTTTTCTAAAATATTTATGTGCAAGAACCCTGCTCTGCTGCTTGCTATTAGTCTACTTTTTATTTAATTGCTTAAGTTTTTTTTCCCCCGTTCCTCTCCCATGGCTACAAACAGACCCCTGGTGTTTCAGGCTCAAACCATTCCATTGCGTTGTTTGTGCATCCCCCCTCCCCCTGCCTGCTTCTTGTCTAACCCTTTTATGTCCACCTCACTAATCCCTTAATCCCCACCTTGCCATTAAGCAGCCCAGCCAAGCCTTTGTCCCTGGGCTATTTTTGTAATCTTCCCCTTTCTTTCCTCAGGTGAAGCCCCACCGGGCCATCTCTGCTTCCATTACCGGCAGAAGGAAGCCACCGGCCGAACCCCAGCACAAGCCACATCCCTGAGGACTCTCCCCAATGCCAAAGCCCCAGGTACAGCATCTCAGAACTGGCTCTTAAGCTGTAGAAATGACTGGCATTCAGCCGCTGGAGGAAGAAGCCCATTTGTTGCTTTCAGCAACAGCCAGGCCCTGAGTGGCTGCCGCACTTGCTGGCTGTCTTTGGCTGCTTCTCCATGGCTTCTCCTCAGCTTCTCTGCTGAAAGGTCCCTGTAGCCTTGAACTCTATTTTAATACTGTTTTTTTTTTTTGCCCACCCACCCCACCCCTCCCTAGGCCATCTATTTATTTATTTATTTATGAAATCAGAATTACAACCCTTTGAGTCATAGATTCATTTCCAAAGGCTCCATGTCAGAATAAAACATAAACATTCATACAGTACATACATAGAATAAATGTGGGTGAGCAATCATATAAGTACAATGAGCACTGGTTAATGCCTATACATTTGGTAGCGAAAACAGGGCAGAGCTATCGACATAGTTACCTAAATGAACCAAAACCCTATATAATTGGTAGCTAAAGCAATGCATGATATGAGTTGGTAGTAAGCCGCCTCAGGGAGGCCTTGTCTTATACATAATACAATGCATTCATAGTCCAGTGCAACTATATGGTAACCGAGGGAGGTGAGGAGCCTGTAGGCTAGAAATAGTGAGGGCTCAAATACCTTAAATACACATTGGCCCTGCCCTCTTTATAGGACAAACTCTCCACTTGATAATATTGTTGCAAGTACCCTTACGGGTACACACCTCTATTTCTCAGACTGTATGTCTGCTGAGACCTTTAAGGCTATCTTCTCTCAATCTTGCTGAGATTCAGATCTGGGAGTTGCAGTAACTTTGTCCTCCTCATCCTGCTTCCAGAATTAGGGAACAGTGAATCACTATGACTAATATTGTGTCCAGGCTCCAGAATGAGGGCCATTTACTTATTTCCCTGTCTGTCCAATATTCTGTTATGCTCCCTTGAATTTCACACAGTCCAACTTCAGTCTCCCAGTAGCACAAATGAACTCTGCATTACATTGGTCCACCTGGGTACACCTGGCATAGCAGAATCCTTTACATGGGTATTTAAGTTACCCAAATTGGAATCTTCCATGCAGCCACCCTGGTGGGTTGGAACCTCATCTGTGAGGGCCATAGAGTGTATAACTCCTTTTACATCCTCTCAGGCCCCTCAGCTCTCCCTGCTTTATATGGCTAGGGTGCTTGTTTATATGATGCTAGGCCCCGTTGGTATTCATCTCAGTGACCCTCCAAACCTGCATGAATATCCCTGCCAACAAGAATAGACTAGAGCCCATAGACTGCTCCTAGAGGCCATTAAGAAACTCTTGTTGCTTTTATTGTTATGTTCTGGCAATGTTGAGTTAAACCCTGGTCCCCCGGCGGCCATCTCATCTCCTGCCGACTTAGCCTGTATTAAATGTGTGAGTTTTATGCATGTCAACACGTGTAGCCTATTAAAGAAGTTTGCCTCTGTACAGGCCTGGATCTGCCATACTGTGCCCAATGTCCTGGTGGTCTCTGAGTCCTAGCTCAGACCTGGTACCGCAGACTACAAGGTGAATATTCCAGCTTATAACAAATGATCCATTACATGTTAGTTCCTCAGGTGTGTCACCCAATAGTCTTAGTGACCATAGTCCCATTTTGAATAAGAACATACCTAAAAACTGCTTGGCTATTGTAAGATTAGGGAAATGGGTGTCCAGGTTTTTGAAGCAGCCATTGATGCTGGTGATTGGTCTTTTTTAAATAACATCAGTGATACTGATGTTGCATTTAGATCATTTTGCACTCAATTTACTTCAATTTGTGATGACTTGTTGCCTATTAAGAAGGTTAGATTAAGGGGTGATACCAAAGAATGGATCAGCCCTAATCTCTTGAAGATGTTTAGATTCTGGAATAGGCTTTGGTCTAGATATCGTAAAGATAAAACCAGTAATAATTTACAGGCCTATAAGTCAATGCGTAATCAGTACAAAAATGAAGTTCGTAAAACAAAAGGTAACTTTTTTAGGTCTAAATTGATGTCTGAACATGGAAACTCTAAAGCTACATGGAATACCTTGAATTCATTGATGGGTAGAGAAAAAAAGATTGACTCTATCACCATTGAATCCAAAGGCTGTTTAGTTATTAACCCCTTACAAGTAGCCCAATTGTTTAATACACATTTTTCTTGTTTGGATAAGTATAGAATAAGTGGTTCATCTGATTTAAGTACTAATAACAATCAGTATGAAGGTCAGGGTGAAGGGTGTACATTTCCCAAATTTTATTTGTGAGCTCTATCGCCTGAAGATGTTCTTTATTACTTGACTAAAATGAGTCCATGTCCCTACTTAGGTTCTGATTCCACTGATTTTTGGATTCTTAAAAAAGTTGGTAATGCCATGGTTTCCCATGTTACAAAATTGTTTAATTACTCTCTTTGCCATGCTGTTTTTCCACTTGCTTGGAAATGTGCTACCGTTAAGCCTATTTGCAAAGCTGGTGTTAAAATGGATCTGAATAATTATCGTCCTATTTCTCTTCTTGCCCCTTTGTCCAAAGTATTGGAAAGAATTGTTAATGACCAAATTAATGAGCATGGGGTAAATATAATCTTTGGACCTCTGCTCAGCATGGATTTAGGGTTAGTCATGATACTGAGACTGCCTTAGTGAGGTTCACTGGCTGCGCCCGGTCTGCCATTGATGAGGGCAGTACTGTGGCAGCGGCTTTTGTGGACCTCACCAAGGCATTCGATCTTATTGGTCATAATGTTTTGAGACTGATGATAAAGGTAAATTTTTTGGTTGAAGTTATTGGGTGGTTTGACCATTACCTGAGTGGCAGAATGCAGAGTACTTTTGTTGGTGGTTCCTTGTCTCAGGACAATTCATTAAGATGTGGAGTTCCCCAGGGGTCCATTTTAGGACCCCTGTTATTTTCTTTATTAACACTCTGCCTAGTATTTGTACAGATTCAGAAATTATTTTATTTGTGGATGATGCTGTATTGTTTTGTATTGATTCAGATGGTAACAAGATTCAAGCGAATCTCCAGAGAGATTTTGTTGCCTTACATACTTGGTTTACTCAACATAAATTAGTACTTAATTCTGTCAAAACCAAATTCATGATTTTTTCTGGTATTAGGAACCAAATTAATATAGATTTCAAGCTTAATGATAAATTTGGTAATCTGATTGAAAGGGTTTATAGTTTTAAATATGTGGGGTTGGTTTTGGATGAGCATTTAATTTTTTATCAACATATTATTTTAATTGTGAGGTTACATCAGTGCTTAGGTATGTTATTTTGAATTAGAAAATATCTTAATCCTGAGACGAGGACCCTATTGGCAAATAGCTTTCTGTTTTCTTTACTGAGGTATGGCTCCACTGTTTATTCCTTTTCTTTGGTGAAAATATTAAACAAACTGAAAACTATGTATTATAGTATATTACGTTTTATTACTTGTTTACCCAGGACGGTGTGAGGGAATTTTTATATATGCTTCTTTTTATATCCTAAAGCTATATTTGCTATAATATGCCTTGAAGTTATGCTTGCTTTAAAAGCCATGCTGTAACAAAGTAATAATGAATGTAGTAGAAATTTCTGAGTTCATGTTTTCTTTTTAAGGGTTATAGAATTTGTACTGAGGTTACTTGAGGTACATTTGGGAAAACAGAAAACTAGATAAAACTGAGCAGAACTGGTTGTACCAGCCTGAAAATCAGACTTGGACAAAATATAGAGATAGGAACATGCCTGGGCAAAATATAATAATAACAGCATGTAGTGGCATTGAAGATAAGCTGCACGTTGCTATGGTGTGAGTGAAACTAATTGTCTCTCTCAGGTCAGCTTGACCCAGGTATATGTATCAAGCAGTAATGGAAAGAAATGATTTGCAGTGGAAAAGTACCTCATACAAATCAACATATTTTTCTTTTTCTGTTACATTGCTGAAAACTTGTTATGCTGTTTTATGATTGGCTCATACTGAAATGTTAGTATTTTTCAAGATAAGGCGTGCAAAATCTAGCTTATAAAAGCTGCTGTAAACTTTAATCAGGGACGATCTCCTTTGTAGAAAGTCCCACATGCATAATGAATTTGATCAAATAAAAGCGACATTAAGACAAAACCCAGTGGTGGTTTTGCCCGTGGCAGCGGGAGTGGTTGCTCAGGTAATACTTACAGTGAGAGAATTTGCGATCACAACGGCACACCACTGTACCTTATATGAGAATTCTGGTTGCTTACCTCTCAGTGCCTTTTTTAATTTCAGAAACTTGATTTTTCTGTTTAAGATATAAATAGATCTTTCTCCCAACAGTGTTGTTAGTTTGTTCCCCTTTTACATGTCCCCTATTGTTACCAGATCTAGTTTTAGAAATGTATTTAAACTTCCTCGATTCAGAACTAATTTTTCTCAGAATTCAATACAATTTGAAACTATCAGACAGTATAATCAATTACCCAATAATATAACTGATTGTAGAAGTGTATCAGGTTTTAAGGGTTTACTTGAACAAAAATTTCACTCAGATGTCATTTGCAATTGTTTTAATTAATAAGTTGTTGTTCATTTGATGTATTTTGTTTGTTGTTCTATGTTTGTTTCTTGTTTTTTGTATTATTGTTATTTGTTACTGTAACTGTCACTGGACATCTGTGAAAATGGACATGTTTTGCTCACAGATTTTTCAGTATAAAATAAAAAATGAAATGAAATATACCATTTTCAAAACTGACAGGCAGGCAAGAGGAGAAGGAGTTGCCATCTATGTTCAAGATAAATTCTCAGCCTCTGTTATTGACTCATCCTCAATTCCCAAAGAATTTGAATGCCTGACTCTCAAAGTTGAGCTCTCCTCTTCTGTCTTATTCTGTGTCGTAGGATGCCATAGGCCTCCTTCGGCAGGGTTACAGATATTAGACCATTTAAATCCCAGACTCTGGCACCTTATCATCTGTAGCTCTTATTCCGCTAGTGGTTGCGCTCTCTCATTTGTCTCGTGCCTCATGGCCCCTCTCTCTCACCCCTCACTCCTCCCATCCCCCCTTTTTTCCATCAAGCTGTATTCTCATGTTACCATCCCTCCCCCACTCTCTCTCTCTTTCACACTCACACACGCTCACACTCACACTCTCTCTCACACACACGCACACCACCTTCTCCCAGCTTACCACACACTCTCACATGCACCATCCCCAGCTCCAAAGCTGTAATGCAATGTGACAATGTTCCTTCTGGGCTGCTCTATCCCCACGCTCCATTCACTAACCACTCTCTCCCTATCCTACATTTTCTTCTCTCTCATATACTTCCTTATGCCATATAGCACTTAGTATTATACCCTTGATGAAACTCCTAAGAGACTCTTGGCTGTTTTTCTATGTTTTTGTTACTTCCTGTACTGATAACTCAACTATGTCTGTATTTGTACTGTGAATTTAATTATGTCTGTATTTGTACTGTTTAACGGACATGGACCCTTTGCAAAAGCATTCTTACACAAAGGTTGTTTCTGAAATTCCAATAAATAAATGAATAAAACGGCATACTAGGATCCCTGTTATCAGAATTTATCATATTGGGAGACCTTAATCTGGACTGGTTTTCCAGTATATCCAAGCCCCTCAAAAATCTTTGTGACTCTTTTGGATTATCCCAACTTATTACTGAAGCAACGCATCCAAATAAGAAGGACCCTAATAATAGCACTCTGCAGGATCTTATTTTAGTAAGCAAACATCATCTGTTTTCTCATTCTAGTGTGTTAGTCACTGACATCAGTGACCACTGTTTCATTGCCATGTGAGATCTGTCACAAAATCAGCTTCTACCTCCAAATTTACCGTCAAGAGAAATTGTTGCAATTTTGATCCTTGTGCATTTCTCTCCAACCTGTGGGACTCATTGAGCTGGCAGAATTTCTATCTAGCAAACCAATGAACATGGCTTATGATGTTTTTCAGGAAATTGTGCTCAGGACACTTGACAAGCATGCACCCCGGGTTAAAATCTGCACTAAGAAAAAAAGCATGCTCATGGTTTATGGCAGATTATACAATGGCAAGAAAGAATCCTGGCTTCTGATTGGTCAGTTGGCTGTCACAGCAGGGATGTTATCCTGGCATAACATCCCTGCTGATTGTTTGTAGGATATGGAGCATGCTGATGCGCTTTTTTTTTTCTCTTGAGAAACAAAAATATTTTTACACACTAACAAAAACATTCTTTAAAATTCTTTTTTTAACTATGAAACAATAAGCTATTGTATAATAGGAATAATGCCCTCCAGGGTGGGTGTTATGCTGGGATAACATCCCACCAGGTGTTGGACGCCCTCAGCCGTTGGCCTCGGGCCCAACCACCTGAGGTGGGATGTTATCCCAGCATAACACCCACCCTGTCGGCTATTATTCCTTTATTTGAAGGCCGCCCTGCTTAATAAAGACATGCTATGGAAAAAAACTCAGACAACTAAGCTTCCGGCAGACTGGACCTCATTCAGGAGGGCTGGGAAGTATTGTACTAAGATGGTCAGAGAAGCTAAGGCAAATTATTTCCATGCAGAACTTGACTCTCCCTCCAAGTGTTCCACCAAATTCTGGAAAACTCTTAAGGATATCAACGATCATATGTCTTCAGACTCCTTACCTGCAAAAATCACTAATGGTGACACCACACTCACAGATAAACCAACAATCCTTGACCATGATAATAACCACCTCGCTACTGCAGTATTAGCCTTCAACACTTCCCCTGCCAATAACCACTGCTCACAACCTGGTGTACAAGACTCAGCAGCTCTGGCTACTGGTGCTGCATTTTCCTTTTGGCCCGCATCACTGAAACAAGTTGAAGAATTACTGTTACACTTGGATACCAGGAAGAGTGCTGGAGCAGATCTCATAGACCCATATTTCCTAAAACTAACCATGTCCTGGCTGTGCCAATTACGCATCTCTTCAACCTAGCTCTCTTACAGGGTGACCTTCCACCCATATGGAAAAACACTCATGTGATCCCCCTGTTCAAATCTGGAGACCCTAGTGATCTCAATAACTATAGACAAATCTCCTTACTCCCTATCCTATCTAAAATGCTGGAGAAAATACTGATTGCACATCTTGGGAACTACCTAGATTCCATAAATCTGCTAAACCCACTACAGTCAGGATTTAGGCCATGCCATAGCATGATTTCAGCCCCTGCAAAGGTGACAAATGACTGGCAGGCTGCCCTGGATACCAAGAATTTAATGTGCACAGTATTTCTGGACCTAAGCAAGGCATTCAACACTGTCGGCCACGATTTGTTCCTAGTATCTCTCCGTCCTATTGGCTTAGACCCTCTATCTCTGAGCTGGTTCTCAAACTACCTCACAGGTTGCCAGCAGCAAGTAAAAGCAGAAGGGGGAATTCTCACAGCTGAAACCCTTGTTGAGGGGTATGCCACATGGTTCCATACTGGGTCCACTGCTCTTCGCAATTTACATTAATGGTACTGATGTAGGAATCATTCTTCTCTTTACTGATGATATGGTACTTTACATCGGTAGACCTACTCCTGAAGCAGCATGCACAGATTCATAACCGGAATTTAATCAGCTGCAATTACAACTACTGAATGCAGAACAAACAAAGACGATGCTTCTTTCACCCTTTATTAATGCAATTAATCCTGCTACTCAAGGAGCCATACCACAGATTACCACATTACTAGGTAAACCACTAAACTTCATAACCAAATTCAAATACCTGGGGGTTTGGATCAACCACAAACTTTCCTTCCTTGATCACATCGAGGAACTGATAAAAAAGCTCAGGCAGAAGATTGGTCTCTTTTTACAGGGTCAAACATCTACTTACCCAGGATGCCAAGAAGAGACTGGTCCAAACCAAGTTCCTTTCATTACCAGACTATGCTGACTTCCTTTACTGCCAAGGTCCTGCCACTGTGCAAGCCAGATTCAATACACTGTACCATAGAGCCATAAGGTTCCTCTCTGGTGCTCCGTACTCCACCCATCACTGCTCTCTATACACTGTAGTAGAATGGCTATCCCTCAATTATAGACGACAGACAAATGCCACCCTCTGGACATACAGAGCTATCACTAAGAAGCTGCATAAATACATATCAGACTGTCATCCACTAAGTATGGCAGGTAAGTGTGCCCTGAGAAGCTCCTCCTATATCTTCCTTATTGCACCTAAGGTCAAATTGTGCTTTCGTAGGTCATCCATAAGCTAAGCACTTCCCCAACTCTGGAACAAATTGCAAAAAACCTTAAACTTGGTCCACCCTATCAATGTATCAGCATTCAAAATGCTTTATGCATGTTCTGTCAAGGAGTCTTGTAACTGCTTCCCCTGATTATAGCCTTGTCTCCAGCCAACAGAGACTTCCATACTGTGCCCCCCCAGCACCTTCAATCATTCTGTACTCTCTTCCTTCCTCCTCCTCTATCTGCACTCAAAACACTATACACATGTTCTGTCAAGGAGCCCTGTAACTGCTTCTTCTGATTGTTGCCATTTGTCCTCAACCAGCAGAAGCTCTTCTTACTGGTGTCCCCTGGCCTCATCAATCACGTGTACCCTCTTCCTACCCCCATCTTCCCTACTGTGAATGCTACAAAATTACCCTATTCAATAATCTTCTCCATTCACACTTATTTTAAGTTCCTTTCACATACGACTGCCTGCAAGCTCCATGTATATTTTGTATATATTAAAATGTAGGTATCTGCCATTTTTATGCTATCTATATATTGTACATTTTTCATTGTTACAATTCCTAATTGTATCCTGTTTCTCTAGAAAATGTTTTGTTGTGTGTAACCTTACTCTGTGTACTGACTATGTATACTGCCCAGGTCCATCTCGAAAATGAGTTTTTCTTAAAGGTTGTTTCACCTGGTTAAATAAAGATTTTGAGGTGTGTATATGTGTGTGTGTGTGTGTATAATACATATACAGAGTTAGATATATTTTTTGCAAAAAAAACTTTGTTTAAGCAATAGTTAGGCTTAAAGCAATAAAAGTAGGGAAATGTGGCATTACAGTTTCCAACCCTAACACCTCACACCAACCCTGCAGGCAGCAGCAAGCATGGGGTCTGCCTTGCCATTGCCATCCCTAACACTCACCCCATTGCATGAGTAAGTAAGCTGATGTGGGTACAGTATATTAGAATGGGATAAGTGTTAGGGCTGACAATGGCAAGGCACACCACATGCTTCCACGTACCATCTCTGCCCCATCCTACCACTTTAACATTACTTCACTTACTCTCTGTGTTCCACTTCTTTTCTATTGCTTCCCTCCTCCATCTCTACCTTCAGCTCTAAAATGCTGCTATTATCACTATACGTTAATCACTCTCAGCACTTGCTTTCCACCTCTTTTGTACCCCATCTTTGACCCTCCAATATCATCCCATTCTCAATATATCTTTGCAGCTCTGCACCTTTTGCTTTCTCTCCCCCTCCCTGATCTCTGCTCTTCCACAAACCTGCCTTTCATCATCATTCACATTACCTGCTCTCCCTTATTTGCTTTCTATGCCTCCCTGTGACAGAGTGGAATAGGACCCTGTCTCAGTTGTTATAGAAAATGTTTAAATGCAAGAATCTGTTCTTTCCTTTCTTGTCTGTCTGGTTGCACAACCAAATTTTCTGTGAAACCTAGGATTTGATCACTCCGACAGTCTCGCAATTATTTGCCTCTCTCTATCTCTCAGTCTTCCCTTGCTTTTCATCTTTTCCTCCCTTGCATATCTGCTGGTATAAAAATATACGCAAATCATTATGTGGAAATGTAACTGATACTGGGATCCCTTGGTTTAGAAATTGTATAGCGTCATTGTTGAAATGCATATAATTATATATTTTAAGATGATTGCAAAAAGCTATTTGGGAACTCAAGGGGTTAACCTGAAATGCAAATTTTAGGCCTTTTGCAGAAGAGCTGTGGAAAAGGGGGCCTCTGTTCTGGGACACTGTTCTAGCAGCACCTGCCTGATACTTACCAGAACACTTTAGAAAAACAGGATGCTTAAGAAGGGGGTTGTTGGAAGGACTTATAAGAGAACTGAGCTGCAATTGCTTGAAAGAGAAGATGGACACACAGAGATTGAAGGAAAACTCTGATGAATCTGCTGTTTATTCTTCCTTTGTAAAAAGTTATTCTGAACAAATTTATTTTTTTATGTTACTGCTAGTGTAAATAAATATTTTTTGCGAATTTTCCAACTGCTCCTGGGTTTTCCTATGCTTCCTGACCTGTGCCTTGATGACACTCCCCTCCCAATCTCTTCTCCCCAGCATGCTGCCAGTGTCCCTGCATTCACTTTCCCAAACAAATGGAATGTACTCCAGTACCCTAAATTTAAGAAATATGTAAGCCACCCTTCTTGGTGGGGGGGTTACTAAACTTACCTCCTCTACCTCTGGCCAGTCCAATTTGATGGGCAGACTGGGTCCACCCCCTGGTAGTGTTTCTTTATGCCCATGCCTTTTAAAATGGGTTCTCTGGGAGTGGTTCAGGGAGAGGCCAGCAGGTTTCTAGCTAAAGCAAGTGGGCTGAGGTCTCAAATCCCTGGCCTAGGAGATGTGGTCATCCTGTGCCAGCATTGGTTGCACAGCTGGATCCATTGGGGGAAGTTGTAGGAGCAATACAACCATGGGAGCAGGGTCTCCAAATCTGTAGTGGCAGTCATATACCAGAGAAACAGAAGTAATCCACACCTTGTGCACCAGAGTGGGAATGAGGTCATGGTTTCCATTTTAGGAAGAGTTCAGTATTCAAAATGTTATTGTTCAACACATTACAATTTTACATGAAAACAAGAATTGCATGGAAAATGCATTATAAAAAACTAAAATACAATTTGATATAAATAATGTTATACACACACCTTAAAAAGGACAGTCATTTTTCTCGGAATAAATATCAGAAAATAATACAAGCAAATTCTCTTCCACAGATTTTATAGTACTTCATAGACACAATGTATCCAATTTTTCATATTCCTAATTTTGATACACCTAATCTTGCTTATTTGGAGAAAAAAGTTTGCAAGTCTATTAATTGCCCAATCATCCTGGTTAGTAAGGAGTATCTGTGTTAATAACTCTCCATCTATATTCTCCCTATTCATAATGAAGGATACAAGGCAGAATTTTCTTTTTTTATGGTTTCCATTTTAGGAAGAGTTGGTAGTGAGGCTGTTACAGTGGTGGCAGGCCTGTGACAGGGTCTCCTTGGTAGTAGCAGTGCTGAGGAAGCCGTTATCCAGTGTGGCACACTGCCGGTGTAAGTTTTGGTGGCCTGCAGGGATCTCACATTATCAGACCTGGTGTGCCCATGTCTGGGGCAGGTTCCAATCTACGCCCAAAAGTGCAGAATTACAAAACTGTAAGGAGGGAGCCATGTCATTTGCTGCTATTTATCTCTGCAACTTTTCCGGGAAGGGTGGTTTGGGATGTATTTGAACATTGGGAAGGTGTCAGATCAACCGTGGTTTAATAGCCATTTTTCCATTTGGAGTATTCCAGGAGGAGTAAGTCACTCCCACAGTGTGAGCAGGTGCCAGTACCGTTTATCACTTTGAGCTTATTCCAGCTCTAGGTAGCTGAGTGGAGCCTGTTCCCAGCCCAACTCAGCCTTTTGGTACCTACAACCTTGTGCTGCATTCAGTCTCTTCTTGTGTGGCTTCTTACCTGTCTGACCCTCTGCTCCATGGAGCTGTGCACTTTATTTATTGATTTTAATAATTAATTAAATTCAGTTTAATTATTTTCACTCTGGTGTGCTGGAACTATTTTTACTGCTTGAGTATGCTTGCTCCTTCCAAAGAAGAAAATAAAATAGCATCTGTCCACCCAGTCCTGGCCTTGAAGCACTAGAGCCTGCCTCTGGCTATCCAGCAGACCAAGAAAAGCCATGTTCCTCCTGCTGCACAAGTTCCTGCAGGTGAAGTAAGGCCATCTTATGTAACCCCTCACCCCTGCCTTTTTACCAAAATGACAGGTGGCATGCTGTTGGCGCTGACAGCAGTACCTGGTGGGGACCTGGGTTCGGGGAGGATGAGCTTACTCGGCACAGGGGACCTAGGTTTGGCTACTCTGCACAGGGGCACCCAAGTAAATCTGAACACAGGAAGCAATAACTGTAATGTTCAGAACCAGGAATGGGATTTTACAGTGTGGCTTTTATTCACTACTAGCTGAACACAACAAAACATAGATGGACCCCCATGGGGCTACATTTACTGGTAATGCAGATTAGAGACTACAAGGCGGGTCCAACTTGAAGAATGAACCAATTATACTGCTTTCAGGCTCCGGACCCACCAGGCACACAGCCCGGACTTGCACGTGCTTTGGGTACACAGCCCGACTGGCCCGGCTTCCCTGCCGGCCACTTGATCCACGGTCCATTGGAAGAATGAACCAATTATCCTGTAGTGGCTCCCCACACCACTTAGAGTCTGCGACTCCTAGAGAGATTTTCTCCTTACTTCTTATGACTCCCATCTCACAAAGAGAATTCTTCTTTACACTTGTTGTGGCTCCATACACACTTAGAGTCTGCGACTCCTAGAGAGATTTTCCCATTTGTCCCACCCAATGCCTGGGTACTTCCTCATCACTGACCAAACGCATGAGGCAAGTAGCAATCACAGCAGAAATCCGTAGAGGTGGACCTGGTTACTAAAGATGGGGGGTGTTCCCACCTCCAGCTCCCACAGCACATACCCAGCCATTTCTCTGGAAAAACTGAAACTTCTGAATGTAGATTAAATGGTGGATGAACTGTCACATCCCCTCTACAATATTACTTGAATTCACACAGCACTCTAGCTTTTGACACTACTCCATTTGTTTGACCTAGTCCTATAGGCTTCCCAAATAGTAGTTCAATTCCTAGATTTCTTCACATATCCCAAGCTGAAGAAACACATTTTTTGCCCTCTCATATTAGAGCAAACACTCACCCTTTTGTTGCAGGTGCCCCACAGGTGAATCACAAATCTTCCCACTTTCCAAACACAGACTGAAATGAAATAGGCAGCTTTCTTTCTTCTGGTAGAACTTAGGGGATTGCCCCTGGAATCTACATGGGGATCTTTACTCCCCTCCTGAGGGAGGGGGCACTGAGACCCGAACAGCGGTCTCCACCACTTGAACTGACTCCTTCTTTTACTGAAGGCAAACTGGAACTGCCTACTTTGAAAACTCCCAACGTTCTATCTAACTCCCTCTGCTGCAGATTCCAATGTGGCTTATGCAGCTGCAAAAGTTCTATTGGTGATGTCATCCCTCAGTCTCAGCTGAGACTGAGAACAGAGTGAGACAGTGTGAAACCCATTTAACTGGAGTTTCACAAGCTGCCTTCCCTGCCTACCACTAGGTCTTACTGGGATTCTAGTAACCCCGGGTAACACGGGGTTACACTTATACAATCAAAAGGCTGTGATTCCTGGGAAGTTTCTGATTTGGGCCCTCTCCCCATTTTTTTCACCAAGACCCCTAGACACTGGGGAAGGGCCTTACATACATACTGTATGATTAAAAACAACTCAAACTATACACTGTTATTCTGCAAAACAAAATATGACACTAAATCAATGGCAATACTTTTAATTGATTTTGCATATTTTGTATTCATTGCATTTTCCTGTTAATTAACTGTTTCATACGCTTTCAGATGTATAAGACAACTGTCATCTTTGTACTGTTTACATAGGTGTATAAGCATCCTTTTACTCAACATGTACTGAGCTCCACATTTTCATTTTCAGCTGTGCCTGCTCTGTTTGAGACTGATATTGATATAAAACAAGGAGTGGCATTCAGTGTGACAGCACAAGCGAGAACAACAGTTGCTGACTGGTCTTTTGCCCAGCAAAATTTAGTGTCCGACTCCTACTCACCATGATGCTTTTTGTAGGAGTTCATATACAATATTATGATAAATTAAAAAATACACTGTTATTTTAGACTATCAGTGCTGCTTTTTGTTTGCAGTGTGACTACAACTGTTAAGACCTCTGTTTTTGAGAGCTCAGTGTCTTGTGAGAACCAAATATTGTATACGGAAACAGGCAAAAAGTGTTTTAATCTAGTTCTACTAAATAAATATTGCACCAGCTCTGTTTTATTATGTCAATTTTGTATATGAACTCCTCCACAAAGTGTCTTAGTGATCAGGACACTGATTTAGCCAGGAAAAAGGCTGGTCAGCATGAGCAGTCTGTTAAGAATAATTGATCTCAGGCCGGCCCAGTGGCACTGAGGGTTGAAGCGCTGGATGCCACACCTTGCACCACACTGGCGACCCGAGTTCGGGATCAAGCTCGGGCGCTGGGGGTTGGCAGGGGAGACAGAGGATTGAGTGCCCACAGGGCTGCTCTCCTCTCCTGGGGGGAGGGCACGGGATTATCCGGCATGCCTGTGGCCCCTAGTGGAGACCAGGGGTGCTGTAGCAGTGCTGGCTCACATGTACACTGCGTGGCTGACACTGGCAGGGTTGCCTTGTGCCGCAGTGTCAGATGGGCACCATGCAAGGGAAAGGGATGTGGGATCTCGGGGCTATATAAAAAAAGAAAAAAAAATACCTCCCACCCGGATAGGCAACGGCCCTTTCAGTGCCACCGCCACACATCCAATGCCGGTTTCCTGCCACTGCCCTTCATTCTCCCTGGGTCATTATTCCCCCAGGGTCCTTGAAGATGGCAGGGAACACAGCGGATGGTGGAGCGAAGCTGGTGAGTGAAGTGGCCCGAGAGAGTTCCGGGCTGGGGGGACGATAAATAAACATGGTAAAAAAAAATAAATAGTTGATCTCACTCACTCTGCCACAGTGAACATCACTCCTTGTTTTACCTTTTGAACCCCCACTTTCAACATAGCTCTCTTTTTACCCCATCTAATGAACATGACGAGTGTCATTTTCAAATCCTCCTCCAAAACCTGTTTTTTCGGTCATTCCACAAAATCTGATTTTTAGTGGCATCTGATAAATGACACCTGTCACATTTATATGCTGGGGTAATAAAAATACTATCCTGACAATTTGGGGTCACCATCTAAGAAAACAACAATATTATGTGTGAACCTCTTTATTTCCTAATCATGACAATTTCATTGTTATAACTTGTTGTTGATTTGAACTGCTGTGGTATCTCTGCCCAGTACAAGCATGAAAGCATTTGGCATTGGCCCAGGCATGTTTAAAAAGACACCAGTTTAACCTTTCCCGTATATTCAAGTGACATCGATTCTTCTTCACTACAGCAAACAGGCTGACATTGTCTTTGATTTTCTGTCCCACTGCATATTGTCTTTTTGGAAGGCTGCAGCACCAGACAGGTCCAAACACAACATCAGATCTAATGATGAATGCCTACTGTGAGTCAATCCAAGACCAAATGAAAGCAAAGACCTATGGCAAATGCAATAACCAGCTACCCGTTACAAAAGGACACACCATTATTTCTTAGCCTGAGGCATATTTTATATACACACTGACTAAATTCAGAATGTTAAAATTATCAGTAGCATTGCTTCTACACAATTTATGTTTGTTCTTTTGAAAATGCAAGATTAAATTACATTTTTCACTTGCAAAACTCTATGTGCTTTTTAGGATTATTTTTATATTTACAGGTATCAGTGGTCAAACAGTGCAGTGAAACATTTCAGTGGTAAATTACATATAGACATCACCTCCCTTGCAAGCTTTCATCGGCTACAATATTTAATATCATGTAATGAAAAATAACATAGGGGAGCCCACCAGGATGCAACAGTTTTATACTGCAGATCCCTGCAGGACAAACAGGAATAACTGCCATTAAAATGATCTTGTTTCCTGCAGTAACTTGGCAGAATTCTATAGTATTCTGCACTGGATCCTGTTGGCTCCACTGGAGTAGTGACAGGCCATTTCTGGTGATAGCAATCCCTTATCTTTCCCTTCATCATATCAGGAACTCAAGCTGGATCAATATACCAGGGAAGGTTTCCTTTTCCCATCTTCATGTTTTTAAAGTTAAGAGGTAAACTGAGAGGTAGTGTGGATTTCTAGTTAAAGCTCTGGAATGTAGTACAGGAGATCACAGACTCAAACTCCACCACAGTGACAGGTGCATTTTGCGACCTTGAGCAAGTCACTTGACCTCCATGTACCTCAATGCTTCCACTTACAAACCTGAGTAGATGCAATACTTCACTGAACATTATGTTTTACAACTCAATAGGTTACCAGGGTAACTGAATTGCTGAAAAAAACATTTGGACTTTACCATACATTGGGAAATATTGGGTCATTTAGGTATTCTTGAAATTAATTTTTGGTTGCCTCAGTTTGTTCCAAGCTGCAACAACCAGAAAGAAATATTCCTCAGTTGTGAATGTGCTTTAGTTGGCACCCTAGTGGCAGCCCCTAAAAATAAAAGAATTCATTTTTTTCTTATTATGACAGTTTTCAAATTCATACTCTTCCCATTCCCCTCAAGTTACTGTGGTTCCTTCCTCTTGAGTCCTGAAGCAGTCTGTGTAAAAGAGGTGTTCATTTCACAAGGATCCCACCCCTGAGGAAGACCTACTTGGTAGAAGCACCGCCGGAGCATCCTTGAGGTGTTGCTATTTTTACCTGCTTCGAATAAATTCAGCATTCATTAGCAAAAATGTCTTGCAAAACTTGGTGAATTACTAAAGTGTTCCAGCATTTTTAGTCACCGGAGCACAAGTGAGCCATAGCATTTTAGAGCGATAATACCGCTTTACCTGCATCTTGTGCTGAGTGTGCTGTTTTTTTGGAACAATGCTCGTAGCTGTCAGGGGTTGTTAACCCCCGGCAGCACCCAAACCTGTATCACAATGCATGACTTCTCAACAGTCCTACAAATAGTTTCCTAGCACCTGATGCCAGAAGCCATGGCCATCTGCAGCTTGCACACATTTTTGGTCAATTCACATAGGATATTGTACCTGTAACTGAAACTCCCTACGAGGATGCCACACTACCAAAGGGCAACTATAAGTACTATCTTCTGAATCTGTGTATAAAGTGAATATCCATAACACAGCAAAGGACAGTAATCATGAACCAGAAGTGGTGCAAACTAGTTGCCTTCACAACGCCACTTAACTGTCAGTCAGAAAACTCCAAGCCAGAAGTAAACTCAACATCACAACAACAGTATTTGAAACTTCCTGAAACACTAAGCCAGCTCACCAGCACAGTGGTAGTGCTACCACCTGCAGCACTGATGACCCATGTTCGGAAACGAATGCTGTGCATCAGAGGGTCAGCCCATGGGCAGCACTCCTCCTCGGAGGGGGGAGGTTGTAGCTTCCCAGCATGCCAGTGACACCCAGTGAAGACAAGGGTTCAATTTTAAAAAACAATCTATGGCGCAAGGTGCCTGCACCAAAGATGTATGGCATATGTGGCACCTTGTGTCATAGGTGCGGCGATCCTGATTTTCAAACACCGGCTGTGGTGAAATTGGATGCCTGCGGCAAGGCCCTTCCTGTGCCACCCTTGCAGCAAAAGCACCCCTGTGTCAGGTCACAAGGGGGCTTGTGCCACGGAGGGGCTGCACCATCCCCTTATTTGGGACTCTGTAAGCCCCAACCTGACTGCAACAGAGGGCTCAAGTTAGACCAGTCAGGAGGTGGTCTAATAGCCCTGTGCCATTGATGGGTAGGGAGTGAGCAATGGGAATGGTAAGGTGGGGAATTGGGGGCTGCTGTGGCACTGAGGGTGCCATAGGGCATGAGGAGGGCATGGCAGCAGGTGTAGGGAGTGAAGGAGGCACACAGCAGAGGTGCCATACAGTGTATTGCTATGCCCTATGGCACCTCTACCAGGTGCCTCTTCTGCTCCCTATACCTGCCACCATGCCCTCTTCATGTTCTGTGGCACCTTGGTGCCCCAGCAGGCCTCATACCCCATTTTCTAGCCAGGGGTTCCCTCTCCCTCACCTGTAGGGGTCCCATCTGCTTACATGGGGGGATGACAGATCCCTCTGTCAAGCTGTGCAAGTGTACCCACTATCTCTGATGCACCCTGAGTGTGCTGTAGCCCTAGATTGCCACAAATTGTGGCAATCTTAGGGCTCTTGAAAATTGAGCCCTGGGCATGCAACAGCCGGGACCACTCTTCAGTGGGCAGAAGTGATGGCGGACATCTGTAGGGTGGGTGCAGGAGTGCACCCAAACCATGCTGACATCATTGCATGTCTGCACCCTTGGGGGAAACTCACAAAAAAGAACTTTGTCCGGCTGCCCTGTGAAGGCCCTGAAACTTTGCCTGAATAACTCCTCAGGCGTAACGATTGGCTGGGGCCTCAGGTGAATCTCAGTCACTCCCCTGGGGGAACCCTACTGAAGGGGGCAAGCTGTGGGTCTCCCAGTCCAGACAGCTTGAGAGGGGGATACTGTGTGGGAGGTCCAGGCACTGAAGATGGAGTACATCCCTGTCCAGATCCAGGAGATAAAAACAAAGTAAAAAAAAAAGTATTTTAAACTTCCACTGATATTAGCAACATCAGGAGGTTATTTTGTGATCTTGAAAAGACTGCTAACCACCAAAATAAACCTAGCTTTTAACATTATTACTCCTTAGACCTATACTGAGTGCAGTCAGGTCACAATGGAGGACTAAGAGGCACTGCACAACCTTCAGGAGGGCTCAAGGAGTTCAGGCATAGGGAAGACTGGGACAAACTCACTGCTAACTGTGCAAGGGTTTTTATTGAACTTCTAATAGAGGAAGACCCATTAAAACATCAGAAACTCAGTGCCAAAATTGAGGACTGCAAAAAGGAGCTTGAGAAATATAAACATAACAACAAATACCAGGAGCTGAAGGCAGAGCTGAACAAAAAAATTAATAAACATGAATCTGAAGTAATTAAAAGAAACAATATAAATTAGATCATGATGAGGCTGACTAAAGGGGAGATTGCATTAATAACTGGGCAAGAAGAGGAAGGTACCTCAGTAGGAGCAGATCAAAATCCAGGTACAGGAAAATACTAACAAACCAGAGGCCTTAGTAGTAGTTGAAGTCAGTGACAGCTCTGCTAAGGAACACACTGAAACAAGAAGTATGCATATTTTTCCTAAGGAACAAAACAAAAAGGTAACCAAAAACAATCAAAAAGACACTGCAAGACCTACAGAGATTGAAGAAGAAGGGACAAAACAAAATCACAATTTGAGGAAACCAGACAAAAAAAAACAGTACAAAACAATAAATCTCACTGATAATCAGCTAATTCAAGATCAGTTAAGAGTCCTATCAACAAGTTTCAGTTTTGTACCTCAGGCAACACCTGACTTATTTACTATGAATATCAACATTTTCAAGTTTTCTTTTACAGATTGTACCTTAAGGATAATTTTATCTAGAAACCAGATACACCTGACAATATGGGCTTTCTTTTGGACACTGTGGACGTTTCTACACAGGAGGAAAAGACTACTAATTCTAGCGATGACCCAAAACTATCATGACAACAAGGGACACTGAATTGACCTTTCCAGACATTGACTGGAACAAACAAGATATAAGAAACCTCAGTATTCTGGAGGAACTGTTTCTAGACAATCTGGATAATACACACAACGACATAACTTCATGTACAGTAGATAACGAGGCTTCAGGTAGAAAATTTGATCATTTGTGAAAATTTATGTTTAAAATTAAATATACCTTCTGTCCTCATGGTAATAATCCACATATCAGGGCATATGAAAAAGTAGTCATGAAGGAAGTGGAGAAACTGTTTTATGCAACACCCCTTTTGTCTCAGAAATCTTAGTTGCTCTGAATGTAAATCTTTAATTGAATTACAGAATTTGCCTGAAATTGTTATAAAACCAGCAGAAAAAAGGGAGCAATATTGTCTTCATGAAATCTGATTTCTACAAGAAAGTTATGTCTAACTTGTTTAATGATGGTATTAATATTATTAATTTAATATTATTAAAACAATGAGGGATGACCCTACCTTAGTCTTTCAGAAAGAACTTGTGGAGCTACAGTACTCAAAATAGCTAAGAGACATGGACGTATTAGTTAGGAGGAATTCATGTACATATGGAAAGACAACCAATGTGTTCTTGCACTGTACATCCTGCCAAAAGTCTATAAAAATGTGACTAACCACCCCCCGGACGTGCAGTTGTGTGACAGACAATTTGAGCAAGTTATTGACTTGTTTCAAAGAACAGTGTTGAATCCTTCCCATCGTATAGTACCTTCGAAACACCATACAGGCCCTTGAGAAGTTTTAGAATTTTGTTTGGAAACCAAACTATTTGCTCCTTGACACTGATGTGGAGGCTCTCTACACCTCAACAGGACATGGAGATAGAATGAAAGCCTGTCAGTATTTCCTCCAGAAATGCCCCATCAGTGGCAGATTCCCCATAGAGTCCTACTAGAGGCAATATGGTGTGCTCTCGTAAAAAAAACTACTTTGAATTCAATGGTAAATTTTGGTTACAAATACCTGTATGTGGGACTGCAATGGGGGTGTCCATGGCACCCTCATTTGCAAACCTGTTTTTAGGGTATTGGGTGAAGAAATTTGTTCACAATCCAGACAACAACCCACACACAAACCACACTGCATGCTGGTACCACTTTATTGATCATGTGGTCTGTGTGTGGGAAAGGAAAGAATCTGAAGCCTCTGATTTTGTGGAATAGTTGAACTGCAACAACCTTAATCTAAGATTTACCAGCACTTACAGTAGAACCAGTATAAATGTTCTTGATATTACCCTGGATGCGAACAATATGCAAAAGGTCAAAACTAAAACTTACTATAAACCTACTGCTACCAATAACCTTTTGAGGGCAGGTAGTGCCCATCCAAAAAATCTGATTGACTCAATCCCATATGAGCAATACTTACATCTCAAACGTAATTGTTCAGACGATTCAGACTTTGTAGAACAGTCAGTACTGAATAAGTACACAGTGGGGGGTTTAAACATGCCTGGGACAGGCACAAGGGAACTTTGAAGTGTAAGGGAGTGATGAAAGACCACTAACCAAATAGGGTCAGAGAGGCCACATACAAATGTAGGGCTTATGGGCAGATTGGATGGGCCTGGCAGTTCTTATCTGCTGACAATTTCTATGTTCAAACCCCAGGAAATCTTATTGTATTCTAACTAATGCAGTATGGTCTCACCATAGGACTGCCCTGGAGCCGAAATGATTAATAGAACCTATGCAAATGATGGAATGCTAGGCTCGAGCTCAGTTTTCAAACCACTGTCGCTGGTTGCACTTCTTTCAACTGTCAGAATCTTTACTCCGCTTGCCTCAGTAAAACAACTCCAGAGAGCTCTCCATCACTTGCTTTTATAAGTTTTTATAAGCACTGTTTATTTCTTTTGGATTTTAAAGCACTGTCCTTGGTGTACAGGTAGATTTAGTTAGATTTAGCTTCTTTTGGGGTAAGTTATCCGGTTCCTTTTTGGTTCCCATAACCGAGAAAGAACCAATGTCTCTTTTATTTTCTGAAGTAAATTTCAGTTTAAATTAATTATTCTGACTCGGGAAGTAAGTCGGTTACCATTTAGTTGCTGTTTACTGGGGTAACTCCTGATTCTTATCAGTTGGCGTTCACCAAAAAGAAAAAGAGAGAGATAGGTTTTTCTTTTCTGGTTATGTCACAGAAAACCAAGAAAAGAACAGGACCTATAGGTTTCCAGCATTGCACTGAGTGCAGAGAACCTTTTGCAAAAGCTGATCCTCATTTAATCTGTGTCTTCTGCCTTGAGTTTGAACACCTCAAGACATACTGTGAGATTTGTAAAAAATGTCTGCAGTCAATGGTTGAGAGGCGGTTAAAAAGACTGCAGGAAAAAATGACTGAGAATCTGCTGACCCGGCCATAGATAAACCGGTTCCTCCTCAAAAAGAACCAGAGGAGCAGCCCTCTGAAAGGGGCAAAAGCTTCTCAAGTTAAAAACATACCACTGACACAGCCACTGAACTGGCTATTGCGAGCAAAAAGGAAAAGAAAGAAAAGCACACTGGGCAGGAATCCCAACCGAGGAAAGCTGCAGTTCCGACTACTGAGGAGATCACTAATGCGATCAGTATTATTCAGTCCTTGCAGTCTGGAACTCTGGTTCTGGTTGTGACCATTATGGGGAAGAAGAAGAGGAGGATGAGAACTATGGAGAGCCCATTGAACCGGACATCTCCCCAGATCCTCACCACCAGTTCCCCTGATAAGGGAACTGAGGACTTTATCTCCTGTTATTCTTTTATGAAGCAGGTTGCTCAGACCCTTGACCTCCCCACTGAGGAGGAGGAAGAAGAAGAGCACTACATGGAGATGATGGATGTCCCAGCATCAAAGAGATTGATGCTGCCCATCCACAAATCTCTCAAGAAACAAACCTTAAAGATTTTGCAGGCACCCACTTCAGTACCTCCAATGGACAAAAAGGTGGACAAAAAATACTGGGTTGCCAAAGAAGGAGCAGAATTCCTGTTTAGGCACCCTAGCCATGAGGGGGTGGTGCATGCTGCAGCTTGTGACAAAGCTGGCATCCCCCTGAATCTTTCAGATAAGGATTCCAAGAAGGTAGACTCCGTGGCAAAGAATGTGTACCTGGGGTCATCCCTTGCCATTAGGCAGGCCTCCTATATGTCTTATGTTGCTAGGTACCAGAAAACTCTTTGGAGTATGGTCCTAGGGATTGCAAAGGCTGTCCCATCTCTCTTGGCAGCTGACTTGGAGGGGGTTGCAAAGATAGGGGTTGAAGCTGCTAAGACACAATTTAGGATGGCAGTAGATGCCAATGACTGCATCCAGGCAAATGGCAGCATCAGTGTCCCTCAGGAGGTCTACCTGGCTCAAAACAACCAGTCTGACCCAGGATACACAGGCCAATGCTTTAGACTTTCCCTGTGATCCTACATCTCTGTTTGGGGAACACACAGAAGCATATATGAAGAAAATGGATGAATATATGGCTGCCTACAAGAGTGCTACAGCAAAAGAAAGGGCATCCACACACCAAAAACACCAGGGTAGAGGTGGCAGGGGCAAGACCCACTATAGGTCTTTTTCCAGCCTCAAGCCTTCCCCCAGTACCAGCAACAGAGGGGATTCTTCAGAGGCAGGGGCAGAAGGGGCACTGGCTGCACTAGTCCCAGCACATAGCCAGCAGTCCAGGCAAAGCAGTCACCCTGAGGTGTCTGTCCGGGTTGCCTCCCCAATCCCAGTATGGGGCAAGCTGGTCCACTACCTCCAGGAGTGGCAAACTATCACCACAGACAGGTGAGTCCTGGAGGTAGTGGGCCAGGGTCTGGCCCTCAGCTTCATGTTCCTGCCAAAGCTGAGGGCAAGGGTTTTCAGACCTTCCTCTCCATCAGAAACAGCTCAGTTGCAAGAGGAAGTAGCCAATCTCCTTTTACTGGAGGTAGTTGAACCAGTGCCCTTGGCACAAAGGGGAAAAGGCTTGTACTCAAGATACTTCCTCACAATAAAGAAAACAGGGGAGTGGTGACCCATTCTGGATCTCAGACATCTAAACAAACATTTGTTAAAGCCAAAATTCAAGATGGTGGCTCTGGCTACTATCCTTCCAACTCTAAGGCAGAGAGACTGGTTGGCATCCCTGGACTTAAAGGACGCTTACTTTCACCTCCCTATCAGGCAATCCCACAGAAAGTACCTCAGGTTCAGACTGTCATCAGGCCATTATCAGTTCAGGGCAATGCCCCATTCAGACTGACCTCTGCCCCAAGAGTGCTCAAAAAATGCCTGGCTGTGGTTGTGGTGCACCTAAGGCGGCAGGTGGTAACAGTACTCCCCTATCTGGACAACTGGCTGATTGTAGGTCAGTCACCTCATCAAGTCAGGGAGGCACTGGCAGTCACACAGGATACCTCGCAGTCAATGGGATTCCTGGTGAATCTAAAGAAGTCAGTGCTGGAGCCAGTTCAGCTCCTGGAATTCATAGGAGCCTATTTGGACACTCAAAAAGGGAAAGCTTTCCTCCCACAGGGGAGAGTGAACAGCCTGGTGCAAGTAGCCAGTTCCTTCAAGCCGCACATCCCAAGGCTGGCAAGGCATTTTCTGCAGCTACTAGGCCACATGGCAGCATCTACAGCAACAGTGTCAGGGGCCAGGTTCCAGATGAAGGACATTCAGTTTCACCTCAGCGCTCACTGGCTACAAAAAAGCGATTCACTGTCAAAGCTAATGCCTGTCACAGCAGTCTTCCTTCGAGCACTGCAGTGGTGGCAGGACAAGGCCAACTTCATACAAGGTGTGCCATTCCAACAGCAGCCCCCTTCACTGGTGCTAACCACTGATGCATCACTCCTAGGATGGGGGGCACACCTCAGGGGAGCGCACCGCACATGGGTCAAACAGGAATCACTACTGCACATCAACTTGTTGGAACTCAGAGCAGTCTTTCTGAGTATCCAGTCCCTTGCCAGTCTAATAAAAGACAAGGTGGTGGTAGTAGTAGTAAAATATTTTATTCATACCCATCATATGAATATGGATAAACTCGATTGAGAATAGACTCATTTACAACGAGGTCCACAAGCACAAACAACAGCAGTTACAATATTCCAAATACATTCATATACATACAGATTGCAAGTGATGCAGGTCAGGATAGACAACACAACCACGATCTACAGCACTACATAAACAAACAAGGGGTCACAATGTCAACGACATTGTGCACAGAGGACATGAAAATCTGAAGCCTGGCATATTCCCTAGAGGTCTCACTCTCAGCAGCCCACCTTCCAGGGAAGAACAATGTCTTAGCAGATGCTCTCAGCAGAATCAATCAGAGCCACCATGAGTGATCACTGAACAAACAAGTCCTGGAGGTTGTCTTAAAGAGATGGGGCACTCTGCTGCAGATCTCCTGTCAAGAGCACAATCCCTCTGGATGCACTGCTGCTGGATTGGACAGGGAGGTTCCTGCATGTCTTCCCTCCCTTTCGTTTGCTGCTAAGGGTACTGAACAAGCTCAGGTCCCAGCCAGCAACAATGATCCTCATTGCTATAGATTGGGCCAGGCAGCCCTGGTATTCACTGATTCTGTCCATGTCAGTAGCCAAGCCAATCAGCCTCCCCAGGAGGCACAACTTACTGACGTCTTCCCAGGGCAGGATCATGTACCCCAACCTTCAGTCCCTCAGGCTCAAGGCCTGGCTCTTGAGGACTTAGAGTATGCAAACTTGCACCTTTCAGAAGGGGTAATGGAGATACTCAGGGTATCTAAGAAGCCATCTACTAGGAAAAACGATTCTTCCAAATAGAAGAGGTTTCTCATTTGGTATCGGGGAAGGGTCATAGACCACAATCAGGCCAGATTGTCAGTGGTCCCAGATTACCTAACCCATCTTCATTCTCTAGACTTAAGGGCGTCTACCCTTAAGGTACACCTGACAGCTGTTTCAGCTTACCTGTCAGCTGGCAAGGGTCTGTCCATAGCCACCAACCCAGTGTTCAGAAAGTTTTTCAAAGGGTTGCTGCATTTACATCCCCCATATAGGCAGCCTACGCCCATGTGGGATCTCAATATATGTATTGCCCAACTTATGCAGCCCCCCCCTGAGCCCATGTCCTCAGCAAAGCTCAAGTATGTAACATGGAAAACAGTGTTCCTAGTGGCTATTACTTCTGACAGGAGGATTAGCAAGCTCCAGGCATTATCCACAGAGCCTGGTTACATTGTTGTCCATAAGGACAAAGTTGTCCTAAGGACTAATAGGACATTTCTTCCCAAGGTGGTTTCCAAATTCCACCTCAGCCAGTCCATTACATACAAAAGGAAGGTCCTATCAAACTAATCTCATGGATTTCTTTGACTGTGTAACCAGAGGGGTGGACTAAGGAGGAGCAGTTGATGTCACCTACCTTGACTTCCACAAAGCTTTCGATACTGTTCCACATAGAAGATTGATTAATAAGCTGGGTAGGCTTGGGGTGGGTCAGAAGTTGGTCAACTGGGTGGCAAACTGGTTGACGGGCAAAAAAACATAGAGTGGTGGTAAATGGTATACAGTCAGAAGAGATGCAAGTCACAAGTGGGGTACCTCAGGGATCAGTCCTGGGGCCAGTCCTCTTCAATATCTTCATCAGTGACATTGCAGTTGGACTGGAGGGTAAGGTTTGTCTGTTTGCAGATGACACCAAGATCTGCAACAGAGTAGATGATCCAGATGGGGTGGGCAGAATGAGAAGAGATACGGATAAACTAGCAAAATGGTCAGAAGAGTGGCAACTGTGGTTTAACGCAAAGAAGTGCAAGATCATGCATACAGGGAAGAGAAACCCTGAAGCCACCTATAGGCTGGGAGGGGAGTTGCTGGCAGTCACAAGGGAAGAAAGAGACTTGGGCATCATCATCACCGATGACCTAAAATCATCCAAGCAGACCACTAAAGCAGTAGGTAAAGCTAGGGGGATGTTGGGGTGTATTAGTAGGGGTATCACAAGTTGGAAGAGGGAGGTAATAATCCCTCTTTACAAGACACTGGCTAGGCCCCATCTGGAGTACTGTGTGCAGTACTGGAGGCTGCACCTTCACAAGGACATTAACCAAATTGAGGCAGTCCAGAGAAGGGCAACCAAAATGGTGCAGGGACTGCATCAGAAAACATATGAGGACAGATTAACGGAGCTCAATATGTATACCCTAGAGCAAAGGAGGGAGAGAGGTGATATGATCGAAACATTCAAACACCTTAAGGGCATTAACAAGGTGAAAGAGTCTAACATGTTTCAATATAAGAAAAATAGCAGGACAAGAGGACACAGCATGAGATTAGATGGAGGCCGATTAAGAGGTAATGTAAGGAAGTTCTTTTTCACAGAAAGGGTGGTGGATGCATGGAATGGCCTACCTCAGGAAATGGTGAATATGAATACAGTGCAGCGCTTCAAACAGGCATGTGATAGGCATAAGTGAGCAATACAGATGAGTATGACTAAATAGGCCATTGACAGAGCAAAGGTTGATGGCACATTCATAAGGTAGAAAAAGAAATGAGCAGACTGGATGGGCCTTACGGTCCTTATCTGCTGTCAACTTCTATGTTTCTATGTTACATTGCCTGTCTTTTTTACTGACCATTCCACTTCAGGGGAACATAGACTGCATAGCTTGAATGTCCCCGATGGGAACCTCATGGACTTCAAGATGGCCGCCAGGCTGGGCGTGTTGCCACTGCTCTTTTGAGGAAGTTTTAGTTTTCATGTATTTTTAGTTATTTTTAGCTATTTTGTATTTTTTGTTCATAGCTTTGTTCTGGCTTTTGGTTTTGAGTCTTGCCATTCGGCGGTGGCTTGGCAACGAGTGTGATTTGTTTTCTGGACTTGGGGAGAGAGGCCAGTCGGGCTTTTCCTTTTTCCTCCCTCACAGACTTTGTGCGTTCCACCTCCCGCCTATTGCTAATATCGGCTTTGTTTGGTCCTGAGGGAATTTGGAAGTGTACGGGGATTTTGTGTTTGCTGTACCTTGCCCCCTACATTGGAAGTGCCTTACGGATGTACAGAGGACAAGGAGCTATCAAAGAGCATTTGGATAGTCCCTGAGGAGTGCTTGGTGGAGTCCTGGATGTGGCGAATGTTAGCAAGGAGAATGAAGAATAGAGAACAGAGAATTCTCGATTGTGGCTTTACCGGAGACTGCTGTGTGCTCTCTGACCACCCTAAAATCTTGGGTGGTGGGGTGTTCGAGTTTGGTGGAGAACTTTTGACTACACTCAGACCTCTGTCACCTGGTTACTCCGGCAGGTGTTCTTTTTGGGATTTGCTACTCCACGGGGGGGCTTGGGGTATTTTTCCAGCCGGGGAGCCAACTGGGGCACTATGCTCCCTTGGATCCATGGAAACAACTGCAACAGTGGCCTTTCTTATGGTCCTTTGGTGTGGGTTGCATTATTTTCCTGGGAGTGCACTTAGCAGGGAGTAAAGGGGTCTGAGTGTGGCTGAGTCTCTTCAAATAAAGCAATTTTGTGGACCTATTCCCAGGACTGTTTTTCCCGCTTGGATTTATTTGGTTTTATGACTTTTTCCTGGATTTGGATCTACTGAATTTTCATGGAATTCTGGGCTTGTACTGAGAGACTGCTGACTTTTTCTTTGGATTAAAACTTTTTTCGTTTGGACAATCGGGTGGTGAGAGGACCCTGTGTCCATACATTTTGTTTGTTTATTTATTTATTTATTTATTTTTGTTTGTTTTACTTTACAGTTTGTGATTTTTCTCTTGACAGTGAGAAAGGTCAATATTATCTTTCTCCCCAGCTGTGAGAGAACTGGGAGGAGTCTATAACTCTTTTTATTGTTTGAAATGTATGTTTTTATGATGGTTTGGCAGTGAGAGTGCCATTTTACCCTCTTTCCCCAGTGGTGAGAGGACTTGGGGGGGGGATTATACAGGAGGAGATCTGTTATTTACTTATTTGTTTAAAGTTTATATTTTTTGTTTTATTTTATTTTTATTTTTATCTTTATTTTATTTTATTTTATTAATGGGACTTCAGTCCAGTCCAGTTTCGAATTTTCTTGCGAGGCTGGCTTTTTTGCTTATTTATTTTTGTTTAGTTATGTTGCATACATTTAGGGATTATTTGATAATTTTATATTGTTAAGACTGTGTATTTTGTGTTTGGTGTTTATTGTTTTATTTAAATAGCGACATGTGCTGGCCTTCAGTCCCCACGGTGGTGCGCTATTCATCCTCCTCTCTTCGCGCCCTCCGCTCTTTTTATACTCCTCCCCTACAATTTGACACCTACCAGCGCTGTAGAGCATTGGGGATTGTTCATGGGAGAGTGAAGGGGCCGGGGGTATGCGAACAGGAGAGGATGAAAGAGCGGGGCCATCGTATCAGGGTTATTAAGTCCAGAAGGTGCCCTGGGGCGAAATGGAATCCAGACTGGGGTTTACCATGTCTGGTGCCCATACCCAAGGGCACTACTGATTTCAGTAGGCAGATAGGCCCGACAACCTCCGAGGTTTGTCCAACTCAGGCGGTGTTATGCAATGCCAGGTCTGTTAGGAATAAGACCGCCATTATTGCCAATCTTGTTGGCTTGGCTGACCTGGCTTGCATCACCGAGACCTGGCTGGATGAAAATTCAGGCCCTATAGTGGAGGCCATGACTCCAGCTGGGTACTCAGTGATACACCGCCTGAGATTGGACCACGGGGGGGGGAGTTGCAGTCTGTTTCAAGACTGAATTGGGCCTCACGAATGTAGTAGTAGGTGAGGCTGAGTCCTTCGAGTGCACAGTTGTAGCAGGTGTAGGTGTTCGAATCGTTCTCATCTACCGTCCACCCGGACATGGGAAACGCTTCTTACAGGAAGTAGCAGACTTCCTCATCAACATGTCGTTTGAGTCACCCAGATTGATGGTTCTGGGTGACTTCAACGCCTGGGTTGACGATGAACTCTCACAATTTGCTAATCACTTCCTCCAATTAATGTCTTCTTTGGGCCTTACACAGGTAGTTTCCACTGCTACACATAAATCTGGACACTCTCTGGACTTAGTCTTGCTTCTAGGGATTGAAGCATCCGACATGGGGGTGGAACCAGTCGCCTGGTCTGACCACTACACCGTGAAGTTCAATTTTTGCACCCCCCCTTAGAAGGCCTTCCCCTGTGGAGATGGTCAGGTACCACCCATTACGGAATATTACTTCACAAGGCCTAGTGGCGGTCCTTGACCTATCATCCCCCGTGTTGGTGAGCGGTAATCCAGAGGCACTGGTGTCGGCCTATAATGAGGCCGTCACGGCTGCCCTGGATCTTATAGCTCCTGTTCATGAGTGCCCCTTATCCCTTCACCACAGGTCCCCTTGGTTTGATGGGACACTGAGGGAGATGCGGAGACAGGGGCGAAGGTTAGAGCATTGTTGGCGCAAGTCCGCCCTTGAAGTCGGCCACCTTAGATTGATAGAACATTACTCTATCTATCAATCTGCAATCACCCATAAGAAGGCAGAATTCCTGTCCAGGGAGATTGCAGTTGCTCAGAATTGACCGGCTCAGCTGTTTCGAACTATAGACAGACTGTGCAACCCAGTCTGTCTGCAAGTTCAAAAAGCCTTTTCACAATTAGAGTGTGAGGAGCTCGCTCGTTACTTTGCAACTAAAGTGGCTGACATCAGGGCAGACTTGTATCCGGCAACCTCTAAGGGTGATGTAGAACAGTGCGAAATCACAATGCCTCAGTTCTCTTGGAGTTCCTTTTGTCGACCTGAGTTCATGGATTTTTATAAGGATCATCCATAGCGTGCATCCCACAAACTGTGGTTTGGACCCTGGACCGACTTCCCTAATTTTGGGTTGTTCTGATATCATTGGTCCAGTCCTGGTGCAAATAGTCTGGTGCTTCTTGGAGTCAGGTGAGTTTCCTAGCTCCCTGAAAGAGACGGTGGTGACACCTCTCTTGAAGAAAGCTACCTTGGACCCAGACTGTTTCTCAAACTACAGACCTATCTCTAACCTTCCCTTTATTGGGAAGGTTATTGAAAAGGTTGTAGCTGCCCAATTGGATGACCATTTAACCATCCATAGTATCTATGAATCCTTCCAATCTGGTTTCCGTAAAAGACATAGCACCGAGACCGCGCTGGTTCGGGTGCTTAATGATCTTCTGAGGGCGAGGGATCATAAGAGACGTTCCATTCTGGTTCTCCTTGATCTCTCATCAGCTTTTGACACTGTGGATCACACGGTGTTGCTAGCACGCCTGAGGCAAATCTGTGGAATGTCTGGAACCGTTCTTAAATGGTTCACTTCATTCCTCACCGGGAGATCACAAAGAGTTGTGTCGGGGATCTTTTCCTCTGGCCCAATCTCTTTGTTGTGTGGAGTGCCTCAGGGTTCTGTACTGTCACCCATGTTATTTGCAGTGTATATGCTGCCCCTCGGAGACATTATAAGACGGTATGGGCTGAGGTTTCACTGCTATGCAGATGATACCCAGCTATACTTGTCTTTTGCATCCGACCAGGATGGAGCTCTAGCGGTGTTTAACAACTGTCTGGTGGAAATCCAAGGTTGGGTGGATTTTAGTTGCCTAAAGTTGAACTCAGAGAAGACAGAGGTTTTGGTGGCGGACCCGGGTGGTCAGATCAAGAGGTCGCATAATGGCGCGCCTTCTGGAATTTTTCTTGGTGGCGTGTCACTTCCGACCTCCGAATGGGTGCGTGGCCTTGGGGTTGTCCTAGACGACAGGCTGACTCTACAATCTCAAGTGTCAGCTGTTGTCAGGACTTCCTTTTACCATCTTAGGAATATTGCCAGAGTTAGGCACCTTGTTCCGTCTGACTCTTTGTCAACGTTGGTCCACGCCTTTGTGTCCTCACGCTTGGACTACTGCAACGCCCTTTACCTTGGGCTTTCTGGGGTAGAAATCCGTCGCCTACAGCTGGTGCAGAATGCTGCAGCCCAGGTTTTGACTGGGACAAGTAGGTCCTGTCATATTACCCCGGTGCTGTGCGAACTGCACTGGCTCCCTATACGGTGGCGGATCACCTTTAAAGTCATTTTATTGACTTTTAAAGCCCTTCACGATCAGGGTCTGACTCATCTGAAAGAACTTCTGGTGCCTTATTGTCCTGGCCGATCGCTCCGCTCAGCTGACGAGGGGTTGTTAGAGATTCCAAGAGTGAGTCTAAAATCTTCAGGCAGCAGAGCTTTCTCTCACGCTGCACCCACTCTTTGGAATTCTCTACTACGCCGGTTATGGGAGTGCACCTCCGTGGAGATATTTAAGAAAGATCTGAAAACATACTTATGGCAAATGGCCTTCTTGGATAACTAAGTTAATTTTAGTATGTCTGTATTTTTATTATAACTTATTATGTTTCAATATCTGATGTTATTATGGTACATTTTTATACATGTTTTGTAGATTTGTATTTGAAATTTGAATTTATTATCTTAAAATGTTCAGCCCCTTGATACATTGAAAGGCATTTTATAAATAAAATTATTATTATTATTATTATTATTAAAAGAGCTATCAGCTACTATCTTGAGCACACAAAGGGCCACAGGCAGGACTGTACTCAACTCTTCCTCACCTATGGAGAAGTGGGAAAGGGAAAACAGGCCACTAAAAGGTCTAGTGCAAGATGAATTGTTGCTTGCATACAGTTCTGCTACAACAAGGTGGGCAAGCAGCCACCTGCAGGCCTCAGGGTCCATTCAACCAGGGGTACAGCTGCTTCCTTAGCAGCTGTCAGGGACATTCCCCTGGTGGAAATCTGCAAAGCAGCTACCTGGAAAACTGTCCACACATTTACCAAGCATTACTTCCTGGATGTTCAGGCAAGAGGGGATGCCAGGTCTGGCACAGCAGTCCTGCAGAGCTTGTTTCTTTAGTAGGTTCTGTACCCACCTCCAAAGGTACTGCGTAGGTGGTCTGCATTAGTCAGAATACAGTAAGACTTCCTGGGGTTTGAAGAAAAAATTAGTTACCATCGTAATCTTGTTTCTTCCAAGGGAATCTTACTGTATTCTGAACTCCCTCCATACCTCCCCTGCTAGAACCTGAGGGGCACTGCACTACAGCTGTACATTTATCGTTGCAAACCTGTTGGTATGGTGTTTTTTCTTGAGCATCTGTGACTTGAGTCTTAGGGATGCCCCTGTTGTTTAAAGAAGGGGCTGGTCTTAAGGGGGGAATTAGTTTTATTTTAGGATAGTTTAGTTAAGTTATTTATGCATGCTTCGTAAGAATCTGACTGTTGAAAGAACTGCAACCAGGCAACCAGGGACAGTGGTTTGAAAATTGAGTTTGAGCCTAGCATTCCATCATTTGCATAGGTTCTATTAACCATTTCAGCTCCAGGGCAGTCCTATGGTAAGACCATATGCATTAGTCAGAATACAGTAAGATTCCCTTGGAAGAAACACGATTACTATGGCAAGTAATGTTTTCTTTCTATCTAACAGTCAGGTGAATTCACCAAGAAATTCTTAGACAGAGGTTATGGGGCCACACTATTAGAAACAGCTTTTCAGAGGAACATAGTGAAAGAAAGATCTGAGGCCCAATTTTTGGCCATTCTGGGACCAAGTCCCATACTGTAGCAACCACTGTGTTGCAACTTTTCCGCACCTGTGAACATCCATATCTTCAACCCATGCTCCATATGGGTGGTAGGTGCAGCTGTGGGGGATGTTACGCCTGGTCCAGCCAGACATAACATTTTGGTGCAGCTGTGCAAAAAAATGGCTGTAAGCTGTCGTGAATTGTGGAGCCAGTCATAAACCTGCTCCAGTTTTGAAAATCTGGCACCTGTGAGAATAACTGCGGCTCCACAAGAGAAGACTCACTTGCACTAGTTTTTCCCACACCTGCGCTAGTTTCTGGGGGTGTTGAAAATCCATTCCCTGATCTTTTGAAACCCAAACAAACCAGTAACAGAGAATAGCAACTAATATGCTTTCCAAAGGAATTTAATTGTTTAAGTGGCAAAGTGGGTAGGATTCTGAGACAATATTGGCCCATTTTGAGAAATGACACTGAACTCTGTATGGTATTTGGCACTTATCCTAAAATATCATATAAAAGGGCTAGTAGCTACCAACCTAAAACAAGTTAGTCAACAGTCAATTTAAACAGCAGAAACAAAAACAGAGTCCATCACATTTAATCTGTCTACCGGAACTTCGTAATGGAATATACAGGTGTGGTAAATGTAGTGTCTGTGGCAACTGTCAACAGACTAAGGGCTGGATTCTCAAAGACAGCCAAAAATTCCGCACTTGCAGAAAAATGGCTTTCAACACTGCGGAAATGCAAGCGTGGCATATTCTCAGTCAAACATTCTGCAGTTGTGGAAAATTACAATAAAGGTGAGTTACGGAATTCCACCCCTGCAGCAAAAGTACATGTGCAGATCTGCAGGTGTGGAAAAGGTTCGGCAGCCAAACCAACAGGTGACCCATATTAATTGGAGCAGGAGACTTTGACAGTCTTGCTATAGATGCAGCAGAAAGTACTCACAGTGAGACCAGCAGCCAGTCCCACAACTGGGACCACAGCAGCACCACCAGTACCAGCAGGACCATGCACCACAGTGGCATTCTGTAACACCTGGGGTGTTTATGTTGCCTGCTTCAGTAGCACTCACTTGTGGCTATTACCAGCTCTGCCTCTACTGCCTGTGGAGCTTTTTTATGGGCTGCTCTGGGTCATGTGGTTGTGGTTTGTTGCCTTTCAATGGAAATGTGTGCTATTTTTGTTGTGACAACTGACACTACTATACAGCCCACAGGTTTGTTGTTGCTTGGTGCCTGAACCCCCACTAAGATTGCATCCCAGTTGTTAGCTGCTGTGTGTTCAGGGTGAGTTATGCCTCACTCTCGTTGGTGCAGCATGTGCACAACATTTTTTCCGCAACTGCGGGAAAAGCAGTGGCTGAGAATAGCCTTTAAAGGGATATGCCATACTTTTCAATGGCTTTTTTTTTTGCTCAACAACTTCCGCAGCTGCATTTTATTCCACAGTCCACAGTGAATTTTTTCTACAGCCGACGTTTTGTGTATATCACGCAGTGCAATAACTTCTTTTTTTCGCAACTGTGCAAATTTGGGGGAGTTACGCATTTTTTGCACCTTCAAAGTGTTTTGAGAATCATAAGAGTTTAACTTTTCAACCACTACCAAGAAAGTAGAAATCGGAGAATTTCTAAATTGCAACTCCTCTTTTGTTGTTTACTCTATTTGGTGCCCTTGTGTGGAGCTTTATGAAGAACAAACCTGTCAAAGAGAGAATACAGGAGCTCATTAGAAGTACACAAAACAGAAACAGCAGCACTTCTGTTGGCTTACATTTTCAGAAAATGCACAACACTGATCATAGATCTCTTAAATTTGTAGCACTGGAATCAGTTCCTGTACTAAACAGAGGTGACAATAAGTTGAATAGATTACTCCAAAAGGAGACTTCCTGTATCTTCACCCTGAGAAGTCTGAAACCCACTGGTCTCATTGAAGAATGGGATCTTAAACCCTTCTTACATGATAAATTGCACTTAGATTTATTCATTTGGTGATCAGTCACTCATTAGTTACAGCCCCTGTTGTGACAGCAGTCAGATTATAAGTGTATTTTCAGCACCCTAATTTGCTTACTTTTTCCACTGCTAGACTACTACATGAAGTAAAACAATGTGTTAAAAAACATGTTAAAAATTTGGGACTGAGTTTACTGTGGACTTTTCGAGTCAGACATTAATTTTAAATCTTTTCCTTCTCTTTTTGCAGGATGCTCCACCTGGTTGTGCTATCTACTCCAATTGCCAATTCCCTATTTGAACAGTGGCATTCCATAACTTAGAAACATAGAAAATGATGGCAGAAAAAGACTCCTGTTCCATTCAGTCTGCCCAAGTTCACTATTTAGCTGCGCTGGGACCTACTGTCCCTCCAGGATCCCAGCCCTCCCCAACCTCCCCTATTCTCCTCCCAGTTTCTGCCACCCCAAGCAAGCGCTATACCCTTCATTCTGTCCCCAACTGTGCTTGAAACCAACAGTTTTTGCCCTTACCACTTTGCCTGCTAGACTGCTCCACAGCTTCACCACTCTTTCTGTAAAATAATACTTCCTCATGTCCCTTCTGAACCTCCCTCCTGTTTAGTTCCCACTCATGTCCACATGACTGCGAGCTAGTATTCACGCAAAATAGTTCCCTGCAGTTCATGTTGTTAATTCCTTTTAGGAACTTGAAGATCTCTATCATACCTCCCCTCTCCCTTCTGGTCTCCAGTGAGTACATGTTCAGTGCCTTGAGGCGCTCCTCACAGGACCTGCCCTGTTGGCCCTGAATCATTTTCATCACTCTGCAGTATACCGTCTTTCTTAAATTTCCTGACTGTGCTCCCATTTGCAGACTTTATAAAGCGAAATTCATACAGGTGCACAACACTCACTTTATTACACTGTGAACACTCACATGCTGCCCAATCTCAAATCTAACCTCTGGTGTGTAAGTGGCATATTATCTATACTATTTTTTTCAAGGTGGAGTAGAGACAGAGGCAGAGGCAGAACATTCATGTAGAACAGACTGCACAACCTTGTCAGAAATGCTGGTAGTTTCAGCAAGAACATCTGCATCAATAACCTCAGTTTCAACACAAAAATAGTCCCTTTTGCAGTCTTGGGAGATGGTGGATCTGTGCCAATAAATAAGAAACATGATACAACCAAACAGCCATACAGCTATCACTGAAACAAGCAGCAAGCAGAAGCAGAGTGAGATCTATGAACTTAATGTACAACTGACATTTGACAGCCAATCAGCTGATCTCCACTGAAGGTGGAAAAAGCAATGAGGCCTGATGGGATTCATCCTAGAATTCTAAAAGAACTAAGGGTAGAACTAGTGACACCATTGACTACCCTCTTTAACAAATCATGGGAGGACGGGGTGGTACCTGAGGACTGGAGGAGGGCAGATGTGATTCCCCTTCACAAAAGTGGGAGCAAGGCAGAAGCAGGAAACTACAGACCTGTTAGTTTAACCTCAGTGATAAGGAAAATGATGGAATCACTCTGAAGGAAAGAATTGTCTCAGTATCTAGAGGCCAGAGGGGCACAGGACCCAAGGCAGCATGGATTCACAGCGGAAGGTCATGCCAGACAAATCTGATAGATTTCTTTGACTGGGTGACCAAAGTAGTAGATCAGGGAGGGGCTGTTGACATGGCTCTACCTAGACTTGCAAGGCATTTGACACAGTCCCACACAAAGATTAATATACAAGTTAGCCAGCCTAAAGTGGGTCCCAAGATAACAGCCTGGGTAAAGAATTGGCTGGAGAATAGGACACAGAGTAATAGTAAATGGGTCCACTCTGAAGAAAGGGAGGTTACTAGTGGGGTACCGCGGGGTTCAGTGTGGGACCAGTCCTCTTCAATGTCTTCATAGCGACATTGCAGAGGGACTGGAAGAAAAGTATGTCTCTTTGCAGATGACACAAAGATCTGCAACAGAGTTGATGCACAAAGTGGGGTGGAAAGGATGAGAAGGGACTTGGCAAGGTTAGAGGAATGGTCAAATGTATGGCAGCTTAGATTCAATGCTAAGAAGTGCAAGGTAATGCACCTGGGAAACAAAACCCAGGGAAGAGTGCACAATGGGGGTGAGATACTAATAACAACAAAATGGAAAGGGACCTGGGGTAGTCATATCAGATGACCTAAAGGTGGGAAAGCAATGTGAGAGGGCAGCAAGGAGGGCTGGGGGATACTGGGATGCATAGGAGAGGCATCACCAGTAGAAAACAAAAGTTTTATCCTCTGTACAGACAGCTGGTGAGACCCCATCTGAGTACTGCGTGCAGTTCTGGAGACCCAATCTCCATAAAGACATAGACAGGATGGAAGCTGTCCAGAGGAGGGCAACTAAAATGGTGCAGGGTCTGCACCAGAAGACATATGAAGAGACTTAAGGAGCTTAATATGTATAGCCTCGAGGAAAGGAGGGAGAGGGGACATGATAGAAACTTTCAAGTACCTCAAGGGAATCAACAAAGTCCAAGAGGGTAGCATCTTTCAAAAAGAGGTGTGCAAGAACAAGGGGCACAATTTGAAGATGGGGGTGGCTCAGAGGTAATTTAAGAAGTATTTTTTCACAGAGAGGGTTGTGGATGCATGGGCAGCCTTCCGGAGGAGGTTGTGGAGTCAAAAACAGTGGTGGAATTCAAGCATGCAAGGGACAGTCATAAGGCAATTCTAGGGGGTGGCGGCAGGAAGAAGTAGGTTGCTGGTTAACTAGGATCTGCAGCTTATCCATTAGGTTGGGAAATGGGCAGACTGGGTGGGCCAAGCGGTCCTTATCTGCTGTCAAATTCTATGTTTCTATGTTTCTAATGCCCAAAAACTGATTAGCTCAAAACTGCTAGTGATCAGCTGAGTGTGAAAATGTTGTTACATGAAATTAAATAGTTCTACAGTATATGAAAAATACAAGGAATAATAAAAGAAGTTCAGTGATTTACAGAAAGGAAGTACCATCAAAGGGTAAGAATGGTAGTGCAATTAGAAGTGAGGCTACAAGCCAACTTGTCAGCACAAGGGGTAGCACTACAACTCATGATAATGGGCAACAGGATTCACAAATGAGCCAGAACATCAGGGTCTGGCTGAAGGGAAAGGCATCAAGCATCCAACAGGATATTTTCCTCCTAGGGAGAGGGAGAGCAGCTTTCTCTCCTGCAACTGAGCCATCTTAGTGCTGCAGATGATGGTGCAGCTGGAGAAGCTACTGTGAGGGAGGATGCAGTCTGGCCCTGGAACACAGCCATGCAGTTGAATTATCATGCACACTACAGAGCCCTCACCAGCTGTGTCCAGTGGGGTGGGGAGAAAACTAAAACAATGAAAACCTCTGAGCATGGCAGCATGACACTGGCACACTTGGGCCCCACCTCTCCAACTAGTCAATGACCTCTGCACTTTATGGATCCATAAAAGAACATGCCCTCTGCCAATCTTCCAATGGAATCCATCATAGGGCAAATGCCCTGTGGAGCCCATAAGATTGAGTACGCTCTTGAGATGAAGTTGGATGGGGCTATGTAGTAGCATAGCAGAGATGGAAAGCTTGGGTGGTACAGGGGGTAAAGGATGCCCAAAGGTTTACCTGGTACTTCAGACACATTTTAATAGTTTATGGAATGTGCCATAGGAGATGTGAAACTGATAAAATGCCTAGTCTATCTCAATGATGTCATAGAGTTATGGAAGACCCTGAAAGAGCACAATTTATGAATTTTTTTTTTACTTATTTTGCTTTTTTTAGTGTCCTCTGATGGCTTGGCTTGAGCAGCCTTAGCACAATTTATTAATTTATTGATTGCTTGATTTGAAAATTGGTGACTGGGAAAGACACACTGAGCTGGAACTCATTGCCAGGTGTGACCCAAGTGAAGGATACATGGGATAGAGAAAATACATTACGCAGTCACATTTCACAGTAACAATAAAATGCAATCAGAATAACATGATGAAAACAGATACAGGTGAAGGCCAAGCAGCAGTACAAAAATAATCAATTATCCATCCTGCCGGACACACCAGGTAAGATGGCAATGGAAGAGGAGCACCATGGAGATAGAAAACAGAAGCAGGTGGGTGGAGGAAGGTGCTTCAATTGAAACTTGATGAGCAAGGGGAGGCAGAGAGGTGGATGTCAGTGGGGAGCTGGTTCTATAATGCGGAAAAGCAATAGAAGAAGGCAGAGGATTGGGGACAGAAAATGAAGAAAATACAATGATCCTTGGAGCAGAGAGAAAAGGAGGAAGGGGGATAATGGAGAAGAGTGAGGAAAGGTAGGAGGGAAGGTACCCAAACCAGTATTTGGAAATGATTGAAGTATAGTGAATCTAGCACTGGGAAGGAAGAGGAAAACTAGATAAGGAGAAGTAAAGCTAGCCATGATGAGTACAAGGGGAAGAGTTGGTAGTAAAGTGGCAGAAGGAGTTGTAGAGGATGTCCAGTCAAGGAAGTGTAGGGGGTGGTGCCATAAACCATGTCCGCATAGTCAAAGGCCAGGAGCAGTATTTTGGTAATAAGCTCCTGGCAGACCTGTTGTGACAAACAGTCTTTATTGTGGTACAAGGCACCAAGCTTTTGGTGGAGCTTGGCATGATAGTATCAATGTGTGCAAAGAAGTCAAGCTTGCTGTCAAGCCACACACAATGGATGGCATCAATACAGGCAGAGAAGTCAAGCTTGCTATAAAGCTGTAAAGCCCATCTGTTCAAGGTTCCTAAACAACAGGAGGAGTTCTGCCTTAAACTCACCATCAACGGGTGCCACTTTTTTCAGAGTTCTGTCAAGTATATGGGGTATAGCATGTGTGAAAGTGGCTTCCAAATGGATCCTAGCAAGGTCAAAGCTCTTACCACCTGAGAAGTACAACCAGTGTTAAGCTTGATCTTGACTCCTGGATACCCAGTGACCAACAAATCCAAAAGTGCCTCTGCCGAGGATGAGTCAAAAAGTTATTTTAAAGCAACAGTCCTAATAAACAAAATTTTAAATAACTTGGTGGGCAGTTAGGACAAACTAAAACATCAATATATCTGATTTTTATTTTGCTTTATTTCATTCCCAAGGCAAGAAAAGGGACTTTGAAGTTCTTAAAAGTTGTTGGTCTTTTGCCATGCCAACAATCATGGATATAAGCAAATCAGGGTGGTGTTGTGATACTAGCCATCAAAAACATGTGCTGGCAACACCCAGACATATTTGCATTATAAATACAGTGATTGCTGTTAGTTTGTGCTCTCTGGGGAGAAGAGTTTTGAAAGTTACTGATGGCTGCCATCTTTTTTTAGAGCCATGGAAATGACAAAAGTTATAATTAAACATGGTCTTAAAAATGGCTGATTGAATTTAAAATACCCCAGTTAAGAATCTAAGATTATTAGGAATACATTAATGCTAAAAAAAAGGTAGGATGATTTTTTTTCTGGATAACTAGTACTGCTGCTTTAAGGTACACAAACCTTTTCGGCCCCATTGGGATGACCATATGAAGAAGTATTCTGGGAGATTGTTCATCATTCAACCAAGGCACCCACTCAGGCATAAGTAGAGCCACCAAAACCCTATACCCTGCATATTTTATATATTGATTTATTTAGAAATTGGTAACCAGGAGAGGCACAGTACACCAAGGCTTGGTTGTAGGTGTGACCCAGAATGAGGGGGTAAACAGTGGGAGAGGAAGTACAATAACAAAACTGTTAAAACAGCAAGCCCATAGTTACATGAGAGGAGTGAATGGTTTATATTATTCAGTGGCAGTAAACAGATATAATGCCAGTCTTAGTGAATTCCGAGCAGTCCTATAGCAAGTCTACTGGTAAGGTATGATACCTGTGGCCTTTGCCGGCAGAAGTCTCATGTCATCAGAACAAAATTATGTCATTCACAAACTTGAGGTCAATTAGCTTCAAATGGGCCATGGTTAACTAATTTAATGAATACTTGCACAGGACTTGTATTACGGTAAAGACAGACAAGAACCCTTTAACAAATGTAAAAACTACAGTACATTTCCATGTCACTGGACACCAATGGTTGTTAGTGTTATCAACCCACTGTATGATTACTGTGTAAACTATAGACCTGGCTTAAATCATGTCAATACCAATGCATTATCTAGACATCCAGTAAACTCTCCTCAGAAGAGCAAAGCATGGGTCCAGATTCCAGAAACTACCATTAAGACACTCTGCAAAAAGTTTTAGATGGATGAGAAACCATCACTAGCTAACGCCCACTATTTTGTGGATTGGTTGGGAGCATCTGGCAAATGACTGCACCTATTGCAGTTTCACTGCCTTGGAACAGACTGCACTACTACATTTGAATCCCCAGGACTTGCGGTAAAAACAGAGACTTTATCCCAGTACTCAAGACATCCTCATTGCCCTGCAGAAGGGATGGAATGCAGCCCAAGTGCTATCAAGACATGTGGATACTCATTTATTACTGAGGTAGTGGTCAAAGCTAAAGCTCAAGAACAATGTGCTCTACAGAAAGACACACGGATATCATCCATTACCACAGTAACAGTTGTTGTCCCTTGGGAAGTTCAGAAGCACTGCCATGCATAACCTGTTCAATGACATGGGACACTTGGAAGGAGAGAGAACTTTGGACATGCTACAGATTCAGTTTTACTGGAGACAAATGGGAAGTGGTGTGAACCACTACCATAAAAAGAGCACTGGGTGCATGCAGTGCAAGGCATTTCTGAAGAGGGTCTCACTTCTTGTGAACATTTCCACCAGTACCCCCATGGAACTAGTATATATTGACTTCCTTAGTCTGGAGCCTGACAGCTGCAACATTGCCAGTATCTTTACATGACCCAAGCATACCCAACCAAGTATCAAAAGGCTATATCAGTCACTAAAATCCTGACAGAGAAGTTTATCATTCATTATGGAGTGCCAAAGAGAGCTGCTTGGATCAGGGTCGAAATTTCAAGAGCAGACTTAAAAAAGAACTGTTATTCCTAAGGAGGATAGGAAAATCTAGACCCATGCTGTATCACCCTCAAGGTGATCCTCAAACTGAGAGGTTTAACACTAAACATCATGGACCCCAAGGCCAAGTGGAGCCAACAAGTGAGCTCACTGGCATATGCGTACAATAGCATGAAGAGTGATGCTGCAGGGTGCTCACCCTATTACTTAATGTTCGGCAAGGAAGCTTGACTACCCATGGGTTTATGGTTCAGATTTTCCCTGATTAAGCCTAGTCAGAGAACCACCTTCACTACGATCACTGACAAAAGGATTGCCTGAATGCAGCCTTTCAGTTTGCCTCAAAGGTGGCTGCCAAATGGAACTGAGCCAACAACGATGGGTATGATGGAAAAGTTAAGGCACAGCAACTGTTGCCAGGAGACTGAGTGCTACTGAGAAATCTGGAACTGCCCAGAAAGCCCAAGATTACTGACGGGGCACACTATATACATTGTTGTGGAGCAAGGTCATGACCTGCCTGTGTACAAGATACAGCCTGAGGGAGGACAGTATGAATTCAAAACCCTCCATCAAAATAATTTGTTACCCATCAGACAACTTACCCCCACAGTTGAAGCTGAAAGCTTAGAACCTCAAAGCAACCAGTAACCCATTCTACTGCTCACAGATATGACAATATATGTATATAAGGTAATAGTTCAGGCACCACTGGATAACGATATTAATGTTCAGGAACAGTCTGATGGAGCCAAACGTAGCAAGATATTATTCCTCCATAGACCTTTTCAGTCTACCTACTGATCTGCCAGCTACCCTGAAGTAATACTTCTCAAGGAATCCAATTCAGTGGAATACCAGTTAGATCCCACTGCAACAGCATTTGTACCTTCAGACACAAAGTCAGCACCTTGAGATATTTCCCCTGGGGTTGGAAAATATAGAATCCCTGGAACCAGAGGAACTTATGGAGCCCACTTTGCCTGAGGAGTCTCTCTCATTGGTTGAAAAGATGGAGACTGCAGATCTGAATGCCAGAGAAGAAGTGTTAGTTCCACTCCATTGCTCTGAGAGAACACATCAAAACACTGATCAAAATATCTTATGATTCTTCAGGTGCTTCCACTGACCTGTTCATGCGTATAGTCCACAGTGGTTCATATATTACACCCAGATCCTTGCCCTGTATAGTTTTTGCTAAAGCCCCTTCATGACCAATGGTAAATTATATGGTGAATTTGGGTATGCTGAACTGTTTTGTAGAAACGTATGTGTCTAGGTAGGGTGTTCTGATAACTGACTTGTGCTAGCTAGGATTCATTTGTCTACACTGCCTTTAACTGATGTTGTTCGTGAATGCTTCATTACAGAGGTAGCCATCCTAATCTTCTGCTTTACCTCAGAAATGCTTACCACAGTAAGGTACTACAATATAGCACTCCCACCTTACGGCAGTATCATTCAAGTTACAACATAAGCTGAAGCGTTACCTTACTGTGTTGTGGTAAAGCAGAAGAGTAGGATGGCTACCACCATAGGGATTACATAGGAGTGTCAATTGGATATGTTTGCTTTGCAGATGGACTGTTGCTTTAGACTTGAATGCTAAGTATTTAGACCAGGGATATTGTAACCCCCCATGTGGGGCTCACCTGTTTGGCTCCACAGAGCCTTCCCAATAGTACCAGCCTCAACAGCTCCAAACTGTTATGGGCACTAAACTGGGAATGAAGAGAGAGCGCAGGAGAATGTTTGGTTATTCAGTTATTATTTAGTAGCAGCCACTCCACTGTATATCAACGTGGCCTCCTTCAACCTACAAAAGAAGTGCAATCAGACCAGCCAAACCAGACACTAAGTGTGATTGTGCATATACCAAGGGGGCACAGCATGATTGTTTCAGGGGGATGAGTTAAATAAATAAAGGCTTGGCAGCCTGTACTCCACAGCAGAATTAGTACTACCATCTTTGTTCACCATGACTCTTCTCCACCCCAGCAAACAGGGATCAGGATCATGTCACAGCGAATCAGGTGCAGTGCCTGCAAAACAGCCAGAAGGGCTCAAGAGACACACATTGGATGACTTAAGTAATAAAGGCATGAACTTTTAATCCATCATTTGGGTGACAGACCTCCAGCATTTCCCCAGAGTAATTGACATCTCCATGGATGAATAGAGACCTAGGATTCCCCACTGAATAGCAGATACTGCTCCCAAACTGTGTCAGTCTGCATGTGATTGCAGCGAGGAGCAGACTATAGTGAGCTGGAGTTGAGAGTGAAGGAGACAGACCATGTATTTGTCATAGTTTGGCAGAATTCTTGCACCAGTACAGTAGAGGTAATTAGTGGCATGCAGAGCATGGCCTTGTGAAAACTTAAAGTGAAATTGCCAGAGAGGTGTTTACAAAAGAAACCATCCTGCACACCCTGTACCATTACTTAGAGAGACTCTTGCTTTTGCAGCATCTGAGCAAACTGTGACAGAGTGCAGCTTTGTGTCCAGAAAGTCACCCAGCCATTGCCACTGCTTGGTGTTGGTCATTTCGGCACACTAGAGACTGGATGCCAGGACATTGTGTGCTGGTCTGACTTTGTTCAGGCTTCACAAGCTCAAGGCACCCTGTGAAAGTACAGGAGAGGATCATCTGCTACAGACCTGTGGAGGACAGCCATTCTCACCAACCAACAGGAGCCTTAACTAGAAGGGAAGCTGAAACCAGCTAGAGGAGGATATTACTTCTGCTGTGCCTCTATACCTTGTGCATCGGGGAGAGCCCATGGTCTTAGTAAACTATGAATTAATTATGCTTGTCCCTGCACAATCGCCACCGTATATTTGTTATTTCAAAATCAGTTGGGGTTCACTACCTTTAAAGTTATATTAGCTGAACCTAGGAGATTGCCAGAAGTGCATCCAGGGCACTGCCTATACTGTATAATTTAGACTGGGCCTAGATAGGCACCAGAAGACCAACCAGGTACTATATTGCTACCTCCTGTTATTTAACCCTTTCTCTGGGCCAGAACCTTGTCTCTGCTACCCCAATAAAGCCCTTTATAATTCAGCCATATCTTATTAATAGTGCTTTATTTGATTTTTTGTAAAAATATTCTTGCATTGTTTTGGTTCATGGGTGGAGTGGTCCTGTATAGAGGTGGGGAGGTACCACACCTCAGGCGGTAGTACTATGCTTGGCACCAGGCCCACTATAATTATTCTCTGGGTGGAGGTATCATGCAACTTAAATTCTAACTTGGATATGAACCTCCCCATCAGGAGTTATCAGCCCAGGCCCCTCAAACTTATTTGAGCTCAAAGGACAGGGGTAATGAATGGCAGCTATGACATTCATGTCATAATACTAGTGAATGTTTCAACGAAGAACTAGCACATGAACACAAAAGTTGCACTTTCAATGTCATGAAATGAGGTGTCTGTGCTACATGATCCTTAGAAAATGGGCAAGTAAATACTAGCATTCTGATTGGCTAGGACAGTAACATTAATGGGCAGGTATTTTTCAATAGAGCCCGCTAAAAAACAAGATCCAATTCGGGGTGCCCGATCACTTAGAGTATCCATGGGCACCCCGAATTTTAAAACTGGCAGCCACCATTTTTATACTGCTTGGTAAGTGAGCCGTGAAACAGAACCAATAGCAGGGTATTTCCCATGTCCCCCTGGTAAGTTTAGCACTCACAATGCAAAAAGAAGCCAGGCCCAGTGGCGCTGAGGGTTGAGGCGCTGGATGCCACATCTCGTGCCACACCAGCGACCCAGGTTCAGGAACGAGCCTGGACCACCGAGTCAGCAGGGAGAAAGGATCGAGCATCTGGAGGACAACTCTCCTTCCTCGGGGGGATCCATGGACTATGCCCAGCACCGCAGTGACCTCCGGTGGAGACCAGAGGTACCGCAATGCTATAGGGCTCGGATAGAGGGCTGCGATGCAACAACAAGATGTTCCTTGGCATCACTGCATGTCACGACTCCACCTGGGGGCCGGGGGTGAGGGCGGAACGAAGGAAAAATAAGAAAAAAAACACCTCCTGATAGGTGATGGAGGGTACGGGGGGGTCAGTCCACCACACCCAGAGTCAGGCCATCCTCTCACCACCTATGTGCTCCCATCTGCCATGCTCCACCAGACTAGATTCTAGATAGAGCGCCAGGAGGTGTATCTTGCATTCCTGCCTCGGGGGACTCAGAGTCGGGGGCCAGGCAGTAGCAGCGGCGGATGGAAGGGGCAAGAGAGGCTTCAGGCAGGTGGGACAAGGACCAAGACCCCGAGTGACCACTCCTGAAAGAGTTCAGGAGAAGTGGGGTGAGAAAGAAAGTACCAAAAAAAAACAATGTAAAAAGAAAACTGACACTTCTCAAGACTGTAAAAACTCAATGTAACATCGCCAAGGCAACACATGGCAAGTCACGGAGTGCTACCGCCCATCTCACACAATGCCAGTACCAAAAGTACCTCTCTCTCTGTCTTTCTCCTTCCCTCAGCTTACCTTGTACCTTTTTTTTTTAGTGTGTCTTTCACAGAACTGGATCCAACTCCACCAAGTAACCGGCAGTGCAATGCCTTCTCCAGAACACATTTCACACAAATCCCACTCCTCTCTTGCATCAACGTGCTCCTCCCCTAAACTCCAAATCAAATCCAACCAGAGTCTGCTTATCACTTTTTTGCTGCCATCTAACAAATAAATAACCATAAAACAGCTTTCACTGCAGACAAAGACAGACAGTCAATGCACTCCTTTATTGTACGAGTGTTCCTCTTACAACTTTATTTTCTTTTTTTTTAACTTAAACGGACCTGACTCTGGCACTCCAACTCCCTACTGCAGCCTAGGTTGCAAATCTATATAAGTCACACAGGACTACAAGTTCCATGAGACTGTGGGGCAGCCATGCAGTTCACTAAGATAGGGTCTTCTAATCATTAGCACCCTCTACTGGCAAATATAGCACAGTACAGGGACTACTTTACAACAAAACAGTATTTTTATTGTTTTTAACAGTTATTAGACTGTTTTTAAAATTGTATTTTTCTATTTAAAATATTAGTTATGGCCCATTTTCTAAGTGCAATAATACCCAACAGGGTGGGTGGTATTGGGAAATACCAGACCATCCAGGGGCTATAAGGCCCCCTGCCTGCGACGTCGGGCCTTATTACACCCCTGGGTGGTCCAGTATTTCCCAATACCACCCACTCTGTTGGATATTATTGCTTACATATTGAACAATCAGGCTCCACAAGGTGTACTGTAATCTGATTAAAAAGAAAATGCTGCTACCTCTGCCTCTGTAGAGCCCTGTTTACATGGAAGCAGTGTCACACAGTAGAAATTAAGATGTCTTTAACACAGTACAATAAATAACTGCTTTGGATTTTTTATTATTTGGGTGCCACTCTTGTGCTTCTGCTGCAGAGCTGTGTTTGTTGCAATATTTTGTATTTATTTATTTAAAATTTGGTGCCCTGGATAGGCACACTTAGCTGGAGTTTATTTCCAGGTGCAACCTGGGGAAGGAATACAGCAAAGAGTGAAATAGCAGCAACAAATACAGACTGAGACAATAACAGGTGCATGTATATGAAAAATAAAAGTAAGGTACAAGTAATATATTCCAAAGACAGAAAAAAATATAGAAAGTGTGTGATATATATTGGTTATGGGTAAAAAGGATGAGAGCTAAGGGAGTGTCAATCAATATACTGTATGACAAGATATTTGTAACGAAACATACTAGCATAACATTCAGATTACAGGGTGTACTAAGTTTTAAGATATACAATAGGATAAGAGGCAAAATGGGTAAATAGTGGAGGAGTGAGTAAGGCAGGGGTAGTTGCAAGGCAGAATGAAGAGGCAGATGACTAGCTGTAGGTGATTTCTTTTGAGAAGTATGCCAGTAGGAGTGGTTTGAGTGACTGCAGGTAAGGATGAGAAACAGATGGAAACAGAAAGGATGTTCCACAGTGTTGGAAGCTGGATGAAGAAAGCTGACTGGCCTGCAACAAATTTACAATGAAGAGGGCCTGCCAGCAAGGGCACGGCACCCAACTGTGATGCCAATGGCCCTGGTTTGGGAACGGACCTGGGGATGTTGGAGAGCTGCCTGGGGGGAGAAGGATTGAGCGTCCTAAGGACTGCTCTCCTTCTCTAGGAGGGAGGGGGTAGAGTGTTCAGCACAATTTGGACCCCTGGTGAAGGAGTATTTTGGAGCCTTGCTAGTCTCTGGCAAGTGCAAAAATGCAGAGACATGCTTTTGGAAAATAGTGAGAGCTGGTTTAAATAGAAGAAACATTGGATATTGTAAAAGTTACACTGCAATGACAATTCCAGCTCAGGTACTGAAGCACCAGAAGCAAAAAGAACTGTGTCATCTGCATATATGTGGAAGTATGAGGAGGAGGTCGGTAGGAAGGAGGCATTGCAGCAAGCATGTGCGCAAATTAGGCAGCACAAGTAAACTGCTTCCTTTCCCCAACACGCACTTTCAAACAGGGCAATAAAATAACAATATTGGTCTCCCATCACATAATTTTCTGCAAGGTACATGGTGATCAAAGCTCCTGGTCTGCTGAATCTTTTCACACCACGTTTACTAATCTGCAGTCACTGCATGTTCATCTAAATTGGCAAAGTGCAAACAATACGAGTAAAACTGCCACACACCTGCTTCTTGTGAGGGAACCTTAAAATGACTGCAATGGAGACCTGCAACGCAGCCTATCATTCTCTACAAAAAAGAAAAACTGTCTTCAAACAGAGAAGCAAAGAATCCAACAAGTAGTTCTTTCCTTGTCCTAAACATTGAATATCTTGAATACAGGAATCCTGAGTGAAGCTTGCCAAGTCAGATAAGTAGATTTTTGGTGTCTTAAACTGGAGAGATACAGTAGTAATAGTAGTAAAAATATTTATTTTTATACAGGATAGCAAACTTCAGGTCATAGACCTATTTTCAAAGTTGTCCTGTGTCAAGAACAAATTACATTCAATATAACGTACAAAAATTCAGACTACATAAAACAACTAAAAAATAATTTCTGACATTACACAAGACAAAAATCTTCAATCAGACCAACAAATAACATATTTATCCACATTTTAAAACAAGTACATTCATCATAAAATACAGTGCTCAATCCTAATTTAAACTGGGATAGTTTAGTTGCTTTCCTTAATTCAGGGGTAATATTATTCCAAATATTTGCAGTCTGAGCCTGAAGTGTCATAGTACCATATCTTGTATTAGTTTTTGGAAAAGTGTAATCCCTATGCTTTACATCCCTTAAAAGATATGGATAATATTTACTAACAGAAGGCAATTCCATGTTTCCATCAATCATCCCATTTATTATTTTATAGATAAATACTGAATATTGTTTTTTAAATTGTACTGATAAACTGCCCCAGTTTAGGTCTTTATACAAAATGCAATGATGAGTATAATAGCTACGGTTCAGGACAAATCTTGCCAATCGATTATATGATATGACTAATTTATTTAAATGTGTTTGACCCTCAAAATTATACACCATATTTCCATATTCTAATACAGGCATTATTAATTGATTTGCAATTAACCTCTGGGTTTGTAGATTTAATATCCTTGAAGACCTACATAGTGCCCTTATCTTATTATTAATTTTCTTTATTGTATTATTAATATGAGCTGAGAAAGATAAAGTATAATCAATCTCTACACCTAAATATTTATATTGATCTGTGATTATCAATTTTTTCCCATTCCTCATTAGTATTTCCCTATCTCTGAGCAGTTTTTTATTAACCTTTGTTTTTTTATTGAAAAACATAACCTGAGTTTTTTTATCACTTATCACTAATTTAGAGCTGGAAAACTGATTATGCAAACTGAGTACGGTGGAAATTATTTAAGTTGGCTTCCAGAAGCGTATAAACAGAAGTAGTTACTGGAGAGACTGCTCCTGACTCTCACCTTTCCTTTTCCATAATACACTAGTAAGAGCTACAGAAGGAGCCCCCTTCCAAGTTTACTTTTCTGCTTTATATACTAAGTTTGGTCACTGCAGACTGCAGAGCCAGAGGGAAACCTGGGGCCAAAAAGAAAACAATAAGAGTTTACACTCTGCTCCATCCTTGGAACATATAGAGGAGAAAAAATAAAAAGGACTGCTTCAAGCGTTTGATAAAAAAGTAGTGTTAAAACACCAAAGGGCAAAACCCTGAAACTGTCAGATAAGCCAGACATAGTGAAAGACCTGTCTCAAGTAAAACAATCCCATATTAAATTTGGTGTTCAATAAAAGGATATCTGGCCTAAAATGGCAGCTAAAGGGAATAACTAGTTGCAACAGGTTAATGATACTTCTGAACAGTGGCGCAAGTGGTAGACAAGAAGTACAGGAACTCAGACACTGGCAAATATGCAGAATGAACATCCTCTCAATTGGAAGGATAGCTGTGTCAAGACACATCTATCTGTTTAGATACAAGTAGATTCAGTTAGAGATATTGAAGTATTTCTAGGAAAATAGAATTGTTGTACAAGTTAAATGTTGTTATACAGACCCTGATTTCAGATCACAGGCCAAGAAACTGTCATTACATTACTGATTTAAGAATCCCATTTCTAGTGTCAGTGGGAAGACGTACAGGAACTCTATTCCTGCTGGAAAAAAGGTACAGGAACTGAGTTCCAGTGCATTCCTGTTCACTTTCATCACTGCTTCTGAATTTGACCACAGTAACAGACGTCAAACTATGCCTGAACAAACATCGGAGGAAACACCCTTACAGCCAAGAATTACTAGAAATGGGCTACAAGCTGCAAAAGTGACTTTTCTAAGGGCAAAAAATCTGAAATAACTGTTGCAGTTGTGCCTCACAATGCTGGCCCTAGTTTTCACGCTAATGAATTATTCATTATAAAAACCCAGCAAAAAGAAGACTCAAGTGAGGAATCTCCTCCTGAATGGGCAAGGAAGCTTATGGACACTGTTAATAATATTCAAGAAAGTCTCAAACAATTAAGTTCTGTGTCTGATACTCTTCACGAGTTAAACAGGAAAATAGTAGACCTGTTAAAAACAGGTACCAGGGAAACAGCTAGATTAACCATACTAGATGAAAGGCAAGCTTCCTTGGAATACATCTTAAACCCACTCTTTCAGGAGATTATAGACTTAAAACACCAACAAGAGGAAATGAAAAATAGATTAGAAGATCAAGAAAACAGAGCCAAGAGAAAAACATTTATATTGTTTGCATGTTACAGATTTGGGAAAAGTCCTCAACCTGACACAGTTGGTTACTGAATTATTTCAAAAACTGACTGGGGGCTGGCCCTGTGGCACTGAGGGTTGAAGCGCTGGACACTACACCTCACGCCACACTGGTGACCCATGTTCGGGAGCGAGCGCAGGCCACCGGGGGTCGGCAGGGAAGGAGAAGGACTGAACATCCTAGGGATGGCTCTCCATCTCCAGGGAGGGGAGTGATCAGTTGTTGGTGCATGCCTGACCCCTAGCAGAGGATGGGGGTGGCACACTGATGCTGCTGACTTGGGATCAGAGGTGGGGCAGATGCCTGACGGGACACACATGGGAGCATGCATGCTACCATCATCAGCGTCATTGCATGCTCCACCCCAGAGCAGGTGAAAAACTGGAGGAAAAAAGAGCTCCCGACTGGATGACAGAGGGAGCTTGCAGGTCCGCCCCTGAATAACGATGACACCAACTACACTGGATCCGGTCTTCAGCAGGGTTTGGGATGCCTCACTGCCCCACCATGGGGGTAAGCCCCAGGGGGGCAGTAATGTTTGGCGTTGGCTGTTGGATGTCGGAGGATGGGACTGAGGTTCCCTCCCAATCAAGGGCCATGGAGCAGAAGCATAAAATAATAGCAAAAAAAAAAGTTGATTTGTTGCTCTCCTGACTCTCCAGTTCTAATAGACCAAATTCATTGGACATGCAAGGCTCCAGATAAAGATGGCCACAGGCCATTTATTGTAAACTTTTTGAAATCTGAAGACAAATATAGAGTTATTAATGTCATTATTCAACAAAAGATCTTTAAGTTTAGGGATCAAAGTATATTCATAAACAGATTTTCTTATGAGTTGTTACAAAAAAGAAATACGTTTTCCCAACTACAACAAATACTCTGAAAAGAAAAAAATAAGAGTACGCATAGTATATCCAGCAAAATTAAGTTTTTTTTAAATGGTTAGATCTTGTAACACGATACATGTGATGGTGTACTGAGAGACCTGAAACTCTGACTACCAACTGTCTTTAAGTGATTATTACTGCTTTAGGATTTATATTTTGCTATTCGGCTTGATAAATCAATATTATTAGGGTTTCAATTTACTTGATATAGGGATGACAGGGAAATGTGGGAGACAGAAAGGGGAGATGGCCAATGTTGCGGGGGGGTTGTTTTCCTTTTTCTTTTATCATATCACATTTTTCACCCCTGTAGCCACTGACCTGCCTTTCTTCCAGCCACCGCTCCAACTCCACCTCCACCTCCGACCCTGAAGTTGCACGCCCAGCTGGCATAAGCAACTATACCTTTGAAAGGGGTATCCCCTATTGCCCCCTCACTAGGCAAGGAACCAATACTGGCACATGCCGTCCAAGCATCATCAGCCCATGAAGTGCGGCCATCAAGCTGCCGCAGTCTATGCTGCTGTTTTTCTGTTTTCTGGCCCCCAGGAGTGTGAGCTTGCAATGGCGTCAGGGCACATATGTACTGATGTCTGCAGCACTCCATACTGCTATGCTAACTGTAGCAGTGCCCTCAGTCATCACCAAGGGCCGCTGCAGAGCTGGCACCTTTGATCCCTCCCCAGGGATATGAGAGCAGTCCTCTGGATTCTCAATCCTATCCCTTCCCACTGACCCCTGACAGCCTAGGTTCACGTCCAAACCCGGGTCGCCAGTGTGGCATGAAGTGTGGCATCCAGGGCCTCAACCATCAGTGCCACCGGGTCGGTATGGGGATGTTTACCTAATTAGTAACCTGGATTATGTATACTATTAGATAGCATATATAAACAAGCATTTGTCAATGCCAAATGTTGTCTTACTGGCATTGGCACTAGTAGTGCAGGAGTTACTGACCCAACCCCATCCCCACCCTGCAAAGACTGACAGGCGTTGGGGTGTGCCTTTGGGTCATCAGCCATAACACTCACACCATTTTACCTCACCCTACCCTGCAGACACTAAGAAGTGTCGCAGTGTGTCTTGGGATCTTCGGGCCTTTCGCTCACCCGATTCCATAAAGAAATATGCTGAGATGGGTGCAGTATAGGAGAATGAGGTGAACTTTGGGGCCGAAGGCTCCAAGGGAAACCTCAATGCTTGTCACTGGCTGCAGGGTGCAGGTGGGGGTGGGGGTGGAATGGCGTGAACATTACAGCCGATGATCCTAAGTCACACCCCTGATGCCTGTCAGTCTCTACAGAGTGGGGCATTATGGTTGGAAACCCTAACATCATGAGTGTTTGCTGGTATTTTCACTCCAAATTTTCAACACAGGCTTTTTGTGACCCCACCTCTTGAACAGAGGCGCTATCAGTTCATTAGCCGAAAGGTGATTTTGCACAGTGACTGTGCCATTTGGTGCCACAGGTGTGAAAACATATTTCAGGCAAAATGTGAAAAATGACAACTGTACTGTTTATGAGGAAGTGTAAAAAAATGGCACTGTTGAAAATCTGGAGTGAAAATATGAAAAACTGGTGAAGTCACAAGCATGCGTAGAAACTGCACAATGCACACCCGTAACCCCATTATTTTGGTGATTTTTAACCACATGTTCAACATAGGCATTTTGGGACCTCTCCTCATGAACAGTGGCACTGTGATTTTGTTAATCTGTCCCAAAAGTTGATTTCCCACAGCGACTGCACCATTATGCGTCACAGGTGCGAAAACATATTTTGGGCAGGATGTGTAAAATGACAGCTGTACTGTTCATAAGGAGGTGTGAAAAAAATGGCAATGTTGAAAATCTGGAGTGAAAATATAAAAAAATTTCCACATTACGAGCATGCATGGAAACTGCGTAACACACACTCATAATGCAGTCAATTTTTGGATTTTTTTCACCAAATTTGCTACATGGGCTCTTTGGGATCCCACCTCATGAACAGTGGCACTGTCATTTTGTTAATCAGTCCCGAAAGGTGATTCTGTGCAGTGACCATAAAATCTCCTTTTGGGACTGAGTAATGAGATGCCAGTGCATTTGTTCATGAGGTGGGGTCCAAAGAACCCCATGTTGAAAATCTGGTACCAAAATTCCCCAAAATGGCTGAGATATCCACCTAAGTTGAAACCCCCCATTGCCTGCAATTATAAAGCTGACCACATTTTGTTCAATTCCCGGTCGGCTTTTGAAGAGTTCAGACGTGTTCCCACTCCACAGAAGATCCCAGTGCTGGCCCTCTGGAGGTAAGTATGGGGTGAGGGTTGTGTAGGAGGTGGGGTGCAAAGGTGGGTGTGGGTTGGGGAGGGGCGAGCAGGATGACGAGGACCTTTTTCCACAGGTTAAAAAAGAAGCCAGACTTTGGGGACTGTTTTTTTATTCAGGTAAAAAATGATTTCAGGCACACTGGGGTAGTCTTCCAGTGTGCCACAAGTTTGGGGGACATGATGCCAACAGGGATTGGGCAGCCCAGTCGGCAAAAAGTGTGTATGGGGGAGAGAACATGATGCCAATGAGATTGGGCCCTCTGTCAGCAAACAAACTGAACTGGGGGGGCATGCCCGATGTCAGCTTGGTAGGGATTGTGTAGCAGGCAGCAGGAGCCGCCATATTTATTGGAATGTTTCACCAGAAAAGGCACATAATGGAGCCTTGTCATCTGATGCTGCAATGAGGAAACTGCACCTTATTGGAGCGGCAGATTTCTTTCAGCTCTGTGGCTCTCTCTGAAACTGCTGTCATCACCAGCATGCTCACTGATTGGTGGCTGAGGGACGCACCCACTAAAGCATTCCCTGCATTCGCCACAACAGTGACACACCTCTGAATGTGCTACTACCACAAGATGTTGCTTGTGCGTTCATGCAAGACAACATAAAAAGGCAATATTTAAGTCCATGTGATGTATGTGGTGGGGAAACAGGATAATTGGTGGCAATGCAAGGAGTGCCAAGCAAAGCAAGGCTGGCGTATAGAAATAATTCCATGGTACACATTAATGGGGGGGTGGGGGAGGTCATGCATGGGAATTGCATGAGGGAGGAAAATATGAAATTACTTGGGAACTTGGAACACAAGAAGAAATGTTGTTGGTTGATTGGTATTATGTTTTTTTCCTGTTTTAGATGGAGTTATGGATTAAAGGTATGACACTAAATATCAACAGAACTACCTCCCTGGTCAAAAGAGCCAGATTACGCAAGTATATTAAATCCCATGAGTTCATTTTAACTTGTTTACAGGAGACATACCTGCATACTGAAATCTCAAAAATTTAACAAACCTTAGGTAAAACATATTTTTTGTGCTCCTACATATAAACAGAATAGCAAGGGTACAATTATAATGATACACAAGAATTTAGTGTGGAAAGTTTTAGAACAGAGATCAGACAAGGAAGGGGGAATACTTCTTTTAAAATTTGACCTGTGTGGAATTCCCTTGATTATAGGTTCAGTCTACACAACGTTTAACAACTTACCAAATTTGTTTGCTGAGATAAATTATTTAATAGACTGGGACATAGAAAATCTCATCATACGTGGTGATTTAAATAGTTTACAAGGGAATATTAAGGATAAATCATCTAGCCACAAAAGTTGTGATAGATACAGGCCCCGCATATTCAGTACTTTCTTAGAAGCTAATTTATTAGTGGACTTATGGAGAGAACCACACACTAATTTAATGCAGTTTACTCATTTATCTAGAAGGCATAAAACTCAATCAAGAATAGATTATGTATTAATTTTGAAACCTTTGTTAGTGTTGAGTAAAGTTACTTTTTGTTTAGTTTAGTCTTTGGTAACTGGGTAAGGCCCACTAGGCACAAGTGCCCATTTTCAGGGGTGACCTGGGAGCACTGGAGGGGGGTTTAAGTGACTTGCTCAGAATCACACAGTACGCAAGTGGAGGCTGTAAGAATCAAACCCCAGTCTGCTGGATGTACCAAGCTCATTCACGTCTCATTACTCTAACCTCTAGGCTATTCTGCCAGCCCCATATTCAACTGAACCTGGAATATTCATCTTCAATTGAATCTGGAATATTATCAGACCATACTCCAGTGCATTTTAAACTGTTTATTGAAAATTCCTTGAAAAAGCAATCCAACTGGAAAATAAATAATTTATTATTATGAGATGATTTTTTTTTTCACAGAAAATGAAAAAGGTATTACACAATCGTGGGATTTAAATGACATTCATTTGGGGGGAAAATTGGAATACTGGGCTGCATTTAAAGCAACAATAAGAGGACAGGTTATAAATTATGCTGCTGCACTTAAACAAAGGAAACACAGAGAACATGAACTAGAACAGAAATTCAAAAAATAGAGAGTGAAATCAATAATGGTGAAGTCAATAAACAGTCAGAATATGGTAATTTAAGAAGAATGATTATCCTGACACAAAATAAACAGGTTAAAACTAATTGATACAGGACTAGAAGAAACTGAAATCTTGGGAGTGAAATTCAGGAGAAAATTCTAGCAAAAAGAATTAAAGCAGAGGAAGAGAAAAGAGAAATAACCTTAATTCATGACACCTCAGGACACCTATGTTCTGATATTACTAAGATTTGAGAATGTTTTACAAACTATTTTCTTATATACAGTGGTAATCACAGAAAAGTTGCCTACCTACAGTAGTGGTAGATTGAGGTACCATTGTGTTACCACTTAAGGAAATTTGCATTGAGTGTAATGTAATCCTGCCTCATTCTACCACAGAGGTACCTCAATCTACCACAAGGTAGTCAACTTTTCTGTGTACTTCAGAATCAGTCAATCAATCAAATCTTTATTTATCCAGGCGAACATCCTTGAGCTCATTTGCAAGGTGGACCTGGTAAGGTCAAGGTTCAGTTACATAAGAAATATAGTACAATTCAATGAACACAACACAATGAGGAAACAGATTATACAGGATATAATAGCATCGAGGATACCAATACAAGATATATAAAATTGTGCAAGATCTATTAACAACAACTTACATATTTACATGAAATAAGGAATAGGCAGTGCATGAATTTGGTCATAGAGTGAGAATATGTGGAGATTGAGGTATAAAGTATAAGGTATAAGGGGGTTTGTCAGAGGTGACAAGGGCAGTAAGGGGAGCCAAAGCATCTACGGAACTCAGGCTGGCACAAGGCATTAAGAAGGGGGAGAAGGACTTCTTTAAGTACATCAGGGAGAAAAGGAGCTGTAAGGACCACATAGTAAGGATTAGGAAGGAGGGGGTTGGGTGAAAGCAGGGTGCGATAAGGCGGAAGCACTAAATGAGTACTTCTGCTCAGTATTTACTAAAGAGAAGAGGGGGGTAACACCCAAGGTGGGAGAAATGGCAGAAGCAGGGGGGGAAGTGGTGATAGATGGGGAAATCATGGAGAGCAGAGTTCAAGAGGGTTTGAAGGCACTGAAGGTGGACAAGGCGCCAGGCCCAGATGGCATCCACCCCAGGGTACTGAAGGAGCTGGAAGAGGTCCTTACAGGACCTTTGGCAGACCTATTTAATGCCTCACTACATTTGGGGTGTGTACCTCAGGACTGGAGGATGGCTCATGTGGTGCCCCTCCACAAGAGTGGCTCCAAGGATGAACCGGGAAACTACAGACCAGTGAGCCTCCCATCCATTGTGGGTAAGCTAATGGAGACTATCCTGAAGGAGAGGCTGGCAGCCCTCCTAGAGGCCAAAGGACTACAGGACAGCAGACAGCATGGCTTCATGCATGGCAGATCCTGCCAAACCAACCTGGTCGAGTTCTATGACTGGGTAACTAGGCAACTGGACAGGGGCCATGCAGTGGATGTCCTGTTTCTGGACTTCAGTAAGGCATTGACTCAGTGCCACATGGAAGGCTGGGAAGGAAGTTAGTAGGCACAGGGGCGGGTGCAAAGCTGGTGAGATGGGTAGGAAACTGGCTGCAGGGAAGGCAACAGAGGGTGGTGGTGGGTGGGGAGCTCTCACACCCAAGGGCAGTGACGAGCAGTGTTCCACAGGGCTCGGTGTTGGGACCAGTGTTGTTTGGGTATTCATTGCAGACATATCATGGGACATCAAGAGCAAGATCAGTCTGTTTGCTGATGATACCAAGGTAGGTGCGGTGGTGGATGACCTAAGGGGATGGCAGGGGTTGCAGGATGATCTGGCAAAGCTTGAAACCTGGTCAGACACCTGGCAACTGGGCTTTAATGCCAAAAAGTGCAAGGTGCTGCATTTTGGGATGAAGAACCCAAGGAGGAGTTACCAGCTAGGGGAAGCACAGCCAGCCCAGACAGAGAGAGGAGGAGTAGACCTTGGGTGTGCTATATTACAGGTCAATGAACAACTTGGCACAATGTAGGAAGGCAGCTGCAAAGGCCAACAAAATGCTGGGTTGTATTGCAAGGGGTATATCCTCAAGGAGGGAGGAGGTGATTCTGCCACTGTATAGGTCATTAGTTAGACCACACCTGGAGTACTGCGTGCAGTACTGGCGTCCCATATCTGAAGAGGGACATTAAGTTACTGGAGGGGGTGTAGCACAGAGCGACAAAGATGATCAAGGGGCTGGGGGACTTATCATATGAGAGGAGGTTGAAGGAGTTGAACATGTACTCACTGGAGGAGAGGAAAGACAGGGGTGACATGATTGAAATATTTAAATACATGAAAGGAATAAACAAGATGGGTACAGAGGGGCTCTTCAAAGTAAGGGAGGGGAGGGCCACCAGGGGCCATGATATGAGACTGGAGCAAGGAAGGTTCAGGAGGAAGATGAGGAGACACTTTTTACAGAGAGGGTGGTGGCTGGGTGGAATGCGTTACCTGCTGAAGTGGTATGCAGTAGAACAGTGGACTGTCAAACGAGGATGGGAGAGGACAAGGGGGAGGGTTAATGATGGGGAAGGGTGGAAGGGAGGGGCAGCTGCAGAATAAGGGGTGCTAGCTGCACATTCGAGCAGACTTGATAGACCTCTAGGCCTTTATCTGCTGGCAAATTCCATATGTTCGTATGTTCGTAGGTGTAGGAATGGATGGTGTGTGGTCTGGGTGGAGGAGGAGGTGATTTTACGGGGAGAGGTGAGTTGGAGGGTTATTACAAGGAGGGCTGGGTGGCAAAAGAGATAGGCGGTATTGGTGGCTGTAGTGGTGACTGATGGCAGGACTGATAGAGAAAGAGAGAGGAGAGGGGTGCAAGTAGGCAGTGAAGGAAGATGGAAGCCAGTGATGGGGGAGTGAGGAACATGACAGGGGGAATAGTGCGGTACTATATGATATAGATGATAGATGATGATATAGAATGTACTCCATGCAACCAAGATTTGATGTATTACAGGAGGTTTATATCCATCTTCCCCTTTTCCACTACTGAACTCGAAAGTTTAATAGCTCCAATTCAAAAACAACAGAAATTGAAAAACATGTTTTACAAATGAAAAGAGGAAAATGTCCTGGAGAAGATGGTTTCACCATAGAATACTATCAGATTTTCAAGTATATACTTATTACTTTATTAGAAAAAATATTTAAAAAAATAAGCACAACATAAATTGTCACAGTCCTTTACAAAAAAACTATATTAACATTAATTCCAAAAGAGGGTAAAGATTTACAGAAAGTAGAAAATTATAGACCTGAAGCCAATTTAAACTATGACTACAAGATTCTTGCTAAAATCACAAATAATAGAATGTTGCCCTTTCAGGATAAAATTATACGCTCTGATCAAAGTAGCTTTATCCTGGGAAGAACCATTTTTTTCTGCTATCCATAATACTCAATATATTCTGGAATATAAAACAATAACAAAAAACTAATGCCATCTTCATTTCATTAGATGCTACAAAGGCGTTTGACATGATTGAATGGCAGCACCGCTTTTTTGTCTTAAAGCAATGGGGTTTCTCAATACAATTAGTTGAGTTGATACAGCCACTTTATGCTTCACCAAATGCTAAGATACAAATTAATAACATCATTACAAAAGAATTATTTTAGGTAGAGGGGTGAGACAAGGTTGTCCATTGTCCCCTACCCTTTTTGTCTTGGGTTTGGAAATTTTATTCAGCAAAATAAGAAGCAACCCTAAAGTAAAAGGAATACAACTTGGTGAAACACACTGCAAGATAAAGGTTTATGCAAATGATATATATTAATACTGCTACAAAATCCAGAAGAAAGTTTGATGGAAATTAAAGAAATAATCTAAAAAACATGCTGATCTTGATGCAAAATGAATGAAAACAAGTCAGAGTTGCTGCCCTTCAATCACATCACTACCTCAGAAATACAAAAGTTGTGTAATGCTGTTATTAAACAATGACTTGTGGGCAAGCTCATGGAGACCATACTAAAGAAAAGGTTGGTGGAATATCTAGTGGAGTATGGTCTCCAGGATGCAAGGCAGGATGGGTTCATGGGGGGATCATGTCAAATAAATTTGATTGATTTCTTTGACTGTGTCACTGAGACAGTAGACAGGGGCCAAGCAGTATCTATCATGATAACATGGTCCTCTATCTTGATTTTAACAAGGCCTTTGACTCTCTTCCCCACAAAAGGTTGATCAGGAAGTTGGTGGATCTCAGGATTGGGGAAAATGTGGCCAGATGGGTGGAAAACTGGCTGAAGGACAGAACCCAGAGGGTGGTTGTGGGGGGAGAGTTATCTGGCACAAGACAAGTAACCAGTGGGGTCCTGCAGGGCTCAGTGCTGGGGCTGGCATTGTTCAATGTCTTCATCAATGACACTGGAGATGGCATTAAGGACAAAATGTGCCTATTCATGGATGACACCAAGCTCTGTGGGAGAGTGGACACAGCTGAAGGGATACAGGACCTACAGGAAGATCTGAAAAAGCTATGGAGGTGGCCCAGGATCTGGCAGCTTGGCTTCAATGCCAAGAAATGCAAAGTTATGCTTATTGGAGCCAAGAATCCTAGGACAGAGTACTACCTGGGTGGAGTCCAAGTGTCTGCATCAGAGGAGGAGAAGGACCTGGGTGTGATGATCACTAGTGACCTAAAGCACTCCACGCAGTGCAAGAAAGCAGCAGCAAAGGCAAACAAGATGCTGGGATGCATATCTAGGGGGATCAGTAGAAGAAGAGAGGAGGTTATACTGCCCTTGTACAGGTTACTGCTAAGGCTGCATCTAGAGTATGGAGTTCTGTACTGGTGCCCACACTTCAAAAAGGACATTAACCTGTTGGAGAAGGTCCAGAGAAGGGCTGCAAAGTTGATAGCTGGTCAGCAGGGTAAGGCATACGAGGAGAGGTTGAGGGCACCGAACATGTACTCCCTGGAAGACAGGAGAGAGAGAGGGGACATGATTGGGACCATCAAGTACTTGAAAGGGATAAATAAGGTTGATAAGGGGAGTCTCTTTAAGCTGACTGGCAACCATAACATGAGGGGGGCACAGTCTTAAGCTGGAGGTTGGGAGGTTTAGGAGGGAGGTCAGGAAGCACTTCTTCACAGAGAGGGTGGTGGACACTTGGAATGCACTTCCAGAAGAGGTAATCTTGTTGAAGACAGTGGGCAGGTTTAAGAGAGGCTGGGACAGGTATAGGGGGAAGGTAAGGGTCATGGGTAGGGAGGATGAGAGGAGTGGGAAGAGGGGGCAGGGACAGTAGCTCAAGCTATGGACCCTGCAACACGAGCAGACTTGATAGACCAAATGGCCTTCTTCTGCTGGCTTCTCTGTATGTTCATATGTTCATATGACTGTATTAATTACCTGGGTATTAAGTTAAGTAATAACTTAGAACAATTATACAAGGCTAATTTTATACCATTACTTGACAAAATAAGGGTAAAATTACAATTATGGCAGAAGATAAGGCTCTGTCTATGAGGGAAAATATAGATCCTTATTAACACTGTAAGATTATAAGACTACAAGAAATAAATCAATACAAATTAAAATTATGAACAATGCTTATCTCACCCCTCCACAGCTTTTTAAAATGCACAGTAAATCTGACTCAAATTGCTGCAGATGTGGCAGACCTGTAGCTGGAGCCTTTTACTCTTTCTGAGAGCGTGCTACTATACAAACATTGTGGCAAGAATCCTTTTATATTATTGAGAAACTAGGATTAAAGATTAACAATCCTAATTTTATTAATATCATTTTGATAATTTTGGAACAGTATTTTTATATTTTACAAGACCAAAAAATTAAAAAATAAATATTTAAAGCTAACTATATTGCTTTCAAAAGATTAGTTTAAAAATATTGGCAATCTAAAGATCAGTTGCAGTCAGTTTCCAGAAATGAGTGGAAGTCTCTCTTTTTACTGAATCTTTATGACATAAATTTAAAAAAAAAATGACAAGACCTTGTGGAGAATATATGATCTGGATACTGCATTTTGGTTAGAAAATGTTTTTGAGTCAGATGGCTGATTCTTTTTAACCACATATCACTTTTAATTTTGTGAAACTTAACATGATATATGTATTTCAAACTTTGCAAACTGTGTGAGAGGCCTTTCGGCACCATGCAATTCTGCTTAAAGTTGGACCAGCATAACATTCTGTGGTGATTTGCATATGCAGCCCATGATGCTTTGCATTGTGGGGGCATGTGTGATTTGTATTTTCTTGAAACTTGGCTTCCCAGCCAAATGCCCTTTGGGGTAACCCTTGCCTCAGTGTTTGCGCACAGAGGTTCTTTGTCTATGTATTTCATATGACTGAAGCATTATATGTACGTATGCAGTAATAGTATGTCACTGTATGTATTTATGTTCTGCTAATGACATTGTTACAATTGCACGTGTTTACCATGTGCCCAACAAAAACAGAATAAAACAAGCATTTGTCAATGCCGAATGTTTGCTTGCTGGCATTGGCATTGGTAGTGTAGGAGTCACAGAGCTGTATAATAGGAATGGCAGTGAAGTATTGAACTGAAGCCAACCCCACCACCACCATGCAGATACTGACAGGCATTGGGGTATGTCTTTGGGTCATCAGGCATAACGGCCACACCATTTCACTACACCCTACCCTACAGATACCAAGTGTCACGGTGTGCCTTGGGGTCTTAGGCCCTTATGTTCTCCCCATTCCATCAGGAAATATGGTGAGATGGGTGCTATATAGGAGAATGGGGTGAACTTTGGGGCCGAAGAGTCCAAGGCACACCTCGATGCCTCTCACTGGCTGCAGGGTGTGGGTGGGGGTGGAATGGTATGAGCATTACAGGCAACAATCCCAAATCACACCCCTGATGCCTGTCAGTCTCTACAGGGTGGGGGCGTTATGGTTTGGAAACCCCTAACACCTCCAGCGTTCGTTGATTTTCCTCCAAATTTTCAACATGGTTTTTGAACCCCATCTCATGAACAGTGGCAATATCAGTTCATTAGCGAAAACTGATTTTGCACAGTGACTACGCATTTGGCACCACAGGTGCGAAAACACATTTCGAACAGGATGTGAAAAATGACAGCTGTACTGTTCATGGGGAGGTAAAAAATGGCAATGTTGAAAATCTGCAGTGAAAATATTAAAACTGGTGAAGTCACAGCGTGCGTGAAACTGTACAACGACACCCGTAATGTAATTAGTTTAGGATTTTTACAGCAGATCGTCAACACAGGCATTTGGGGCCTCTGCTCATGAACAGTGTCACTGTGATTTTCTGAATCTGTCCCAAACAGTGATTTCCCACAGCGACCAAGCATTTCTGCGCTGGAAGTGCGAAAACACATTTCGGCCATGGTGTGAAAAATGACAGCTGTACTGTTCATAAGGAAGTGTGGAAAATGGCAGTGGTGAAATCTGGACTGAAAATGTTACAAGATTCATGAACTTACGGTATGGAAACTACGCAATGCTCACTAAATAGCATGATCATTTTATGGACTTTTGTCACAAATTTTTAACATAGCCATTTTAAGACCTCTGCTCATGAACAGTGTCACTGTGATTTTCTTAATCTGTCCCAAACACTGATTTTGCACACTAGCTGCGCCATTGTGCTACATACCATGAAACACATTTTGAGAGAGATGTGAAAAATGACAGCTATACTGCTCATAAGGAGGTGTGGTAAAATGGCAATGTTGAGAATGTGGAGTGAAAATATTAAAAATTTGCAAACTTACGAGCATGTGTAGGAACTGCACAATGCAAGCTCGTAAATTAGTCATTTTTGGGAATTTTTTCACCAAATTTTTAAGATAGGGTTTATGGGGGCCTACCTCATGAACTGTGACACTGTTGTTTTATAAATCTGTCCCAAAAGGTGGTTCCACACAGTGACCACGAAATCACCTTTTGGGTTCATGAGACGGGGTCCCAAAAACCCCATGTTGAAAATTTGGTGCCAAAATTCCAAAAAATGCCTGAGATATGCATCCAAGTTGAAAAAACCCTATTTATTCCATTATACAGCTTACCGGCATTTCCTCAGTTCGCGGTCGGCTTTGAAGAGTGCAGACGTGTTCCTGGTCCACCGAAGATTGTCGTGCAGGACTCCAAAGGTAAGTATGGGGTGAGGTGGGGGTGTGGGGAGGCAGGGTGCGCAGAGGGTGGGTGCGAGTGGGGGGAGGGGGACCAGACAAGCAATGAGGGACTGTTTTTGGTTTTTAGGTCTTTTTTTTGCTTTTAGGAAGACAACACGGGACTTTTGCCATGCTGGGGTGGGCTCCCAGCGTGGCAGCTGGAACTTTTGTTTTTGGGGGAGGACAGTGGAGCTGATGGGGGATTGGGCACCCCTGTCAGCCATATAGAGGTTTGCCACGCTGGGGTGGGCTCCCAGCGTGGCACCTGGAAGTGTGTTGGGGGGGCGCTGAGCCGACGGTGGATTCGGCACCCTCGTCAGCCGTAGTTCACTTCAAGCTGAATTTATGTTCCAGGAAGAGAAAGCAGAGATGTATACAAGCAGGACTGCCAGCAATATGCTAATCAGCACTATCTTATCGCTGCTCACTGAAGCGGTCTCTCCCTTTCAGCTGTACGCCACTGCATTTTCAACTGCTGTCATAAACAGCTGCAGCATTCATTGGTGAACTGTGGCTGCACCTGCAAACACACTGACTGAATTAGAAGACAGGATGCCACACCTACAAAAACTCGGATGATGTCACTATGTTTCTTGCACATGCATTCAAGCAAACATAAAAATGTGGAAGTGTGAGGACACACAGGTGGAGGAAAGTTTAAGAAGATGGAGAAAAGAACTGGGCCAAGTAGGGAGTCCTGGAAGACATCAGACTTGATAGGCAAAGTGGCAGATAAGGCACCACCAACCTGGACTGACTAGAGCTTGTCTGAGAAGTAGAAGTGGAACCACCCAGCTGGCAAGTCAGATACTGTAGGTCAGCAGCACCTAACTTATCCACCAAAAAGGAGTAGGCAACAGTACTGAATGTCTTTGCTAGGTCTATGAAAACACCCACTGTGAACAGGCCCTTGTCCATGCTTTTCAACACAGAATCAGTGATCTGGAGGAGAGAAAAGATGGTAAAATCGTATTTGGCTCCCTGATTAAGCAGGTAAACTCCTTCAAATATTTGGGCATCACCCTTGACTCATCCCTCACCTACCACCCACACATCAACAATCTGAGCACCACCATCAACACCAGAATTGGCCTACTGTATAGGCTCAAACACTGCCTATCCCCAGTTGCCCTCTGTCTAGCTATGCAGTCCTCGATCCTTTCTGTTGTAGGCTATGGGATCGTGTTCTATGGGACCGCAGATGTCACCACCCTGTGCAGAGTAAGGACTGCCCTGAACAAAGCCTGCTGCCTTGTAATGGGCTGTGACAGATGGACCCATACATGTAATCTCTATAGTCGTACCAACTAGCTAAACTTTGAAGGTTGTCTAAAATATTACACCTGTCTACTGGCAAAGAAGATCCACAGCAAACTCTCCCTGCCAGGTCTCCACTCCCTTATCAAGCCCATTCCCCAACAAAGGGTACCCAGGAGCTCATCCAAAGCTCCTCATCTGGTCTCCTGCTGTAGGACCGCTCTTGGCCAAAGAGCCTTCTATCACAGAGCCCCTCTATGGCTCAACAGCATCCCTGTCTCCATCTCAGCCTTATGTACAATTGGTCCCTACAAAACCTGCCTCAGGGAGTTCCTCCTAAAGGGCTCAGCCTGTGATTGCACCTAAACTCCCCAGCCTGTGCGCAACAGAACCTGGTTATAGCTTTGTATACAAGACCTTAGCTAATTTCACTGAATGTTTCATGTTTGCTACTTGACTCTGGTTCTTGCACCTCCTGAATTGTTATCTGACTCAGGGTCTTCTCTACCCTTTGATGTTTAGCTATGCTGCTTGTATATTGACTACTCTGTATTATATTTCCCACTGTATCACCTTGTTGTAAAAACTGTCTGTAACACTGTGTTGTAACAAATGTCTGTAAATAATGACGTGGAGCCTTTGCAAAGGAGTCTATGACTCAAAGGATTGTAATTCCGATTCCCAATAATAAATAAAAAAAAAAAATTTGCAGAAGCCAGATTTTAAAGAGGAGTGAAAAAGTCAGGAGAAGTCAAGGTAAGTGGATAGCTGAGATAAAACAAATTTTCCCTGCACCCCAGCCAGGGCAGAGAGAAGAGAGATGGATTGTTAATTACCTGAGGAGGGTGAATCACCGTGTTTCAGGAGGGGGATGACTTTAGCCTGCTTCCAGGACTTGGCGACAGACACAAATTGAAAAGAAAGATTTAAAAAGGAGGCAAGAGGGGCAGCAATGGCTAGTGCAGACAGATAAAGGAGAGTAGTATCCAGCCCACTAGGGCTGTGCCCCTTAAAGGAGTTAAGACAGAGTAAGGCAGCAAGGGTGGTTTCAGTGGAGACAATCTTGCAATGAATTTGGCCATGAAAGAGGTTTTATTTATTTTATTTATTTATTTGTGTCTAGGATTACTACCTTTGAGCCAAGGCTCTTTTACAAAGGTTCCACGTCATGCTGGTTACAGGGTAACAGACACTAAAACATAAAACAGTTACAGGTACATGGTTTTAGACAGTAACTTTGCTTGGCAAAATCAGACTGAGTGATGAGTAACTCAAGAAACAATAGGAGGAAGAGGGCAAGAAGGGGAGAGGGCTGAGGGTAGGGGAAGGCATAGGCGTAGAGGGTCAGGGTGAGGCAGCCAAGGGGTCTTGTCAGGACATACACAGGGCAAGTGCATTAGAAGTTGCATTGGACAGGTAAGTGCAAGAAGAGAGGACAGAAACTGACACCTATAAGGTCTGAAGCAGCTTAGGGAATGATGATGTTATGGGGTGCAAGCACAGGTGGAGGTGTCAATTATGGAGTGGCGGAGCTTTTTTTTGAATGCTCCAAGCGTTGTTGTGGATGAGGTATCACTAGAAAGCTCGTTCAGCCAACTCAGAGCCCTGTATGCAAATGACCTTTGGCCTTGGGATGAGCGGCAGCGGGGGATTTGAAGGATTTGGGGCTTAGAGCTCCTGGTGTTGCGGTTGGTGATTTTGGGTTTGAGGAGGGTGCTGACTCCTGGTGGTGCCTTTCCCACCATGATTTTCTTAGTAGTGATGCAGGTTTGGTATTTGATTCAGTTGTTCAGTTGCAGCCAGTCTGTTTTGGAGTAGAGGTCGCAGCTGTGGGTGAGACGGTGGGAACCAGTAACGAGTCGGCAGGCTTGATTGAGGGAAGTCAAAACACGCCTGAGAGATGAGGTTGTGGCAGATCCATAGATAATGAGACCGTAGTCAATGATGCTGATGATGGAGCTCTGGACAGCTATGGACAGAGCTTCTGGGGTTAGATGTTTCCTATGTCAGAATAGTAGGCCCATCCTAGTGTTGGCTACTTTTGCCACGTTATTGATGTGTGGGACATAGAAGAAATTACAGTCGAGGGTGAGGCCGAGGTATCTGAAGGTATGAACTTGTTCGAGGGTGATTCCTTGCTTGGTTTTAATGGAGAGCTGATATTGTTTGTATTTGTTTTGGGAGCTGCAGAAGATCATGGTCTTTGTTTTTTTCTGGTTAAGGATAAGTCTGTGTTTTGTGAACCAGTTTTCGACTGCAGAGAAGGCCTGTTGGAGGTTACCTTGTAGATGGACTGGATCATGGAGGGATGCCAGAATGACAGCATCATCCACGTTAGTAGGATCTGTTCAGGGCAGGATTCTGGCAGTGAGTTCAGAAAAAGGCTGAAAAGGAGGGGGCCCAAGATTGAGCCTGTGGGACACCGGATTGGACTGGTCTTTGGTCTGAGAGTGTGCCAGCAATTCTCACTCTTTGGAAGTGGTTGTCTAAGTAGCTTTTGAACCAGTTCACTGAGTTAGGTGAGAGGCCTGCTAGTCGAAGCTGGGCATGTAGGAGATTGTGGTTGACGGTAACAAAGGCTTTAGTTAAGTCGATGAAGGTGGACCCAGTAAGATGACTGTTATCGAGTGAGTGATGGATTGCACCAGTGAATTCAAGTAGCACCGTGGAGGTGCTATGACCTTTTCTAAAGCCATGTTGCTTCTTGCACAGGATGTTGTGATTGTCTAGGAAGTCAGTGAGCTGGTCTGACACAATCCGTTCTAGGGCCTTGGAGAGTGGAGGTAGGATGGAAATTGGACGGTAATTCTCAGTAGCTGTTTTGTCACCACTTTTATGAATTGGGGTTACCGTGGCAGATTTCCATAAGTCAGGGAACTGGCTGAGGCTGAGAGAGAGGCTGAAAATCCTGGTCAGTGGTCGGAGTACTTCTTCAAGTGTGAGTGATAGCAGTTTGAGGTTGAGGGAGTCACTGCTGGCTCTGGAGTTGCAAATGGCTTTGGTAACGTAGCTGTGGACTTGATGCATTTTGACTGCTTTAAAGTAGAAGGGAGGGTGGCTGGAGGTGGCTGGGGGGGCAAGGGGAACCACCTCATCGAAAAAACCCTGTGGGAGTACAGCACTGAGGTCCGTGAAGGTGTCATTGAATGTATCAGCAATGAGTTTCTAGTCAAGTGTAGTTTCACCATTTATGCTGAGTACTGATGGGGGTGATTTAGATTGCTTCCCAGTGACTTCTTTAACGTTATTCCAGAAGTCCCTACCATTGCCCCATGAGTTAGTGAGAGCATTATGGAAATAGGTGGTCTTCATATCCTGGATATATTTGATGCAGTCATTTCATGCACGTTTATAGTTAGCAATATCAACTTGTCTGCCGGTGTTTCTGACAATCTCCCAAAGGTGGTCTCGAGCTTTTAGTCGTCTAAGTAAGTCTCCGGTGAGCCAGGGGTTACAGAGGGCTTTGGCCTTGCGCTTCTTGAGGGTGCAAATATGCTGCATGCTTGGTTGAAGATCCTGATGAAGTGTTCTAGTGCGGTGTTCACATTGGTTGCAGTGAGAACTGGGGACCAATCCTTGCTGACGAAGGTTTTGAGATGAGGTAGCTTGCCTCTATGTAGAACTCCGGCTAGTAATGGTTTTGAGGGGGCTTGATGAATTTATTGGACCAGTAGCAGATGACGGGGAGTGGTCACTGAGTGTCAGCGAGGACAGTGGTGTTTGTGATCCTGGCGGATGGCTTGTTATGATCCAATCCAGAAAGGTGCTGGTACCCATTTTATAGTTTGCCCTGGTTGGGGAGCTAACCATCTGAGAAAGGTTTGCTGCCGCTATCAAGTCTCTATGCCCTGCCTCTGCAGCAGGCCAGTTAATATTAAAGTCACCAAGGAGGATGGTTTCTGAGTCAGGTGAGAGAGATTTGGTAAACTCCAGGACTGCGTTAAGCCCATTACCTTGCTCTCTCAGTGGAATGTAGACTGTGACAACTGTGATGGCTTTATTGTGCGCACCGAGAAGGATCTTGACAGGAAGAATCTGTACAGTGGTGGTTTGGTTAGCATAACATCTACAGCATTGGATAATGCAAGTGCTGACCAGCCAGTGGATCATTTGGCAGGAAAGAGAGGTTTAGAGACTTGAATAACCTAGGCCAGACAAACTTTGGTAGGGCTTTAAAGCCAATTACAATATGGGTGATGGGTGATTTGGCTTTCACTGCCACTGTCCTCAGGCTTTGGAACTCACTCCTGCTGCTTGCTTGAGGCTCCTCCTCCCCCTTTAATTTTAGGGGATATTTTTGTGAATACCTAATAGATAACATTGCTGGTAACTGCACTAGATTTCATCGCCAACTGTAACTTATTTTTACTGTAATTCTTATCCTAAAGACATGAATACAATTGTATTGATATGTTGTACTTCCCACCCCTTTGCTGTTGCACTACCTATTGTCATTTAACTGTACTTGGTATTGTTTTACCTCATTCATTTTATTTTTTCATTGGTGCTACTTCCTAATATTCTGCCGGCTGTGTAACCTCGTGGGTCATACCTGAAAACAGGCATGAATTTCCCTTGTGTGCTTACCTGGTCAACAAAAGCTAAATAAATAAAAGAAAGCAGCAGATCTTAAAGATCCAGTAGTAATCCATGCCATGGTCACTGAAAGCATCCGGTACTGTGTCAGCAGAAATAATGCTGTGGGGGTGTAAGGATAGGATTCAGTCAATAAGGGAGGTACACTAGCAGCCGGAACGCAAGAGGAGGAGGCTTTACCAAATTCAGGAACTTCCCTAAAGAGCTGTAATTCACTTACTTGGAGCCAGTGATCAGCACAGCATGGGCATTCAAATGCAACACAAACACGCCCCCCCCCCCCGCCTTCTGACTACCCAATCAGGCACAAGCAGGAAGCAGTCCTCAGGGCTTTAAAACCCCCTAGACCATAGGAACACCACACTAGTGGTCACAGCACAAGAGAAGGAGGCTCTACTAAATTCAGGCCCTCCCTCTCTCCCTAAGAGCTGTAATTTACTTACTTGGAGCCAGCGATCAGCATGGCAGGGATGTTTGAATGCGAATCATCAGCAATGCACACCCCCCACCCCACCCTCTGATTGCCCAATCAAGGCACTCTTCAAGAGCATCCATCAGCCCTTGATTGGCATATAAAGAAGTAACATAAGCGGCCCGCCACACTGGGGCCCTCTGTGCTAAGGACAATTGCAACAAAGACATTACAGTGGAGTCTACCACTAGAGTCTTCCCAATGAGGCATAGAATCATAGAAACTTGGCAGAAAAGGACCATACTGGCCCATCTAGTCTGCCCCATTTTTCCCCCTACACCTCCCCTTTCCTGCCAGCTCCCACCCTCCCCTGATGTTCAGCACAGCCCACAGCCAAACACTTTGCACCTCTGCAGAGAGTAAGTAGACCAGAGAAGGAGTGGAATAGGTGTCCGGCATCAGCAGGCATCCAAGGAGGAAGTAAGGAAGCAGGAGGTCTACCTGACAATGGAGGTAAGAAACCTGTTCATTCCTGTTGTAGCACACACACTGCAAGGGAGCATGGAAAGTCAGGGGTAGACTAAAATTGGGTACATGTGAACTGCCCTATCTAGGGTAGGGTAGGGGGACAAAAGGGTTTAAAAAAAAGGGTGAGGGGAGACACTAGCTAGAAACCCATCCAGGTCAGGAAGCAAGGCTAGGGGAGGTATAAGTGCTGGTGCCTCAGTAGGTAAAGCAGAAGGGGATAAAGGAAGGAACACTAATACTCCAGGGTACTACTAGCTGAGCAGTGTAATAGGGCAAACCCTAGCAGGGGAAAAAGGACCAAGTATTTCCAGAGGAGACAGAGTAAGAAATTATGCTGGAAGGGGTGCAGTGCAGTGGCTATGGTGCAGCAGTCTCCAGGGAGACCTTCTGGAGACTGCAGTGCTGCTCCATCTGCATGCACCTCTCTGGGCTGAGGGAGGAGGTTGCTAGACTGCAAGTCGAGTTGGCTATGATTTGGGGGGCCTCCTCCCCCACCCAGGGACCACCATGTCTGCCACCATTACCTCAGAGGATGTCAAGGAGGAGGATCGGCTGGAATACAGTGGGTTCTGGAAGGGTTAGAGTGGTGGGTCAGAGGCACATTCCCCATTCAGTTCAACTACACTTCCTACACTGCTCTGGTGAGGTGGGACTGTCCCATGGAGGCACCCATGATAATGACCAAGGAGATGTGGTGGTCCTCCATAGTGAAGACCCCAAGGAGGATGACAGAAGACCCCAGAGGAAGAGGAAGTAACTCCTGGTTGGGGACTTAATTGTGAGAGGGATAAAACTGAGAACAGGAAGGGAGGGGGAGAGGGAGGTTAGGTGCCCTAGAGATGGGGAATGGAGCCACTGTTCATACTGGCATGATCTGCAGACCTCCAGCTTGGGGGGAGGGGGGCTGGATAAGGTTCTAGTGGAAGCCATCTAGAAGATGGCAAATAAGGGGAAGGTGCTGCTGGAGGGGGACTTCAATCTGCCAGATGTAGATTGGAGTCTCCCAGCTTCAGGTAGGAGCTGGGACATTATGGACTCCCTGCAGGGGGCATTCCTTAGGCAACTAGTAAGGAAGTCCACTCATGATGGGGCAATACTGGACCTTGTACTCACTAATCGGGAGAGTGTTACAGACGTTATGGTGGGAAGCCACCTGGGGACCAGTGATCACCGTATAGTGTGCTTCAATATAAGAACTGTGGCAGAATCGAACCACACAAGGGCGAAGGTCCTGGACTTCGGGAGGGCCAATTTTAAAAAGGTGGGTGAATGCCTCAGGGATGCCCTGGTGTGGGGGAGGACTTGGGTGGAGTGGAGGAACAGTGGGCTAAGCTACAAGGAGGCATGGTGGAAGCAACAAACCTCTGCATCAGGCAATTGAGCAAAAACAGGAGAAAAAGAGGCTGCTATGGTTCTCAAAAGAGGTGGCTGGGAGGGTAAGGGCAAAAAAGTTAGCATTCAAAAGGTACCAGAAGACACAGAAGCAGACAGCTAGGGACATGTATCAGGAGAAACAGAGGGAGACAGGGAAACCAGTAAGGAGCACAAAGGTCCAAACTGAGGACAGAATAGCCCAAAAAGGGACAAGACATTGTTCAGGTACGTAAGTGAAAAAAGGAAGACCAGGGGAGGGACTGTAAGGCTAAGAATGGAAGTGGGATTGGGTGGAGGGGGACCAGGAAGAAGCAGACATCCTGAACAAATACTTTTGTTCGTGTTCACAGAGGAAGGGAAAAGCGAGGAGCCACAGAAAAGTAACAGGAGCATAGAAGGAAAGAAGGTGGACACTAGTTCATTTTCAGAAGAGAGAGTCCTGAAGGAACTCGCAAATCTGAAAGTGAACAAGGCAATGGAGCCAAAAGGGGTGCATCCAAGGATATTGAGGAAGCTCAAGGAGGTACTGGCTGCACCTCTGACAGTCCTGTTCAACCAATCACTAGAAACAGAAGTGGTTCCAGAGGACTGGAGGAGGGCAGATGTAGTCCCACTTCACAAAAGTGGTAGCAGGGAGTAGGCTGGCAACTACAGGCCAGTCAGCCTGATTTTGGTGGTGGGAAAATTAATGGAATCACTACTGAAGGAAAGGATTGTGGAATATCTGCTTACAAGATCCAAGGAAGTATGGATTCATGGAGTGGGGGGGAGTTATGTTAAACAAATCTGATAGATTTCTTTGACTGGGTGATGGGGAATTGGATCAGAGGGAGTGGTGGATGTGTCCTACCTAGATTTCAGTAAGGTCTTGGACATCGTTCCACATAGGAGATTCATAAGCAAGCTGAGTAGCCTAGGAGTGGGTGCAAAGGTGGTAAACTGGGTAAGAAATTGGTTATGGGTTAGGTGACAATGGGTGGTGGTAAACAGAGTTCACTCCAAGGAAGGGTGACCAGCGGGGTGCCACAGGGATCAGTACTGGGACCGGTCTGCTTTAATGTCTTTATTAGTGACATCACAGAGGGGCTGGATGGGAAGGTCTGCCTTTTTGTGGCTGACTGTAAAATCTGCAATAGGGTAGACACTCCAGGAGGGGTGGCAAAATAAGTAGTGATCTGAGAAAGTTAAAGGAGTGGTCAGGGATATGGCAGCTAAGTTTCAATGTGAAAAAGTGCAAACTCATGCACTTAAGACACAGAAACCGAGGGGCAGAGTACAAAATTGGAAGTGTGGTACTGATGACCACCAAGCAGGAAAGAGATCTGGGGGTAATCATATCTGATGACCTAAAGGTGGCCGAGCAGTGTGACAAGGCAGTTGGGAGAGCTAGTGAGATGCTGGGATGCATAGGGAGAGGTATCACCAGCAGAAAGAGGGAGGAGGTGCTACCTCCGTATAGATCTCTGGTGAGACCACATCTAGAGTACTGTGTCCAGTTCTGGAGACCTCAGGCCCAATTTTAAAATGAGATGCGGATACAGCAAGTCCCTGGAGCACTGAACATATGGCCCAGGGGGCTTGCAGCATTCCTTTGACGCAGATCGTGATTTTCTGTTGGGTGCACCAAATGCCACAAGTTAGACAAGCTCCCCAAGGTCTACCTTTGTGCCATTTGGGGACCCTTTTATGGGTCTTGCACCAAACAATTGGTGCAAGCTGCTGTAAATCATGGGAAGTGTTGCAACTGTGCCAAACGTACCGAAATTGGGCACAAGCTGCAGCAATCTCTTTGGCGCAGTTGCATTAAACATTGGGGCTGACACAGGGCTTGAGGCAAACCCTGCATTAACCTTTGAAAATGGGGCCTCTCATCTCTGGAAGGACATAGAGTGGAGGAGGTCCAGAGGAGGGCAACTAAAATGGTGCAGGGTCTGCAAAAAAAAGCCCTATGAGGAGAGCCTGAAGGATCTCAATATGTATACCCTAGAAGAAATGAGGAAGGGGGGGATATGATAGAGACTTTCAAATACCTCACAGGTATAAATAAGGTGCAAGAAGGAAGCATTTTCCAGAAAAAAAGATGCTCAAGAACAAGGGGTCATGCTATGAAGCTGGAGGGGTAGGCTCAGGGGAGACATGAGAAAATACTTTTTCACAGAAAGAGTGGTGGATGCCGGGAACAGCCTCTCAGCAGAGATGGTGGGGGAAAAAACTGTAGTGGGGTTCAAGAATGCATGGTACAGGCATAAGGAAACCTTACTGGCAAGGCAAGGGAAGGGGTTAGAGCCAGAGATCAAGTATGGTCTGTGGTAATATAGTAGGTTGGGGAAAATGGGCAGACTAGTTGGGTCAAGCAGTCCTTATCTACCATCAAATTCTATGTTTCTCTGTTGTGGAGTTGGTGTTGATTCACAAAGACTAAGAGCTCATCTGACGGGAATACCATGATGTGTGCGACCGCGATTGAGTGACCCCCAAAAGGGTGACCCAATCACGGCACATGGCACAGTGGCTACCGGGCAGCTACAGTGACCTCCAGATGGGGTAGGGCGGAGACCGTGGTGACAGGAAGTCGCTACAATCTGTGTGAGGGTGGGAGTGAGCACACTACAGGTACATGCTGGCGGTGGGGCGAAGCACGCTCAGCGAGAGGGTGGGAGGATTTGAGGGTGGTTCTGCAGTAGGCTGCTGAGCTGGCTCTGTGTGTAGCGAGGTCAGCTCATGGCTTTGAGTAGCTAGGGTTCTGGGTTGGGTCCAGGCACAGTTAGTTTTCAGTGTTGCACCGGCCAATTTTTTTTAGCGTTTGCCCCCGACATCACCCCCGAGTTGAGAATCCTTGAATAGGAGGGTTTGGGGGGCACACCCACCCGCATAAATATAAAAAATGCAAGTGCCCGGCGACGTTTTGTTGTGCGCCAGGGAGTCAGAGTGTCGAAACTGATTGCAGTCGCCATTATCACATAGAACCATCTGAAGCTGAGAGGGAGGAACTGGTTGAGAGGATGGCAGAACAGAAGTTTGACTTTGCTTTGGGAAGCAGTAAATGCCATGAGTGAAAATGGGAAATGAGCAGAGGAAAGAGAGCCTAAACCGGAGAGTTCCAGGGAAGATGAGATGACAGAACAATACACATTGCCACAGTTAAGGTTGTGGCATATTTATAGAAAAACTCCACTACCACACTTCCTACAGTCCTGTCTGTGAACCATGTAACCCAACAGTCTGACTTCTACATCATTGATTTGGGTAGACAGGCAGGTTTCAGTAATAATATGGACATCAGGATTGCAGTGTGTGGCCTACAGCCTTAGTTGGTCAAGCCTGGGGAGTAGACTCCTGGAGCTAGACTTTCAAACATTCCAGGACTAAGTCCTATGCTGCAGCCACCACTGCGGGATGAAATCTCCGCACCTGCAGAGATTTGTATTTTCAACATTCGCAGCTGCGGGGGATGTTATGCCTGGTCCCAACAAGTGTACCATTTCCATGTAGTTGTACTTAAAAAAACAGCCACAAGCTACCCTAAATCATGGAGCCAGTCTTAAACTGGCTCCACCTTTGAGAATACTGTGGCTGTGGGAAAAACTGCAGCTCTACAAGTGAAGACCCACTCGTGCCATTTTTTTCCTGCAGCTGTGGGAAGTTCAGGGGCTTTAAAAATCCAGACCCTGTTGTTCATATGAACAAAACTTAGCCCTTTGGGAAGGGAGGTGGGAAGGAAGGGGAGGTACCAGTGTTTAGCTTCACATCACCCAACAGTAGTACCAGAAGGGCTGTGAGGAGAATACAGGCGTGCAATCTGTGTAGGTAATGGAAACATAGAATCTGTCAGCAAAATAGGACCGCTTGCTCTAGCCAGTATACCCAAGTGTTCCCTGCCTAGTCTACCTCTGCAGATCCTAGCTTGTCTCCAGCAACCCTCCTCTCCCTGTCTCTGCTCCAATATACCTTATGTTTATCCCATGCTTACTTGAAGCCACCCGTCATTTTATCCTCCACCACTTCAGCTGGCAGTTCATTCTAGGCGTGTACCACCCTTTCAGTGAAGAAATGTTTCCTCATATCTTTCCTGAACCCCAGCCCCCCAGCTTCATTCAATGCCCCCAGTCCTGGTGCTCATTCTCATTTGGAAGAGACTCCCCTCCTGCACCCTGTTTACCCCTGTGTGGTACTTCTATGTCTAGATCTTCTCACCATGGGAAGGGAGGGCAGGGTTGGGTGAGAGGGAAAGATCTCAGGAGAGCATCAAGATTGAGAGAAGGGGAGGAGAAGAGAGGAAACCAGTGTGAATGAGCAAGGAGAGGGGAAGGAAAGGTAGAAAGAGACAGGAGTGGGGATAGTGAGAGAGACAGGAAGTAAGACAGAGGGAATGGTGAGGGGGAGGAAAAGAAGGAGTACAAAGGACAGAAGATATGAAATTAAAAGAAAGGAGGTGAAGCATAGTCAGTAAAAGCTGGTAATCATTATTGGAGGGTGCAAGTTATAGCAGCTAGCCGACAGGGGTGGCAAGGGAACCCCGTCACACAAGTTTAGTAGACAACACAGGTAAAAGTTATTTAAATGTGGATACAATGAGCAGGTTTGGCTACCATTAAAACAAGTTTCTAGAGCAGAACTGACTGCAGATTCAACTAGTATAGGCAAGTATGGTAGCTAGCTAGCATAAACTAACAAATTCATAGGAGTAAACTAACAAAAGTTAAACAGACCAGAGGGCTACCTAAACTGTAACAGTGCAAGAAAAATGCAATTAAACTAAGTGGACTAGAATGGACTAGCTAAGCAAAAACAGGGCTTGGAAGGACTAACTATGCAGCTACTGTGTAGCAGTAACATTATACAATGAACACCAATCTGAGTAGGCAGGTGATACCAGTGTGCAAATACAAATGATTTGGTAATCACGAACACATCTTGTATCAGAAGGTAAAGCTGGGAATTTTGAGATATGGGTCCTGTGGAGCAGAACTAACAGATATTTCCTAGTTTTATTTGGTTTCGTTTCTTATCTGTTATGTTTTGTTACACGAGGATACAAGAGCATTGTCAAATCCAATCAAATTCTTTGAGGATTCAAGAACATTGTCAAATTCAATCAAATCCTTCTTATACAAATTCAGCCTCCTAAACTTCTGAATGAATGAAAATTTCAGAAGACTGCCATGTACGCATCTGTGTATAGCTCTTTCTGCATGATAATACTGCTGTAGAGACCACTCTTACATTGCAAGAGGGGTCTAATGTGCATTCTTCAGGTATGAGAACACAAACCGAAGGTGAGCAGCAGTTCTGATACCCTAAGAATCTGAGTGGCATCACTCCTACAACAATAACAGAGGTCCCCACTGCAGTATTAATATATTGCTGATCGAGGCTGATCAATAATCTTTTATAATTTTAAAAACCCTCCCCTGAGGAAATTCATTTCCAGAGCACCTACGTGTGAGACACTCATTACAGAATAAGAGTGTCTCCACAAGGGAAAGGAGTACTCCACTGGTTGGCAGCAGTCCCTCGATCTACAAAAAACTGTATGCCCATAAAGTCATGCTAGCAGGCTTTCGAATAGGAGGCCACGTTTGCCTCATGGGTAATGAAATACTTGGTACAGTGAGTTTCAGAAGATCTCATGCGGTTTTGAAGTTTGAATGTTACAGCCATAATTTATTGTCAATAACATGGTTGACTGCTAATCCATAGATCAAGATGTTTAACTGCAAAAGAAAGGCATGGTGATGGGAAGCTAAATGCAGGACTGATGGATTATATACATACTAAAGGAGCAAGGGAACACAAAACTCACCTCCGTTTTCACTGCTTTTTGAATTAAAAATCAATCAGAAATCATGTTCTTAGCAAACCAAATCACTACAGGACCATAATAACAACGTTTTTCTTTCTTCTTAGAAACAGCTGTTAAGCATCAGTAGTTTAATTGTTTTCATGGTTCAAATATCAAGTGTTTGGCACGGTTAGCTTTAACATAAATTACAACAACAAAAAACAGATTATTGTTGTTGAAATATGTTCTCTGGGACTTGAAGACTCAGAATATGGTACAGCAAATTTTTTTTTTTTTTTTTGCTATACTTTTATCTCCTCCTCTGCAGCTGGGGGGGTGTTACCAATGGTTCCCCCCAGTCCGGCCCGACCTTCAGCCCCTGCTCTGCCCCCGATCCCCAAGCTCTACCCCTTACCTCCAACCTGCACAGTGATCTGCCATGGTGGGCACGCAACCACCGCCATGGGATCCAGGGGGGGTTTCAGATCAGTGGGAGCATCCAGGGTAGAAACCGGTGGAGCTGCTTGTCCAGCCATCAAGTAGCACGCAAGGTTTTTCACTTTTCTCCCCCATACATCTGAGGCGTGCAATGACGCCAAGGGACCAGAGGTCGCACGCTACCGCACGCCCCATCCAGCGTCTGCCACAGCACGTCCCTCCGGTTCTGCCCATGACTTGCCAAGCCTCCAGCCACTGCTAGAAGCCGCCAGGTCACCGAAGCATCTCACCCCCCTTCCTGGAGAAGGAGAGCAGTCTTACAGATGCTCGATCCTTCTCCTCCCCTGCCGACCCCCGACGACCCAGGCTAGTTCCCGAACCTGGGTCGCCGGCGTAGTGTGAGGTGTGGCGTCCAGCGCCTCAACCCTCAGTGCCACCAGGCTGAAATGGTACAGCAAATTGATGTGAAGCACCACAGCATTTATACAGCCTGGCCTGGATATTCAAAGGGGTTGCGCATAGCGCAACAGAGTTGTGCCAGCACAACCCCACACTGTGCCCAGAAGAGATATTGAAAAGGCTACCAGATGCAGCGCAAATCCCAATGTGCTGGGGTGCACTGTTAATATATGCGGCACAGATGCAGGGGGGTGTGCCCATGCAAACACGGCACATCCCGATATTCAGCCCGGGATGCAGTGCGACACAACCTGCATTGCGCAGCATGGGGCCCAAAGTTGAGCCCGTGAATAGTCAGAACAACTCCTGGCCACCCACAGGCTGGCTGCTGTATTGCAGGGTGCAACCACACAGCAACCAGCTGCTGGTGACCACCCGCCCACCCAGAACACCGTCCACAAGCACCCATAGCTCCCTGGTAGTCTAGTGGTACCCCCCTCCCTCCTGTGTCCCCAATAATGGGTTAATGTGCTCAATATCATTCCCTGGTAGTCTAGTGGTACCCCCTTCCCTCCCATTGCCTCAATCCTCAGTTAATAGCCCTAGAAATCCCCTGGTGATCCAGTGGCACCCCCACCCCTCCTGCCTACAGGACCCATGCCACCACACTCCCCAAGGGGTCCTGTGTGGGTGGGATGGGTGAGAGAAATTCATGTAAATTAATACATCACAAGTAAGCAATAACACACAACAGATTGTGCAGTCATTGAGTAATTACCACTCCCCCCCCCACTCCATAAGTTGGAAGCATGAGGTATTAGCTGAGGGCTCCTTAACACGGAGTGGAGAGAGAAATTCTGTAATTACCCAATAACCACAAGCCCTGAAGTGTGTATTGCATTCATAAAATGGTGCCAAAATTATGAAAAAACACAAGACTAAATAAATCTTTAAATTAAGAATAAATAACTCTTCATCATTGGTAAATTGGTTCTCACTGAGGTCAAATTGACTGGCAGGTAAGTCACTCATGCTGTTAGCGGAACTTTTTTTGGTTTTTCCCAACTGTTACAATTACTGAGAATTCCAAAGCATTGAAGTGATATTTCTATGCAGTTAGGTCAGCCAAGAAAACAAGTTACAAGACTTTCATGGCACTTTCCAGATCTGTGTGGTTACTGGTAAATTATCACACAGGTCTAGACAGGTATTGCCCAATCAGATCACTGGAGTTTTTACTTTTTTTTTTTTTTGCTTTATCTGTTTTTCTGCCCTCCTGCCACTCCTTTGGGCTCTACAAGTCCCTCCTGCCCGCCAGTCTCATCCCGCTGCCAGCACCCACCACTGAAATCCTGCTAGACCTGCATTCCATCCGGAGGGTTCCAGCTCTAACCCTACTGAAAGAACTCCCCTACCCTGCAAGGTGGGAGCACAGGGAAGAGGAGAAGTCTGAATGCTGCCCGCTTGGAACATCAGTTATGGGGGATGGGAATGGTGCGGTCTGGGGACTGTGGCATGGTGGGACAGCAGCTGTCATCTGGCAGAGCTGAAACACACCATTTTCCTGTTTTCAGTCTCACCCGCCTCCTACTTAGGTACGCAGTACAGCAGCAGCAGCCTGGGGCAGGGACATCCGGCAACATGTGGTCACCCACGCTGCCAAGGAAATCACCACAGGCTACCACCAGGAGCCACTAAAACAGCAGTGCTATGCAACCCACCCTCCCAGAAGAGAAGCATCCTTTTTTCTTTTTTGTAACTGTCATTAAACTATTATGCCACTGAGATGTTTTTTTTCACTGTTTTTAGGTGCCAAAAAATGTGAGTCTCTTGTTATCACTAGGACTATTTTTTGTAACACCTCTCATTCAGTCCTATACAAATGGCTGAAATTCGGCCCTCGTACCATTCATATATTTGGAGTGAGGGCTGAGAGATATGAAATCTATATGGCAATCAACAAGGCATGCTGTGCATGCATCCTTCAGTGGTGATGACACAGCATGCTTACTGTATTTGGATTGCCGACTCTTCTGCCACCCAAACCCAGAACTTGCCACTGTTATCAAATGACAAAGCATAAACAGGCAGCTACTGCAACTGGTAGACTCTACTGAGGGTCTCTTAGCCTCCGGCATAACTGTATGGAACTCTGTGAGGACTCCCCAACTTCTTATAGACCTTACTGTTTTTCAAACAGAGTTTTCGAACAAACCTGAATTATTCTGCTGGGATGGTCTACATCTCAGTAGAAGAGGCAGCAGACTTCTGGGTAAATAGTTTGAAGCATGTATCAAAAAACATTTAAACTAGGGGACAAGAGGGAGAGTTTGGACATAGTAACCTCTCTGGAAATAGGGATAACCAACAATGAAACAAAGTGTACAAACCCAGCACAGCTTACTATGACCTCATCAAAGACAATTAATTGTAGCACTAATAACTTTAAAATACTGCCATGGAACGCACGTAGCGTAGGTCCCAAAATCATTGAACTTGCTTATATCCTAAACCATAATAACATAACATGTTGTGGAGTGACTGAAACCTGGTTTAAGGAAGGGGACTGGAACACTGAAATACCTGGTTATCGACTGATACAAAAATACAGGAAAGATAAAAAGGGAGGTGGCATTGCCTTTTATATTAATGAAAATTATAGGGCATATGAATTTACTGATGGCTCAATAACTAACAATGGAATTATATGGGTATAAGTCAAACTCTCTACCGAAATATTAACTATTGGACTGGCTTATTGGTCACCTAGTTTAAAAATGGAGGAGATTAATAACTTATTATCTGAAATGGCGAATAAAAATATCCAAGGTGACTATGTTCTAATGGGTGATTTTAACTTCCTTACCATCAACTGGAACACGCTCAAGGGGACCAACTCCATAGAAAATCAATTTGTGGATATCACAGTACTTCTAAATCTCGATCAACTAGTTACTAAAGCAACTAGAGACAATAATATATTATCTATTTTTATTTATTTATTTAAATTTTGGTGACCAGGAAAGGCACACTGAGACGAAACTCATTTCCAGGTGCAACCCGGGTGCAAAGCAACAATTGTGGTAGAGACATTAGTTTCATTAAAAAGTAAATTACATAGAGTTTACAGCCATGTACATATACAAAGGAACATATACAAAGGTAGTATGAGGCAACAAAGCAAAATAAAAAAGGTGCATCTGTTACATTTGTTACAAGGCAGCAGTAATCACCTAATGGTGCCTAACAGTAATGCCTAAGACACATAGGGACGCTGCAGAATTTTATGAGAGAACTGAGGTGAGTAGGAGCTGAGATTAAAAAAATGGGCAAGTACTAGCTCAGCTTGCCAGGGCCAATGGAGACAGAGAGTTGGTAATAGAGAGGACGTGGGGAGGTTAGAAGCACTGGAGGCATTGGGGAGATGGGAGGAGTCTGAGAAGTCTTTTTAGGTGCGAGAAGGGGGAAGTAAGATGAAGGTCAGAGGGTAGCCTATTCCAGAGGAGAGGGAGATGGTTTGAAAAGGTAGACTGGCCTGCTGAGGAGTGTGGGCTAGGGATGGAGAAAGTGCATGAGTTTCTGTGATGAAGGGAGTAGGAGGTAGGACTTGCTGGGGTGAGGTGGGATGAGAGATAGGAGGGAAGGAAGTCAAACCAGTATTTAGCAATTAGGGACGTGCAGTGAATGGTTCGCCTATGGGATACTGGGGTAAGGGATAGTGGAGCAAGGGAGAGTGGAACATGGAGAAGACAATGATGGGTAAAAGGAGGGGTAGTAGCAGTGAAACAGCAAAAGGAGTTGATAAGAGTGTCTAATTTGGAAAGGGATGAGGTTGGAGCAGTGCCATTGACTACGTCAGTGTAATCCAACACTGGCAAGATTGTTTTAAGAACTAATTCACACTGGGTGGGGAGAGAAAGGCAGGCTTTGTGGCAGTAAAGAACTGCAAGTTTGGGCCAGAGTTTAGTGCAGATGGTGTCAATGTGTGTTGAGTAATCAAGGTGGCTGTCCAGCCAGACACCCAGGTATTTGAAAGCAGAGACCCACTCAAGTAGTGAGCCATCTTGGGTGATGATCATGGAGGGGAGACTAACTTCTGCCTGGTACCATACATAGATACATAGACAGTGTCGGCAGATAAGGGCCTATGGCCCACCCAGTCTGCCCATTTGAGCTTGTAAGTTCAGTTTATGTTTTCCTAGAAGTCTGTTGCCCCTTACCCCTGACCTCCAGAATTCCTTTGTATCTATCCCATGCATTCTTAAATCCTGTGATTGTTTCAGCCCCCACCACTTCCTCTGGTGGGGTGTTCCACTTGTCCACCACCCGTTCTGTGAAGAAATTCTTCCTCACATTTCCTCTGAATCATCCTCCCTCCAACTTCATCCCATGCCCTCTAGTCCTGGAACATCTTTTTCACTTAAAAATAGTGTATTCCTGCACCCTGTTCCTCAATGTAAGATACTTGTATGTCTCTATCATATCCCCTCTCTCCCTCCTCTCCTCCAGGGAGTACATGTTCAGTTCCTTCAACCTGTCTTCATAGGACTTGTGATGCAATCCATGCACCATCTTTGTTGCCCTCCTCTGAACCTTCTCTACCCTGTCTATGTCCTTACGAAGGTATGGTCTCCAGAACTGCACTGTACTCCAGGTGGGGCCCTCACTAGTGTCTTGTATAGTGGAATTATGACCTCCCTTTTCCTGCTGGTGATGCCCTGCCTATACATCCCAGCATCCTATTTGCTTTACCTGCTGCCTTGTCACACTGTTTCCCTACCTTGAGGTCATCAGAGATGATAACCCCAAGATCCCTTTCCTGCTTGGTGCATGCTATATCCTCACCCCCAACTGATATATTGTGCCAGGGTTTTTGTGCCCCATATGCATTATCTTGCACTTCTTTGCATTGAATTTCAACTGCCAAACCCCTGACCATTCTTCAAGTTTCTGCAGGTCCCTTCTCATTCTGTCTACATCCTCTGGTGTGTCTACTCTGTTACAGAGCTTTGTGTCATCAGCGAACAGTGAAATTCTGCCTTCTAGGTCCTGTGCAATGTCACTGATGAAGATGTTGAATAGGACGGTCCCAGCACTGATCCCTGTGGTACCCCACTGGTCACTCTTCCCTCCATGGAGTGACAGCCATTTACCACCACCCTCTGTGTCCTGCCACCCAGCCAGTTACCTACCCACCACACTACTGTCCTGCCCACACCCATATTCCCCAGTTTGTGTAATAGTCTTCTATGTGGCACAGTGTCAAAGGCCTTGCTGAAGTCCAGATAGGCCATGTCCACTGCCCTCCCCGATCCACCTCCCTAGTCACCCTGTCAAAAAATTCAACGAGGTTGGTCTGACATGACCTCCCCTGGTGAAACCATGCTGCCTTGGGTCCTGTAGTCCATTGACAACCAGATGTTCCACCAATCTCTCCTTCAGTAGTGCTTCCATGATCTTCCCCACTACCGAGGTGAGGCTGACTGGTCTGTAGTTCCTGCTTCCTCTTTGTTCCCACTTTTGTATAAGGGGATTACATCTGCTGTCCTCCAGTCTTTGGGTACCTCCCCTGTTTCCAGTGATCGGCTAAACAGGATAGCCAGAGGTTCAGCCACCACCTCTCTTAGTTCTTTAAGGACCCTGGGGTGCACCCCATCTGGCCCCATTCCTTTATCAACTCTTATTACTTCCAGTTCCTTCAGGACCCTTTCTCGTGTAAAGGGACTTGTGTCCATTTCTGCACCATTCTCACCCCTTGTACTCCCTTCAGACCCATTACCCTCCTCTTCCCCAGTAAAGACTGAGCAGAAATACCTGTTCAATATGTCAGCTTTACTGTTGTCATCCTCCATGCCCCATCCTCCCCTTCAGTCTCACTATCCCTCCCTTTGTCTTTCTTTTTCCTTATGTACCTGTAAAAGGTTTTGTCCCCTCTACCCACTGATTTTGCAATGTGTTCTTCTGTCTGAGCTTTGGCTTCCTTACTGACCTCACTGCCTCCCTTTGCTTCTCCTGGTACTTCTCCCTATCCCCTTCTGCCTGCGTCTTTTTGTATTGCCTGAATGCAATATTTTTGGCTTTCACTTTCTTTGCTACCTCTTTGGAAAACCATACTGGTCTCCTCTTCCTTTTCCTCTTGCTAACCTGCTTAATGCATAATTCTGTTGTTCTTGTAATCCCCATTTTAAATACTGCCCACTGTTCCTCAACCCCTGATTCCTGTCCCATTCCCCTTAATGCCTCTTTCAAGTATCTCCCCATTTTCCCAAAGTCTGCCCCCCTAAAATCCAGGATACGTGTTTTTGTGTGGTTTGGTTCTGCTCTTTCTGTGATTTCAAACCACAGTGACTGGTGGTCACTGTTCCACGGGTGCTCCCCACTGTTACCCCAACACACTCTCCCTGTTTGTGAGCACAAGGTCCAGTATTGCCTTCTGCTGAGTTGGTTCCATTACCAGTTGCTTGAGGAAGGCACCCTGAAGGGAGTCCAGGATAAATCTGCTCCTAGTTGATGCTGCTGCTGGGATGCTCCAGTCCACGTCTGGAATATTGAAGTCTCCAACCAGTACTATCTCACCCTTGTCTGCCATCCATAGAACATGGTTACTGTCTTAGTTGCATTTAGCTTTAAAAGATTTGACTTGAACCAAGACTGTATGTTGTCAAAATCATTCTAGAGGTGGGGGATAACACTGTCATAGGAAGGACTGGAGGCATAGATGACAGTATCATCTGTGTACATGTGTACATTAGAAGAGTGACAGACTGAGGGTAGATCATTTATAAAAAGCGAGAAGAGGATGGGGTCAAGGATAGAGCCTTGAGGGACCCTGGATAGGATAGGGAGGGGGGACGTGAGTGCATTACCTATTTGAACTGACTGTAGTCTGTTGTTGAAGTAGGAGTGGAACTAGTCAACTGTAGGTTTCACAAGGCCAAAAGAGGTTAGTTTTTGAAGAAGGAGTGGGTGGGATATAGAATCAAATGCTTTAGCCAAGTTGATAAAAACTGCAGCGGTGATTTGGCTTTGATTCATCACAGAGAGGATGGAGTCAGTGATACGCAGCAGGGAGGTGATGGTGTAGTGTTGGTTACAGTAGCCAGATTGTACAGGTGAGAGGTAGTTATCTGAGGAGAGAAAGTCAGAGAGCTTTGTGAGAAGGAGAGACTCCTGAACTTTGGCAAGGGAGAGGAGGAGTGAGATGGGCCTATAATTTCCTGGGGATGAGGGGTCGCCACCCTTGTGCAGGGGAAGGACTTTGGCCAGTTTCCAGGCTTTGGGAATTGTGGCTGAGGTGAGGGAAGGGTTTAGTATGTGCGTCAGAGGAGCGGTAATTGCAAATGCAGATATGTGGAGCAGTCTAGAGTGAAGACTGTCGGGGTTTGTTTTTGTGGGATTAAGGGACTTGAGCGCAGAGTAAACTTCAAGAGCAGTGAAAAGAGGGAAGAGGAAGCCAGATGGAGGGGAGGATGAAGCAGGATGACCTGGAGAAAAGTTTGGTGGAGGAGTGCCGAGGGAAGAGTCAGGTGGAGGGGGGTTATTGGACAGGGCAAAGGAGATAAAGAACTTATTGAATGCATCAGCTACAATGGCTGGGTCTATATTGAAGAGCCATCGATTTTAAGAACTGGACATGCTTGATGAGGAGGGGGATCCAGGAGGGAGTGGATCACCTTCCAGAAGGATGCTGGGGAGTTTTGGCTCTGCTCTAGCTGGGACTTCAAATAGGAAGCCTTAGAATAGTTGAATAGCCTTGGTGCATCTATTTCTGAGTTGTTTGTATGTGAGGAGGTCATTTTGGGTGCAGGAAGCTTTGTAGAGTCTCCAGGCATTGTCCCTGGCCTAACACATGGCAATCAGATTTGAGGTGATCCAGGGGTGGCAGTAGCATTTCAATCTGACTTTTTTAAGGGGTGCATGACCATCCCAGATACGATGAAAGATGTGCAGGAAGCGGGACAGGGCAAGGTCAATATCTGAAGCACTGAATATACTGTAGGTTGCCAGTCAGTGTGTAGGTGGTCGTGCTGTAGGGCGTTTGCATTGAGGTAATGGAGGGGGCGGGTCCATATGAATTTGGGAGGGGAATGGGGAGTGTGGATTTTGCAAACACAAAAGGTAATACAGTGATCACTGTAACAGGAACCCTGTTAATAAAGGTTTTCCTCCCTAATGTACACTTAATATATTACTCCTTTCATCCTGTCCTATCTACTGCCTGTTATTCTAATTCTATCTTACTGCTTTCTTTGACAGGGTGGCCAACCTGACAAACCCTCATTTACTGTGCTATCCCTTTATTTTGTGTCAGTCTCCCTGTTTAGTTATGGCAGTTAATGCCACTAGTAAGAAATCCCCTTATTGGAAGGTAACTCTGTACATCACGAAGTACAGAATAAAACTAAGTCATGGTGCTTGTAACAGTGGTGAGAGATGCACCTGTATGCCCCATAGCACTAGCTGTTTAAAACCTTAAAAGGTTACAGAGCGCAACAAGCTGCTGCGGTGCAGTGGTCTCGGTGGAAAAGAGTATCAGGAGCGAGTGTAGCTCCCTATAGGTTGCAGAGTTAGGAAAGCTCTGAAAAAGCATTAGACTGGCCATTCTAGCCAAAACACTCCTCACAGGTGACAGTACAAGCCGAACTTCTCTTCAGCTCTAAAAAATGGGAGCGGCTACACAGAAGTTGGCTAAGCAGGGCACCATGTACAAATGAGGGCACTGAAGAGCGAGGGAAATAGTTTATTTGCTAAAAAGGAAATTGCTACTGTTATTATGAATGACAAGACCCAGAAATAGTGAAATTGGGCTGTTAAGTTTGGGATGGGGAAACCAAAAGGCCCAAATGAAATATTAGCCAATGGCTAAAAGTTTTCAGCCATAGACATTAGGAGAAGCCCAAAAAAGACTGTTTTCCTTGTTTAGTAAACAGTTCAGTTTTGACACTGTACAAGGGGGAAAGTTGTTTTCATAATGGTTATCTATTGCATACTATGGTATTAATGGATAAGTCAGGCCATATAAAAATCTGTTTGTATAAAAATGTGAAGCATATAGTTCTTATGTTGGGAGCACCTAAATCGTGGGGATGAGGAGCGCACCCTCAATCCCCCTTGTCTAGTTTGCCCCAAACATAATGTATAAGCACAAAAATCTTGAAAAGCAGGAGAGATAAATTTCTGGGTATTTACCAGAGAGAGGGTTCCCAGCAGGTTATATAGGGCAGGTTGGCCCCAGACTGACTGCAGTTATAGTGACAGTGAGTGGTGGGGTCACCAAAGAAGGCGGAGCTGAAATGTTAATGAGCCTCATTATACTTTTTTTGCAGATGTTTTAAGAAGGGCTGACCAGAAAGAAAGAAATCCTATGGCAGGAAAAAAAACAAGAATGTCTCTTGTACTATGCATATTCCAGCATGAAAGTAATGTTTTTATATGTTACAAAAGGAGCTTAATATGGTTATTGCCTAGGTCACATGGTTATGATGTCATGCTGGGGAAGGGGATAAAAAGCCCAGGATTTGTGACAAGGTAGTTAGGCCAGTTGGTTGCTGGTAGCAGAGGAGAGAGGGTGTGCCAGACTTCACAACAGCAGTTTATGGTTCACTAAGAAAGGAGTGAAGCTGCAATTACCGAAGATTTGTTTTCTTATTTTAGGTGTGATAACTAACACCCATTTTCTTTGATTTCTGTACGTATTGATTTTTTTTTCGTTTTTGAATAAAAATTATAAACGCAAGTTGCGTTTATTTTATGCAAAATACTCCTGTCTGAGCATCTGTTTATCCCACCCTATTACAATCACTGAGGGCATCGGAAAGGATGCCCGATGTGGAGATGCGGTGGGGGTGGGAAGATAATATCCAATCGAGTAGGATGTGGTTTTGGGATTGGGGGGTTAGTCATGTGGGTTCTTTGATAACTTGGGTGAGATTTAGAGCCTCAATAGTTAAGGTGGTAGGCTTGGCGGTTGGGGAGAGCCATTCGAGACTGAAGTCTCCTAGGAGCAAAAGTTCACCGTTTGAGGTTAGGAAGGAAATTGAGGAGATGGTCTTAATGATGGAGATATTAGATCTCATATTTACTAATAACAGCGATGGTATACAGGATATTAAAATATTAGCACCAGTATGTGATAGTAACCACAGAATTGTACTTCTTGAATATAAAAATATGATCAAAAATACAAAAGGAATAACTACCATAAAGGATTTTGACAAAGCTGATTATATCAGTAGGTATGCAAGAACAAGGGGGCACAATTTGAAGATGGAGGGGGGGCGGCTCAGAGGTAATTTAAGGAAGTATTTTTCCACAGAGAGGATTGTGGATGCATGGAACGGCCTTCAGGAGGAGGATGTGGAGTCAAAAACAGTGGTGGAATTCAAGCATGCGTGGGACAGTCATAAGGCAAATCTAGGGGGTGGGGGTAGGAAGAAGTAGGCTGCTAGCTAACTAGGATCTGCGGCTTATCCATTAGGTAGGGAAATGGGCAGACTGGGTGGGCCAAGCGGTCCTTATCTGCCATCAAATTCTATGTTTCTATGAAAGAATACTTAAGGAGCTGGGACTGGCAAATGGACCTAGTAAATCAAGATCTTGATAATATATGGAGCAAGATCAATAAACAGATCACCTACTGTGTAGATAAATGGGTGCCAGCTAGAACCAAATACAAAAATAACTGACGCATTTCACCCTGGTAGAATAATAATATCAGGAAATAAATTAACAAGGAAAAAAAGAAAATATAAGAAATATACCAAAAATCCATCATCAGGTAATTGGCTTAAATTTAAACTAAGTGCCAAAAAAACTAAAAATATGAAAAGAAAATCATAAGCAAAACTAGAAATCTATCTGGTATCCAAAGTGAAAGACAACAAAAAACAATTTTATAATTATATTGGTTCCCTAAAAGGTAAACAAAAGGTTATAGGACCACTTAAAAATGACACAGGAATTATAACCGATGAAAAAGAAATAGTCACTAAGCTTAAAGAATATTTTGTAAGTGTTTTTGAACCTAAAGAAAACTTCACAGTTTCTCAAATGAATACCAAGGTTAAAATCCCAGTCATTTCCCATGAGAAAGTAGAAAAAGTAACAACTTCATTATGAAGTAATAGTTCTGCAGGTCCAGGTGGTATTTTATTTATTTATTTTATTTGTTTTTTGTTAACCGGGTAGGTGCACTAGCCAGAAAGACTATTTTCAGGCACGACCTGGGAGAGTGCAGTGACAAACTTCAAAGAACAACAAAATACATGGTACAAGTTACATAACAGCAACAATGTGACAAAAATTGAGGTAGTTAGACCAAGATTTGCATTTAAGTTAACATAAGGCAAATACAATAAGGTCAGAAATTGAGAAATTGTGGTAGTGAGACCAAAAAACAGCAGTAATAATTACATAAGGCAAAAACAGCATTAATAATTACATAAGACAATACAAGCAGGTCAAAATAAGTGACCAGACAGCTGTGCAGGCAGGAGAGGTGAGGTGCTGAGAGGCGATAGCCTTCAAGCAGAGGTAGATAAAGGGAGGGGCTGGGGAGAGGGTGGAGAGGTGGATAGGATCACCTGGGAAGGAGAGAAGGAAGTGGAAGAATGAAGTGAAAAGCAGAAGGAAATGAAATAAAGAGGAAGTGTTTAGATGTTGGGACCCTAAGCTCCTAGGTGACGACAAGAGGAGTGTGGAGTTAGAGAGCAAAGACTAGGGTGGTTTGAAGTAAGAGCATATGTAGGAGGAGAAGAGATAGTGTCGAAGTTCTTCTGAAAGGAAATGTGGGATGCAGGTTGGCGTAAGGTTAGAGCAAGTGAGTTCCAGTAATAGGGTGCATGACAGGCAAAGGCACAACCACCTTTATTTGTACGGTGTCTCGGAATAAGGACAGGGACATTTGCCACAGAGCTCAAAGCGTAGTTGGTTTTCTGATAGGGAAAGAGACAGGCCAGTGATTTGGGAGTACATGATCTAATAATGTTACCGGTAATGGATCCAAGCATGTAGGACCTTAGCTCTAGCAGAGGAAGCCATCCTAGATCTGAGTAGAGGAGACAATGATGTTTCAACCGTGGGGAACAGGATGCAAAGTGACAGATGTTATTGTAGGTAACATCCCACCTATGAAGACTCAAGATTCCAGCTGAAACATACGTTGCAACCCCGTAAGTGAGAGAAGGTAGTAATATCCCACAGGCAATGGTGAGTCTGGCAGGAGGAGTGAGCGCATAACTTGTTCGGTAGGCAATACCAAGTTTGGAGTTTACCCGCTTACAGATAGTATGGATGTGGAGGTCAAAACTCAGGAACAGGTCAAGAGTGATCCTCAGATATTTGAATGAGTTAACCACTCCAACAGATGTGCCATCTAGGGAGGAGACAATGAAGTGAGTTTGAGAGTGCTTGAGTTTGAGGCTGGAGCCAAATAACATAGCTTGTGTCTTTGATTTATTTAGGACAAGTTTGTGATTTATAAGCCATTGTTGTATAAGCAGATAATCACAGGAGAGCCTGACATTAATGTCATCAGTGCTGTTTGAACTGTAGTACAGAACAATGTCATCCGCATATAGTAGGGAGGATGCACTGAAAAGATTTGTGGTGATGCTGTTAATGAAAATAGAGAAGAGCAAAGGACCTAAAATAGACCCTTGTGGTACACCAATATTGATGGTAGCCTTGTCAGAGAGGGTGGAGTTAAATTTCACATATTGGGACCTGTCTGTTACATAGCTATCAAACCAGTTAACAACATTTGGGGCGAGGCCTAGAGAGTTTAGGGTTGCAATGAGAATGGGGTGGTCAACAAGGTCAAATGCCTTGGTCATATCAATAAAAATGGCCCCCGTGAGCCTGCCAGAGTCCATAGCCACTAGGGTGTCAGACGTGAGTTTGAGTAGGGCGGTAGTGGTACTATGACTCTTATGGGAAGCCATGTTGGCGCCTGTTAAGAGGTCACGCCAGTAGAAAGTCAGTGGTTTGGGTGCCAACTATTTTCTCTAGTATTTTACTGAGGACAGATAGGATGGCAATAGGACGGTAATTCAATGGGTCAAATGGGTGGCCTTTTTTAAGTACAGGGGTAATTCTGTCCGTCTTCCAGATATCTGGGACAATGCTTTGACACAGAGAGAGGGTAAAGATTTTAGCAAGGGGGGCAACTAGCTTTAGGAGCTTGGGTTCCAGGTTATCCAACCCAACAGCAGTATGCTCTGAGATGTTTCTTAAGTGTCTGAGAACCTCACTAGTTAGGACGGACTTAAAATGGAAAGTGGGCCAGGAAGAGTTAGTAGGTGAGATGGGACTTGACAGAGTAGGGAAAGTGGAAGTATACTGGATAAGGTCAGCAAATTGCCTATTAAAGAAGTTAGCAATAGTGAGGGGATTGTTACAATGGATGCCATTTATAGACATGTCATTTGGAGTGGATGACTGGTTCAATCCCAAGAAGGACTTTATATGGGACCAACATTTTTTGGGGTCACCCTGGGAATCAATAAGGAGGGCATTGCAGTATAAGCTTTTTGCTTTTTTGATTTCTTTCTTGCAGGTATTTCTCAGGGCTCGGTAAGCATGAAAGTCTGCAAGAAGGCCTGATTTTTTATAACAAGACCAGATTTTGTCCCTGTGCCACAATTTAGATAACAGGTCAGAGTTTAGCCAGCGAGTCTGCCTATTTCTAACCAGTCTGGTAGCAAGTTGACAGCGGTTGTCTTGTAGTTCTAGGAGTTTAGTCAGAAATATATTGTGGGCAGTTTGAACATCTTGTGTGCTAAAAAGAGGGGACCAGTCAGTGCAAGCTACATCAAACAAGAAGGCCTGAGGGTCGAAGTTTGTGTAATTATGGAAGGTAATGAGGCAGGGCTTCATGGATTCAGGCCTACCTTTACCCCAGACACAGAAAGTGGGGGAGTGGTCAGTGATGGCATCAGATAGAATACCAGCATCAACAATAGTCTCAGGGTGATTAGTCAGGATCCAGTCCAGCAGGGTACTGGTATTTGAGTGGGGAGCAGTTCTAGTGGGTAGAGGGATGAGCTCTGTAGCCTAGTCAGGGCAGTTGTGTGTATTTCCCAACCAGTTAATATTAATGGCTCCTAGGATAAGAACTTCATTATTTCCTGAGTGGGCGGCAGTTTGGTAGAGTAGCTCTTCTAGTCCTTTTAGGCCATGGGTAGGGGATTGTAGGTACATTACTCCAAGGCTACCAAAAGAACTTAAAAATGAACTAGTGGGCCCATTTAACATGTTTATTTAACACATCACTTCAAGAGGGAAAAACTGTATCTGAATGGAGAGAGGCAATAGTTACCCCCATACATAAGGGTGGTACTTTGACAGACACCAACAATTACAGACCAATAAGCCTTACATCAGTTACAGGGAAATTAATGGACAAATTACTACAAAGCCGTATGTTAGAACGTATAAACAGCTTCAGACTCGTGGACCCTTCACAGCATGGATTCACCAAGGGCAGATCCTGTCTCACTAACCTTACATACTTCTTTGAGCCAGTAAGTGCAGCACTGGACAAAGGCATTCCCAAGGACATCATTTTTCTTGATTGTGCCAAAGCTTTTGATAAGGTGTCACATCATACCCTGCTCCTGTTACTAAGCAAAATTCAAGTACACCCCAACATAATTAATTGGATAAACTCCTGGTTAGACTCCCATCGACAAAGGGCAGTTATCAAGGGACATCTTTCAGGCTGGTCATTAGTCACCAGTGGAGTACCCCAGGGTCAGTTCTGGACCCCACTTAATTTAACATACTGGTCTCAACACTTCAAACCCCTAGTAATACATGGCGCTGCAAATATGCAGTTGATTGTAAACTGGGAGGAATTGTTCAAACTGCATCATAGGTTTCATAGGTTAATCAGAACTGAAAAGACCAAGGTCCATATTGCTCGCCATTTGTTAATTATAGCCCTTGATGGAATTTAAACACAAATAAGCATCCAGTCGATTTTTAAAAAGATACATGCTCTCACTTGCAACCACTTCCAAGGGCAGACCATTCCATATCCTAGAAACTCCAACTGAAAACCATGAACTTCTCTGTTTAGTTCTACAGTACTCCACTTTTAACTGTAGTGGATGAGCTCTGGTTTCATATACCACCTCTCTGAGTACTAGACCTAAAAGTTCCCATAACCGATCATCATGTATGGCTCTGTAAACCATACACAAATCCTCCCTCATTCTGCAATACTCCAGAGTATAAAGCCCGAGTTTCCATAGTCTATCATCTTACTCCATTCCCCTCACTTCATCAGTTCTTTTAGTTGCCCTCCTCTGAACTCTCTCAAGGGCATTTATAGAACCCTTATCTCCTGGTGCCCAAAACTGAGCACAGTACTTGAGGTGGGGCCTAACTAGGGAAGAATATAGTGGCAACAAAACCCTACTACTTGTACTTTTTATATGTTTATTTATACAATAGAATATGCCCCCAGCCTTCTTAATTACCTGTTGACAGTGTAGTCCAAAATTTAGGTCATTTTTTACCCTAACACCCAGGTCACGTTCGTCCTCAATTGCTTCAAGTAATCTATCACCCAGTATGTAATTTGCTTCTGGATTTTTCCTCCCAAAATGCATCACAGGACATTTTTCTACATTAAACATAAGTTTCTTTACATTGGCCCAGCTTTCTAATTCGCCCAAAGCATACTGTAAGGTGTTGATGTCTTCGGGAGTATTAACTGTAAAACCTATACGTGTATCACCAGCAAATTTGGTTAACAAAACCTCCGTAGATGTATTTAATGTAGAAATATAGATGTTGAAGAGACAGGGGCCCAATGCTGATCCCTGAGGGACCCCATTAGTCACTTGCTCATATCCAGAATAGTAACCCTTCATGCAAACCTGCTGAGTTCTCCCAGTCAACCAGGATTCTATCCATCTAGTAATATTTCTCTCTAAACCCAAAGATATGGTTGCATCAATTAATTCACTTTTTACTATGCCCTCAAGAATCTTGCCCAGGACTGACGTTAGACTAATAGGTCTGTAATTTGTTACATCCTGCTTAGATCCTTTTTTAAAAATAGGGATCACTGTGGCTAGTCTCCATACATCAATAACTTGTCGTTCTATAATAGACTGTGTGAAGAGTACAGCGACAGGGCCCGATAATGGGATAGCTAGTTCCTTCATCAGAAGAGAAACAACTACAGAATAACCTGGATCAAATACCAAAATGGGCATTAGAAAATACAATGAAGTTCAATGAAAAGAAAAGCAAGGTAATGCATCTGGGGGCTAGAAATCAGCAGATGCAATATAAATTAAACAACAACATACTTGAAAGCATGATTGAAGAAAAACACCTAGGGATCTGGATTACTGATAACTTATCCTTTGACAAGCACTCGATGACTACGATTAAAAAATGTCAGAGAATTGTGGGATGTGTCCTTAAAAATATTAAAAGTAGAAAGAGAGAAGTGGTTCTACCCTTGTACGTGAGTTTGGTCCACCCTCATCTTGAGTACTGCTCCCAGTTCTGGGCTCCCCACACTTTAAGAAGTTCTGAACTTATAGAAGGAATCCAGAGAAAGCTCACCATAAAAATATGTAACATGCAAAATCATAGTTATACTAGGAGACTTAATACTTGGGGTCTGTACTCAGCAAAATATAGACAATTGAGAGGGGATCTTTGCCTAACTTAGAAAGCAATCAAAGACCATCTTATGACTGAAACAATAGGGCTTGTGTCATATAAAACTAATATATCCACTAAGGCCCACAATTATAAACTAGTTGGTGAAAGAAACATAACAATTAAAAGGAGCACATTTTTCACACAAAGAATAATAACTGTTTGGAACACCCTCCCACAACAGATAGCTGAAAGCAAAAATATAACAATTTTTAAACAAAAGCTAGACCACTACATGGGAAAAAAAGTTTATGATTTCCATCCATGATACATGAGTGGCAAATTCATTAAAATGCTTAATTGCCTACTGAATTCATATCCTACTATGAAACTATTGTCATTTAGTCACCTGGTACTACTTTAACAAATGGCTCAACAGTCACAGGAGCCCAATTTGCTGATTGCCACTTAGAGTGGTTTTAATAGGGGGAGTTCTGAAGTAAGGGAGGGCTCCAATATGTTGACTTCTACCTGGTGTGGCTTTCATGGGGTGCTCTGCTTCAGCAAAAGCTCCAATTTGCTCACTACTACCTGGTATGGATTTTCCCTCCTGCTCCCCAGTCATGGGAGCCCTGATTTCTTTGTTGCCAGCTGGTGTGGCTCTAGTGGGTGCCCCTCAGCCAAGGGAGCCCCTGTTGTTACATTGCCACTTGCTATAGCTCTACTATAGGACTTCCCAGCTGAAAGAGCCCTGAACTTTACATTGCTGTCTACTGCAACTTTACCAAGGGGATCACTAGCCATAACATAGAAACATAGAATTTGATGGCAGATAGTGACCTGTTAGCCCACCCAATAAGAGCCGTGGTCTTATTATTGTGACCTGATGCAGCTTTATTGGGGACTCCCCAGCCATGGGAGTCTCAATCACCTAGCTCAGCTCTATCAGGGATTCTTGATATTCATGTTGCCACCTGGCACAACTCTACTTGGGGGCTTCACAGTAATGAAGCCCTGATCTGAATATTGCCATCTAGTCAGATTTCTAATTGCTGTGTAATTTAGAAGGCAGGTTCAAAGATTCACTGACAGCATCCCTGTAGAGTGATGAGTGACTATTTATTTATACCTTCTTTGAGTGAGCAGTCCCACATGGATTCCAAAGCCCTGGAAATTTAAACTTTTGATATGTGCTCTGTAATTTGTTTTGTTCAATGACACTGAAGGGCAAGAACTTAGAGAGAAAGGAAGTAAACAGACAATGTTCATGTCAGCCAGATAGAGAATCATTGCAGTAGTACAGTATCAGATTAGCAGTAAAAATTAAAAGTGTAACAGAACTTCTACTTATTTTATGCTAAAGTTCAAAGAGTGAGACAATTTGAATGAGCATTTTGCAGAGAAAGTAGACAGTGGTTAGCACTGTGGTCAGTAAACAGCTCCATTCAAAAAAGCTTTTGGTTGAATTCATGACACTGCTGGATTCCTTAGTTTCTGATGACGTGCTACACAGCATTTTACTCCCTATATACTCTAGTGGCAATTTATTTTGGATTCCTTCTCCATGTTTTAGGGACACTGGCAATCTGAAGAACTTCTGGGTCTGGGACCGGTAGGTTTGTACTTATGGGCCAGCAGGTTAATTTCTGGCCATGCACAGTTTTCTTTTAATTGATTGCCCCTACTGAGAGGGGCACCCTATGGGACAAGGAAGTCGCAAAGTGATATTATTCTTAGTATACCCATTTAATGTTCAATCTTACTTGGCATGCCAAATTTATTTGGAGAGTTGTATTTGTTTCTGACTACCATTGGTTGGTACAGTGATTTTGAGACATCAAGGAGAAATCAGAATGCACCTGGAACTTGAATGCCCCCAAATCTACTGCTGGAATGCACCTGGGCAATTGTTAAGGGGGTCATCCTGGCAGAGGCTGTAAGTGGGGGAGTATTCCAACACAGATATTAAGTGGGAAAGTATATACTTTGGGGGCATCATTCCATATCGGGGAAAGATTCTGGTTCAAAACCCAAAGCACCTGTTACCGGAATGCAGACTCAACCTGGAATGGTGCCCCAAACTTAAAGCCTTCTTACTTAATGTCCCGGCTGGAATGCCCTTATAGTGACTGTCCCAGGGCATTCCAGTTCTGAGAGCATTCTTGATTTTACCAAATCTCTCAGGAGGGACCCCATACTTAACCGAAATACTCTCACTGATTCAGAGAGGTTGCACATACACACATACACACTGCAGTACATAGGCAAAGCATTTTCAATGATTCTGTGGCATGCTGAGATAAGGGACTAGCAAAGTTGTATAATTCCAAGCCTTTGTTTGTTGATGAGAATCTCAGCCCTACTGTATATGTACCCATATGTTGACATGCCAGTGTGAAACATTGCCACTTACGCAATAAAATTATTCAGCTTTTAATTATTTTTCCCATTAGTTGAAGAGTTGTTTCTCTCTAACATATTTTGCACTCCACTGGGACCAATTTGTTGATGCTGAATTTTCATTCCTTTTTATTATACTTATTGGAATGATGTCAAAATGAACCAATTGCACTGATGCTTAACTTCCTTTGCTGCTATCTCTTCTGTGCCATCACTTTAGGAACTGCTGCCTTTCAGTCTTTGGTAAGTTTTGTCACAGGTCTACAGCAATGTTAACCATATTTTTCTCTGAGTTATGGTGCTTATAAAGCATGTATTTCAGTTTGAAAATTTTATGCCAACAATAAGACATGACAGGGTGTTTGTAGTATTGACTTGACATGTGTAGCCTTGTCTTCTTCAGCTCCTGAAAATGAGTTTACAAACACAATGGTGTGTCTTATTGCACATGCAAAATGAGTGACTATGGAAATTTTTAAAACAATTAGGGAAAGTTAAAAAATAATAAAATGCTTTTACATTTAATGTGAAATAGTCTCTCTTCAGAGAGCTTTCACTAATGGTCAGCATAAAATGGTGATAGATTTTTTCATGAACTGTCATTTTTTTTCTTACATTTTTACCCACTGGTGATTCTATGATTAGAGTATGGGTGCCAGCCTCCCTCAGTCAGAGAGCAAGATTTTTTTAACCCATTTTTGAATAGTGGTATACTATTTAATTAATGCTCTCAATATGACCTTTGGATATTACATACAATTAATTAGTTGTATTCAAATGTTGCCTTTTTTTAAAAAACAGTGACATTAGAGAGAAAACAGGCTTGACTTATGCTTATATCTTGGGTTCATGTTTTGTAATTATTATTGTGATTTTGTACTGTTTTATATTGTAACTGTAGTGTACTTTGAGGGACCTCATTAGAAATGAGTTATGCTCAATTGAGTTGTAATCCCTGTTTAAACTGACACTACTACTACATAATGAACTGAGCAAAAGTCAACAGCTTAGGAAAATTTTTCTGTCTACCTGGGCACAGAGGTACAAATGGGTAAGTATCAAGGTAGGAATGCAGAATGAGTTACTTTCACAAGTTAATGAATTTCACCATGCATCTCTTTTCTCTTTTATGACCCTGTACTCTTGAAAATGGCAATATCTGAACACAAGTTATACACACACATATATATATGTATATAAAAGACAAAGAGCCTCTGTGCGTAAACACTGAGGCAAGGGTTACCCCAAAGGGCATTTGGCTGGGAAGCCAAGTTTAAAGAAAATACAAAATCACACTTGCCCCCACAATGCAAAGCATCATGGGCTGCATATGCAAATCACCACAGAATGTTATGCTGGTCCAACTTTAAGCAGAATTGCATGGTGCCGAAAGGCCTCTCACACAGTTTGCAAAGGCATACTGATGAGTCCTGGTAGGACGAAACACTTGTCTATGTCTTCTTGTTAGCACCCTTTGCAAACTGTGTGAGAGGGCCTTCGCACCATGCAATTTGTTTAAAGTTGACCAGCATAACATTCTGTGGTGATTTGCATATGCAGCCCATGAAGTTTTACATTGTGGGGGGCATGTGTGATTTTGTATTTTATATATATATATATATAGATAGAGGTAAACATCATTTAATGCATTGTTAGTTGTCAATAGTGACAGTGAGGACAATAGGTTGAATCTCTTGAGCCTCAGTTACCCCACCAGTACATTGTCATCGCCCTAACTCCTCACCCCGCCACATGTGTAAAGAAGCAGATGTATAGGAGAATGGGGTGAGATTTAGGACTGATGACCCCAATGCGCACCCCAATGCCAGTTGGGGGGTGGGCTGGGGGGTCCAAGGGGGGCTTTCAACCCTAACACTGAATTTCCTCATTTTTGTCACTGTGGAACAACCTTAACTGATGCATTAAATGGAGTTTTTTGCCTCTGATTTCCCTTCTTTTTAAGAATGATAATGAGAAATACTGAATGTAATGTGGCGGCGGGAAGCTACAGCCATGTGATGTCTTGTCATATAGTAACACGGTGCCTGCAAACGCAAATGGTAATGCGCATGGTGATGCAAAGCAAAACAGAAACAGTACTGAAGACACAAATGGTAAAAATAATGCAAACGCAAGCACAAATGAAAATGCAAAGGGTAACGCACATGGTGGCGTAAACGGGAACAGTAAGTGAAATGGGTATGGAACCGCAAACGGAAGCAGTAACGGTAACAGTAATGTAAGTGCACAGGCTAGTTTTCCCCAAAATCTGCATAGAGAATGACAGTGAGTACAAAGAATGTATGCATAATAATGGGTCTCGGAGCAGAAAATGAGGAGTTGGAATACTAAATTTCTTATATCTCAGGAACCGAACGACGTAGAAAAAAAATTTAATAGTCATATGATTTATGGCTTTCCTGGCTGGTTTTGCACTTAGCCCCTGCTAGAGGGCTAAGTGTTTTTCCAGCGAAAAGTCCGTATCTCACACCGTTTCTGAGATACGGGCCCTGAAAGGCACGGCAAATGCTGTAATGTTATTCTATGGGAAAAAAAGAGAAGTTTGGAGTGCCATAACTTTGCTGCCCTGTAATATTTTTCACCAAACCACCAAAAGGCACATCTGTGGGATGTTGGCTTTCTTCCCTCCAAATTTCAGTGTAAAAGACCAAACCGTTATTTTGCAGCAGGGTGGCAAAGAATTCCTGTCATGCAGCGGATGCCTCAATGTTAGTCTATGGGAAAAAGTGTCAATTTTAGAGTACCATAACTTTGCATCCATGCAATATTTTGTCACCAAACCACCAAAAGGCACATCTGTGAGATGTTGGCTGCCTTCGCTCCAAATTTCAGCCCAAAAGACCAAACAGTTCATTTGCAGCAGGGTGGCAAATAATTCCTGTTATTTTGGCCATAGTATTGCAAAGTTATGTCGTGATTTGCGACAACTTTCACAAGCATTTGCAACACTTTCGTGAGTGCAACACTACTTTGTGACACTACTTTTTCCAGAAATTGAAAAAACATATTTATAGGGTGTTTAACCTCATAATAAAGACATGCCTAGCATCCTCAGGGTCCGACTAGGTAAACACAAAAAGAATTGTGTTGCTAGAGGGTCCCAAATTTAAATGCCAAGCATTTTTCTGATCACTAACTGAAAACAAAATGGCAGATTTGCGACACTACTAGGGCCATTTGCAACACTAAAAAGTGCATTTGCGACACTGTAGAACTTTTTGTTAACTTTTCCCATTGACTTATAATGGGAAATTGTTTTTGAATAACTTTTGAACTAATTAATATTTTTTCACAAAATCTTCAAAAGGCACATTGGGGACCCCGGCCACACGTTTCCTGAAGTTTTCAGACCGGTCGCGCAAACTATGCGACCTGTAGGGATGAGCAAAGAATTCCAAAAAAGCATAAAGACGCGCGCAGATCACGCTTAATAACTCCGCAACCATATATCCGAACAGTACAAAACTTGGCAGATCCCAAGATGTATGGTTCTTGATCATGTATTTCAAATTTTAGGCAAATCTGTTGAATGATTGCAAAGTTATTAAGGTGCAAAATTTTAGGTTTAACATGTAAATAGCTCCTCAACCCTAACTATGGTAACACTATCGTACTACCATAATATGTATATATATATATATATATACACACACACATATATATGTATTTCAATGTGCTTATGTAACTTAATATGATGTATGCTTATGTGACTTAGGTACATTGTGGCTATTCACCTCTCTGTCCATGAGATATATCACCCTGTAGGGGTAGATGGCGAGGAACCCTAGGAAGGGTTCCACCCCTATAGGTGCCATGGGAATGATTCCCTTGGCTAAAGATAGCATAGGAAGCAGCCCATGGAAAAGAGAGATGAGCCACTGGAGGAGGAGGAGGGGAGAATGGTGGGGCAACAGAAAAAAATCCTGAACTAGCCAGGAGGAGTGGCCTTTTAAGGCCTGATTGGGGGCGTGGGTTGCTCCAACCATTGAACTACAGACGTAGCCTTGCAATTCAATGTGCTTATGCAGCTTAGTATGATGTATGCTTATGCGACTTAGATACATTGTGGCTATTCACCTCTCTAGCTGTGGGATATACCACCCTGTAGGGGTAGATGGCGAGGAACCTTAGAGAAGGGTTCCACTCCTATACGTGCCATGGGAATGATTCCCTTGGCTAAAGGTAACTTAGAAAGGAGCCCAAAAAGAGTTTCCAAAAGATTGAAGAGCAGCGAAGGAAGTGAGGAGTCAGAATGATAGTGAGGATGAGATTGGAGGTCGATAGATATAAATGGCTAGGACAGGACAGGAACAGCAGACAATGATGAATGAGTACTGGAATGGAAGCAGACATGAAGCAGGAAGCAGGATTTCTTAAGGAGAGAGGGAATAGCCAGGGCCACCATCTGACTTCGTCCAACAGTGGTACCTAGCTACGGAACCTACTAAAGCACTAACCCTATCTAAATATTGTGACCAATCACCACAGAGGAGAGGAAAACAACCCTTTGAGGAGGAAACCTCTGGGGATCCAAGGCCTAGGTCACCTTCCCTCCAGACTGAAGGATGTTTTGGTTAGTGACAGCTCAGCTACTGCAATTTAGAGTCGAGATTGAGGAAAGAGGAAAAGATTCCAGTTTAGATGAAGTTCTCACTCTGTCCTTCTAACAGGAATGCTGTTGAGGGTTATGAGTGATGTCTCTGCAACTAGGTGCCCAAAAGCAAAGGAGGAGAGAAAGACCACTGAGGCACTCAGCCAGTCTACCTACATGAGCCTACAAAACAGACCAGATGAACCAGAGGTGGTCAAAGGGAGAATAGCATAAGGGGTGCCCCCAAACCTGATCAGGCAGCTAAAGGGGCCCTGCTGAGGAGAACCCCACCCCTTGCAGCTTAAAGTCATAAATTCTACATCCAGGGGTGTCACCAGAATGAGGGATGACTGAAGATCCACCCGGAGCAAAGACATTCTCATTATGGGCCAGGGAGAAGGACTCCACTCCGAGCTTTACATGCTCTAGATGTGAACTTCAGGGGTGCAGAGCAAGACGATCAGCTACATGCTAGCCTCGAGTCAGGGAGCAATGGACATGGAAAGCATGTCTCCGAGTGGAAAGCAGGTTAAGTCAAGGCAGCATGAGACCCATTCAAGGGGTATGCTCGAGTAGTCGATATGATTGAGTAGACCTACAGAGAGGTCAGACTGAGTGAAGGAGACCCTGATGTGTGTCATGAGGAGGCCGAATGTGATTAGTAACCACAGGAGTGTATGCCAACTGGGTCCATTGAGAAGCCAAATAAGGAGTGGGTTGAACTGTATGAAGGTAGAAATGAGAACAGCCGGGTGAAGCCAGCAGCCAATGGGTGAGGTATGAAGTACCAGGAGTATTAAGGTAGGCACAATGAAGTTGGAATAGATGAGTGGAGGTTCGAGATGAATATACAAGGTATACTGATGGAGGGAAGCCTTGAGGGCTGGCATGAACTGCAGAATGGGAATGGGAATGAACGAGATGAGGAGAGACAATTACGGCTGGATGAAGCCTGCAGCACACGATGAGTTGAGAAGTCAATATGGGAGAAGAGGATGATCAAGAATGAAAGAACAAGAAACAGTGGTGGGTTGCATGCCTTGAAGGCCAGAATGGGTAGGGTGAGGAATGAAGTGGGCGATGTATGATAATGGAGTGAAAGTCTTGAAGGCCGGTATGGTTAAGGTGATATATGAAATGGATGATGTATGATAATGGAGTGAAAGCCTTGAAGGCTGGTACAGTTAACGTTATAGGAAGGATGAGGTTCGGTAACGATGGCAGTTGACATGGAATGGAGGATATATGAGTTGAGTGGTCCAGAACATAGGACCAGTGTAAGAGGAGGATATAAATAGGTATGGTGATGGCAGGATAGGGAAACACCCCCAAAAGAAAGCATGGGATGAGGAAGGAGAAGAAGTGAGGGTCAAGAGAGCAGTGGACAGTGGGGCAGGAACAAAGGTAGATGCATGAGTGGGAGAGGAGAATGACCAGGCAAAGCCCACAGCCGATGGGTGAGGTACGAAGTACCTGGAGAAAGGGTAAAGCCAGCAGCAGAAGCAAGATGACGGGGAGTGGAGTGAAATGAATCCGTGCCAAGAAGTCAGGAATGTAGGACTAGGGTAAAAGAAATGGTGGATTGTGAAGGGAATCAGTAGGGCAGAACCCCCCCCCAAAAGAGAAGCAGGGACAGCAGAATGAAAGAAGAATGGTCTCAGACAGAGCACGAGAGAGAGAAGCAGGTGGGGAGTGCATCAGAAGCCAGAGGTAGGCTAGGGGGAGCAGGTGATCCATGGCATCCAACATGTAGAGGCAAGAGGTCAAAGTGGTACTGGAAGGAAATGCAGGGAGGACGATGAAGGGGAAGCAAATCCAGCAGAGGAAATGACAGGAAGGCTGGATTTGAATTGAGAGCAACTGAGGTGGACTGAAGGCAGGAAACATGGCAGTGCACTGGCAGACATCCTCCCAGTGGATACTGCAGGGCCAAAATGAGGAGACGAGCAACAGAAGTCTTGGGCTCCCACTCAGTCAGGGAGCTACATGGGAGGCAAGGTCATTCCTGAAGAAATGTCAGCATGCATGCCCTCTGATACTGCTAGGGAGAGACAGGGAACAGAGCTCACCTAAAGGTGAGTTAGGAGGGCAAAGTACAGGGCGGCTCCATAATGGAGATAGTGCTGCAAGTGAGTGTGGGAAATGCAATGCAGGAGAATGGAGGCATGCCAGTAGCCTAACAGTGCTGAGGATGCAGGACAGAAAATTATGAGGGACTGGTTGAGGCCAAGAAGGAGGCAAGCAGAGCTCAGGTGAGACAACTCGGTAGCAGGGAAAGAAGTCAGGAGGCAGGCAAAGAGGAATGAGGTTAGAGAACATGGAAATGTGAGGTCCGCTACGAGAAAGATACAAAGCAGCATGGCCTGCTACAGTGCACTCAACCTGGAAGCTTTGGTGCAGAGAAAAACATGACCAAGAGAGTAAGGAGCTTGAGAAGAGCAGGGAAGCCCAAGGAAAACACACACACAGCAAAATGAGCACGAGGAGAAGGTACAGGAGGGGGGGAAAAGAAGACAATGGAGAGAAGACAGCATGGAGCGAGCGGTTTAATGAGGGAAGAAGAATAAGGCATGGCATACGCTTGGAGGGGAAGAAATGAGGAGCAGGGATAACAAGAGGGAGGAAGCAGAGACTGAGGTGGCAGACGGAGGTGAAATAATCAAACGGGCCGCAACAAGGACAAATGAAGAGAAGGAACAGCCGACCGAGCCTCCGGTTGCAATGATAAAATTATCCTGGACTAGCCAGGAGGAGCAACCTTTTAAGGCCTGATTTGGGGCATGGTGTTGCTCCACCCATTGAAATACAGGCATAGCCTTGCAAATATATATACACACACGGGTCATATCGAGAGCCGGGTCATATCGAGAGGAGTCTTTACTTTTGCATGGTACAGTAGGTGACACACGCTTTTGTGTTCAGGTTGCACTAGCAATAAGTATGTTTTATTTATTTATTTTTATTTATTTTATTTAATTTTTGTTGACTGGGTAAGTGCACTAGGCAGATTCTGCCTATTTTCAGGCACGACCCGGGGGAGGGGGATACAGATGAATGTCAACTGACCTTGAACCAGATTAAGCTGTTGGTGGTATTTTTAGTGAATGAGGGAAATTTGGCCAGGACACTGGGGAAACTTCCCCTACTCTTTTCGAGAAGTGCCATGGGATCTTTAACATCCACCTGAACTACCACCAGGACAGGCAGATGGGACCTCAGTTTAACATCTCATCTGAAAGACGGCACCTCAGGAGTGCAGCACCCCCCTCATGCTGCACTAGAGTGTCAGTATTGGGATATTAACCCAAGTGCCTGGTATGGGGATAAAACCCACAGCCTTCTGATCTCCTGGCCTCAGAGGCGAGTGTGCTACCTGCTGAGCCACTGACATTAAAATGTTGAAATATAGCACTGTTTTTACTTGTGATACAGCAAAATAACCAAATGTTAATTACAGTAAAATAAAAGGTCTGCATAAGTGGTATTCATCTGAGGGATTTGAGACAAAAAGTAAAACAGTGATTCATTAGTAGAAACTTGAAAATAACTGAATACTTGTTAAACGTTTATTATTCTATAGTAGATATGTAGTCTGACATTTGTGACAATATGCATTAAATAAAACAACTGTGATGCTAAGAAGTCAGCATACTGAAAGAAAATGCTTTGAAAAATAAAAATAAATATGAAGGTTCCGATAAACCTTTTGATGAATACTGAACCATGTTTAGGATCAGAAGATATGGTAATCTGTCCTAAAGAATTCAGTGTAGTAGTGATGGATATAAAACAAATAGTATCTGGAGTAATTCATCTGTACACATTTTGATTTGCAATGAGAATACTAATGTGTGTACTGTATTTGAAAACATTCATGCTGCAGTAGGACCACCAACTTGGAAAATGTGTGTATGAGAATCAAGAAATGTAGGTGCAGATTTTACAGTGGGGGTCCAATTTCTATACAAAATTATGAAGTTATTTATAATGGGTTTGGTGAGAGTACAGCTTCCCACCATCCTGTTCTTTTTTCATCAATGGTCCATCTTCCTCTTCCTTCCTCAGGACATTGCTGGTGACCTTTCAGCTCCATCATCCACTCCCTGTGCTATCAGTCTGGTGGAGATCCACATGAAGCGGGGACTGAGAGCAGCAGCACCTATCATGCTGATGGCCCCCAATCTGGTGAGTTTTCTCCCTAGACCCTCTCATCTCCCTTCACGGTGTACATGTGCCAGCACTGGCTTTGCATGTATACATTGAACCACCTGACAGAGGTGCAAGCTCTCTAGCCTACTACTGGGTTGTTGCTGCAGTGTGTTATTCGTTCCTGAGCTGGGACATGGTGCTATAGGCAGCACTATGCCAGCCATGGCCTCATAGTCACTAAAGTCCTAGGTCTCCTCCCATATCCCTGGTATAGCAGTGCAGTGCACCTCTAGTGGGCCATTATGTGGTGCAAAAGGGAGGCTTCTTTCTTCTTTTCAATATTCCTACAAGGGAAAGAAGTGGAAAATGGTACAACAGGGAGCAAGGCAAATGGAGAATTTGAAAAAACAAAGAAACAAAAGAAAGTACATTATGCACCACGTATAATGTCTACACTTAGTCTGGACAGTTGCTTAAAACAGATGAATGTCAAAAGTCAAACCCCTTCACAACAGCAGACCTGGCAAAAAGATAGCATTATAATGAACCTGATGCATGGTCTATAATGCCAGCCAGTGACCTGACAAGGCCATCCTGATACATATTAATCATCTTGTCAAGTGATTGCTAATTGCAATTAACAACTAATTTTTCATTGTAAAATCACACTTTGCTAGCTGTTTGCTATTAGTAGGATGTTTTATCACTGTTTGCTGTTTCCTCGATCTGTCACTATGGCTGAAAAGCATAGCTGAATCACTGTAGAACAGAAAGTCGAAATTTTGCAAGAAATTGACAAGCTGCTTATTTTTAGTCTTTGTGACCTTTCAATTTACTTTCCATCCTCAAATACATCCATTGTGATTTGTTGACATCACATGAGTATCTTCTTAATGAGTGGCCCTCAAACTAAAACCCAAAAGAAAATGCAAAAGGGAAGGTAAAGACTGTGAGGTGGAAGAGGCTGCTTTTTAAAGTGGTTTGTGAATGTAAGGGGTCATGAGGCATTGATGAGTGACCCCCCTATTGCTATAAAAACCACAGCAACTTTCCATGACCATGGGCAAGCCAAAATTTCAACTTTCTTATAGCTGGCTCACCAGTTGGAAGCAATGGAGCAACATAGGCTTCAAAGTATCCATGGAAAATGTCAGCCGGTGGTTCTGAGGGTTGAGGCATCTCTGCCTTACCTCACGCTATGCCAGCAACCCAGGTTTGGTAATGACCTCGGGTCATCGGGGTGCCGGGGGGGGTGTTACAGGATTGAGTCTAGCGGCTCTTCTCTCCAAGGGGTTGGACATCTCCCTCCTGTAGTCCCACCATTACCAGGTGGAGGTCCAGTGGTTGCGCAGGTGGGTACAGATGACAGGTAGGGCGGTGCATTCCACAGTGCACAGTGTGCATGCGGCTACACACATGCGCACTCGTGCCTGGGACACATGGGTGAGCGGGTATAAAATGTGTGAAAAAAACAAATAAATAAAATAATGAAAGTATCCGTGGAAAAAAGTTGAATGCTGACAGAAAGTGCAGCGGCATGGATGAATGGTGCATTGCCAAGGGTTTGAAGTGGCTATGAACCAAAAGATATTTTTAATTGTGATGAGACTGGTTTTATTGTGCTGCTTATAGTACTTTATGTATTTAATCAGAGACAGTAATGGGGCTTAGAAACGCAAAAGGACATCTTTCTATGCTATAAATATAGCATGTCTGGGACAGGAAAAAAAGGATGTGGTGATCATTGGGAAGTTAAATTTCATGTTCAAGTTTATTTAGGGATAAGGTGTTAAGCCAAAGTTCATTCACAGTGATGCCCCTACATATATACATTTTACTGTTTTATCACAATATCAAGGACTTAAATACAATGAAGGGGTTTTATAAAACAAGTATCATGTTACTTAGTACAACAAAATACCTAGATAAAACAGTTGTTACATTTTATAAGAATGCAATAAGGCACAAAGTGGTGTGTGTGTAAATCATATTTTACAGCACTGCCAGGGGCGTAGTAAGGCACAAGGCTGCCGACCAAGTGACTTCAGCCTCTGGACATGCTGTAAAATATGTTTTACACACATCCCTGATTGCGCTACTGCACTTATAAAATTGGCTCCTCTTTTTTCTTTTACTTTTTACTGTTGGCAAAAACATGTTTATGTGTAGAAACAATATATTTTCTTGTGTGCATTTGTGATAAAATAGTCCTTCCGCCCACTGCAAGTGATGTCATTAATGATGTCATTGTATTTCCTACTTTCTTCTTGATGTTTTTTTTTTCTTTGTTTTTCTCCACATTCAAGATATGGAATGTTTATCATGGAATGTTTACCAAGGAATACATGAATTCAAAATTCTGCTCAGTTCCACTTGCAGAATGTTTCTCTTCTAACATACTGCACACACAGACAACAAATGCCTTTGTTACATCCAGAGACTCAATTATCTCACTGCTAGGGCAAGAAGAGAGTTCCCTGATGAGCAGGTAAAGATAGAAGGGGGATTTTTCACTGTCAGCAAAGAAACAGATGTAGTGAAAACTATAAACAATACTTATTGTTTCTAATTTGTTTATGTATGTAAGGAGAGTCTGATAATCAGGGAAACAACATTTATTTTTTTTTTTTTTTTTATTTAAGGTAGTTTTATTGTTAGGGTCCAGTTGAAGTTTATTTTACAGTGTAAAGATAGCAGCCATGTTTGTGATGGAAGATCAGTTCTGGCTGTAGAGGGCTAACTGAAATGCCTGTGTTCCTAATGTCCATTGCTTTGGGTTCCAGACTCTTCACTGCTGAGCAGTCCTTTTTTTTAACCATGTGTAAATCATATTTTACACATAAATAAGAGCCAATCAGATTACTGGATTTCACCCTGTCATTTTATAAACTTCTCTGAAGCATAGTCAAAATGTGCAAAACATATTCATGGGTAACTTCATCGTAGATTAGTAAGGGAATAAGTTATGTTATACCATCCATATCTTTGACAGGAAGCACATTTTTATTTGTTTAGAGGTAAGGAGTTTCCTCCCTTGGAGTCTAAGTGCTGCCAAGAGGGAATTCCATACTTATCTGGTAATTCTGTTTAACGAAATTCTTACCATTGTCGGTTATTTTAATTTCTCCACTTGACTTACTTTATCCATTTACGACTTTGATTGTTTCCCAAAATTGCTTGAATCTTCAGCAAGCTCATTTGTTTTATTCTCAAAGTATTTTTCTTTTATAGTTCTGACCTCCTTCACAGGCTTGTTCCTTGCCGCTACGTATCTGATCCAATTTTCAGGGCTACACATGTTATGGGCTGACTCCGATAGCTTATTTTATTTCTATTTTTACTTTTGTCAGTTGGCTGGTAAACCACACTGCTGAATTCTTTTTTTATTTTTTTCAATTTCAAAGGGAAATGTTAATTAATTGCATTCAGTTCTGAGGCAAAATAATCCCAAGCATCATTTAAGTCAGGAATTAAGTGCAGTCTTTCCCAGTTTTCATGCCTAGACAGTCCAGTGATTTTTAAGATCTGTACCATATTGCCAGCACAGACAGGCTGTTTCGTTGAGGTTCAAAACCTTACAGTAGTGTATCAAAGCAATCAAAGCAGCCAAATGACAGGCAAAATGGTATTGGACTGGTTACGTGACCAGGATAGAAAACTAAGGTCACACAAAATCACACTTGTGTTTGATAATTTTAGTGAACATAAATAATAATGTTCATGCTGCTTCCGTAATTTTTTTTTTTTTTGTTCGTGCTCTCAACTATTTTTCAGTTTCTCAGCTTTAAACATTTTGTTTGTGTAGGACTGAGTACATTTTCATGACAGTTTTGCTGTGTTGAACATTTTGTTCGTGTTGCACCTAGAAAGAATAGTTACCTTCCATAACAGTAGATCATCGAAAGAATCTCTTCCATTGAGCCACATAATGGAAGTGTAAGCCATCAGCATCAGGACCACCCAGAAATTTTTGTTGGCTTTGGCCACCCACGTTGACACACCTCATGGGCACCTATATAACGAGGGTGTCCCCAGTATGCCTCAGTTCCCACTGAAGACAAGCTCAGAGGAACATCGGACTGGCAGGGGCTGAACTGACCAGACCTACACCAGGCACACAGTGGAGGAGATGAAAACCTGAGTACAGATGCCATAGGAGGCATCAGAGGAGAACCAGCTTGCAAGAGCAGGCAGGACAGTCACTTAGCATCCAACAAGGAGGGAAGGTGGGAGGGAGAGCTGTGGCTTAGTGAAGGAGATTCTCTTGAAGATCTGCTGTTAGGTGACTCTTCTATCTTCCTTGAGGATATTTCTCTCCATTGAGCCACTCATGGAACGATTCCCAAGCAGTACCAAGAACAGAGGGAGGATGGCAGAACCTAATGATCCTGAGTGAGGAGGTTGTGCAGAAAACTGAGGCCAAAGCTGACATGTCTATGAGAGACAATGTCTAGACTATGGTGTTTAGTGAATGTATGGACAGTACTCCAAGTAGCAGCAGCACAAATGTCAGCAGTGGGCACATTCTGAAAACAAGCTACTGAGGCAGTCACCCCATGGGTGGAATGAGCACGAATGGGACCAGGAAGCTTCTGGTAGCAAAACATAATACAATTGGCCAGTCATTTGGACAGGCTCTGTTTAGAAATTTGGGAGCACACCATCCTGGGGTCAAAAGCATAAACAGCTGAGAGGATTTTCTATAATCCTTTGTAGGCTCTAAGTGCCAACACAGCATCCTGCAGATGTCTAGCGTATGTAAACAACATTCTCCTCTGTCTGTGAGAGATGAAAAGTAAACAGGAAAGTCTAGAGTCTGATTTAATGTTCTTTCAGACATGACCTTCAGAAGAAAATGAGGATTTGTATGTAATGTAACCTTATACTTGTGGAAAATAAAAGTAGGGCCTGCAACCAGAGCCTGTAACTCAGAAATGAGTCTAGCAGATATCATTACCACTAGGAACAGTGTCTTCCAAGAGAGGAAGTGCAGCTCACAAGTAGCTATAGACTCAAAAGGGGGTGTAGTCAGGGTCTCTAGGACCAAATTAATGTCCCACACCAGAACCGGAGATGCAGTAGAAGAATACCTCTTAGGAATCTGCAGGGAACTTTTAGTTGGGCCACTGTCTTGCCCTATGTGACCGCAGTCATATGGACCTTAACAGAGAAATACCCTAGGCCTAATTCCTTCAGAGACAGAAGGTAGTCCAGCAATTTTGGAACTGAACACCTAAAGGGAGCCAGGACATGCTGAGTACACCATACTGTAAAACATTTCCATTTTTGTGAATAAATGTACCAGGTAGATGGCTTTCTAACTGCCAAGAGAACATCTGCAACTGCTTGAGAAACCCCAAAGCAGGAGAGCTCTATGTCCTCAGGAGCCAGGTGTGGAGGTGCAGGGATCACAGCTCTGTGTGCAGTAAGGCCCTCTGCTGCTGTGTCAGAAGTCCAGCTTGCAAGGGGAGTGGGACAGGAGGTTCCACAGCCAGCTGCTGGAGTAGTGGAAACCAAGTTTGTCTGGGCCAGTAAGGAGCTACTATAATTAGGTTGGCTGGTTTAACCTACAGCTTGGCCAGAACCCACTGTATTAGAGGGAAAGCATACAGAAACCTCTCTTTCCGAGAGATGGACAATGCATCTCATCAGAAAACTCCAGGCCCTGGAGCGAGCAAGCAGAAATGTGGCAGTAATACACAGTATGGAGACACAAACAGGTATATGTCTGAACAACCCCATTTTTTGAAGAGGTTGACCATGACAGAGTCTGAGAGTTCCCATTCATGGCAGAGTACATGGGACCAACTGAGGTGATCTGCCAATGCATTCAGGGTACCTGGGAGGAACACTGCTGACAAGAATGTCTTGTTCCACTGCTCAGTGCCAAACTTTCTTCACCTCTCTGCAGCAAGCACACGAATGAACTCCACCTTGTTAATTGATGTAGTTCATCACTTACATATTGGCTGTAAGGATCTGCAGCTGATTTCGCAGAAGAAGGGTAGCAAAGGCTTGTAGGCCACACAGAACAGTACTCATCTCCAGAGTGTTGCTGTGGAGAACTATATCCAAAGGGATCCATTGTCTGTAGGTCCTTAAGGGACCCAAATGAGCCCACCACCCTAAACCTGAGGCATCCATTGTCATCACCAGTAGAAGACACTGCCAGAGGAATGGGGATCCCACCTCTAGGGTGGAGTGGTCCAACCACCAGAGCAGGGAATGAAGTAGAGGAGGAGAGACTTGTATGAGATGCTCCAACTTATTCAAATGCTGTGTCCGTTGCACTCTAAGGAACAATTGTGGGATCCTTATATGGAGGTAGGCCAATGGGACTGTCAGAATGGCAGCTGCCATCAGGCCAATTAATCATAGAAAGCATCAGGCCAGTACATAATCGCTGGTGGAGACCAGCTGTGCCTGTGCCACCAGTGCCCTGGCACAGTCAGAGGGTTGAAAAGCCCAACCCAGCCCTGTGTCCAAAGTGGACCCTATATATTGGAATCTCTGGCAGGGGGTTAAGTACTGATTTCAGCTCACTGACTTGTATGCTCAGCTGGCTGAACAATCATCAAGTCCGAAACAGTGTGTAGACAATGGCTTCTCAAGACAAGGCCTTTAATAGCCAGTCATCTATTTAGGGGAAGACATACTGGCCCAGTCTGTGGAGAGCAGTAGTCACCGCAGCAAATACTTTGGTAAAAACACATGGTGCAGAGCACAAACCAAAAGGTAAGACATGAAATTGGTAGTGTGAGCCTTGGACCATGAAACTCAGATATTTTCTGTGAGACTTTCAAAACTTACATGAAGGTATGCATCCCAGTTCAGTGCAACCATCCAATCTCCTTTCAGTAGGAAGAAGTGACTGCAGGCACACCATTCTGAATTTCTTATATTCTGTGAAAAGGTTCAGGCCTTGCAGGTCTAGCACTGGTCTTAAATACCCAGTCCATTTTGGAACCAGAAAGTAATGGGAATACTAGCTTTAATTTATTTCTGAAGCTGGAATTAATTCTACAGTTTTTTGCAGAGGAAGGTTTGAACCTCCTCCAGCAAGAGGGTATGATGCCCTGGTGGGTACCTGTTTGGCAACGGGGGAGTCACAGGACGAACAGTAAGGAGTTCTAAGGTGTGTCCTTCCTGAACCACCTCCAGCAGCCATGCATCTGTAGTGATCTCCCTCTATATCTGAAGAAGAGAGAAATACGGCCTCCCACCAAAACTTTCAGAGGCAGTGAGGCTAGAGGAAGAGGAGAGGAGTCAGAAAGCACTGGGGGAGATGAGTGTGTTTGTAATCATTTGACTTTTTGTAAGTCTAACATAGGCACTAGGTGGCAGATTGGCAGCTTGGGAAGAGGTAGGTTGGGGCCTCTCTGGGGCCCCTTGAATAGCCACAGCCTGGATGGACACAGGCCTTTTGAAAGGAACCACAACCCCTTTCCTGGGGTGTAGGGATCAAGGGATGCAGGGATCGAAGAGTCAGTTTGGAGAACTGTAAATCCGAAAGAGCATTCTCAACATCATTGCCAAAAAATCGTTTGTCCCTGAAGAGAGAGAATTCATCACAGATTGTTGCTCATCTGAGACAAAACTAGCCTCCCTTAGCCAAGAGTGGCAGCAAAGGTAAATACCAGAGGCAGCACTCTCAGCCTTCTGGCCATTAGCAATAGTCTGGAGTGCCAGTATTTAATTCAGGCCCTCTGGCAATTTCTTAACCAGGGTGGCTATTGTCTTTCAAAGGCAGTTTTGGTATTCAATCATATATGCCTAATAATTAATCATTCTTAATGGTGCCCTACAAATATGGCCGCCAGGCTGGGTGTGCTGTGAGCTGTACGCTGCTTTTCCTCTCTGTTTTTACTCTATCTGGCTTAGCGTTCCTCTTGTTTCTGTTTTTTGTTTTTATAGTTTACTGCATTTTGTCTTTACAGTTTAAAGCTTTAGTTAAGTAGGGTCTGGAACGAGATATTCATCTCTGACCGTTATCCAGACCGTTACCCAGACTTTTCGCTGTATGTGGTAATGATTGTTTGACCCTGCCATTGTTTCGAGGAAAGCGAAGCCTTTCGATCTAGGATTTTGCTGCTTTTTGTGAACACTCTACATTGCGGAGGAGCTGAGAGGATAATTACAGGAGAGATCTGTGGAGCTGACGAAAGGGAGGAGGATTAAGGGAAGCACTGGATATAAGTTAATTTTTAACTGCACGGTTGGTGGCGGTATTGTGCGACTTTATTATTGTGTGAGGAAAGCGGGGATTCCTGTTTTGGGATTTTATTGCCCTATGGAAATGTCCTGCACTGTGGAAGAGTTGTGAGGAGTGAGAGGACTTCTGTGAGAGCTGCCAGTTTGTGTATTGGAGTCGGAGCTGAGTGGCGGACCCTGAACTGTATTTTGGCGGGCCTGAAATTACGTTGAATAAGACTGGCCATTGGCGATGAGAATGGTCCCGACTCCATTGGGGATCATTGGCTAGATTTTGCTGCTTCACGAGGGTCTGGGTGCTTATTCAGTCAAGGAGCTGGCTGATGTACCTATGGTGCCCCTAGACTCTTGGGATTGGCTATGGAGTGGCCATTATCTGGGCGTTGTGGTGGTTCTGCAGATTATTTCTGGCTGTGTTTTTTCAGGTGTGGACTTTGGTGGGCCTTGATTTGCTGCTCACTGCCAATTTGTACTTCTCGGCTGGCCCCATTCTGGATTGGATTTACCTTTTGGATTAAACTGTACTTTTGGATGATTTCCTTCTTCTGGATTACCTCTTATTTTGCTTGTGACTTATGATCTAATTGTTTTGATGTGGTCTCCCAGGTGGTGAGAGGACCTGGGTGTCCACATTTTTTTTTTTTGCATTATTTCTTTTTGCTCCCCCTGCACCTTAGCCTGGTCTCTCCTTCAGGCTCCGCATGTACCCCACTCGGCAACCCCCAACCCCACCACCTCATATCACAACCAGTCCAGGTCACCCCGATGTATCCCTTCATGAGGTGGGTCCCTTACCTTCATAGGGGAAGAGCCTGTACGACTATCCAAATGCTCCTGGGTGCTGCTGAGGTGGCGATAGGGGACCGGGAGTTCTGTGGTGAAGGTCCGGGAGGCCGTCATCAGACCCGACCAAGGTGCCATTTTTTCCCATTTTCTCCCTGAGGAGTGGCATGTCACAGATGTCATGGCTTGTGCTGACATCCACCACTCCCCCTAGACATCGAGGCCTGACATCACGCCATGCCCCCAGCCTCCGCTAGGGGCCAGCAAGTGCTGGGCCGCAACCCCACCCTCCCCCCGGAGAAGGTGAGCCATCACTGGATGCTCCAGCCTTCTCCCTCCAGCTGGCCCTCCAGCAACCAGAGTCCATTCCCGAACCCAGATCGCTGGTGTCGCAGAGGGAAATCCAACCGCTGTGCCGGCGGGCCGACTTGTCCACATTTTTATTGTTTTATTTACTTTTTGACTGAATGTTATGTTGATGTTTATTTTACTTTATTTTTTGGATCTCATTTGAGTAGATTCTGCTTTTAATTTTGGGAAGTGAGAGTTCCTGGACTTCCTCTACTCCTAGGCCGTGAGAGGGCTTGGGGGGAGTGAATTTATAATTCTGTGTTCTGTATCCTGTGAGAGGGGATTGCAGTAGTTTTTTGAGCTTAATTGGGATTGAAATCATCCAAATAGCATGGGATAGGGCGGCATTTTATTTGTATTTTTAGTTGGGTGGGTATTGCTGTTTAATTTTACTACTGTTGTTTGGGGTCCTTTTTAGGTTGGGTGTCTGAATATTGTGTATCTCGGTATTGGTTTCAATTGTGAAATGTGTAAGTTGCCCCCCCCGGTCGTGCACTATTAATCCTCCACCCTCCACTCCCTCCACACCTTCCCCCACTTTGTTGCTGTCAACTTACCAGAACTGTCGCGTGCTGGGCATTGTTTGTAGGAGGTGGGGTGGGGGTGGGGGTTGGGGACATTGGAGGACAAATGAACAGTCCTCTCGCATTGGTGTGCTTAGGCCTAGAAGATGCCCTGGGGTGAAATGGAGTCTGGAACAGGGTGCTCCATGTCTAGTCTCCATACCCAAGGGCATTGCCTTTTGTGGCAGGCAAGTAGCCAGGGCGGCCCTCGACGCCCGTCCAACTCGAGCAGTGTTATGCAATGCCAGATCTATTAAAAATAAGACTGCAATTATTGCAGATTTTGTTGGAACAACTGATCTAGCTTGCATCACTGAGACCTGGTTGGATGAAAATGCTGACCCTATTTTGGATGCTCCAATTCCAGCCGGGTACTTGGTGATACACCACTCAAGACTGGATCACGGGGGTGGCGGTCTGTTTTAAGACCGAGTTGGGCCTTTCAAGTGTACCAGTTGAGGAAGCTGAATCATTTGAGTGTGCCTTGGTGGCTGGCGTAGGTTGCAGGTTAGCTCTCGTCTACCGTCCACCCAGGGACGAGATGTGATTCCTGCAGGAAGTAGCAGATTTCATGGCCGACACGGCACTGGAGTCACCCAGATTGATGGTACTGGGTGACTTCAGTGCCTGGGTCAATGACGAACTCTCGCAGTTTGGACAACACTTCTTCCAGCTTATGACATTTCTGGGCCTTACACAGGTTGTTACCTCTGCCACCCATAAACATGGTCACTCTTTTGATTTGGTTTTCCTCCTGGGGATTGAGGCCTCCAACTTGGAGGTGGAACCTGTCAGTTGGTCTGATCATTACACAGTGAGGTTCAACTTTTGCGCCCCCCTTCGAAGGCCTGCCCCTGTGGAGATGGTCAGTTACCGCCCTTTATGGGACGTGAGCCCTGAAGGCCTAGCGGCGGTGATTGATTTCTCAGTTTCCTGTGGCCAGCTCGAATCCAGAGACTTTAGTCGTGGCCTATAATAAGGCCATCTCTGTAGCCCTGGACTTGATTGCTCCTGTCTGTGTTCGTCCTCTCCCTCTCCGCCCTCAGGCCCCTTGGTTTGATGGGTCTTTGAGGGAGCTGCGGCGAGTAGGACATAGTTTAGAGCGGCATTGGTGGACATCCGCCCTGGAAGCTGACCACCTTAGACTGGTTTAGCATTATCAGAGTTACCAATCAGTGCTCTCCCATAAGAAGGCAGAATTCCTGTCCAGGGAGATTGCTGCTGCTCAGAACTGACCAGCTCATCTCTTCCGAACTGTTGACAGGTTGTGCAACCAAACCTGTCTGCAGCTCGGAAGACCTTTTTCACAAATGGAGTGCTATGAACTTGCTCGGTTCTTAGCAGATAAGGTGGCCAACATCAGGTCGGAAATTCTTTCGACTCGCTCTATGGGGGCTGCTGACGATCGGTGTTTTGTCACTTCAGCTCGAGCTTCCTGGAGTACCTTTGCCTTGCCTGAACTCATAGATGTCATGCGGATTGTAGAGGGTATGCACCCTATGTGCTGTAGTTTGGATCCGGGCCCAACTTCCTTGATTATGGGTTGTTGGGATATTGTCGGCCCGGTCCTGGCACAGATAGTCCAGTGCTCCCTGGAATCTGGTGAGTTTCCAAGCTCCCTGAAGGAGGCGGTGGTAACTCCCCTCCTAAAGAAAACTTCTTTGGACCCGGATTCTCTGGCCAACTACAGACCAATCTCAAACCTTCCCTTTATAGGGAAGGTGATTGAGAAAGTAGTAGCAGTACAGCTGGATGACTACATGACCATCCATAACATCTACGAACCTCTCCAGTCTGATTTCCAAAAGAGGCACAGTACTCAGATGGCACTGGTTCGGGTGCTCAATGATCTCCTAATGGTGAGAGATCGGAGAAGCCGCTTTATCTTGGTGCTCCTTGATCTCTCCTCAGCCTTTGACACTGTAGACCATGGGGTGTCGCTTGGACATCTGAGGTCCATCTGTGGCCTGACAGGTATGGTCCTCAGGTGGTTTACGTCATTCCTCACTGGCAGGAGTCAGAGAGTGGTGTCTGGGATTTTTTTCTCGGACCCATTCTACCTGCCATGTGGGGTACCTCAGGGTTCAGTGTTGTCCCCCATGTTGTTTGCAGTGTATATGCTGCCCCTCGGAGACATTGTAAGATGGTATGGGTTGAGGTTTCACTGCTATGCTGATGATACCCAGCTCTATCTGTCTTTTGCTCCTGACCAGGATAGAGCTGTTCCAGTATTTAATAACTGCCTTGCCAAAATCCAGGACTGGATGAACTCGAGCTGGTTAAAGTTGAATGCCGGAAAGACAGAGGTGATGGTAGTGGACCCAGGTCGCCGGATAGAGGGGTTGTGGGCTGATCAGCCCTCTGGACTTTTTCTCAGGGGCTCTCAGGTCCTCTCCTCTCCTCTGAACCGGTGTGAAACCTGGGTGTAGTGCTTGATGACAGGTTGACTTTACAAGCTCAAGTGTCGGCCGTCATCATGACTTCCTTTTATCATTTTAGGAATATCTCCAGGATTAAGCACCTAGTTCCATCCGGGGATTTGCCTACATTGGTCCATGCCTTTGTGACCTCATGCCTTGATTATTGCAACTCCCTGTACTTAGGGCTACCTGGGGTTGATATCCGCTGCCTGCAGCTCATGCAGAATGCAGCAGCATGATTGTTGACAGGGGCTTCTCGAGCTTCCCATATTACTCCTGTGCTGTGCGATCTACACTGACTGTCGATTAGGTGGCGGATCACCTTTAAAGTTGGTTTACTGACTTATAAAGCCCTACATGGACTGGTCCCTGACTACTTGAAAGAGTTTCTTGTGTCTTACCGCCCAATGCGACAGTTACATTCAGCTGATGACGGGTTGCTGGAGATTCCAAGGGTGTCTTTGAAATCTTCGGGGGCCCATGCATTTATGCACATGGCCCTGACTCTTTGGAATTCTCTACTCCATCAGCTTCAAGAGTGCACGACTGTGGGAGGATTTAAACAGGTGCTGAAAACCTTTTACGGTGTCAAGCTTTTGGTGGCACTGAATAATTTAGATCCTCTGTTATTTATTTTATTACTATGCTCATTGTTTTTATCATGGTTGTTTTTATCTTTTTGTAAAGCACCTTGATGGCCTGAAAGGCGCTTCTGTGAAATAAAGTTTATTATTATTGTTATTATTATTAGGCCCAGGGAAGCAAAAGTTCTCTTCTCCAGCACATCCAGCTTCCATGACTCCTTATCAGGAGAAAGAGAGCTCATGTACTTGGGAACCATGGATCTGTCAAGAGCAGCCATAATTACCAGAGTCTGTTTCAGTCTGTGAGGAATACTAGGCTTTGCAGTAGAGGTTGGATATTGTTTATCGGCCATCCTAGGGACTGCAGGCAATTGACAAGGCTTGTGCCAGACTGCCAAAGTCACATCCTCAAGTGCAGAATGCACAAGAAGCAGAAGCTTCCAAGAACTCATGGAGATTTCTGTTGGAAGACTCCTCCTCCTCCTCATCTTGAAAACCCAGTTTAGCCTGAACCTGTTTAAGAAAGGCTTGAAATGTAGCATCCTCAGGTGGAAACCTTGGTGTAGTTATCACACTCTCCTCCCAATAAGAGGATAGAGTGAAGTTTGAACCTACTGTACCACATCTATGGCCTCGTCTTCCTCCATCTCCTTCTCTTCAATATACTCTGAAGTATATGCCAGTTTATTGTCTACATTGACCACCATTGGCTGAGGGTTGATGGGATGAGGAGACAACTGAGGAAGAACCATCACTGGGAATCTTGTCAATGGAGGCCATTCAGTGCCCAGCACTGTGGCAGGGAGAGAGAACTGAACTGTCAATGGTGAAGTCAACAATGGACCAGCCAAGGGTGCCGATGGAGTGTGTGCTGATGGTGGCAGAGGTAGCAGATGCTGGAGCACCTCTGACATTGTTTGATACAACATTTGTGCATTGGGCCCCAAAGGGGTCAACAGCTGAACCATCAACAGGACAGTGCCTGATGGCAGAATAAGCTGCAAATCCCCTGGCAGGGGATGTGAGATGATGCCAGACCCTGACCTTGATGTCAGAGAGACAGTTGGTGGGGCAACAGGACCCATGGCTGGAGCAAGGGACCTGTCCTTTTCAGTAGACTTACACCATCTGGTAGGTAAATGGGAACAGTCTGGAGAAGTGTCCTTGTGCTTATGCCACTTATCCTTTACTGAATGAAGGTGTCTCTCTGACAATTTTGAGGACTTATCCTTTCTCTTCAATGAACCACCGACAGGCTGACGGTGAACCGGGAACAGACACGGTTGACAACGGTGAAGCACCTTCACTGCAGCTGTTTCTCCATTTCTTAAAGCCTTAGAAAAACATCTAAAGCCTTCCTGTGATGTTTTCTGGTGCCTGGTAAAAGCTCTGACAGATTGAGCAGACTTTAACCTCGTGGTTTGCACCTAGGCAACGGATACAAATGGAGTAGTCACCATCTTTATAAATCTTTATGTTGCCACAACAGCAATAATGGAACAGTGGTTCTTTGTCTATCGGTTGTGGCATAAGACAAGATTTTAAATTAACAAACTGTAAAAAGTATCAGTGTTAGCAACTACTTGCAAAAGTTCGACAGCTTTCTTCAGCAGCGGTGTGCTGATGAGTGGTTGATGGAAGGAGAAAGAACTGAGGCATGCTGGGGATGCCCATATTATTTGAGGCTGACAAGGCTCATCAACAATGGCAGCCCCAGCCGGCAAACATTTCTGTGTGGTCCTGATGCTGACAGCTTGTAGTTCCGTAATGTGGCTCAATGGAGGGAGATATCCTCAAGGAAGATCATTTTTCACCATGTTTTTTGTGCTTTGAACTGGAATATGTTTATTCTGGATGAAAAGCACTATAACGAATGTGTCTGGAATAAGCAGAATATACTATACAGACCTATAGAAGAAAAGGGGAGAGTTAAAAAAAAAGCAAAGCGAGAGAGTAGACAGCCAGCCCTGAGTCAGGAGAACACTGGACACTGAGGAAAAATAAAGACAGATATCACAGGCTGCATAGAGAGAAAAAAAGGAAGGCAGGCAAAAGAGAAACCAACATGCATACAGATATGAAAGACTAAGCCAGAAAGAGTCAAGAGACAGAGAGTGAGAGTGAGAGTGAGAGTGAGAGTGAGAGTGAGAGTGAGAGTGAGAGTGAGAGAAAAAGAAAGAAATAAATAAAATGTCAGAAATGAGACACCATCAGATACCAGTACCAGGCACAGAGGTGATGTGCAGTAAAACAAAGACTGAAAGGGAAGGTCCCTTCTGCTTTTTATTCTGTTTACCTCTGCAGTTTGTAGACAGGAACAATCATTGCCTCTAGTGTACTCTCCTAATTTCATCAGGATTTAAATGTAAATGAAGGTGCCTAGGTCTGGTGTGAAAACTTGCTTGACTCAATTGCAAAGGTCATGACCTGACTCATGTAAGGCATCCTAGAATTGTATGATATTTTGGTGCTAAAGTCTGCCGTAGTTACACTGTATTAGTCAATGCTGTCATTGTCCTCTGCAGCCATTGTGTTCTTATCTTATGCTGGCCATGAAACTTATCCAGGAATAGTATGTGCCCTGCTGTTTTCTGAAGTTTAAAGTGCATCTGAGTTAGAAATAAATGTTTTTAGAGAATACAGGGACTTCACAAGACATGTAACAGAACTGAATGTGAGAATGACTTCTCTTGGCTTGTGAAGATACACATCATCAACTCCCATAATGCCTTGTATGAATGGAGTCAAGACCTTGAAATGGAGACAAATAGGTGTTCACACCAGGGTAAATCAGAGTGAAACCACCTCATATATGTTTAAATTAGGATGAAATTAGGGAGATGCAAGAGAGGGAAACATTGTTCATGCCTACAAACTGCACAGGTATACAGAAAATAGGTTGAGGAGACTTTCTCTTTAAGATAGTGAGACAGAAGGCAAAAGAAATGCTAAAGACATGAAGGAAAAGCAACAAGACAGATAAAGCAACAAGAAAACTGGAACAATATATAGAAATGTCAGATTTATTTACAGGGATGATTAAAAATTAAAACAAAAGTTGCACAGTAGGGAATACAAAACTAGAGGCACGTACAGTAAAAGGGGAAAGTGGTGATAGGGGATTGATTGCTCAAGGCCTACGGGGCCAGCCCCCCTCCCCAACACAAAATCCTAGCTCTGCCATGGGGGGGGCAGACTGTTGGGATAGGACAGATCTGTAGTTTGAGGGAAATGTGGTTGTGGAACAGTGCTATGGGGAGGCATTGAAATGGTGCTTCGTTGTTACTTCCTGCCAAGGTTACCTGCAGCATACACAAGCATGCTGCATAACCTACATTATCATATCCCAATTGCTAAAAGCTGCTTGGTGGGCAGCACAGTGAAGTGGGCCATTAGAAAATTTGTTTCAATCCATCCATGCTAACTGGCCATGCGCTGGGTTCAGAAATAGTCCGAATGCAATTTACAGCTTATGATTATTAGGAAGTAACAGTGCTAATGCAACAAAAATATATTATGGAGACAATATGGAATAAAAGAAGCATGCAAATAAATAATTACCAGTCTAAAAGGCAACTTTCTACAAACGCAGCAGTGGCAGCAATTAATAGAACTGCTATCAGCAGGGTACTAGAATTGTAGAAGGTGAACATTTATGAAGGAATGTTGTGGTACAAATTGTGTAGGGTTGTGTAGGGATCAGAGGCAATTCTTGATAAAACGATTACACTAGGAGAGGCTAAGGACAGGGGCAGGATGGGGAAAGTGAATATAGAGGACTAGTCTGAAATTAAGAGAAGAGGAGGTGAGGTGGATGGAGGAGAGACAGTATAGAGGGAGGGTAGGTGTACAGAAAAGGCAGTTTGACCAGCAGAGCTGTTGCATGGGAGCATGCTAAAGGAGTAGAAATATGAGGAGTGGAGTGCATAGAAGGAGGGTGTGGCACTGACAGAAGGTCAAAGAGCTAGAAAAGGAGGTAGGTGCACCAATAATTTAAGAGAAAGGCAGCACATGGGAGAGGCATCGAGATTCAATAGAGGAGGATGAGAGGCTGTGCTAGAGTGAGCAGTGGTGAGCAAGAGGAGGGGAATCAGTAGAAAAATTGCACAAGGATTCAAAGAGGAGAGGCAGTCTGGCCAGGGTAGACTTAGATGCAGCACATAGACCACATTTACACAGTTAAACATCAACAAGACTATTCTAAGGATGATCTCTTATCCGGGACTTTCTTGTATATGGCACCAAGCTTATGGCTGTGTTTTTTGTGGATGGAGAAATTATAGTTTCTTTCTATCCATATTGCAAGGTATGTGAAGTGAGTGAGAGACCCCTTCAAGGGGAACACCATCATAGGTCAAAAATATTGGGGTGGAACTGAACCTTGTGGGTCACTACTTGGTGCTGAGAAACATGGCAATGGTCTTCTTGCATTCAGCATCAGTTGGCTTGAGCAAAACCAGGAATGGATGTTACTGTATCAAAGTCACACTGTAGTGACACTTCAGGCTCAGGCACCAAGACACCAGTGCTGAAAAATACCATGTTATCAGTATACATATGTGCACCGCTATGAGGGGGGCCCCGAGAAAGTGCGAAAAATGATAGGCCCCAAGATGGAGCCTTGGGACACCAAAGAGTTGATAGGAAGAGGGTAAAATATCACCTAGCAGGACCAACTTTTGCTAACCAGCAAGGTAGAAGTGAATCCATCCAGCTGTAGCATTGCCACACTCCACTTATCTAGCAGCACTGGATGGGCCATGGTACCAAAGGCCTAAGCAAGGTCTATGAACTTAGTATCAGTGACCTGCTCCTGATCCATCACAGGATGGCATCAGTGACATGAAGCAGGAAAGAGACTGTGGATTGGGCTTTCTGGAAGTTGAGTGAAAGGATGGAAAGAATGATGAATCACAAATGGCAAACAGCTGAGCGGGGACCAACTTCTCTTAGAGCTTTGCTGAAGCTGGGATGGGGGTGATAGGATGGTAGTTCCCCAGAGTACAGGAGTCATTCCTCCCTTGTGGAATGGGAGGACTTTCACTTGCTTTCAACATGGAGAATAGTGCCATACTGAAAGGATAGGTTTAGAAGTGTGGAGGGAGGGTGGGAGAGAGAAAGAGAGAGAGAGACTATAACAGGAGCAGAACTGTGGAGGAGCTTCTAGTAAAGGCTATTGGAGCCATGGCCCTGCGGGGGTTCAGAGAACAGACAATGGGCAAAATATTAGCTGGAGTAAAAGGGAGAAAGAGAAGGAAGAGGAGATGGGGAAACCAGAAGGGAGATGTTAGGATTTGGAAAGAGGAAATATGTAGCATAGGTGGCAAAATAGCAGTTGAAAGCAGTAGCGGCTTCAAATGGGATGGAGAGAGGGGCTGATAGTTTTATTTGTAGTAACACATTGATGATCTGTATAAATTGTTATTCCTTCTACTGCACCCCTTGTACATGCAGACTTTGTATTATCTTTGATGACATTTAATAAAATCTATTTAAAACAAATACAATCTTCTTTCACAAGATAGAGCCTGCTTTACACTCGCTTGCAAAGCATGCAAACATATTGGTATTAGTCTGAACTGTGAGAGGAAACTATGCTTTATGGTCTTGCAATCGTATTCCAGTGGGTACCAGAGGGTACAGCTTAAAATGTTGCTAGCCCCAAAAATGCCACAGTAGGATCCAAATTAAGCTGCACGCCCAACACAACAAACTGGGCTCAGACATGAATATTCATTCCAACACTTTATTTTGCCAAGTCCATGGACATAACAAGTGACAAAACATGGCACCTAGGAAGTAAGTGCCACGGGCAGGCACTACACCTGTAAAGGCTGTGTCAGGAGGCCCTTTACAGGTAAAGCACCAGGACACTTACTTCCTAGGTGACTGGTACCAAGCTCCATGTTTTGTCACTTGTTGTTTCCATGGATTTAACAAAATAAAGTACGGAATCAATATTCACATCTGAGCCCGGTTTGTTGTGTTGGGAGTGCAGCTTAGTTTGGATCCTACTGAACTGTGATGGGGCTTTTGGGGGTGTGCCTCTCCTCCACCTATCACAGCTTCAGAATACTAAATCTCCTCCCCAATTTCATCCACTCTCCACCTTTCTTCTCCCTTTCACTTCAAAGTCCTTGCCCAGTCACAAGGCTGGAACATGTAAGGTAGAGGATTTTTTGTGCAACTCTTAATGCTTGAAACTTTACTCATGTTTTTCATTCCACATATGTTTATTTATTTCATTTTGGTGACCAGATAAGCCCACTGGAACCAAAGGTCCCTTTTTCAGGAGAGACCTGGGATTAATTACAAACAAAACAGTTGAATACATATGTAAGCCCCTCAAATGGGCTTACCTTTGGAGCCTTGTGACTTCAGTGCTTCACTGTGGCGCTGTCATCCTGTGGCTCCTGGTGAGAGTCACCTCTAACGCCCCCCCTTTGGTGCAACTTGCAGCTGCGATGGTTTTCCCAGGTGTCTTGGCCTGTTTGGGGCTGGGTCAATTGCTGGGATGTGTGCCATGCCTCAGAGGGTGTGGGGAGTGGTCTGGGGTCTGATTATGCGGTCAGCTAGGCTCAGGACTGCTTCCTTGTGCATAAATTAAATAAATAAATAATGTAAATAAAGATGGCAGCTCTGCACACACTGAGCATGCATGGCCATTGGCTTAGAAAATTTAAAGAAGCGGCTGCTCCTTTTTCATGGCAGTAGTTTTTGGTGCCGGCTGGTGAAATTTGGGGAAATTGCAAATAGTTTGTTGAGCACTACACGTCCCAGGAGGCATCATGGAGCACAGTGTTTGTTAGCGCCCTAGGATCGGTCCCTGATTTGACCTTAGGGGGTTTTGGCACTCTGGGGGGAGCAAATGAAAGGGTTGGTTTTGGCGCCCTGAGGGAGAGAAATCACCCAGGGAGAGTGAGAGTGGATATAGTGGGGGTGATTGTCCTCTATGACCTTAAGGCCATGGTTTGTTTATTTTTGTTGCAGGGCCTGTGCAGTGTTCACCTCTCAGAACATGGTGATGGCTGTTTTAGTTTGAAGTCCCACCATTGGGCCGATTCATTCATGAGTGGGAAACCCCCCTTTGAAGGATGGAGTTTTGCTGAAGGGAGTAGTGGTGAGAGGAGGAGATGGAAGCTGAGAGGTAGAGGATCCGGAGTTGGGGCAAAGCCCCTAGACCCAGAGACTGTCTGCAGTGTCCTATAGAATGAGGGACTGAATATGGGGGTTCCAGTGGGTTCTGGGGGGTCTGGGGACAGCCCCCTGGTTCCACGTGGACCCCAGTCTTGGTGGCTGACCTGGCTTTTGGCTGCAAGAGGACTGTTTCACTGCTAGATGTTTGGCCTAATTCCGGCCTGGAGTTTTGCTGCCTGCTGTTTATAGGCCTCATTCGGCCAGGATGTTTGCTGCCTGCTCCAAGGGGCCTAATATGGCCACGTGTTTGACTCTATGATGCCAATTCAACAAATTATTTATCGACCAACATTACAGTGATGGATTTATGTCAACCACAAGTTGCAGATGACATAAATCCATCTGGAGAAACAGTTGCTTTTTATCGGGAGGGGGTCTCTGCCCCGCCCCACCCCCCAAACTTAAGAATTATCAACTCTGAGCCAGAGTTGATTCAAGGAGGGGGTGCAGGACTGGGGAAAGAGTGCCAGGATGGTGGAAAGAGTGCCAGGGTCCTGGGTGGACTTTTACAGTGAACTGTCGATGTTGTCGGCATCGACGTGTTCGCTGTAAAAGTTTCGCTATGCAGAGGGTATGCCCACATGTTTTACTGCCTGTGTTTGTACTGCTGGCTACCCAGCCTAATGGGTAGATGCCTGAATTATCTCACTCATAATGTGACCTCTACAGTCCAGAGCACCATTAGCTACGATGTGACTTTTCAGTCCTAAATGACTGTTGAGCTTATGATATGACCACTCAGTCCAGAGCCACCTAACTGCGTTGTACTGCTCCATGGAGTGACTGTTCCTGTTTTATTAACTGTTCATTAAATGGGATCCCCTGTTTCTACAGTTCTGGTGTTTGCCTCATTCCTGGATGAACTATTTTGCTGCTAAAAGAAGTTTGCCTCCACAGCAGTTCCCAGTGTGTTTCAGGGTTTGATCCCAAAGAACCAACGCATCATTGAGGAAGTCATCGAGACCTGCCTAGTGAAGACTGTCTTCAAAGGCCACCATGGCAAAGTTGGCAAGACCAGGCAGGAGAAGAGCCAGCATTCTCCATCTCCTCCAGTGTTCCAATGCATCACCCAGAAGGTCCAAAGGCACCCCGATGGAGTCAATCCATCACCAGCATCACCCACAGGAATCCAGGTACTGTTTTCCTGTTATTATTTCTGGACTGTGTTTCTTGGCTGCACAGTGCCTCCTCCCACCATTGTACCATCTGGATACCCCTAGACACTTGGAGGGGGGGCTTACAATGTGCAGGCTCATCCGGGATTTGATTTTGGGGTGCCCCAGCCATGGTGTACTTAAAATCATGGTGCTGGACAAGCTGTGGAAGTTCCCCCTTTGCTGCACTATATGATTGTGCAAACAAGATGGTGCGTGAAATTGGGACATTTTCGCACCTTTTTCTGTGAGAGCTGTAAGTGCCTTGTTTCCGTCTGCAGCCGAGGACTGGAGCAAGGATGGACTTTGTGGGAGCAGAGACTGAACAGTGGGACATGCCCCTCTTTTACCTAGGGCCCAGGTATGGGGGTGGTCTGCCCTACAAATATTCAGCACTCTGGGAATTTGAACTGAAAATGCAACCCCATGCAGAGACTTATAAACTGAGGACATTGGGCTTTTGGGGGGAAAATGCCTTTAAAAATATGTGTTTGAATAACTGTGTATGCACTGTTAGTTTAGTATGTATTTAATTGTATTAATGTAACACTTTCAATGTGCTGGCATAAGCTGCACCCTACATAAAAGTATTTTTTCTAAAATCTGGGGGGACATTGCATCCTGGGGAGTTTCAGATATGTTTTGTTTACAATGGTTTTATTCAGATAAAATGTTTTTCTCTAGCTTTACTAATGTCATATAGGATGTTGGGAACTGATAAAATGTTACAGTAATGCTACTTTAATGTAGTTGGGTAACTTGCTAAAAATTCTGCTCTTGCTACAGTTGTGTTTCTATAATGTTTCCAGTCAGTCCAATGCAGGCAGCTGGCAGCATTATAGGGCTTAAGTGGTAAGTTGTTAGAATTTGGAAACCTGGGATGCCACTTTGCAAACTAACAGCAATCTGTCTACAGGTTTAACAGTGGGTCACCAGGGGAGGAGAACTTGGAGCACCATTGGTCAGGCCGAGCTTGACATCTTCATAGGCTTGGTCGGCAGGTTGCCAGGTAGGGATTAGTTGAGGGACTAGGGACGCCATCAGTCAGGCCGAGTTTTGGGTCTTTTGTAGGTCTGGCCAGTGGGTGGCCCAGTTGGACAGTGATTCCCAGGTGGTTTAGAAAGTTGGTTTAGTGATTGGATAGGTAGTGATAGTTTAGGGTTAGATAGGGATAGTGTAAATAGTAGGGTGAGTTTTGGTTCACTAGGGTGGTGAGCGTTTGGCAGGGGGAGTGTGCAAGCCCCCCAAATGGGCTTACCTTTGGAGCCCCATGACTCTGGTGCTTCCCCACAGCATTGTTGTCCTGTGGCTCCTGATGGGAGTCATGTCTAGAGACCCCCTGTTGGTGCGGCTTGCAGCTGCGGCCATTTTCCCTGGTGTCTCAGCCTGTTTGGAGCCAGGCCAAGTGCCAGGCTGTGTGCCGTGCCTTTGGGGGGTGGGACGTGGTCTTGTGTCCGGTTTTGTGGTCAACTGGGCTCAGGTCAGCCCCTTGTACATAAATTAAATTAAAAAATAATGTAAATAAAGATGGCGGTGTGACAGGGAGCTCCTGCTACTCATGAGGACCGACCTTTTCTTAAATCTGTTGCAACAGTTCTTCTATTTCTTAGCCTAATCTATCCTTTACAATTTCTAGTCCTTAAGGTTGGCCACCTATGGGCACCCCCTTCCCTTTCTTGACTATGCTATAGTGTCCTCTTTAATTTTCCTTTTCCCTTTCAGGTCCTCGTACAGGGAGGTTATTGTGGTGACCTCCAAGCGTATGTAAAACAGGTTGTGTTTATCATGGGTGGATTTAATATGTAGTAGCACTATGTCATAAAATACTTTGATGTATATACCTTATGTTTATGAAACCTGTAAGTGTTGAAAATACCATGGCACTATGTATTTTTGATAATGGTAAAAAGTACTAGGTGACTATTATAGAAAATAAGTTAGCTGTGCTATTTGAAATGCATGTAAATCGCTGTAAACTGAACAGGACTGAAATTCCATGGTGATTTGAATATACACCATGATGCTTTGTATTATGGAAGTATGTATGATGTTGTATGTCTTTGAAACTTGATTTGTTGCCAGTGCCCTTTGGGGTAACCCTATTTTCAGTGATTCTGCATTAAGGTTCTTTGTCTATAGCTTGTTTTTTGTTTGTTTTTTTTTGAGCACCCACTACCCAAGCAAACAAGGCCCATATAGGAATGAAGGGTTTTCACTAAAATTGTTTAAAGCAGTGGTCAGTGTCAGTAAGTGCTGGCTAAGTGCAGTGAAAAGACATACATAGTCTGTTGCTGCAAGCTGATGTACTGAAGAAGGAATATGCCATTGCTGGAGCTTATTTCCTGTATTTTGAATAAACATCACACAGAGATAGTGTGTTGAACCTGAAGTGCGGTGTCTGGTCCATCTGTTATCCCACAACCCCTCCACAGGCAGTTCCACACACACTGAGCATGCCTGGCCGCTGGCTTAGGAAATTTAAGCACTGGTAAAACTGGGGAAATTGTAAATAGTTAGTTGGGCACTACATGCCCCAGGGGCATTGGGGAGCACAGTGTTTGCTGGTGCCCTAGAATCGGTCCCTGATTGGAACTTTGGTGGTTTTTCGCACTCTGGGGGGAGCAAATAAAAGGGGTGGTTTTGGCACCCTGAGGGAGAGAAATCACCCAGGGAGAGTGAGAGTGGATATAATGGGGGTGACTGCTCACTCCGTTTTCCTGCAGGGCCTGTGCAGTGTTCGTTTCTCAGAATGTGGTGGTGGCTGTGTTAGTTTGAAGCCCCACCATTGGGGCTGGGACCCGATCCACTCATGAGTGGGACCCCCCCCTTTAAATGACGAAGTTTGCTGAGGGGAGTAGTGGCAAGAGGAGGAGATGGTAGCTGAGAGGTAGGGGATACAGGGATCAGGGCAAAGCCCCTGGACCAGGAGACTGTCTGTGGTGCCCTACAGAATGAGGGAATGAATATGGGGATTTCAGTAGATTCCATGGGGTCTTGGGAGAGCCCCCTGGTTCCACATGAACCCCAGTCCTAGAGACTGAGCTGGCTTTTGGCTTCAGGAGGACTGCTTCGCTGCCAGATTAGTGACCTCATTCTGCCAGGACTTTTGCTGCCTGCTCCAAAGGGCCTAATACGGCCGCATGTTTTGCTGGCTGTGTTTGGACTGCTGGCTACCCAGCCTAATGGGTAACCACCTGAAATATCTCACTCATAATGTGACTTCTACAGTCCAGAGCACCACTAGCTTCAATGTGACCTTTTCAGTCCTAAATGATTGTTAAGCTTATGATGTGACCACTTGGTCCAGAGCTGCCGAATTGTGTTGTACTGCTCCATGTAGTGACCGTTCCTGTTTTATTAACTGTTCATTAAATGGGATTCCCTGTTTCTGCAGTTCTGGTGTTTGCCTCATTCCTGGATGAACTGTTTTGCTGCTAAAAGAAGTTTGCCTCCACAGCAGTTCCCAGTGTGTTCCAGGGTTTGATTTCGAAGAACCAATGCACCATTGAGGAAGTCGTCAAGAGGCCTTCCTGGTGAAGACTGTCTTCAAAGGCCGCCATGGTGAAGTTGGCAAGACCAGGCAGATGAAGAGTCAGCATTCTCCATCCCCTCCCCAGTGTTCCAGTGTGCCACCCAGAAGGCCTGAGGGCACCCCGATGGAGTCAATCCATCATCTGCACCACCTGTGGGAATCCAGGTACTGTTTTCCTGTTATTTCTAGACTGTGTTTTGTGGCTGTACAGTGCCCCCTCCCACCATTGCACCATCTGGATACCACTAGACACTTGGACGGGGGGCTTACACATAGTACAGCAATACAGAGTCAAGGGGTAAAGGCACTAGAAGAGTAGATAATAAACTGCAGACAGTTGGACAGGATTAATTACTTATAAATAACAGCAACCTTTTGGTTACAGGAGATGGAGAAAAAAAGAAAAAGAAACATTGGGTAATCTGGCTTAGGGGACATTTGACAGGATTGTGGAGCTGGCATGTGCCACAAGGGTTCACAACATCAGGGACACATACTGAGTCATCTAGAACAGACTCTTAATCATCTGGGACAGAAACTCAACCTGAGTGCATACAGTTGTAAGGTAATACAGGTGGGTCATAATACCAGTCCAGTAACTAGGTCATGCAACCATGGTGACCATCATGAATGGTGCAATACCCTCAATGAATATGTAACTCTGGCACCAGTTTTCTAAGAGCTACGCTACCCCTACCTTAGATTTCCAGACCAAGCTTGAGGGACCTGGGTTCCCATTGTACGTTAAACTGGTTCTTTCCCAAGACAACACAAATACACAGAGCCTCCGCCCAGAGAATATCTTTATGTGGACTAGGATATTACCTAATACAATGCCCTGGGATGCTGTACCCCCCAATACCATTAAGTCACCCCAAACATGTCCAATAACCAAAACACCACATTTTAAACACTGTGTAATTATTGACTCTCGCTAATAATATGCTCATGACAACAGATTTATGCAAAAACAGTAAGCAATTATTTATATGGGGTGAGGGTTTGGATAGGGTAACCTGGAAGTAGAGGCCAAGTATTTACATTTGATTGGCACTGGTTTTGGATGGATATCGTGATAATTATTTGTATTTTAAATTCAAACATCAATCACAGTGGCCTCCCACCAAACTCTGATGTATTCAGATTATTTCTATCTATCTATCTAGCTAGCTGCATTTAATGGCAAAAAAGTGTATTAAATGCCCACACAATAATCAGTCCCAAAATGTATTAGAACCCCGCAATTCCAACACCTATCTGGGTACCTGGTACAAGAATCTTAAAGGTGCAGGCCTGATAGCTGAGATGGCTGGCATTGCAGCTGAGCTGGGGCCCTTAAAGAAAAGCAGATTATCTTTATCTTTAATTTTGAGACACATCATCCTGACTGTAACATTGCAGACTTTAAACATGTTTAAATTAGGTAACTTGGACTCTGGATACTGAACTTGGCAACAACTTTAACTATTTGCAGATTGTACAGGGCTGTACCCTGTATACTCATGGTTCTGTAGTCATTATTGTCAAAGATGAAATCAGGCTGTACAAGGCAGATTCAGGTGGTCACAGCATGTGGGCTCTGACTCTGGATGCTGAGATGCTGAGCAAAGGCTTACAGCCAGGAACTTCCTTACTGACTGCAGAATCTTGCAGCTGGCAAGCAGCTCTAGCTTCTTCGGACGTGCCCATCTTTATTAGGCTGAAGTCACCTTCTGGTACGGACCAAGCTGGGACCGGGGCCAGCATGCTTCAACTCCCATGTCTGGCTATACATACCCCTCAGGGGAAGTGCATATGGCAGTGCCTTAGGTGGTGGCACACTACCAAGCTGTCTCCCAGGCCGATCTCAGTTTGTTTTGTTGCATTCAGCACATTTATAAATAGCACATTTATACATTAGTTTACAGTCACCACAATCAATTCAACCGTATGTCAGCATGGCCACCATGGTCCTTTTCAGCTTGCAGGTACAGGATTTAACTGACGGATGCTTCTTCCCTGAGGCTAGGGTGACCCAGACTCTTACAGTCCATGTGAAGACACACAGGAGCTTAGCTTGAACCTTTCACATAACACCAAACTGAGCTTGAAGTTTGGCTCTCTACCACTTGAGACATTCAAAACACAGACGGAGCTTGAGGCATGGCTCCGAACCATTTCGGCATACTTAACTTGTTAGCAAAACTGATACTGTACTTTCTCTCAAGCTTGAAACACATTATCACAGTCCCTTGTGGATTCACTGGCATTTGCAGCTCCAACTTGGACAATCAGACATTTACTGGCCTCCAAGGCACTGTTAGGAAAAGCTCCACATGGCTAGGGAACTTCCCTTCCAGTCATAGATACATAGACAGTGTCGGCAGATAAGGGCTTATGGCCCACCCAGTCTGCCCATTTGAGCTTGTAAGTTCAGTTTATGTTTTCCTAGTCCTGCAGGCACTTTTCACACAGTCACATTTAGCATTTCACAGACTGGATCATCCACAGTCACTTAATCGGTAGGCATCCACTCTTTACAGGTGCAGGGTGCAAACAATGACAACTGTAGTCCTTCTGGGCTTCTGGGACCAAAACAGATTTCTCAATAGCTTGCATGTTTAAGCAGAAGTTTACTCACTCAGGATGATTCAAAAGCTTTCCTTTCTGGAAGATACGGGATTCATCAGTATTCTCACTGCTAAGGCAGAAGCATTTCTTGCAGCTCTCTCACAACTAAAGGCGGATGCTGGCTTTTTTTCCCATAATTTCCTAATGTGGTGAGGCAGATGCTAACCCTGGAGGACAATTTCTGGCAACCCTCAGGGTAGTGTCTTCAGTAACTTGTAGCTACTTTTCTCTGGAAGGAGACAAGAGCCCCCCCAACCCTGTGGAGGGGCTCACGCTGAACCACTAGGCCCATTTTCTTTAACAGAGAGCCCTGAGCCCCCCTCCCTGTGGAGGGGCTCACTGGAGAACTGCTTCAGCCTGCAAAGTCGCTGGGGTTTATGGAGCTCTTTTGGGGCTCCTGATTGGCTGAATCCACTCGCCAGTTCCAACACGATTGGCTAGATCCACTTGTCTGTCTCAGGAATGAATATTCATTAGCCTCCTTCGCTGCTCAATAGGCTCCCTTAATTTGGTGCCTGAATCAGGTCCCTGCTTTTCCCCACAAGCCTTTTGCAATGTCCCAAGAGTCTCTGTTACTGTCCCAACAATCCCTACTCTGAAATCCTGGCTTTCCAATTGGCTGCTACTCTGCAGAAACAGCTGCTTAAACATACAGTGCCCTTGCAGCTTAACATAGTTCCAGCATTTAAGTTCTGGTACAGCCAGAAAAGCATATTTATTTACTCTGTGCTCCACTGTCCAGTAGCCACAAGTGTGCCCTCTTGAATGCTACCATTCATTACTGTTTCCCTGCAGTCCTTAGCCTGTCACTGCTGCTGAAATACAATGCCCCTAGGCAGCAGACAGGTAACTTATAAGAGTCCCAACAATAATGGTCTTTTTATTTACATTGCTCCACCAATTAGTAGCCGATTTAGTGTCCTTTAAGCTGCTGCTCTTCCCTCTATTTATTTATTTACACACTACCCTTATCGCAGCTGCCGAAATGTACAATCCCCAGGAGAACAGACCCCGCTCATGAATATTAATGCCCCCTTCATTAATATTTATAGAGCTGGGCTAATTGATAGCATGAACAGTGCTCTTTATTTACAACATTTGGCAGTTTCCTGTGGCCCAGCCTGCGTCACCGGCCCCCGGCCTGCACTTTACGGGGACTGATAGTTTTGAAAATGGAGCTGATATTCTGAAAAATAGACTAGTAGTTAGAGGCTATGCAACAAAAAATATAGAAAGAGCATACACGAGAGCCCAGAGTACTGAGAGAGATAGTTTGTTATTGAACAAAGCACAAGAACAGGAGATAGATCAAAAGTTTAACTGTTTTACGGGATATACAGTACAGTCCAAGGAATTAGAAATTATACTTCGTAGACATTGGTATGTCCTTGGAGCAGATCCTGGTCTTAAAGAAATAGCACAAAATCCACCACGAATGTGCTATACGAGAGACCCTACTCTATGGGACCTATTAGTGCTTAGCCATTTCAAAGAAAAAATGAGAAGTACGTGGTTAAAACCACCAGAAGGTTGTATGAAATGTAGAAAATGCATGTATTGCACTTGTGTTTTACAAGGGAAAGAATTTGGTAGCTGTATTACGGAAAAAAAGTATTTTGTCAGACAGTGCATTACATGTAGCACCGAAGGTGTTATTTATTTAGCAGTATGCAGTTGTAATGCTTTTTATGTTGGTAAAACGGTACGGAGTTTCAAAACACGAGTAGGTGAACATGTAAGAGCCATACAAAGGAAGGATAATACCTATGCTACGACGCTCCATATCATAGAAACAACAAATGATGGTACACATTTCTTTAAATTTATGGCTATAGATAAAGTGTGTAAACATCCTAGAGGTGGAGATTTTGATAACCTAGTATTAACTAGAACTAATGAGCTATTTAATGCATTTATAAGGAGTATGTGGTGGTGGATTTTATAGGTGTCTTTGAAAAAGGATCTGTGATCCGAAACAAGTCAGACGTTTGGGATTTGGAAGCTGTTGTGAAATGAATAAATGAATGGGTTTAAAAATGTTTCTAATCTTCAGTTACAGTTTTTTTGGCATTCCAGTTCATGTGTGCTGGAAACTTTTTGTGGATGGATCCTTATTATGCAACTTCCCAGGCTTTTCACCAGGAATCTACTACTCCAGAGTATACCATGGAGGAGGGCAGTCATCAGCAAAGCTCCCCTTCTTGATAAAGCACAATCTGGTATGCTAGCAATAGTGCCAGTGCAAATCTCAAAAGAGTACCCAGCACTGGCATGAAGGTGGATGCTATTTTTCTGTTTTCCCCATGTCTGTTGGCCTTCCCAAAACCTGTGCGGTGCCGTGCAATGCCTCTCATGACCACACATACATACGCACACACACACAGAGTGGACCTCTGTAAGTTCTTCGTCCCATCCAGGGCTCACTGTGGTAGCAGAATACAATGCCAGTTCTCCCTGGGATGGGATCAGCAGCAGTGCTGCTTCAGCTCTTGGGCATCAGCCTCCATTTCCCCGAGCCTCCTCATGAACTCAGGATGCCAGTACTGCTGCTGGCCATCGGGTAGACTCATTGGAGTGTGATGACCTTTATTGGACACAACACAAACATTTTACACAAATATTACCATTGTATACAAGGAAAAGCAGAGCCATCCAGAGTGATTGGAGTTACAGTACATGCGCACAGCAAGTAGACACATTAGTACACTAGCACCCACTAGTGACAGCTACCTTCTGTAGAACAATTTTACATAACAAAAATGTTTTTGTTTTTTTTTATATTTTTTTAAAATCCCCTCCCCAGCATATTTGTAACACCCAAGCCATTTTCTAAGCCCAATAAGACCCTCCAGGGTGTGGGGTGTTGGAGGATACCTGCACTTTTAGGGTATGTAATGCCCTCTTTCAGCAGCGTCAGGCTTCATAACACCCCTGGACATGTTGGTATCCCACAACAGCCCACACCCTGTCAGGTCTTTTGCTTTCTAAACATATACAATTCATAAAGACAGTGCTTGTGCAATTAAAATTATATGATAGAACACAGAATGAAACAAATTTGCAAATAAATAATTACATATTCAAAAGGCAACTTTGTGCAAAGCAGCAATAGCAGCAGCCAATAGAATCAGTCAACAGGGTACTAAAATTGTACAAGATAAATATTTGTGATGGTATGTTGAGGTACAAAATGGTGTAGGGTTAAGAGACATGTACTGATCAAATGATTAGACCAGAAAAGACTAAAAACAGGAGGAGGAGGGGACAAAGTAAATTTGGAGGACCAGTTTGAAATAAAGGTAAAAAGTGGAGAGGAGGATGGGAGGAGAGAGGCAGTTCCTTGGAGAAGGTAGGTGTACAGAAAAGACAGTTTGAGCAGCAGAGGTGTTGCATTGGGGAATGCTAAAAGAGTAGGAATTATACAAAGAATGGAGTGCACAGAAGGAGAGTGTGGGATTTTGTAGAAGGTTAGAGAGATAGGGAGGGAGGTATACCAGTAATTTAAGAGGAAGGCTGCACAATGAAAGAGGCCCTGAGATTCCAGACAGGGGCGTGAGAAGCTCTGCTAGAGGGAAAAAGTGAGTATGGGGAATCAATAGCACAATGGCAGAAATGGTTGAAAAGGAGAACCAGTGTGGCCAGGGTGGACTTCCACACAACACATAGAACACATTCACATGGTCAAACATCAGCAAGATCATTCTAAGGATGATCTGTCAGGGATTGGGAGGGGCAGGGAGCACATTCCTGTATACAGCACCAAGCTTAAGGTTGTGTTTTTTGTGGATAGCATTGATGTGGGTTGGGAAATTGTGGTTTCTTTTCAGCCACGCAACGAGGTATATGAAGTGAGAGACCCCTTCAAGGGAACACCATCATGGGTCCAAAATACAGGGGTGGAGCTGAACTAGTAAATCACTGCTTAGTGCTGAAAGCCATGGCAATGATCTTTTTGACATTCATCATAAGCTGGCATGAACAAACCAGGAATGGATGTTATTGAAGTCACAGTATAGCAACACTTCCAGCTAATGGCAAAAAGTATCATATCATCAGCATGCATATGTACAATGTGACGCTCTGCCATCTACTTGTCATTATGTTGTATAATATTTGTGATATAAATATATGTTATGTGAATGTCTGCTTAGAGAATAGCAGCCAGCAGTTTGAAACAAGACCTGACCTTTAACCCCACACACACAGTATCTGCAGTAGCAGTTGGCTAGTTTTCTTCTCTGTTAAGACATAGTGCTTCCTTCCAAATGCCAGGTTATAACACATCGTAAAATATTCCTACTTTGATCTGCTGGGGACAAGGTATGCATTTTATAACCCCTGAGAAAAAGGACATTTTAACAGATTCCTATTAACTTGTAAACTGGCAATCATTTTGTAGGCCCGTAAGGTGGTAGAGAGATCAAAGAGACTGTCATATTTTAATATTGCTATCTTGCAGAATTCCAGCCAGCAGAAAAATAACATCCTTTTGGATATTCTTACTCAGATTACAAATTGATTACAGACTAACAGTGACCTCATGAGCTGTGACCTCATAGGATAGGAGGGACATGCTGGATCATTATCATTCTGGCTGAAAGGAGTGAGACACTTCATCTCTGAACTCCAAAAAGGTACTTCTATTAAAAATAGGTAACACCCAACTGGAACTTAGCCTAGGCTAGAAATTTAAGTATCAGGCGTTTTGTTTCTGTAAAATTCCAATTTAGTTCTGACTGTAAGTACTTATGTTATGTGTTTTATGTTTTGTATGTATTTACTTTTTTCTTTTTATTCCAGAAAACCTTTTGGTTTCCTTAATCCTGCTTGAGACTTTTCTTTTGCATGTGGAGGCTGAAACAGTACTGGGTAATTCTGACAAGAACTGCTCAGGGCTTAAAAAGTGTGTGTTACTATCTTGCTAAAGAAAGAATATACCTAGGTCTCAAACGAGTCAAAAGGGTAGACTTTTGAACCTGGCTGGGTGCCCACAGGGTGAAGTATTGTACTGCAACCCCCAAAGAAAGTACATTTCTGAACCTATTAACTGGGTGTACTAGCAGAAAAGGTTCATATTTGACACCAGGACTGAGGCTAGTAGGTGACTCGGACCCAAAACAGACAGGAGGATTACCCTGTTTGTCTCCTGTTCACATATTGCACTTTGAGATTTGGCAGTGTGGGAGCAGAGGGCCTGACCTGCGGAGCGTGTTCGGGACATACAATATGTCTAATGAGACACAAGCCAAGAGGAGGTCCTTGAAGAATAGGGAAACATGATAGGCCCAAGTATGGAGCCTTAGGGCACCCCAATGTTGATGGGAAGGGTGTCGCCTACCTGGATTGACTGTGGCTGACCAGTAAGGTAGTAGTGAAGCCACCCAGCTGCAGTGTTGAATGGTCCTGCTCCACTCAACTTATCCAGGAGGATTGGGTAGGCCATGGCATCAAAGACCTACGCAAGGTCTACAAACATGGCATCTGTAACTTGCCCTGATCCATCCCCTTCAGGATGACATCAGTGACACGAACTAGGGAGAAGACTGTGGAGAGGTCTTTCTGTAAGCCAGATTGGAAGGACAAAAGGAATAAAGAGGAGTCAAGAACAGCTGACTGCTGAGAGGAGACCAGCTTCTCCCTGAGCTTAACTAAAGGTGGGAGGAGGGTGATAGAATGGTACTTCCCTGTGGTAGAGGAGTCACTCCCCTGTGGGAAGGGAGGACTTTTGCCTGCTTTCAAACATGGGGAACAAAACCATGTGGAAAATATAGGTTTAGGAGTGTGGAGAGATTGGTAATTATAGTGGGGGCAGAAATGTGAAGGAGTTTCTGGTCAAAGCCATTGGAGCTGTGGCCCTTGGAGGGGTTCAGACAACAGAAAATGGACAGAGATTTAGCTGGAGTGGAAAAGGAGAAAGAGGAAAATGGACAGAGATATAGCTGGAGTGGAAAAGGAGAAAGGGGATGTGGAACCAGAAAGGAGATGTCATGATCTGGAAAGGGAAGATACATAGCACAGTTGGTAAAGCAGTGGTTGAGGCAGTAGCAACTTCAAATGGGTTGGAGAGAAGGGTTGAGAATTTAGTTTGCAGCAACTCATTCCTGATATGTATAAACAGTTATTTCTACTACTACAAGCATTGTACATGTTGACTTTGTTTAATCTTTTATGAAATGTAATAAAATCTTAATATTTAAAAATACTCACAATTTTCTATCCCAAGATAGGGCCTGTTGTCTTTTTTAATCTGACTGCTCAAAATCCATGGCATCAGCATCGACATGCTATACATCCTACTTTTTATCCATACCTCATCCTCCTTAGCAACCCATCATTTATAAGGCTGGATCCTTAGGCAACTTCCCAGGCCTGTCACCAGGCATCCACCACTCCAAATTCCACCAAAAAGCACAATCTGGTTTGACAGCAGTAGTGCCAGTGCAGAGCTTAAGAGTATCCTGTGTTGGCAGGAAGGTGGGTGCTATTTGTCAGTTTCCCCCATGCCCTTTGGCCCTCTGTGACCTTTGCAGTGCCATGTGATGCCTCTCATGGACACACAAACACACATATAGTAAAACCCTGTGGAGGAGCAAGTTATCTGTCCCACCCAGGACTCACTATTGTGGCAGTACCCAGTGTTAGTTCTCCCTGAGCTGGGAAGAACTATGGGCAGCAGTGCTGCTCTAGCCCATTGCCATCAAACTCTGTTTCCCCAAGTCTACTCATGAAACCGAAATGCCAGCACTGCTGCTCGCCATCACTCATTGGATTGTGATGTGACTGGATTGTGATGACTTTTATTGGACCAACACAAATATTTTACATAGATGTTACCGTTGTTTATGAGTCAGAGGGAATTTCCTTTTAGTTAAATGGTTAGTGCTTAGCCGGCCCAGTGGTGCTGAGGGTTGAGGTGCTGGGCACCACACCTTGCGCCACGCTGGCAACCCATGTTCGGGAATGAGCACGGGCCACTAGGGGTTGGCAGGGGTGGAGAAGGACTGAACATCTTCAGACAGCTCTCCTTCTCCGGGAAGGGGGGAGATCAGTGGTCGGTGCTTGCCTGGCCCCTAGTGGTGGCTGTGGGGCTGGCGCACTGAAGCTGCAGATACATGGGTTGGAAGCGGGGCAGATGTTTGATGGGGCACACATGGGAGTGTGTGCATTGCCATCGCAGGCATAATTGCAAACTTCACTCCAAAAGGGAACAAGAAAAAGAGAGAAATTGCACACTGCGGATGAAGTGGGAGTTCGCAGGCCCCGCCTCACCTAGCCATGGTGCCAGCACACTGGATCCATTCTCAGTGAGGGTGGGCCCCCCCCACTGACCCCGCAAGGGGGGGCAAGCCCTGGAGGTATAAAGCTGGCACCAGATGGTAGACGTTGAGGTGAAGGGGCTGGGACACCCCCAGAATGTGAGGGCCGTGGAGCTGGAGTATAAATACCAAAATAAATGGTTAGTGCTGATGCCTTCAGCATTAAAGGTCCCAGCTTTGATTCCCAGCAAGGACTGAAGGTGCGCTGACCCAAAAAGAGGGGACAAACATTACAAATAATGGCATATTAGTTTTGTGGCCTCACATACCTCCTTTATCAGAAGCTGTGTAAAAAAAAGCTGAAAGTTCAACACTACAAACTTTACTGGTTAAATCAAGAAAACACTTGAATCGTTTGTCAAAGTTTATCATGGTTCAACCCAGAATATGTCTTAACTGTTAAGTTAGTTTGGGTTTATTTATGTTTTAGTTTGTCATTTTGTGCTCCAGGAGGAAACCTCATTAGGCACAATGTCAGTTGACATGTGGGTCCAGGGACAAGTAGTAACAGCAAAAGAAAAACAGATTGTCTCAAAATAAGGCATATGTAAGCAATATGTTCATAACCCTGGTGCTATTATATCGAGGGCTACTAACTCTGCCTTCTTCCTTAACTGCAGGTTGAGGGGCCTGGGTTGAGATTCAACAGATACTGTGGCTTCCCTACCAGCAGTAGAACTATAATTATGGTGCCTCCCCCCAGAGCGATTAAGTGGGTACATTGTAGAACTAGTACAGCCCTCTGGGAAGCTATACCTACCCGCAACTCCAGCTAGTGGCCCAACACACAGACAGGCAGTATACACTGTACTCGGACTGCAATAACACATTTAATGGCTAGCACTAATAATATGCTCACTGGTTTCACACTTATCAACAGGGTCTGGACTTCTGGCATACACCCTGTGTCCCCTGCAAAGAAACCATTAATCAGCAACCACAGTGTAGCTTTACCTTTCCCCCACACTTTACTATACAGTAATAATATGCTCTCAGACATAGTTAACAGGCAAAATAAATCAGGTTTATTTAGGGGACTGAACACAGGAAGGGGGCAAGAATTTAGGTTAAATATTGCGTTACTGTAATTAAGCACATAACAATCAATATTCATTAGATATGTCCCTGAATGAATCAGTTAATCAAGCTGCTGGGTACTCAGGATGTAATAAGGTACAGGCCTGAAGCGTTGCCGCGGGTAGGTTGGCATTGCAACTGTTTGGAGCCCTTGATGGAGAGAAGGGAGTTATTAGACAGATAAAACACTTGCAAACAGTAGAATATTTGTAGTCCCAGGCCGGATGACCTGTAACCACAGTTAAACCCAATGAGGAATTATAAGGCAAATCAGATGACACAATAGTTATTTGGTTATTGCAGGGGGCTACCCTGATTGTACTCACTGCACCCAGAGCGACTGAAGAAAAGGATGAAGACACCATGGATCTGCTGGCTTGCCAGAATGATGGTGGGGACTGGGGCTGGCATGACTCACCTCCACTTCATGGCCTTTCCCTGTGGGTGGCCACAACCTGTGACTTGCTTCTTGAATGGGCTGACTCCCTGAGTCTGGTCTCTGGCCAGACAGATGTTGGATCTGGTGCAGGAACAGTCTTTAGGGTCGCAGGTGGCAAAGGCCCAGTACATGAAGTTTGGCTTGGTATGCAGTTGGAAAACACACTTAACTTGTGATTTCCAGACTAGCTAAACTTTGTCAGAAAATAAGCAGGAACAACTGGTAACCAGTATCCCCCTTTTCTGAACATAGCAGGAGACGAACATAACATCCACTTGCTCCAAATGCCACTGGAGTCCTTACCTAGAGAGATCCTCTCAAAGTTCCTTCAGCTGCCCTCTCTTAGGCAAAATGCTCCTTATTTGGCACACAATCTCTTGAACTCAGTCAGGATAGCTGAGGACTGATTTCTACGGTTTTGCTTTTCTGCAGTCTCAGTCCTGCAGGGCGGCAAGGCAGGCTGAATTCCCCACAAATGTTCCTTCTGAGCCACACAGGCTCCTTGCTTCTCAGAGGCACGAGCAGTTCTTCTGATCTGCCTAGCTGCTTCAGAAATCTCTCTCTCTCTCTGTTTTAGGCAGTCCAGAACCAGTGATCCCTTCAGAATCCAAAGTCTTTCCCAGGGAGACAAAACAGGTCTTTGCCCTGTGAATTGCAACTAAACACACCTGCTCCCTTCAGCTTGAGAGCTCGAGCTGGGCTGGCTCCTGTTTAAACACAGTCTCAACTGAAGTCTGGGATCTTTGTATTCCAGTTGGCTGCCTTTACTTCAATCACAGTCTGAGAGCTGGTTAATTTAGGCGCCAACAGAGAAAGTTCACAGTTTCACCCAGAAGGCACTGTAACTAGGACCCCTTGAGGACCCCTTTGTTTTGATTGGTCCAACAGCAAAGTCCCAGACCAAACATGGTGGCTCCCATGCTGAGGAAATTAACAGTTCACATATAAGTTAATTTTTATAGGTAACAGTACTGTTTTAGAAATAAATATTCACAGGTGGTTGAAATGTTCCCGCTGCTCTGTCAAGCAACTGCAGAGTGGAAACAATCAGGATTTTTCCTGGCTGGTCACCAGCTTCATTTCACTTGGACCCAGCCCAGGCTATGTACACTATACACACAGGCTGAGCTCCTTAAAGGGACAGCGCAGCGGCATTGCACACTCACACAGGAGCAGAAGCAGAACTCTGTACATGGATTTACCCCCCCCCCTTGCTGGACATAAGCCAGGCAGTGGGCATTAGAGGATCCCAGGGAGACACTCAAGGTAAGCCGCCCAATTTGGAGGGGGTTACGTGTTTAAAATCAGTTGCATAGTATTATCTTCAGATTGCACAATGTGAACCATTATTGTGCAAATATTCACAAATTATGAGCAAAAACAGTATAACTATTGCCCAGTTACTCAAACACGACCTCTTAAAACAAGTAATATTATTAATTTCTTCTAAATTATCCAATAAAGCATTACAGCTTTTGGAGCCAGCATGCAGTGACTGAAGGCTTTTTCTCTTATAGCACATTTTCAAACGTACATTTCAAAAACATTAAGATGAAGAAACCTAGTCAGTCCTGTTTTTGTATGCAGAGCAACAAACCTGACAAGTATGTAGGGGCATTTTTGTGTTATAAATTATATTTTGTGATTTCTTGGCATGATGGCAACAAAGGGGTGCTAAAGCCTGCACAACATGGACCTCTAATAGCCCCCAAACTGAACACATTGAATATAGTTAATATAGGAAGAGAAAATTCATTTTGCCCTCAACAGCACTGGAGGTCAACATCTAGTAGGCAGGAAGTGGTCAACAGTACAAACAGCTGGTTAACAGTTTGGGCAGCAGTAGAATAGTGCCCTTAGGGATGAGGGTCAGAAGTTGAACCTTAAAATGGAAGTCCTTCACTAGCCAACACCGTTAAATGAGAAAGAAATCTATCAGTATATAAAGCCTCAGCCCTTGCAATCCACTCATAAGAACCAATAAATTGACATACAGTATACCACCTAAGCATTGTGAAATGCCAGACATGAGGCCCCTCCACCCACAATATATATATATTTTAATAAAGCAGAAAAAAAATAAAAAACAATGTTAAATTTTTGTTAGGGAGATACAGTATGGCAGCTTACATTCCCAACAATCTTACAGGAAGCCAAAAGTGCTTCCCATTCCTGACATAGTAGGATCTACTTTTGGCCTAGAGTTGAAATGGATTACCAACCATACCTCTCAACCTGCTAGGACCAAAATCAGGGACACTCCCCCAAAAAATCAGGGACAAAAGACCAAAATCATGGACACCATATTTTACTCAGCATGGCACAGTGCCATCGCATGACATGTACATCACACAATGTAGTACTGTACATATGTAAAGTACCTTTAGTTTATGTTTTTTAAATGCGCAGACAATATCAAACCTTACTTCCCAAGACTCAGCCATCTTTACTTGACTGCCCCCATCACCCACTTATTCAACATTTCGTTGAAACAAGGAGATCTTCCTCAGCTATGGAGAACTGCCTACATTTTACCATTATTCAAATCCAGAGACCCATGCGATCTGAATAACTATCTGCCTATATCTATATTATCCGTCCTGTCAAAACTCCTTGAAAAAATCGTCAATGTCCAAATCAGAGACCACTTGGATTCACACGATCAACTAAACCTGGCACAATCCGGATTCAGAGCCAAACACAGCACTGCAACTGCACTTGCGAAGGTAACTACAGATTGGCAAATTGCACTGGATTCTAAGAAATATGTGTTTGCCCTTTTTCTCGATCTTAGTAAGGCCTTCGACACTTTGGACCATAACGTTTTGCTCTTAGCCTTGAGCAATATCAGGCTCGATAGTTCAGTAATCAAATGGTTCTCCAATTACCTCACCAACAGATTACAACAGGTCAAAGCTGCAGGCGATCTGGCTCCACAAAAAACCCTACTAAGAGGTGTTCCCCAAAGTTCTATACTAGGCCCAATACTCTTTGCAATCTACATCACTAACTTGGATTCTCATCTCTGCTCAGCTAATGTCCATCTATTTGCAGATGATACCATACTATATACCATAAATTCCTCCTTGGACATGGCTCATGAGAGCTTACAGCAAGATGTTATCATCCTCCAACATAATCTTATCAGACACAAACTTCTCCTCAATGCCAAAAAGACTAAAGCTATGATTCTCTCTCCAAAGCCAGCCCCCGGGCCATCACATATACCCCAGATCCTAACACTTCTAGATGAACCTCTCGAAATAGTTGAAACCTTTAAATATCTTGAGTTCTGGCTGGATAACAAGCTTAACTTTCTATACCATCTGAATGAAGTCTCAAAGAAATTAAGACAGCGGCTAGGCTTATTCTATCATATTAAACATCTGCTCACCCCAGAAGCCAGAAAGATTAGTACAGTCCATATTCTTATCCTTATTGGACTAAGCTGACTTTCTTTACATGCATTGTCCTGCAGCAGTGCTCAACAAACCTGACACACTACCACAGGGCCCTAAATTTTATCTTTAACCTACCTCTTCGCACTCACCACTGCCTACTGTACCAGGAATCAGGGTGGCCCTCACTTCCAGCTAGGAGGAAAAGAAATGCTCTACTTTGGCTTTATGGAGCACTATCCAATAAGCTGCCTACTTACATTTCGAGCCTCCTTACACGGGCCAAGGGATCGTATTGCTTGAGACGTTTCTCCTTACTCTGCTTCCAGATTCCTAGAGTGAACACGACATATGGCACGGCTGCCATCAATTCCTCACTCCCATCACTATGGAATACCATGCAAAACTCCTTAAAACTTGCCTCACTCCCAGGCATAGTCACATTTAAAGATTCACTAACCATACTGTTGAAGGAAGCCTGCAACTGTTTTCGTAGACACTGAACAACCTACATCATGCTCCTTACACAAAACCTACGGCTAAAATGTTGATTAACATACCTCCCTGTTAGGGTTATCTAACTCTTTTAATTCACTCCCCTTCACTCTGGTCTTCTTCTTCCTTTCATCTACCTCTAACATACCTATTTTCTTCTCACCTGCCTCCCTCCATTCTTACCTACACTACTATCTGTAGAGTGTCTTGGATTTTTGCTCCTCTACTTCTACATCATTTCTGCTCTGAATTGTATGTGTTCTCCATTATGACAGGCATTTAGATACTGGCCTTCTGTGGTTCACCTATATATGTTTTTACACTTTTTTACTACCCTATTTGTGTCATGTTTGTTCTGAACTGCAATGCACTGTTGTACAATGTTTCCTAAATGTTTGTCACTACCTTAACTTATCTGTATTTTGCTTGTAATGAACTGCAATGTACTATTGCCCAGGACCATCTTGAAAATGAGCTTGCTCAATGGTGTATATGCCTGGTTAAATAAAGTGATTAATTGATTGATTGAAATGTCTAATCCAGTTGCATACTATCAAATGGCATAATAAAACACAGTCAAATGTGTTGCATATTTATGCTGTAATGTCTCTTCATTTACATACTTGAAACTAAAGTGTAACACAGGCACTTCTAAAGAAATATATATTGTTTAGGATCCAGTTCAATTAATCTCCAGGCTTTTTAAGGATCCATTGTTATTACTTTCCAGACTTAAAGGAGAACTGCACTGAATCTATAGGTCATTTTTCCCCAGTAGCTTCTGTTTTTAAAAACTGCTTCACATTGTGTTATTGCTCTAGCTATCCAGGCTTTTCAACTATCCTAGTGGGCATTTCTGATTTACATGCTGCTGGTAAAAAAACATTTTAGAATTGTATGATATAGTGTATGTCCCTGTTCTACTCTTTTACTGTTGGCACAATGCATCTGTGCTGTACTATAGAACTCAGTGGCTTAGAGGGACATAAACTACATCATACAGTTCTAAACTGACACAACACCAGAGTGTAAAGCAGAAATACCCACTGAGGTTCCTAATAGTCCTGTATAGATGAAACAATGTCATGTCAATTAAAAGCAGCTCCAATACTTTTCTGACATGTGAGATACATTCCAATTATAATAATCCAAAGAAACCAGCACTGACAAATGATTCAAGATCAAGACAAGATTTATTCTTGTGACAAGTCCTTGTAAATACAGTACAAGTTCAGTACACCATGCCTGTTACAGCAGCCATGAGTTCAACCTACTAGTGGCACCACTATAGATTGGATTACTATAGATGGAACAACAACATAAATTTAACTAGTACTTAAAAAACAGCTTCTATTGGGAAAAATGACTTACAGGCTCAGTGCAGTTCTCCTGGACAGAAATATACTGTACTGGAATGCTCTCTCAGTCTCCTTCTCTGTCTCTCTCTCTCTCCATTCCAGAAACTAAGCCTGTGGAATGCAAGGGAAGGGGGGAGGGATGCCTCCTCCAGACTGCTTTTATCTGCTTAGTTCAACCTGTGTTGCTGGCTGATATATCAGTCCAGAATCCTAGACTTGCTAATTCTGTTGGTAGCTTAAGAGTTAAAAAACAAACTGGTATTTAAAAAATCAGTGATACAGTAGAAGCAATTAATTCATGACTGCAGGACAAGCAGTTTAAATTCGTGAGGTCCCAGAAAATCTGGGACAGTTGAGAGGTATGTTCCCAGCTGGAAGCCAAATGCCCAGACATGGTCCACCTCTAGCACCATCCCTCTGCTCTGGGTTTTCCACAGCTGCCCCAAAGGGCACCTAATATTTGAACCATGGTCATCAGACAAATCATGGAGGATGTGATTATAAAACAGCCTAGAGGTTAGATCACCAAGTTGTGAATCTAGAGACTCAGCAGACCTGAGTTTGAATCCCACAACCAGTGTTTTTATCCAGTACTGTCTGAATCTGACTGAGTCACTTAACCTCCCTGTGAACCTAGCTCACACCTGGAAATGAACTTCAATTCAGTGTGCTCAATTCTAATAAAAAAAAAAATAGAAAATAAATGAGTGATTTCGGGATCTGGTCAAAATCTTGCATCACAAATTGCGCAAGTCATAATAGTGCGTACATAATAGCGCCGACAATAACTGCAAGGGTGCAAAATAGTGCAGACACATAATACCGCAGAACAAGATGGGATGCCCAAACCTAGCCCCAATTACAGAACCAGACAACCAAATGACAGAGTCCTAATGTTAATCAGTTAATCAGTGCAATCAGTGCATCATGTGCACCTGTACCTGCTCTGTTTGTTCAGATTTGCTGAAGGTGTCACAATGTCAGTGGCAGCTCTTGACAGATTTCTATACCATTGTGAATGTCTCACTGCTGAGAAAGCTTACTATAAGCACTGAGATCTTTTCAAATCCACAAACTGTATGTTTTCCTTAATTTGCCCATCACCCCCTCATCTTCATTTATTTCTTTTTTCCTTGTTGTTAATAAAGAGAATGTACCTTGCTATGCTGTGTTTCTTAGATGCTGGCAATGGGAACAGAAATTAAAGTTCAGGTATGGAAATATCAAGGAGCATTCCAGCGTGCCATGATGGTGAACATTTAAGGCATTTCAGGTAATTCAACGTTCAATTTTAAGTTTCATGTTATGTGGCTGACATCAATACAGAAGAAATTCTGTCCCAATTACTATCCTCTGATGCGAACATTCCTGCTGCACTTATTTGACTAGTGCTAATACATGCTAACTCTAATGTTGTAATGCACTACTATGTGCATGCTGATATTACCAGAGCTATTACGATTGCCCTATATTGACATTGAACCAGATATTTCTATGCCAGAACATCAGAATTGGGCCCTTTGGGGCAGGACAAAACTGTGAAGTCATGTGTAACCCCCAGTGGGGGGCATATCTTTAAGGCTTCCTATGTTCATACATCAATGGAGCTGGTGAATCAGAGCTCCTGTCTGAATCAGCAGCCCCCAATCATTGCACCGATCAAGCTGGGTACTTAAATGCACCCACACATTTATCTAGAGCACCAAATACACTTTGCGAGCAGAACTCAATGTAACTAAAGACATTTGGGGAAGACTGTCTGTGGACTTCAAAATTGGTAGGCATTTTCGTCAGCTCTGACCCAAATAAGCATGGCAATGGGCTCATAGGGTGATTAGTCAGACAATTTATTTATTTATTTATTTGTTGTTTATTTATTTAGTAACTTCAAAAGTTTTACCAGGAAAGAAATAGTGAGCTTAGCTCATTTTCAGATGCATCCTTGGGAGGGGGTATGGAAGACAGTACAAGAGGAGAAAAAAAAAATAGTAATTAACATCATTTCAAAAACAATGGTCATATACAAGCAATATAGTACATCAAAAGGAGCATAATCTTAAATCCTACAAAGCAAAACAGTACAACAAGGTATATGGGGTAGATACAAAACTGAGTTTATTTGGGCAAAGAGAAATTATCCCAACAGGCATAGCAGGGGACAGCAATATGGCCAAGGCAATATGAGTACAGGGAAAGGAGATCAGGTAAGGTTAGGGGGCTAGGGACAGTTTCAGGTGGGAGCAAAAAGTCACAAAGAGACTAAAGGGAGGAGAGGCAGTACTGATTGGCACAGGAAGGGTGGATCAGAGTTTAGGAAAGTGATATGAGAAGGCAGTTTGACTAATGGTAGATTTCCTGGATGGAACAGAAATGGAATGGGAGATGGCCTGTGACATTGAGGGCTGAGACATTAAACACCTTACCTTCGTCCATGTTGGTGACTCAGATTGGGAACAAGCACGGGTTGCTGGGGGCTGGCGGGGGTGGGAGAGGACTGGGCATCTGATGGACTGCTCTCTTCTCTCTAGGAGGGGAGGGGAGGCTAGCAATCGTGGCCTCTCACTGCCACAAGGTGGAGGCCCAGTGATTGTGCAAGTTAGCAAGTGGATCAAAGGGAGGGGCCATGGTTCTGCAGTGCATGTGCACCTCCTGATGTATTGCTGTGGCAGTGGAACAGGTGCCAGAAAACAGAAAACTGGGTCAGGCAGGTTTTATGAAGCCCTGTCCACCCTCTCTTGGCCCGTGCTACCATCTGACCATCGGGGGCATCTGGATATGTGTACCAGGAGAACTGGCCCTCCCCCTCCTGGCCCCACCACTGAGGGCAATCCATGGGGATAGCCCCTGGTGGATCTGGGGAGTTGGACTCCAGACATGTGGGCCGGGAACAGGACTGAGATCCTGCCTGCCAGTGCCTGGAAGGAAAAATAACTTTTTTGAAAAAAGGAACAGGAAATACTGTTGGGGAGAGTATAGGAGGAAGGAGAGGGAGAAGATAGAAGGGAGGTAAGGTAGAAGGGAAGGGAACCAAACTAGAATTTGGATATAAAGGATATACAGGGGGAATGGAATTTGGCATCAAGAGAGGGAAAGTAGTGGACAGAGTGGAGTGAGCAGTGATGGGTAAGAGGGGGACAGTCTAAGGTAAAATAACAAAAGGAGTGAAAGAGGGGGTCCAGTCTGACAAGGGAGGATTGGGGAGCTCCACTGTAGACTATGCCACCATATTCAAAAATGGGGAGAATAACTTTTAAAACAATCTCACAGCAGGCAGGATACTTGTTTTGTTTGGCCTTGAAAAAGCATGGAGTAGCATGTGAAACATTGGTGAGCTTACGGTAATATATGCTGCTGTCTTTATTTTGTATTTCAACTTTTGAATAAATTGTAAGTGTATTTTAAACACTTCCACGTGACTCTGATGCCCTTCTTTTGCATTGCATTTGTAAATTTACGAGGTGGCTCCAGTCAATAGCTCTATGTGCCACCTTTCTGTTTGATACTTGTTTTGTTCCTGTATAGTGCACCAAGTTTGGGGTAGAGCTTATGGTGTATGGCATCAATGAGGACCTTGAAATCAAGATGATGGTTCAGCCATACCCTGAGGTACGAGGATCCCCTGAATCACAGCACCATCAAGAGCATGTAATAATGAGAGGGAGGTGAGTATGGTAAGCCTCTGCTATTACATAAGAACTTACCATAACAGTAGATCTTCAAGAGAATCTCCTCCATTAGGCCACACCTTCGGAACTATAAGCCATCAGTGTTAGGACCACATGGAAATTTTTGCTTGCTGAAAGGCCACCCACAATGATGTGCAGCATCCTTGTGTATATATAAATGTAAGCGGCCCCATCTTTCCTCAGTTATATGCTGGAGATTAGACTCGGAGGACCTCTCATCATTGAGAACCAGGAGATGAGACCAGTACCAGTCATACAAGAAGAGGCATGGAGCTGGAGACAAGATGCATGGAATAGGCTTCAGGCACTGCATCTTATATAACCCTCACTGAAAGCAACAAGGGAGTGGAGGGAGGGATGGCATGGCCTAATGGAGGAGATTCTCTAAAGACCTACTGTTACAGTAAGTTCTTATGTAACTGTTCTATCTTCTTTGAGGATATCTCTTCCAGTAGGCCACACCTTTGGAACAATTCCCAAGCAGTGCAAAGTGAACTGGGAGGATGACACAGTCTGATACATGATCAGGACAGAAGGCCTTGCAATACAGCAAGCCCAAAACCAGCACATTTACGAGAGACAATGTACAGACTGCAATGTTTAGGGAAGGTGTGGACAGTGCTCCATGTGGCTGCAGCACATACATCAGCAGCAGGGACATTTTTGAAACAGGCTACAGAAGTGGCCATACCTCTCATGGAATGCCAATGAACAGCACCAGAAGTTCCTTACCATACTTCCTATAACAGAACATAATACAATGTCCCAACCATTTGAATATGCATTGTTTGGACACAGGAGTACCCTCTTTTCCAGGAGTGAATGAAACAAAAAGCTGAGTGGACTTTCTGCAGTCATTGGTGTGAGTAATATGGTATCACAGTATCCTATGTACATCTAAAGTATTAAGCAGTGCCTCACCCTGGTTGACATGCTCAGAATAATATACAAGAAGGTGTATCATTTGATTAAGTGTAAATTGAGATACCACCTTCAATAGAAACTTAGGATTCATATGCAGAAAGACTCTGGGCTGGATTCTTAAAACTCGACATAAGCCACACCTACGATGACTTGCACTGATTGCCGGTGTGCCAGGGACCCTGCACCCAGTTATCTGTCTAGTAGGGTCCTGGTGGCAAAGTCCTGCAGCTTGTGGCTGCTGTGGCCATGCACCAAACAGCGCATCTAGATGGTTTGCCGCAAACTGTGAGGTGGCCTTGCACCACTCTAGGATGTCCCTGGTGGCTAGTGGTCCCTCCAGCCCCAATCCCCTTTATATTAAAATTAATCATGTCCATGGTGGTCTACCAAACCCTTCCCAACCCTGATCCCCACTGTATCAAACTTAATCATGTCCCTGGTGGCATAGCCAACCCACTAGCCCTGATGCCCTTTGTATCAAACTTAATCACATCCTTGGTGGTTTAGTGAACCCCTTCCCTAACCTCAATCTGCTCATATAATAAAATATATCTTTCTCTGGTGGTCTAGTGGCCCCACCTCCTTATCCCTGATCTGCCCATATAATAAAATATATTTTTCCCTGGTAGTCTAGCCGACTCCCTCCCTATCCCTGATCTGCCCCTATAATATAACAAAACACTTTCTCTGGTTGTACAGCAGACACCCACCACAGCAGGCAGTACTACCCCCACTCCCCCATCCCAAGCCAGTGACTGGCACTGCCCCCCACTCTCCACCATGGCTGGCTGCCAGCTGAGCTGTCAATGAGCACATAATGTATACAGTATGACTAATTGATTGACAGCTCAGCCAATCAATGAGCTTGTACTGTGTACAGTATGTGCTCATTGATGTGACAGGGTTCTGTTCTTTCCTTTCCTGTCTCTTGTCTGTCTGGTTTCGCAACCAAATTTTCCTGTGAGACCTAGGATTTGATCACCCTGAAAGTCTCACAAACTCTTCACCTCTCATTATCACTATACCCTCCCTTGCTGTTTCTGTCTTTTCCTCCCTTGCATATCTGCTGCTATAAAAATATATGTAAATCATTATGTGCAAATGTAACTGATATTGGGATCCCTTTGCTTAGAAATTATATAGTGTTACTGTTGAAATGTATGTAATTATAGTTTGAGGTGATTGCAAAGCTTTTTGGAACTCAAGGGGTTAACCTGAAATGCAATTTTTAAGCCTTTTGCAGAAGCTGTGGAGAAGAGGCTTCAGTTCTGGGACATTGTGTTCCAGCTGCACCTGCCTGATATTCACAAGAACATTTTAGGAAAAAAACAGGATGCTTGTTAAGAAGGGGGCTTGCAAAGACTTATAAGAAGACAGAGCTACAATGTTTGGAGACACCGAGATTGAAGGAAAACTCAGATGGACCTTCTCTGTTTATTCTGCCTTTGTAAATAGTTATACTGAACAATTTTTTATTTTTATTTTATTGTTATTCATAATAAAACTCTTGTTGTGAATTTTACAACTCATCCTGGTTTTTCCTATATTTTCTGACCTGTGCCTCGATGACAATTGACAACTCAGTCAGTGGCTGGCCATGGTGGAGAGCAGAGGGCTCTGCCAGTCGCCAGCTTGAGGATGGGATGGGGGAACTGAGGTTGTGGGGCACTGCCTGCTGGGGTGGGGGTCCACTAGACCACCAGGGAAAGTTATGTGTTGTATCCTACAGACAGATCAGGAATAGGGAGTGGGATCTGCTAGACCACCAAGGGACAACATATGTTATTCATAAGGGGGCAATCAGGACAGGGAGGGGGGTCCACTAGATCACCAGGGAATGATATATGTTTCAGAGTCTCAACACACGCACATGGGCAGGGATGCCACAAGTTCTCTAAACTCCCAGAGGGTGAATTTCTAAGTACCCTTAGACCAGCCCTGGCTGATCTAAGGGTACTGTACTTAGGAAATTGCCCTCTGGGAGGGTATAGAGAATCCCAAATTAGGGGAAATGGAAGCCTGCATCTGCCGCAAGCCCCCTAGTGCCATGCTGTAGCCCATTTTGTGCTGCATGGACAGTGCAAGCCCCCTTTATTGCACACAGCTTGTATTTGCCACAGGCTGCATTTGAGAATTGCTCCTGGTGCACTTTTTGGTGCAAGCTGCACCTTGTGCCATTCCTTTTGATGCAAGCCCCTTGCACCATTTAGGGAGCCTTGAGAATTGGGCCTTCTGTCTTTGTGAAAAATCAAATAAGCAAACTCACACATTAGAGCCTGAAGCTGGAAACTCCTTCAAGCAGAAGTCATTGCAACTAAAAACAACATTTGTCATGACAGGAAACGTAAGCCACAACTCGTGGCAGGTTCAGAAGGAGCCAACGTCAATTTCTCAAGCACAAAATTTAAGTCCCAAGGCTGGACTGGATTATAGATCGGAGGCTTCATATGAAGAATACTTCTCAGAAACATATGGGACACCTTTAATTGGGCAACCATACGACCATCAATAGGTGCATGGAAAACTAATAAAACAGCCAAATATGCCTTAAATAAGAAAAACTGCAGGCTAGAGTCAGGTAGGCAAAGCAAGTATTCCAGCACATCATTCACAGGACATGTAAAAGTGTCCAAATTCCAGGAAGCAGCCCACAAAGTGAAACACTTCCATTTCAAGGAATAAGTATGTCTGGTAGACTGAGCAAAACTCTCTATATTAGAGGAATGGGGGAAATGCATATAGGAACCTCCCTTTCCAAGTGAGGGACAACCCATCCTGCCAAAAACTTCCAGGCTCTGGAGTGAGCCAGCAAAAATGCATCAGTTTTGCACTGTGTGGGAATGGAAAGAGGTCCAGCTCTGGACTATCCCATCTTGCGAAGAGGTTGTTTACCACATAAGGTCAGCAGTTCCCATTTGTGAACCATTGACTGTGACCTGATTAGCTTGTTTTCTAAAATGCTTTGGAGACCTGGGAGAAACACAACTGATAGCTGAAGGATGTGAGATAGTGCAGAGTGCCATACTCTCATTGCATCCCTGCATACGGGATAGGAGTGAGTACCCCCTTGTTTGTTGATGTAATGCATCGCACTGACATTGCCCATTTGGATTAGCAGTGGACTGGGGCAGAAATTATTCTGAAAGGCATAGAGGCAGTACAGAACAGCCCTCCTTTGTAAGACATTTCTATGCAGTTCACCCTCCACTTTGTTCCATGACCCCCATGTCTGGTAAGGGCCAAGATAAGCACCACAGTCACAGCCCAAGGCACCCATGGTGATGATCTGTGCAGGGGCTGGTACAAGGAATGAAATGCCAGTCAACAGTTTTTCACAATCCATCCACCATAACAACATTCTGTGAAAAGGAGATGTGATGAGAATTATTTGTTGCAGCTCATCCTTCAACTGATCCCACTGGACCCTGTGTGCTCACTGAGAGATCCTCACGTGGAGATGTGCCAGTGGCACAGTCACTATGGCCTCAGCCATGAGACCCAGGAGAAGTAACACTGTTCTCTGTATAACAAGTGTGCCAGATTATCTGCCCTGTCCTGTGGCAGGACAGTACATCTCTTCTCTGTGTTCAGGACCACCCCTATGTATTGCAATCTTTGGCACAGAGTCAACACAGACTTTGTTGTATTCACTGTGACCCTCAAGTCATCAAACAGCTGACATATCCGAGACAGGGTATATAACAGAGTTTCCCTGGAGCTGGCCTTCAGGAGCCAGTCATCCAGATAGGGAAATACATACAGATCTTCCCTGCAAAGGGATGCTGCAAGTACTGCCAAGCATTTGGTAAAGATCCATGGAGCAGAAGACTAGCCAAGAGCAATACTTTGAACTGACAGTGTTCCCCTCCAGCATAAAGCAGAGGTATTGTCTGTGGGACTTCCTGATCTTCCATTGAAGGTATATATCCTTTATGTTCACAAAACTAAGCCAGTCCGCTGTTTGCAGAAGAGAAAGCAGACCTTGCAGGGATACCATTCAAAGCTTTCTGTATTTGATGTACAAGTTGAGATCCCTGAGATCCAGCACAGGGCGCAGATCCCCAGTCCATTTTGGGACTAGGAAGTATCTGGGCTAGAACCCTTTGTTCCTTTCCTAAGTAGGAACTGACTCTATGGCATGTTTTTGGAATAAAGACTGAACCTTTTCCTCCAGAAGGGACAAATGGCCTGGAGGATAAGAGGAAGGAGGCAGAGAATAAACTGGAGAGATTTGTAACAGCTCCAGAGCATGCCCCCTTACTTACAATTATCTCCAGAACCCACTCATCTGTAGTGATCTCCCACCATTGTTTTAGATGCAGGGAGCTTCTGTCCCCTACACTCACCCCTGGAGGTAACATCTGAGGAGGGGAGAGAGATGGAAGAGAAGCAGGCAGAACCGGGGGTGGCAGGGCCACAAGAATTGATTCCTTTGGCTGCTTTTGAATGGACACTGGGGTGAGTGGACCCAGAAGGGCAACACCTACTTTTCACAGCCTTGCTGATGATAGGTATAGCCACCTCAGGCAGCAGGCTGATGAAAAAGGCCATGACCCCTAGCAGAAGTGGAAGGACTTTACAGACCTTAGAGTCATTTTTGAAGTTTGGAGGCTACGTAGGGTCTCTTCAGCATCATACACAGACAATTTTGTCCCTTTAAAGGGAAAATTCAAAACTGCCTGTTGCACATCACTGGCAAAGCCAGCAACTCTAAGCCAAGAAAATCTCCTCATGCAAATGCCAGAAGCAACAGTCCTGGCAGAATCGTCAGATACATCATAAGCTGAGTGTAGTAAATGTTTGCCAACCTCAGCACCAGCAGACAATGTTGCAAGCAAATCATTCTTGGCAGATCCACCAGGCAAAGCCTGAGCAGCAGTACAAGCAGCTTTCCATAGGCTGTTCTGATATTTCATCATGTGGACTTGGTAGTTTCCAATCCTAAGGCCCAATAATGCAAAGGCATAAGTGCATTTGCCCATCACATCCAGTCTTCTAGATTCTTTATCTGGAGGCAAAGTACTCATCTGTCTAGGGGCTCTAGGCCTGTCATGAGCAGCCAGAATTACCACAGCATCACTTTCTGACTGTTTAGCATAATAAGGCTTAGCAAATGGTGCAGGAAAATGATTATCATCCTTTCTAGGAACTGCAGGCAGTGACTTTGGTCTGTACCACGTAGCAAATGTAGCATCCTCTAATGCAGGATACTGTATATACTGTAGGTGGAATTACAATGGAGGGGAGCAGGACACCTCCAAAAACTCCATAAGATTCTTTTTTGTGGAAACTTTCTCTTCCACAGCAAAGTGCATGGCAGACTGCATTTTCTGCATCATGGCTTGGAAAGATGGATCCTCTGGAGGAGCTCTCAGGGTATAAACCACCAAGTCCTCACTACAGGGTGAGAGGGTAGAACTAGAGCGAGGTGCCAGAAATTGTTCTCCCTCATTTTCCTTCTCTAAATCCTCTAAATCCAGGAAGTCAGGGTTATATTCCACTTCATTGTCATCAGTATGACTGACAGTGGGAGCCACCGAATGGACCAGTGACAACAGTGGCAGTTGACAAGCAGAAATCTGTGGCATACTAATAGAACCCATTGATGGGGGCTGAGTAGCAAAAGGACCCATCAGTGCAATAACTGCCTGCATGGGTAATCCTGGCAGAATGGTTGAATCCTTTCTGGAAATGACACCAGCACAGCCAGAGAGTTGACAGTGCCTTGCAAAAGAGCTGGGGCTATCTAACAACAGGCCTTGGCTTGATGACAATAGCATCATATTGTCAATAGTAGGCATGGCAGGCCAGCCCACCTCGCGCCATGCCGGCAACCCAGGTTAGGGACTGGACTCAGGTTCTCAGGGGTCATCGGGAACAGGAAAGGACTGAGCATCCAGAGGACTTCTTTCCCCTTTCCTGGCAGAGACTGGGTTCACTTGCCAAAGTTTGAGCAGCTCCTGGCAGTGGCTGGGGGATGCTGCAACTTGCAGCACACTTGCAGAGGTAGAGCAGTGGCAGACGCCTTATGCATGGGCATGGGAGTGCACCCATTGTGTGCAGGGCATCACTGCACATTCATGCTCTCATGAAATCATGAACAAGGAAAAGGGCCCTATCCCGGGTAGGTGAAGGTGGATCCAGGGATGATGCACCACGCCCAGTGCTGGGTCTTCTACACTGCCTCTGCTGAGCCTGGCTGCCCCACTTGATTCTCAGATAGAGTGCCAGGAAGTAAGGTGGTCCCATCCCAGGGGACTCAGAGCCAGGGGGATTGAGCGGACCGGGTGAGGCAGAGGAAAACCACCCGCAGTGACAATGGCAGACTTCAAGCAGGTGGACGAAGGTGTCATTGGGTGATCACACTGGAGAGAGTCTGGAGATAGAGAAGGTAGGAGGATAAATAAAGTCAACAAAAAAAAATAGTAGGTACGGCAGCGCCTAAGCCAAGCCACAAACTTGAGTATCTCAGTGATGGTTGGGGGGCTGCAGTCTACACTGCTGGTGTGGGTGTTGAGGAGGACATAACTTTTCTCAGTGGCAATGGGGACCATGCCAGCAAAGCAGATTTGTCCTTTTCTCTGTGTCTTTAGAGATGGTCAGATGACAAGGAGACCCAAAACAATGACCATTCCTTGTCTCGATCTTTAGACTTCAGCTTCCACTTTTAGACTGACTGTGATGAAAACATAGATTTTGATACCTGTTCCTTCTCCATGCTTGCTTTCAATGTCTTGAGTTAAAGGAAATTTTCTAGAGCTTTCTTATGGCATAACTCATAGCCTGGTTGAAGTGCTGGCAAATCTCATCAGCCACACATTGTGAGACAGGCCCAGACAGCACACACAAACTGTGTGTGTGTCTTCTTTGTAAATTTTATCTCCACACTTGCAATACCAAAATAAAGTAAAATATCAAACCGCAATGGTTAGGTTGACAGCATTTCATTTCAGCAGGTCCAATGAGGATAATCGACAGTGGAAAAAGAACTGAGAAGTGATGGGGCTGCCACATTTATATACACATAGACACTGCATGTCATTGTGGGTGGCCCCCAGAAAGAAAACATTTCAATGTGATCCTAATGCTGATGGCTTATTTCCAAAGGTGTGGCATAATGGAGGAGATATTCTTGAAGAATATCTATTTTTTTGGCCTTAAAGACCAGCTGGTTTAACTCAAATCAGTGCTAAGTGCTGTCAAAATCTAGTCATAGCTGAGTAGTAAGGTAATGGAAAGAGAAACCAGATGCAAAGAGTACTGCATCGCCAATGTAAATATGAATGGATATAGAGGAACAGGCAGAGGGGTGATCATTCAAGAATATGGAAAAGAGCGTGAGGTCCAAGACAGACCCTTGAGGGATGCCTGAACAGATGGGGAGTGTGGTAGGTAGGGATCTTCCAGTCTGCACCACTTCAGACCTGCTCTCAAGGTAGGAGTGGAACCAACTAAATGAGGAGGGAGAAAGGCCCGCTGCTCTAAGCATCTCCAGTAGAAGAGAGTGTGCCACAGTGTTAAACGTTTTAGTCAAATCAACAAAGATGGCAGAGGTGATCAGATCCTGGTCCATACCTGAAAGGATGGAGTTAGTAAACTGGAGGAGGGAGGTGGAAGTGGAATGGGGTTTCCTGAAACCAGACAGGAACAAGGTGAAGAAAGAGGAGTCAAAGAAGGAGGAGAGGCATAAGAGAACAAGAAGCTCTTGTAACTTAGCAAAAGTGGGAATGAAGTTACCAGGAGAAGAAGGATCACTATCTTTAGGGAGAGGAATCACCAGCTTCCAGGCATCATGAAGAGTGGCAGAGAAAAAGAGAGATTAAGGAGTTGGGTTATAGGCATAGCAATGGCAGGAGCTGAGAGAATCAGAAGCTTAAGATCAAGGCCATCAGGGCTACCTCCCTTGTGAAGGTTAATGGGAAGCAGAGCCTTAAGAGACACAGAGGGTGAGGTAGGAGCTAAGAAGAAAGAGTGAAGGAAAAGGCAGAGGGAGGAGAGAGAACAGGTGACAAAGTAAGAGTTAAAGGAAGAGGCAACAGAAGAAGGGTCAGCAATAAGGGAGTCACCAGCATTGAGAATAGGGAAGGGAGACTTGGCTGGGGGACTGAAAAGGGAATGGATAACCCTCCAGAACCTGTAGGGGTGATTAATGTTGTTCTGGAGTGTGGATGCACAATATTGAGACATTGCAAACCTGGTGGCTTCACTACAAGTGTTGAGAAGGTGCCAATTGTTGGCCAAAGTATCCAGGGAGCCAGTGATTTTGTAGGATTGCAAGGTCTCTGGTACAGAAGCACTCTATCAACTCAGCTGATATCCAGGGGGATGTGGGAGCCCTGTACTCTAGTTTTCCTCAGGGGTACATGGTGATCCCATACAGCATGAATTTGGTCTGGCAGGATCAGAGGGTATGATTAATATTAGTGGCTGCAGAGGCGAGGCACCAGTCAGATGCCCAAAGACTAGCTAGGAGACAGGGTAAGTCCAGTGACCTGGACAATGACAAGTCCAGTGACAATCAGGAACACAAAAGCCTGTGGATGGAGCCACCAAGGACTCATGGAATTATGATGGACCTCATGAATTTAGATGACTTAGAAGTGAGCAATCACTCATGAAGTGATGGAAAACAAGATCTGTTGTGAGAGACTGACAGCTCAGACAGCTAAGTGAGTGCTGCAGTTCCTCAGCGAAAGCAGGGGATGTTACAGAACTCTGTCTGTCTATGTGAGACTGTGAAGGGAGCAAAGCTGCTGTGCTGTTGAGAGAGACTGCCTAGATGCTAAAGTGTGAAGGAGACAGACCATGCATCTTCCTCTATCTAAGTACCCAGTAAAGCACATGGAGATACCATTCATTTAACAGACTATAATTTCTGGTACCAATAGTGAGAGGGTAATGCCCAGCAGTACAGCTGGGCAACTGTACTGTGCAATATGTGATTTGGGTGCAGGCTACCAACAGTTTGGCTGAGCCTGAACACGTAACAGAACAGCTAACGCACTGTATTAATTCAATCTGTGCCTAAGTGGGTATCAGATGACCAGTCAGGGATACTATTGTAATCAGGCTCTCATCCCTTGCTGTCTGAACCCAGCTACTGACTTGTTAATGTTTCCAGTGCCCTTGGAACATTTCTCAGCTAACTTCCTGTGAACAGCTCTTGATTGCAGAGTCACTGCACATGCCTGGATGAATGGCTTGTGGGGCCATTGACTGCAACCTGCCTCTCAGTCCTTCCGTAAAAGGAGGGACACATGCATCCTCAGTAGGAGTTTTTCTGAGATGAGAATGGTGTCTCAGCTTGGATGAGTGCATTGAAGCTGCCTGACAGGAGAAAGTGAACATAACGTGCCTGATTCCAAAACAGTCTGAGAAGTGACAGTGCCGAAAGATGAGACCTGGAGAACAGGGAGACTTGAGAATGTGACCAATAAAATATTAGCTATACAGACTCTACCTCACCATTTGGGCAGTGGCTTAATTTAGTTGTGCACCCAGTGCTATGGTTATGCAAGTTGCTGCTAGGAACCCCTCAGCTAGCCCCTAGTTCCTAAACATACTACAGGAACCCTGGCCGGTACCCCATCCAGTAAGTGGGAACCACAAGTACTCATTCTTTGGGGACCAGATACAAAATGGCACTGTAACCAATCCTTGAGATCACTTATTTGTGAATCCCATCTACTGGATGGGGTACCCAAGGTTCTATACTATGTCCATGCACAGGGAGCCACTAGTAGCAATATGCATAACTTTTACTATGGGCATTCTACGTTACCAGGGAGAGCCCCATTACATATACATATACATATATATATATATATATATATATATATATATATATATATATATATATAGCTCATGTACGTAACACATAACATTTTTCTCTCTATACAAATAATATACATGCAGTCCCTTTGGATCTCTTAGACTGCAACAAGCAGGGCCAGGCATGGTGCTGTTGGGGTGTACAGATGCACCCTATTGATGCTAGGAAGCCAGGCGGCTTTCCCTCTCAGGAGGAAATCCAGTTCTATAGGGTTTTATAGGACATCTCTTCCCAAGCTACACACAACTTAACCTCAGTTCTAACATGGTTTGGAGTACACTTTCTTGAGATCTCACTGGGAACATACACATACTTGATGTGCTATGCTCAGCACACAGGTGTGTCCTCTAAGTCCTGGAGTGAAGGCACAACAGGACAAAGGATTTTTCCTTCACTCCCACATGGCTACATATATATGACCCATGGCTGCTCTCCTCCTCCAACAGGAAACCTGGAGTGGGTTCACAAAAACCAAGGGTGACTCCCTTGAAGGGAGACCCCCGCCACTCCACATCGCCTATTCTCTAAGACCATAAGTCCTCCTCAGTTCTCTCATCTCTCTCTCTCTCTCTCTCTCTCTCTCTCTCTCTGGATCACATTTTTCAGTCTCCCTGTTGTCCAGATCTCATCTCTCAGCACTGACACTGTTCTTAGAACCTTTCTGAATCAGGCAGTGTCTCTTCCTTGTTGCTCTGGCCTAGCACTGGGAAAGAGATGCTGCTTATCACTTTGTTGTTCTCTTTCTCATCTCAGACCAGCTTGTATGCACTTCTCTGAGCGGAGACACCATTCAGAGCTCAGGAAAACAACTGAGGATGCATGTGCCCCCTCCTTTATAAGGCAAGGGAGGGGCAGGCAGTAGCCAACAGGCCCCAGATGCTAGTCAATTGTCCAGGCATGTGCAGTGAATCAGCAAGCTAGAGATGTTTACAGGGAGGGAGCTAGTAACTCTCCAACTCCAAGGACATTAAGAACATTCACTATTCAGCAGTCAGGCTTGAACAGACAGGAATGAAAGCTGATTCCATTATATTGCTACTTCATTGCATAACCCCCTTTTTTCCTTTAGAGCCTAACACCTAACCCTAACAAAAGTCCTTGTTTTGTTCCTACTTGCTACCTGAGCATGTGTCATTTTGGGGTGTTATATTGCATTCTTTGTGGGGACTGCTATTGCACCGGGATCACAGGTGGGTTGATCCTATGGGGAGGTACTGCATCCCAGGAGGTGGTGCTATCCTTACACCAGGGCAACTAAAACCTTTCTTTGGGTGAAGGCACTATGCTATTTCATTTGTCTCCTGACATGCCCCCCCCAACCAGGAGTTTAATGAACCCAAGCCCCTCAACCTTGTTTGAGCCCACAAGGCAGAAGTCATAACTGCAACATCAATGTGACCTAGTTATTCATCCAATATGTAATCTCATCCGATTTGACTCTGGTAGTTTCAGAGATTTTTCAGTTCTTCTGAACTGCCAGAGGCACCAATTTAGGGAAGTTACAGATAGCTGAGACTAAGGGCACCATGGAGGTTAAAGGATCTGTTATGGATTGTTCATGGAAAATAATATCTTTTAGCATGAAACATTAATACTGCTTTGGGGGAAGGGGGACACCAGTCAACATACTTTGCTCTTCTTAGAAATTTAAGGTTACTAGATAACATCTGTAGTCTCTTAGAAACCTCTACTGTCGCAGGGGCTCCTGACTCAGCTGAGTGATACATATTATTTATGGCAGAGGAATTCTTCTGCCACAAGACAAGTTTTAATTTTTCTCAGAAAACTGCTCAATTACCAGTTAATGCAATATACATTTCCTATGAACATTTAGGAGATGATAATGGATCTTGTAGAGTCTACTATTGTATGAAATGGCTGAAACAAACATGATGAATGAGTGAGCACATCCAAGTAACAGAATTCATTTATCACAGTGGGAAGCATAAATATCCCACAGTTAGAAACAGCCCGATTGCTAAGATGGATCTGGCAGCTTGCAGTTTTTCATCTGAATTATAAAAGTAAAGTATAGAACAATTTAGCCACATACTAGAAAATCACTTTCTGTATTAAAGTTACACTTCATCTAACCTGAAAATCAGTTTAATAGTACTATTTATGTCAACCCAGTGTTAAAATGATAGCGCTATAGTTAGCAGAAATTAATTTGGGGGGGCATAGATGCTTTGGAATTCATAAGAACTTTTGGAAATTGTAGGTGCACTTGATGACTGCATGCACTTCAGGTTCATAAAATGACCATCCAGTCTTTATTTTCTAATTATTTATTCTATTGCTAAGATGTAGAAATGGTGGTGCCCCAGTACAAATGTGCTCTGCTAGTATTGTACACAGGGGCCCAATAGAGTCACAAAGGATGGCAATGTAAAGAAGTCACCCCATTGCATCACCACCCTATGGAGTCGTACACAAAAAGTATTCATCATAGTTATGGGGGGGGGTGGATGCAGTGTATATTAGGCAGTCAGACTGTTAGTATTCACAGATGGGGTTGCACTCATTAATATGCTGATGTGTGACTCCCACAAGCTCCCAGCATTGCAACACACGGTTGCATGATGCTATACCATGCTGAGATGCCATGGTTGAGGGCAATGCCACCCACAAGCGCCCCCATTCCCCCCTTTCTTTGAAGCCTGCTTCTAGGTCATCTTATTTTCTTTTTTTTTTTTAAATCAAGCTATTTATCCTCTTTAGACAGCTGCTCTGCACTGTTTTTTTTTTTTACAGTGACCCATGAACCCCAGCACCTACTTAACTGCTCCATGCTTCCCATACACAACTGGACCATTCAGGAGGTGCTGCTTCTCCCCTTCTGTGTGCAATCCACTGGAAGCAACAGGAGGTGCAGGATCCAATTGTGCCAGTGCCGTCATGCTTGAGGCCACCATTTTCCACCTGATTTGATGCCATGCACAGTCCTATTATGCCTAGTGATTGAACAGAATCCTCCAGAAGGAGAGCATGCTCCCAGGAACTCCACCAGGAGTCAATGTGGCAGTACAGAATTGCTCTGACCTCCTCAGTTTGTTATAATGAAAACATGTTTGAAAGTTGTCAAATGCTGGCAGGAGAGAGTAAAAGGATTACTGAGAATACTAAAGTTGCCATTTAGATGTGTCAGCTTGTGTGTGTGTTTGGGGGGGGGAGGATGCTCACCAAAATTGGGTGGATTTTTCCTAAATAGACTTTCAGAACAGGAATTTCTGTAACTTTGGATTGGAATTTATCCATTATGCACCTGAAGCAACAGGTTCAAAATAATTAACATTCTGCTCCTGAGGGGACATGTTCAGTAAATAAGTAACATCAACAAGCAGCTGCTTAGCATAGAGAAGGATTCTCTGCAGAGCTCCCACCTGGCTATCTGATCTCCCTCTTGATGTACAAACTGCCTCCAAGTTAAGGCAGTTTAAAACCCAACCTCAGACAGTAACTTCTGTCTCTCAACCACTGCGACTGCCCAACTTAAGCTACTTCACCTTCACATATCCCCTCATTTCCTGGCTAAACAGCAGCCACTCTCCCCACCCCTCCCCCACCTGCACCCCCCCATAGGTACCTCTCACTTGATGTGTTTCCTCTCTACTTCACCTCACTCTGTAGCTCTTGAACCCTGATTTCCACCTGTCCCCCTCCTCCCTCTGTCCCCTTTTTCACTGCTTTTTATTTGTCTTAGCTGCCTCATGTTAACCTATTGACTTCGACAAAGTTATTCTTGACTGCCTATTATCACATACTGATATATTATTGTATTTCATCTTAGCTTTTACCATGGTAGCTATTTTTGGTTCTTATTTGCCAATTTTGACAAAGTCTGATATAATGACTGCTCGGATTGTTTGGGGTTTTTTTTGTTTTGTTTTTTGTTATATCCATGTCATGTTTTAGTACATTGTTGTATTTAGCTAATACTCCTGATTTCTTTTGGACGTGGAACCTTTGTAAATGAGTATCAAACTCAAAGGTATGTCAAGTTCTGAGTCTGTAATAAATAAATAAATAAATAATCTTTGTGCAGAAGGGCTGTTTACTGTAACTATATAGAAATGCTGTACATCTAACCTTCACTATTGAGAAATACCTCGACAGTTTAGCACACTGTTTTGCATACACTAGCTATGTGGAATTGAAAATTTGGTAATAGTGATAACCTAGTCTTGAGCACCAGTGTGCTCCATTATGGCAAGATGCCACATTTCCTTCTCTAAAGTCTATGTCATATAGGAAATGTTCTAAGTCATGGCCAGTGCCACTAGAAGAAGAAGTTTGTGCACTTCATGGTGGCCATTATCACTAGAAGATGTATTTTTCATCTCAGGTTTGCTGCTGAAAAGAGTCCAAATCCTATGATATATGGGAAGTTAGAGTTTCTGTCAGCATACAGATGATGTTGTTCTGCAATTGCCTTGTGCCACGAAGTGTAAACTCTTGGGTGTCCATCTTTGCTTTTGTGTACCAACTGTTTGAAGTAAAGCCACACTCTAGAATCCCAACCTGGTATCAACAATCTAGTTAATGCTTTCTATGTGGAATTAGTGGGTACCCCTCCAGAAGTGCAAACCTAGCATAGCCCTTAGCAAAAGTTCTCTCCTCAGGACCTGGGTTAGTAATGGTCTTTCTGCTGTCTTGAAAATACTGTGTAATGCTTTGTACCCCCACCCCTCTCTCTTCTCCTAAACAGAAATGGTATGGGAGGTGTGCTTACTAGTTAAACAAGTGGCCGGTGGGGGGGTTACAATTCTATTATCAATTTTTTTTTTATTTAACAGTATATTGCATAAAAAACATGCATAGAAAAGTTTAATGATTAGTTTTCAGATTAAAAACAATTTATAACAGCCCTGAATAGATAAAGTGTAGAACACTGCAGAGCAGTATGTTGTACAGTACATTAAAATAAATTTATTCAGGTCAATTTGAAGTAATCACTAATAGATATTTGCTTTGCTCTTACAGAAGCAATTTGTTTAATCTTGCAATCAAGCACTAAGCACTTTTGAATATCAGATTCCTCAGTGAGCTCATATGATTCTAAGAGTCTGAGCACAGTGTTAATGGCCTCCTTCATCTCATACACAGAAGGTGCTTTTATTCCTTGCTGTCATCATCATCATCATCTGGGGTATCTAGGGTATCAGAGGCATCTACAGGGACAGTTAAATTAGCAACCATATTGACAATGTCATCATCAGTCACACTTTCAAAAACTTCACATTCATTGTGACAGCACCATCGGGATGTGAGAAGCACTGCAGCCAGCGGCAAGAAGCCAATGGGGAAGCCACAGCCAGTGGCATGTACAGGAGCCTGGACTGCCACATTCAGGAGCAGGGGGCCAGAGAGATAGAGGCATTGTTGCATTGGCGGCGGACAGAGAATCACCAATCAGCGGCAATTAGGGGACATTGCACCCTGGTTCAAGGACCAATCAGGGACCAGAGCATGAAGGTTAAGCCCAGCTGCCTCCAGGACAGCACCGCTGGGACATGGAAAAAAGCTCCCCCCACCCACCACCTTTATTAAATATTTGACAGCGTGGGGGTTGGGCTCAAGGGCTGGGTAGGGCTTCTGCCAGCAGAAACTGATTGGGTGCTACTACTGCAACTGGAAATGAGGGTTCAGCTATATGATAACTGGCTGGCTGAGGGGAAGAGCTACTGACACAGCTGAAGCAAACTGTCTACAGTAACTGTGGAACTGGGAGGAGTGCCTACTACTACAGCTGTGGCAAACTGTTGTGAAGATCAGTTATACTGCAACTGATAAGCTGGTTGCTGGCAGGGGTGGGTCAAAAACTCAACAAATAGGCTTGGTTTGCACTATAATTGTTTAAACTGGTTGCAGACAGGCTGATTAGAAGCTCAGCATTCAGGTTTAAGTGTGGCACTGCATATTGTGTTGTTAGGCTAGGTAAAGGGGGTTGTCTGCTCACCAGAATGGACAGCAGGTCTGGGGCTCAGAGGTGGGAAGGGTCGGATAGGGAACAGGTAACTCACAGGGAGTATAGCATCAGATGGATGGAGGAGGGTGATGGGAGATGGCCATGGGTGGAGGAGCAACCTGGGAGAGCAAGCCTGGAAGGGGGGCAGGGGCAGCGTGAAAGGGAGGAGCAAGGTGGAGAGGCAAGATGGGGGAACAGTGGCAGCACTGGAGGAAATATCCTGGGGAGGGGAAGCAGGGGGGTTTATGGAGGAGGAAGGGGGTTATGGGGGAGGAAGGATAGTGGGATGTAATAACTGTGGTGCAGCAGTCTTCATTAACACCCTGTGGAGACTGGGGGCACGTGCCTAGTTTTCTAAGGCTGGCGAGGCTGGAGGCCAAACTAGCAAGGCTAAAAGGAGAGCTGTCCTGTGCAGCAGGGGACATCATCAGTGGAATCACAGAAGGCATATGTAAGGGGCAGGAGACAGGTTGACCAGGAGGACAGAGGGTGTGATGGGCAGGAGCCACGGTATGTAAGAGCATAGTTACACAGTGGGCTTGAACAGGTATTGGCCCCTAATGGTGATGATAGAGCAGGAAGCAGATAAAGGGACAGGGGCTGAGGAGGGCAAGAAGCCATGTCTGGAGAGGCAGAAGGAGTCAAAAGTAGGGGCTGGTCAGGTTGTGAGGGCCTGGGATGAGAACAAGGAGAGGGGTACCAGCTGGGAAGGGAGGAATCACATGGGGGCAAGTTGCAGCAGTCAGGGAGGAAAATAGGATGGGAGGTAGGAGGGGAAACATGGAGGGGGAAATAATGGAGAGATGGAAGAGGGCATGAAGGGGCATGAGGGGAGGAGGAAGCAAGGGACCATCCAGCAGGACGGAAGGCCAATGTGATTGTGGGAGAGGAGGAAGGAGGGGGGTGGGGGAGCCAGGAGAATCAGGGGAAAAGGCCAAGTAAGGAGTGCAGAGGCACCCTTGGGGTCAACACAGGTAACAGTGTACAGAGACTCCATCATCAAAGGGATCCATTGATTAAGATGGGGGTAGCTTTCAAGGGGGGCAGTTTTCTGTGAGCCAGGGATGGAGGCGGGCAGGGCACTCCCAAAGATTAAGGAGTGCATTAGGCTAATTGGGGGTAAGCCTCATCTAGTCATACACCTTGGAACAAATGACTTGGCTGGGGAGGAGGTGGAAGAGGTACAGAGGAGGTTTGAGGCACTAGCAAGGGGATGCAGTGGAATGGTGGAGGATATAGCCTTCTCAGAAGTTCTGTTGGTGCACTGCACCAGTAAAGCCAGGCAATTGAGAATCAAGGATTTCAATCACTGGCTACAGCAGTGGTGCAAGAGGGAGGGCTATGACTGAATAGGAGTTTTGGGGGATACTTGGGCAGATGAACGTTTGTATGCAAGGGATAGGCTGCATATAAAGGACAATGGGGCTAGACTTCTAAGGGGGAAATTGCAGGGTTACATAGATAGAATACTAGAGGAGAAGTTAAACTAGGAAAGGAGAGGGCAAACCTAGATGCAGCTCAGTGGTAATGGGAGGAGGAGCTGGCCATAATTACTCTCCTCACAAAAGGAGGCAGGGGATGCCGATGGGGGTAAGGCAGAGGAGGGAGGCTATTGGAAGGGCTTACTTACAAATGCCAGGAGTCTGAGGAAGAAGTTGTGAGAGCTACAGGCAAGGATGGCAGAAGATAGCCTGGACCTAGTGGCAGTTACAGAAACCTAATGGAACGAAAAATACAACTGAGAGGTGGAGGTACCTGGGTATGCACTCTACAGAAGGAATAGGGCAGGAAAAAGGGGGCAAGGGGTGGCCCTTTTTGTTAAGGAGGGGATTGGGGTGATGGAGTGCGGAGGGATGATCCAACAGAAACCCTATGGTTCACTTTAATTAAGGACGGGGGCAGGCAGTGAAGGTAGTGGTGGTCTATAGACCACCAGATTTGGAGGAGGAGGTGGACCAGCTGTTGGGGAAGGAGATTCAGAAGATGGCCAGCAAGGGGGAAGTCATAGTAGTAGGTGATCTAAATCTACTGGACGTAGATTGGGACACCCTGGCAGCATCCTCTGCAAGGAGCAGAGAGATGCCCAAAGCTTTACAGGAAGTATTCCTCACACAACTGGTAAGGGAATCAACCGGGGGAGGACCTTACTTGACCTAATCTTGACAAATGAGGACAGTGTCAAAGGGATAGAGATTGGGGAACACTTGGGCAACAGTGATCATAGGACAGTAAAATTTAAAATCAGAAAGGTTCGGGGCAGTAGCAGCTCCAGCACTAAGATGCTGCACTTTAGATGGATGGATTTTAGAAGGATGAGGGTGGTGGTCCAGGAAGAGCTAGAGGGGAAACTAGAGCTGGAGGACATGGAGGGGTTCTGGGTGGAAATCAAGGTAGTGATACTGAGGGTGATGGAACTGTGCATTAAGAAGGTGAGCAAAAGAAAGAGGAGTAGGAAACCACTCTGGTTCACATCAGAGGTGAGGAATGCTGTTAGGGAAAAAAAGAGAGTGTTCAAAAAGTATAAAACATCGCAATGAGAGGTAGACAGGGAGGTACGCAAGGAGAAACAAAGGGAAGCAGGAAAGGTGATCAGATGGGCCAAAGTGGAGGTGGAGGAGTACATAGCAAGGGAGGTAAAATGAAGGGACAAGATGTTCTTTAGATATATGAGTAACAGAAGAAAGGGAGGCAAGGCATTACGAAGCTCAGGGGGCAGGGAGGGGGCACTGATGGAGAGGGATATGGAAAAGGCAGAGGTCCTGAAAAAATACTTCACATCGGTCTTCACAGTGGAGGAGGGGATAGGGCCACAGATGGAAGGCAGGGGAAGGGTGGATAGTGAGATAAACTAGAGTCCCTTCACAGAGGCTAGGGTGTTGGAAAAGTTAGGAAAGCTGTGGACAGATAAGACGATGGGTCTAGATGGGATCCATCCAAGGGTACTCAGGGAGCTAAAACAGGAATTAGCAACGCCACTCACAAGGTTATTTAACCTGTCACTGAGCAAAGAAAGGGTCTCTGGGGACTAGAAAAGGGCAGAGGTGGTACCCCTGCATAAGGGAGGAGAAAGGGAGAAGCCGGGAAGCTACTGCCCGGTTAGCCTTACCTCTGTGGTCGGGAAGTTAATGAAGGTACTTATTAAGGAGAGACTGATAAAGTATCTGGAAGGGAAGGGCCTCCTAAATGATAGTCAACATGGATTCACAGGGGGTAGGTCATGTTTGACCAACTTGAATGAATTATTTGACAGAGTGATGGAGGTTTGGGACTGGGGGTGGTGGACGTGGTGTAACTGGACTTCAGGAAGGTGTTTGATACCCTTCCCCACAGAAGACTGATAGGCAAGGTAGACAGCCCGGGAGTAGGGAGCAAGGTCACAAATTGGGTGGAGCATTGGCTGGAGGGAAGGACTCAGAGGGTGGTGGTAAATGGGGTGCATTCAAGTGAAGAGAGGGTGATGAATAGGGTCCCCCAAGGGTCTGTCTTGGATCCCATTCTTTTTAATATATACATCGGGGACATCATGGAGAGTCTAAGAGAGAAGGTACGTCTGTTTGTGGATGACTTGAAAATATGTAGCAAGAGAGTGGATACAGCAGGGAGGGGGTGGAGGATATGAGAGAGGACCTGGCTAGGCTGGAGGAGTGGTTGAACAAATGGCAGCTGCACTTCAACACCAAAAAGTGCTAGATTATGCATATAGGGCAAAATAACCCAAAAGCAACATACCGACTTGGGGGGAAAAATTGGAGGTAACAGTACAGGAAAGGGACCTGGAGATCACTATCTTGGACAGTCTGAAGGTCCAGAGTCAATGTGACAAAGCTGCAGGGTCAGCATCCAGAATGCTGGCTTGCATAGGGAGGGGATTCACAAGCAGAAAGAGAAAGATGATCCTACCACTTTACAAAACCATGGTCAGGCCACACTTGGAATATGGGTTTCAGTTCTGGAGGCCATACCTGTAGGGGGACAAGGACAGGCTAGAAAGGGTCCAGAGGAGGGCAACCAAAATGGTAAGGGGGTTACGAGGTATGTCATATGAGGAAAGACTGGGAGAGCTGGGTTTGTACATGCTGGAGGAGAGGAGGGAAAGGGGGCATATGGTCGAGACATTCAAGTATTTGAAGGGTATACACAGGGTAAGGGTTGACAGCATCTTTAGAGGGAGTAACAACTCTCACACCAGGGGCATTCATACAAACTGAGAGGGGCAGGTTCAGGGGACATCAGGGGAGGTTCTCTACTGAGAGGGTGGTACAGTCATGGAATGGTCTGCCACAGGGTGGTGAGGGTAGATACAGTGGAAGACTTCAAAAAGCATGGATAAGCACATGGGCCTTACTGCCAGAGGGCAGGCCGGCAGGGGGAGGAGGGGATCTTCCTAAAATGGGGGGGGGATTGTGAGCAGACTGGATGGGCCATGAGGTCTTTTTATGCTGTCAGATTTCTATGGTTCTATGATAGTCAAATGACACATATTCATCAGCCAAAATTCTCATGTCTGATTGTATGGCCAATGCACCAGCCACAGTTCTGACTAAGTCATTCAGTTCTCTTACATCATGTTGACGAGCTGCTACAGCCCCATCCACAGACCTCGATATGATGCCAGTATGACAATAGCAGTTTTTGATTGTCTCTGGTGTCACAGAATCCTAGGCAAGTTCTATAAATCTAATGGCATCACTTATTAACAATGCCTGTTCTTTGCCACTGTCGATGCAGTCAGTCAGTCAGATACTGGAGGTGATGCCTGTGATAATGGCATTTAAATGACTGTATGATGCCTGCATCAAGTGGTTGCAAATGGCTTGTGGTGGGGGGGTGGGAGGAAGTGTATTTTTACATTTGAAAATGATTTATGAACAATATGTGTTGGTGCATTGTCAAGCATGAGCAGGATTTTTTTTCTTTCTCATGGCACTGTTCAGGTACTGCAACCACTGTGCAAAAATTGCTGAGTCCATCCAAGTCTTTTTGTTCACCTTATATTCAACATAAAGACTTGTGTTAAATGTTCTAAAGCACCTTGGGTGTAATGATTTCCCTATCACAAAGGGTTTTAACTTCTCAGTACCCTCTGCATTACAGCATAGAACAACTGTTATTCTGTCCTTGCAATGCTTTACACCCTTTTTAAACTTATTGGTGGTCAGTGACCTATCAAGTAGCATTTTAAAAAATAACCCTGTTTCATCCATGTTAAAGGAGTCTTGTGCAGCATACTGCTCTGCTACCCTTCTTGCACTTGGCATACCTTCATTAATTAATTCTTTGTTTACACCAGTACTTTCCCCTCATATTATGGGACATGCTATGTTGTGTCTGTTTTTGAACCTTTGCAGCCACTCAATAGAATAAGAAAAATCAGTCACATTCAATTCTGCCCCAAAGTACTTAGCTTTGTGCCACAGGATCTTGTCTGTTACTGGGATGTTTTTGAGAACCCAAGAAACAGCCTTTCTTCTAGGTCAGCATGCTTTGGCATCTGTTTTGCTTTCCACATGACCTCAGCTGTCTCCGGCCTTGCCCATTCCTCTCTGTGAGCCAGGATATCCCCAATTGTTCGGCGAGCAATTACTCGGTTCCACAGGGTGGAAAAATGTCAGGCCACCTCTTGTTGTGTTTTGCTGGGGTTATCTTCAGGAAACTTCACATTTAGAGACTTTTGAGCTCCAGTAAGGATGACATGGGTCCGTTTACTACACGCCGATACCAACTCTGATTCAGCCATGCTTTTGTGTTCTCACTTCTGTGTACCACACCATCACCCATGACCCCACACAATGCCTATGTCCTATTTATACAGATTCAGCACTGTTTTAATTAAAAATTCTTGTTCTGTACTTTTATTTGATTGGGGACTACAGTAAGATGAGGGTGGCAAGTCGCTGAGCATAAAAAAATGGAGAAAAAAAGAAAAGAAAGCACGACCACATGGCATCCTCGCAGTCAGTACTACTAAGAAGGTAAGGGTAAGACAGCATTTAATTAAGTTCCAAATAAGAACTGCTGTGCTAAAAGTTGAAGTGCCATGAACAATAAAACAAAAAAATAGAGCAAGGAAAATTTTAATACTAAGTTTTAAATAAAAATTTACTTTGCTAGCAAATACGCTATTGATGCATTTCAGCAGTGATGGCGACGTCACAATAATGCTTCCATCAATTCACTATGGTGGAAGAACAAGGGCAAATACTATGACAGACAATATAAATGGTACAGCAAGATGGGTGGGCAGATGGCAAACACCAAGGGTGGTGGTAAATCGAGGGAAATAACATGGCACACGAATGGGACAACAGGTAAACCTGGTGATAATCGAGGGTGGTGGATAAATGGGGGTGGATAATTGAGGGTACACTGTACTTCTGTCAGTGGGAGCTGATGGTACTGTAGGAGACTGTCAGAGGAAGGTTTCATTATTGGAAACCCAGTCTAGTTGAGTAAGACAGGCTAGAGAAAGAATGGAAGAATATATTTTGCGGTATGTTACTTCTCATGTGGCTCAAGATTTTTGTAAAGAGACTAGATATGAGGGAGTCTCATGAGAGTATGTTGAGGAATGGTTCCCTTTGGAACTGGACAAGAAATAAACAAAAAGGGGATGTTGTATGCAGGGTTTATATGTTACTGTTTTGACTTCAGCAGTACACCTGGAGTTATCTGCCTCAGGGGTTTCACATTTCACCTTCTATGTTTTACTTACATATGAAAGAGGCTTTGCAGGGGTTCTCTAAGCCACGATGTTTGTTATAGTATGTAGATGATTTGTTGTTAGCCACAGATACTGTAGAAGAACATGTCCAGTTGTTAGATGAATGATTGGAACTGCTGACACAGAAAGGTTTGAAATTTAACACTAAGAAGGCACAGATAATGAAACTGCAGGTCACCTTTTTGGGACTCACCTTGGGTCATGAAGAGCGTACCCCCAATCAGCACAATATGGAAATCATCTGCAGGTTGCACTTGCCCACCTCAGAGACTGCCCTTAAGTCCTTTCTGGGCTTGGTAGGATATTCCAGGGACTTTATTCCAGGATTTGCTGAAATAGCAAAGCCACTGTCTGACCTCCTAAAAAGGGAGCTAAATGGGAATGGACTCCAATACACACTCAGGTTATTATTCAGTTGAAAGAAGCCTTCACAATGGCACCAGCACTAGCTAACCCTGATTGATCTCTGCCATTCCACTATGAAGTGGCTGCAACAGAGACTTCTATATCAGCAGTGCTAGCACAAGAAAGACATGAGAAATTGCTGCCAATAGCTTATGCAACTAGGGTTCTCACACAGGTACAGCAAGCTTATACCCAGTGTGAGAAAAACCTTTTGGCCATTTTCTGGGCAGTAAAACACTTTACCTACATTGTGGGTCTGTACCCTCTGATACTCCATACGTGCCCCCCCCCCCACTTAGTATCTCCTGTCAGGGAAAGTTAAGGATGGTGCAGCTTCTGATGCCTGATTTATTCACTAGGCACTACTACTGCAAGACCAAGACTAAGTGTTGGCACATTCCTTATTATATGAGAGACAGACACATTAGTGCTGTAGTGCGGACTACCACCCTGCAATTCAGTCCACTTTTAGAGTTTTGCCTGATAGTCATGTAATTCAAAATGTAATACACACCTTTATAGATGGTTTCAATTATTACTATGAATGCAAGCCATATACAGGGTTTGGCATCTACCTGATTGTAGGACTAAAGAACAGGAATTGCAATACAAATGCAGGGTTTTATTTAACTCTAAAAATTGATTAGCGTTTTGCTCATAAAAGTGCTTAAACATTGTGAAAATGCATAGCACTTGCCTCACTGTGTTTAACAAATACAACATTTCTAGAAAACCTATATAAATACTTTCTGTACAGTTAGTATTGTCCCAAGAAAAAAAACTGCTAATCAATTATTTAAAACCCTGAAATGCAATCTTCATTTAGCACAGTATGCAGAATTGGCTGCTGCAGCATGCCTTTTGCAGCACCATTCAACAGTGGAACAAGGTTTGATTATTTTCTATGAATCTGTGTGGGTTTGTAATGCTTTGACTAAGTTTTTGCCTGTATGGGGAAAGAATAATTTTTAGTCCTATGATGGAAATCACTAACACATCTGCACTTGCTGCAGTATATTAGTAACCAGTCAAAAGAGCATGTTGGTACAGTTTTTGTAAAACAAAAAAAAAAGACACATTACAAAAACATGAGTTATGTATCCCAAAATACTAAGGCAAACCAGCTGGCGAAGCAGGTAGCCCTGGAGTGTACCCCCTGTTCCTTGCCACCAGATGCACCTCCAGTGGTTTCAATCACAAACACCACCCCTGAAACCATTGATTTAGGGGAGCTTCAACAAGATCTGATACTGAAAAAGATTATGTGGGATCCCTTGCATACCCAGCCTATATCTAATACAAACTATCAGAGATATATGGCTTACTTATAGCTTACCCCAGATAAGAAGGTACCGTTGTACACTGGGACACCATACCCAGTATGTGTGGTGCCAAAGCAGCTTAGGTCTGAAATGGTACATATGGTACATGATATGGCCACAGGAGGGCACCAAAGCACTGGGAATGCTCTTGCTTGTTTGGAAACCACAGGCTGGTGGCCCGATATGAAACAGGAATCAGAAAATTACTGCAGTAACTGTTCAATTTTTCCTCAAGACAACCCAATTCGCAGACAAAAGAAAGTCACACTACAGGGGCAGCATTTTGGGGATCCATAGATTCAATTGTAGATTGATTTTGTAGGTCCTTTGCCCACCACCTCAAAGGGCAACAAGTATATACTAGTTGTCACAGACCTCTTCTAAATGGGTGGAAGCATTTCCAGTCAAGGCAGCTAGTGCATTGACCATAGAAACATAGAAACATAGAATTTGATGGCAGATAAGCACCGCTTGGCCCACCCAGTCTGCCCATTTCTCAACCTGATGGATAAGCTGCAGATTCTAGTTAATCAACAGCTTACTTCCTCCTACCGCCTACTAGAATTGCCTTATGTCTGCCCCATGCATTCTTGAATTCTCCCACTGTTCCTGACTCCACAACCTCCTCAGGAAGGCTGTTCCATGCATCCACAACTCTCCCTGTGAAAAAATACTTTCCAACATTACTTCTGAGCCGTCCCCCCATCTTCAAATTGTGCCCCCTTGTTCTTGCACATCTTTTTTTCTGAAAGATACTACCCTCTTGTACTTTGTTAATTCCCTTGAGATACTTGAAAGTTTCTATCATGTCCCCCTCTCCCTCCTTTCCTCAAGGGTATACCACCACTTAACTTTTAATTGAACAAGTGTTTTCTAGGTGGGGACTGTCTTTGACCATATATTCAAATAAAGGGTCAACTTTTACAGGTGCAATGATGCAGCAGACAATGTATTTGTTGGGTAGCAAACAAAAATGTCACATTGCCTTTTACCCTCATTTGTCAGGGCAAGTGGAATGTGCCAATTACACTATTAAAACTATGCTGAGGAAATTTGTAACACTTAATGGTAAAATCTGGGATACCCTTCTACCATTACTGCTTATTGCCATCAGGGCCCCTCCATCCAAGGCCACATCATTGACTCCCTTTGAAATTTTGACAGGCAGACAGATGAGATTTTCTGAATACCTGCTAAATGATCTCAATACACCACTGCTCGATGCAGTATGAGTAGACAAAAAAGATGAAATTGCTTAAAGGAGAATAAGAAGCCTGTTCTCCTGCCTCCTCCTTCCTAGCGAGGCCAGGATACCTTCACCTGTTTCGGTTCTTTCATTTCAGAATGTCTCCGATGCTACCAATTTTAATGATTTTGTTCAGTGCAGTCCACCTGGACCTGATGTCATGTTTGCAACTCCATATCAATCAAAGCGTAGTTGAGGGCCACCAGGGAGATTTAGTGTTACTTCCGGTAACCTGTACTGCACAAGAGATCCCTATTATAATGTGGGGATATAACTAATTGAAGACTAACTTAATCTGGTCCACAACAACTACCCCCAATCTCAGGGAATATGAAGAATTTTATCTCCATTGATGTGCAGGGAGGACAACAGAATTTGAAAATAATGTCTCTTTAGTGGAAAAGGACTTACAGTTAGAGGACACATGACTCTATTATGTTGTCATCCTTAACGCACATGAAACCCAGGAAAGTGATGGGGTGGAATCTACTAATGTGAGCACAACAGTGGTGGTTAATATGTCACCCTCTACCCCACCATATGGCAGCCAAGGGACAATTTTACTGAAATAGTGGAGACCCTGCCAACAGATGTACTGTGCCTAGTGATGGAGCCAGGACCATTTTGTGGACTTACTGTTACTTCCATACCTAGGACACTTGTAAATAATGTACAGTTTATGCACATTCCTGTGATTTTGAATTTTTCCTACTGGGATAAGTCTGAAAATGACCATTCCTGTGCCTCCACCAATTTTGCTAGCAGACATGATAGCCATCATGCCAGGGCCCAGGATCCCATTGCATCACAAGAGAGGAGACCCTAGGATGGAGTCTTCCATAATGGATGCATTACATATTTAGAAGGGCTTGCTGGCACCATTTCAGGACTCTTCACATCTGGCAAGTCCACATGGAACAGGGTTGACATGAAATCCCTAAAGAGGCACATACAGCATTTTGAAAACCAAAAACACTGAAAGGATAACCAAAGCCATAATGTATGGGATTGATGGCCTGATACAGGAGGAGAAATTCATGATTTATAATATGCACAATATTGCTAGACTCTTTCAGGAGACACAGGCTAAGATTAATGAACTTATTGAAGCCAATAATGAGAGGGCCAGAACCAAAAGAACAGGTAGATAAATCATATGTAGAAAGAGAGTGTACTCCTGTCTCTAGGGGTCCTTGTGAATATTTACTTGGAAAAGTGTAACTGGGCAAAAAATTAAAAAATCACAGCACAAGCCAGCATAGATTTAAAACATTTATAACATTTTAATGAGCAATCGTGAGAGCCGAAACAGACATAGTAAATGACACCTATGTAGCACCCTACATATGGGGCTTCATCGGGTTCATCAAATCATATGCTCTGCTTATGGGGTCTATGTTCTCACTACCATAATGACACTATTGGGGGATATTGATAAAGGAAGGGTACCTGATCTTTTACAAGACAATTACCCGTTAAGGTGGTATTGTCCAAATTGTCAGGGTAAGCGGGAGTGTTTTGAAATGTGTGCCCATTTACCCTTGAGTACTGTTAGGAATTTGGGATCAGTAACACTCTATCCTGCAGTAATCCATGGAACATGTTTACAAGCAGGAAGTTGTACACTGCCTGAGACCATGTTTGCAACCTTTACTTTATCTCTCCCACAGTTTGATAAGGATACAGCCATATTTGACAGGTTAGCCTCTATTCATTTGGTTGGTTACTTAGAACAAGACATTTATAAGGAAAGGTTTGACCTTCCTAGCATGGTGGTGTACCACCCAAAGTTAGATCAGTGGGTAGCCCCTCATACAGTCTGCTGTGACATCAGAGGTCTCTGATGCTTTTGCATTGTGATGTGTTTGAAATTATCACAACAATATGTGGATACTCCAGTACAACTGATCAGCCCATACCAACAGCTGAGGGTCCAAGGACACCTGACAGCTTCATTTGCCCAATGCAACTCATTAAATGGAGGACACTACAAGCAAAGGTCACATATAATGTGGGAGGGCACTATTGTGTGGTTACTAATCACAACCTTTTCCTACATGGCTCTTGGCAGTGTCCAATCTGTATGCCTAATGTTTGTTTTACTCCTACTTATAAAACCCTTTTAGGCACCATTGTCATCATTCCTGTGCCCCTGTACAAGGACACTACTCCTTTACCAGTCTTTAAGGTCCCCATAGCTAAGCTTTCCTTAAATTTAAAATCCCTTCTTGCTCACAAGGACCATCACATGATTATGATCAGTAATGGTATGCATGAAGCAGGACAGGTACTAGATGAGTTATTACATGATGGTGATTTGGATCTGGTTCTCTCCAACACATGGTTAAAAGTTACTTGTAAAGCATTTGTAATATTTCAAGCTGTCTTAATTTTTATTATGATTATTGCTGTTTGCTGCTTGTGATGAATTTTAGCTCAACAGTACCAACACCTACACTTTCTACACACTATGCAACAGACCAAATTGTTATGATATGCAAGTTCTGCCAGCAGGTATGCACATAATATGTGACATAGGAAAGTTATATTTAATATGCTACCTATGGAATGATTGACAGAACCCTCTTGGGCCATTGAACTATTTGAAGCCCTTATGCCATTGTCATGTTTAAATTGTGAAGCCTTTTTCTTTGCAAGCATCAAGGTGGGGATTGTAGGAATATGATAATTTGATATAATGAAAACACATTTGAAAGTAGTCAAGTGCTGGCAGGACAGAGTAAAATGATTACTCAGAATACTAAGGTTACCACATGAATTTGTCAGCGTGTGTGTTTGTGTGTGTGTTGTGTGTGGATTCTGACCAAAGCTGGGTGGATATTTCCTAAAGTGACTTTCAGAACAGGAACTGCTGTAACCTTGGATTGGATCCATTATGCACCTGAAGGGACAGGTTCAGCAAATAAATGACATTAAAAAGCAACTGTTTACCATAGAGAGGAATTTATTAATTATATATTTGTGAAGAAGGGCCATTTATGGTAACTATACAGAAAGTCTGTACATGTAACCTTCGCCATTGAGAAATACCCTTGACAATTCAGCACACTGTTTTGCATAACTTAGTTATGTGAAATAGAGAATTTGGTTAATAGTGATAAGGAACTACTAAGTGCAGTGTTTAGTATTACATGTCCTTGTAGAACTGCTGAATACGCACACACACACAACTGATAATTATAGACTAAAGTTATGTGTAAAACATGCAGTTTCATAGTTCTGTAAGGCACATACTGTAACAATTAGTGGAAAATGTATATAAGACATACAGTAAGACAAGGAGCGTGAGTAGCACTGCATCCTGAGATGAAGTGCTGAAGTCTACATGCATGCCTGCCTTACTTGCCCTGCCAGAGGACCGTAATTTATCACTGCTTGTTCTCTGATTACTAAGCTACCAGTGCAAATACAGTGTATGTGTTGGTGCAATAAACCTGATTTTGTAGAGTACTTTTCAGTGTCCAGAGTGATTCATTGTAACTATTGGTTACTGTTTCAACCCCAGCCCAACATGACAAACTCAATGGTAGGCTCACAGAACACTTTCACCTACATAACAAAAATATTAGAGACTCTAGCTAATGACATGGCTTCCCTAAAAACTTCTCAGCTTGCCAATGAGGATGTCCAAGGCTTGGGAGAACAAGTTGTTTTGGTAAAGCACCAAATAATCAACAATGATTTGCCACGATCCAATTACAGGAGACAGTTACTGAACCAAAGACAGCTCCAGGACCTCTGAGAAGGTGCAGCACTGAGGACTCAAACAATAGACAGCATAATAGTATATGTATTGCTGGAATTTGTGAAAGGTCGTTAATATGGTGAAATTTCTGGAATATTTTTCCCTAACTTATTTGACCTCTGGTCAAAACTTTCCTGCAAATTGAGCACACACATAGGTTACTGAACTCTCTGCCTAAACCATGAACCATCTTCATGTACTTCTTACATTTTTCTGATGAAAGAGACTTTATTGTTGCTTGCCAGAAAAAAGGGCCACTTGTGTGTTGGGGTACAAAAATTATATTACACTTATTTGACTGATGTGGCCTCGTGCTTAATATATACCAGTTTGCCTTTTACTAAGCAAATTGAATATATCCAGTACCACCTTAAATGTCCAGCCACACCCTCATTACTGTAGAACTTGAAATCTTAACTGTCAAATAATTTTCATTACTTTTGTTGAAGCACAAATTAATGTGAAAATAAATATGCACTAATTAGCTCTACGATTAGCTTTTATTTGTGTATTATAGAGAATGTGGCGGTAGTGATTTAGCACTACATTAAATTTACATAATTATGGTTGCATTTGTATTTGCACTAACATTATTTTGTGTGAAAGTAACTGGTTGTACAATACCACTGAGGGCCAATATTGAACTTTCTATGCCTAAGAAACCTGGAGCTTCTTTATTTGACACACTTGAGTGTCTATGGGTACACACTTTTCTACTGCTTGCTGTGCCACTTCAGGGATCAACTGTATGCCTGGAAGAACATTAAATAGGCACTCTGGACTCTCCCACCATCATTTTATGTACACTAAAATATTTATAGTCCCAACCTGATCTTGCTATATTTTCTTACCTTTATTTTCTTTGCCCCGTTTCTTGCACCCCCATTCACCTCTTGTGTTTTTTCTATAGCCTCTCCACATTCTCTCTTATTCCCTCTTTTCTTCTCTTGTCTTTACTTCTCTTCTCCTCCCCATTTTCATCTCATATACTATAATGTCTACTTTTTATTCAATATTCAAATTTATTGCAAATCTTTATTTAACCCAGCCCCTCCTGTGGGCCTGGATTCCTATTTTTCAGAGTGGTCAGTAGGTCATTGCTCCCATAAAAGCATATAAGGGGTTAATGAATTGCAGAAAGCAGAGCTGGGCCCCAAGCATAGCAAGTGGGGTGAGGAGTAATCCAGCAGTTAGGAAAAAAGGCTTCAGTTTTGCAGTTGTATGCAGCTGGAGCTGAGGAAAAGACAGGACTGTTTGGTGTGTACTCAGTTGCTAAGCTAAATTGACTTCTTGTTTTTAAAAAGCTCAGGACAACCTATGAAACCTATGAAACTGTGTATGGTCTGAGTGGTGGGTCTGACTGGAGGCTGTATTTTGGTCAACCTGAATTTAAGGGGGCCATCTTGACCCCACTGTCATGCAGTGGTCTCCAGGGTCACCAAACCAGCCTTGGACAAATAAGATCCAGAGCAATCTAGCATCACTATAAGGTGAGGTTCTGTTTGGCTGCTGGTGTCAGGTCTCATTCAGTGCCACCAGTTGCAGTTATGTCTGGAATTAATGTACTGCAAAGCATCTAGGCTGAGTTGCACTTAAAGACACTAAAGCCCTGAACTGGGTCTCCTGTCTGAGCCCACGTGGAACTCTGAATGAGTTACTATATGATCACCTGAGGAGAGCATCTTTTCCCTATTTTGTCCATGGAGAAAGAAGGGATCACCCAGGATTATACCCCCTCTGCTACAAAGACCTTTTCCAGGGATGCATATTAACTGCCATCTGGATATTTACTTCCTGGATGCATCACGGACATTTGTGTGTGGGAATTTGCCTAGGAAAAAAATAAACTGTGGGTTCTGAGGAACCACTGCTGCCCAAAGAAAACAGTTTTCAGGGCATTGTTTCCTGTTTTGACTAAGGTTTCACCTATTTGTTCTGCTCCATCTCCTCAAGAGGAGCTTCTCACACAGAATCTACCAAAGATTGAACTCTGGAATAAGAGGAGAATTAGATGGATGGATGAGATCTCACTAGACTTACATGTAGTAACATCTCCATTACTACAAACATGTTTACAATCAGATTTTGATCAACAAAATGCCCTGGAGTTACATACATTTTTGGAAGTCATTTCTTCCAAATTAAATCTACAAGCTTTGTATGCCATAGATATCTGGGCTCCATACAAGGTTACAGAATTGGAAAAATTACAGTTCAGCTCTTCAAATCCTCTCTTGGTCCTAACAAATCTATTCCATCCTCTTACATTAGAGAATAACTTGAATTAGACAATTATAAAACACTGGCTGATTCCTTAGTTTTGGGCTACTGATTGAAATGTACTGGAGCTCCCCATGGAAGTTTATTATATGCTAGTTTAGAAAAAAAAGAGAACTGGGGGTTAATAGGTTGTAGGCAATCTCCATGGTTATCTTATGCCCTTCTCTTACTGAAATAATATCATTTTACCCATCTTTATGACTACTTTACAAGGGGAACTACCATGTACTGTATCTTATACTGTATATAAAACATATATAAAGAATAAAATCAGAACTTATCAAAGTGTGGAAATGGATAATATCACTAGATCTAAATTTTCTCCTTGGTATGTACCAAATGAGGGCTGGTTTAGCTACAGATTTTATTTGGACAACATTTTGGAGCCTAGAAAGAGAAATGCTTATATGTGCTATACATTTTTCCCAGTAATGTACTCTGTGCCAGATTTGCCCATATCTCTAATGCCTCTGAGACCCCATGGCTATGCACTACAGGAGGTAAAAAAGATTTATATCCTGTTCTGTTCCAATGTACATGGTATGAAAAGGTAAGGGTTACATGGATAAGTTCTATTTTTTTGGAGTTAAAGCATCTACCTGCTGATCTTCTTAGATTTCTTTTTATGGTTATCAATACAGTTATTACTAATGAACTGGCAAACTACTTTTATATTATTAAGAGTATTTGAAGAGGTAAATCTTTTGAATATTATGGAAAAGTTCTGAATGGTTGAATCACATTGGATAATGGCAGTATTTCTATTTACTGCCTAATATTGAAGCACAGAATCTATGTGTTAGTTAAGATTAGAGCTGGGTCTGAGCCTTATTGGATAGAGAATATTGTTCTTAATAGTGCTCTTGTAATTTTTATGTGTATAAGATATAGCTAACAGATGTGACATTTTTCTCTTTTTGTCTATGTATGTTCAACTAGATGCTTTTATGGATGTATTTTGTAATAGGCTGTAAATGGTACATTGCCACTCGATAAAGCTTTTTGACTGACTGAATAAGGTTTAATGTTTGAACTGTGTCCTCCCCAAGACACAACAAAAGATTGTTGGCCCCTTTGTTCCAGGTTGGACCTGAAAGTGTTCTGGGTATCAATATGCATGCTGCACTTCCAGTTTAAAGCAAATAGTTTACCATGTGTTTCTTTGGCAGCAGGAGTTTGGCATCATGGTGGACATGGGGCGGAGTTGAGTGAGAAGTGTTATGTACCTTACATACCCAAGGAAACATGGAGTAATAATGGAAATGAAGGTTATGGTTTGCATCAGAAGATCCCTGACACCTGAGTCTATCCCTCACTTTCCCTGAGGTATTCAGTAAACATAACAGTCCTGACCAGGTACCTTCATATTATGAGGAGTCACCCCCAAGGGCCCAGTTACATTTATTTTGCCTGTTTCTTTGTTTTTTTTTATATTCTGAAAAGATAGCTTGTTCCTTGGTGTAAATGACTGTTTTATACTCTGATGTCTTTTATTAATGTAACTGGACCTGGCAGTTGTGCACTACGGAGCCCTCCACAGTTGAAAGGGGCCAGACAGAGTCCACTGAGGTAGATTATTGTTACATTGTGCTCAGCATCGAGTGTATTACCATAATAATTATTTTATTGTGTTATTTTTATATTATTATCCTGTATGTTTGTACTTTGTACTTAAAGATGTGAAACATATTTATTTGTAACAGGGACCCCATTATAAATGAGCCTTGGCTCTGGGTTATCCTTTTCTGGAAATACAGAATAAACTATTTTACTACTACTGCTACTAGATTAAGTGGGGCAACCGGCATGAAATCTATGGGTCACCCATAAACATTCTGACTCAGTAAAGCAATTGCCCACACAGGAAGAGAATCAAGCAACAGGGCAGGTTTATTGCATCTTCCATGCTTGGGAGATCTTCATCAAGGGTAGTCAGCTTCACTGGAGACTGAAACAGATGACACAATTTGTTTGAATCCTTTTCTCCCACCAGCACATACTTTTATGACAGGGTAGCTCCATGCAGGAAATGATAATGAAAACACTGGTACTATAGCATATTATTGGTCACTTCAGATAAATGGTTACAACTACCAAAACTGGGCTATCAGTAGCAGATACACCCTATAGCAGGCACTGGGCTTATTAAATTATTATTATGGCAAAACAGTCGATGCTGAGCACAATATAACAAATGGGTACTATTTCAAAAGTGGGGCACATTACACAGAAAAGTATTCAATGGCTGTGCAATAGTAGGCAACTGGGTACTTGAACATCACTAGCTGGTTAACTCAGCATAACAGCTAATGCTGGACTTTGGAGAAAATTAAAATACCACTGATTCCTACCCCATCACTCCCTCTGCAAGGAGCACAGGCCAACATCATGCAATTATATTCTGTACCTTGATTTTAGAGTCCATCCCTGAATCTGAGGGTCATATTGCAACCTGGAAGCTCTGGCATGGGGAACTGTTGAAGAGATGGCCACAACCACATCAGCTAGGCAAAATCAGGTACCTTTCTACAGAGACAGAGTCAAAGCTAAGAGCACTCGAGAAACACAGTCAGATACCAAAATTACTCTAAATGTCACATTTAATATAGTGCAAGTAGTGGTGAGGTAAATACCTGGTTACAACAATATGAAAAAATTAAGGTTTGTCAGCAAAAGTGCAAATAATCCTAACTCCAAATAATCTGGGCTGTTGCCAAAAGTCCCGGCACTTCAACTCTGGCAGTCTTCATCAGGGGCCATAGCTTGGGTGAGGAAGGGCACTGGGTCCAAACAGTACTGACAGGAATAGTGCTTTCATGGTGCACACGGTAAAATCTGCACCATTTTATTTTGCAGGGGGCACTGCCACCCACACTCCCCATCAATGGGATTCTCACTGCGGGGGGGGCAGATCTCGGGGAAAGTTAAAATACATGGGGCAGTTATGGTCCCGTGTAAAACAAAAATTAAGTCCTGAGGTATGCCAAAAGGTAAGAGACCAGGATTAGAACCCTGGTCTCCACTGCTGCTCAATGCCCCAGCCCTCTACACCACAGGAGCAGCTCGGACAGCCTCCTGGCTCCTGGTGCTCTTATGTTCATTTAGCACCCCAGACAGCAACCAGGGAAGTGCTTACAGCAAATGCTGTAAATCTTCCCTCACTGTCCGTGTGAGCACTTACCAGACTAGTGCCGTATAGTGCAGTGCTATTCTGGTAGCACTCACCCGATGGGCTACAACAAGGAAGCACTTCTATAAATACTGGAAGTGTAGTGATTTCAAAGAAATACCTCTCAGAAGCGCTTTAATGTTGATAAAGCAAAACAATAGCACTTAACACTTAACAGACAATTTCTACATTTTCTTTTTTATATTAAAATTTTTATTGAAGCAATTACATTTCAGATAAATACATATATTTACAGATAGTAAGATAGTAATACCAGCCAAGATATTCTAGTACAAGATTCAGTTTAATTTATACAGAGGGGGGTCAAGATCACTCTCCCCAACTCCATCTGTATCACATTTCTGACAATAGTAAAGGAAAAACTATCAATACAAACCTGAGAGCTACCCAAAATGGTATACCATCAAGTTTGCACTGAAAAGTCAGCATGGAAAAATCCTCATGGTAGTCAGTGCGAATGACAGAAGTGCGAGGCATGCATAACAGCACCTGCATGGCACCGCGTGTGCTGAACAGCCCAACACTAATATTCTACCCCCCTTCAATTTTCACTGGGGTGGTGATCCATGGTGCCCGTGGAGTGAGAATAATTAGTCTGCACTTACAATAAGATAAGTGCGGGCCATGACTGGTGCAGTTTCCTTCATGCTATGTGTGCCTTATGGCATTTTACATAGCACAATTTTGCAGATTGGCATTTTCAGCTCGTGGTTTTCAACCACGTTATGAAATCTTTCATGATCTTATGGGTAACCCATCTAATATTATTATTTCTTGGCTCACATCCTTAAGTATTTGTATTGCAAAGATCTGTTCTACAGAACAAAATCAGGGTCAACACCAAAGATATACAACACCCAGTGGTTTTGTTTCATTCTAAACTTGAGCAGCCCTATCAGGTATTGCCGCAGTTATTTATTTCATTATATAAATAAAATCTTTTTTTTTTACTGCAAGTACTGTGTGTGTGTAGATATATATATATATATATGCAATAGATAACCCACTCTTAGGTGTGCGGTCACGCTCTGATATTTATTTTTTTTTTTATTTAGTTGTTTAACCAGGTATAGCACACTAAGCTGGAAGCTTTTTTACAGGAGCGACCTGGGAGCACAAGGAGGTAAAGTGACTTGCTCAGGGTCACACAGTATGTAAGTGGAAGCTGTGGGATTCAAACCCAGGTCTGGTCTGCTGGATGTCACCAGATTTGCAGCTCAGAGCCTTAGACCACTGCACTATACTGCCTCCTACATGATATACACACGCCTTGGTGTGCATTGTTACGCACAACACCACAGGCCGAGTGCATCAACCACCTAAGGCATGCATATATCAAAATGTGACAGCACACCTAAGAGTGGGTTACCTATCTTGTAAAATGGCAAAATTGTTTTGAAGGGGGTAAAAGTGCAGGTGTGCGATTGCCGCTCTGATATACGCACAGTCATGTGATGTGTATTATACAATCAGAACATTGAATTCTGAGGATTATGTCCTCACCATTTTATATATATATATGTATATATAGTACTAGCACAGCAGTGCCAGTATAATTAGGGTTCAACCATCACTTCTGTATTAAACCCAAAATGTTTCACTTCAATAACTTTGCAACTGTATGACCGATGCTCACAAAACTTTTCATGCACTGTCCAGTACCATAGGTCTCTCGATGTGGCAAGTTTTGTTCCCATCGGACATGCAGTTGCAGAGATGTGTGGTGTCAAAAAATTTGAAAATTACCATTTAGGTGCAAATCCTTTGTCATGCCATTTCTACGAAATGGCTTGAGGGTGTAGTCTGAAATTGTTAGGGTGCATGGGGTCTGGGTCATAGAAGTACCTTTTGAAGGTTTGGTGAAAAGATATTAATCCATTCAAAAGTTATTAAACTTAAGTTTCCCATTTCAGCCTATGGAGAAAATATTTCCCATACGAAAGCAGTTTCTGCTGTTGCAAAAGCACTTTTTACTGTCGTCAGTGAATCATTAGTGTTGTGCTGCCGCCATCTTGTTTTCAGTTAGCAATGAGGGAAAAATGGTGCAATTCAAAATATATATGGTCCCTTGGTAAACACCAGCAGTTGTGTTTACCTAATCAGGGCCCAAGGAACATGATTCTGCCATTAGTTTTTAAAATTAGTGGCCAGAAATATGTTTTTTTCACATTGGCCATTGGTAGTGTTGCAAATTTGCGGTACTATTTTTACAAAATTACTGCAAATTGCGACTGTTTTCATGCAACTAACAGCATTGTTGCACAAAAACTGCCACAAATTGCTGCACTGTTTCACAAACACTGCCACAATTTGTGGCACTACTGCAAGAAAAAAAACATCACCCCCTGTAAAAAGCCAAAACCTATTCTGGCAATTTTTGGGCCAAAATAACAGTAGATTTGGATTCCTCAGCCCCCTTTAGGTAAACACCTACTGGTGTTTACCTGATAAAATTTTTTTATCCTTTTACTGCCTCCAAGGGGGCCAAGGCATGTTTTGTATGAAAAATATGTTTTGCTGACATTGGGGTGCCCAATTCCCATGTCAGCAGCAGAAGCCTCCCCCCCACCAGTGTGGGACACTGGGGACCCACTCCTAGTATCCTGAAATATTTATTTGTATTATTTGCTGACAGCTGGGTTCCCAATCCCCATGTTGGCACTAGAACCCCCACCAGTGTGGGGCACTAGGGAGCCCACTCTCAGTGTCTCTAGTTATGTCCTACCCTCACAGTACTGTGGAACACTGGGGAGACCACCCCCAGTGTCCTGAAATATTGCTTTATGTGTACCTGTGAAAAAAGAAAACAGTCCCCTGACTGCTTTTTTCTCCTGAAAAAAAGAAAATGGTCCCTCCCCATCCTGATCCTCCCACTGAGCACCCACCACTCCACCATCCTTGCCCATCTGCACTCTTCAAAGCCGAACCAAAAACTGAAGATTCAAGGTAAGTGCTGTATAATGGCTTTCAATGGCATTTTGAACTTATGGTGATATCTCATGCATTTTTTGGTATTTTTGCACCACATTTTCAACATGGGCTTTTTGGAACCCCACCTCATGAATACTGTCACTGTGGTTTCATTAATCAGACACATAATGTGATTTTGCGGTCGTTGCATGAAATCACCTTTCAGGACTGAGTAACGAAATGACAGAGCCAGTGTTCATGAGGTGGGTTCCCAAAAAGCTCAAGTTGAAAATTTGGTGCAAAAATGCCTGAGTTACACATGTTCATTGAAATTTTTCTATGCATATGCATAACTGACAATTTATAATTTTTTCACTCCAGATTTTAACATTACCATTTTCTCACACCACCTCATGAACAATACAGCTGTCATTTTTCACATCCTGGCTGAAATATATTTTTGCACCTGGGCACAGAATGGCATTTTACAAATTTTCACCTCTGGTGTTTATGAGGTGGTGTGATAAGAAGACTATGTTGAAAATTTCAGGTAAAAATATGAAAAAATTGTAAAGTCACTGCCATTCATTGCAATTTTGGTACACCTGCTTGTAACAAAGGAAATGCTATATATTTTGACCCCAGATTTTCAACATAGCCCTCTTAATATCCCACCTCATGTATGTCACAGCTGTAATTTTTCAAATCCTGGCCAAAATGCGTTTTCCCACCTGTGGCTCAGAATGGCATTGTAGTTGCACAGAATTAGGTTTAGACAGGGATTTGAAAATTGTCTGCATCAGGTACACGTCCTGGAGTAATCAGATGGCTATGGTGATAATTTGTTCATGCATCTACAGAGGGACGAGTACACAGAATCTGAATGACCCTGCGTTGCCACAATAATATAAGGGAAATCAAGGAGCATGAGAGCGCAGGGCCCAAACAGGGAAATGAAAGTTAATTACAATGTCTGTACACTTATGACTAAATAGGAGTGCACCATAACCAACTTTGGCTATGGTGATACTTTCACAAAAAGTAAGGAAATTCATTGCAAAAAAAATATGTTAATGCATCAGTTAGGGTTCATATTACAGTGACAAAAATATGGAAATGTGGTGTTAGGGCTCATCCTCCAGTCCTTTACTCTCCTACACCCAACCCTTCCCGGTTAACAATACAGTCATGATTAGCTCAACAGATGTTGTCAAGCACTCAGAATCAATCTGCTTCCATTTCTCTTTGTCTTTGAAATGATCCAGTCCACTCAAGGATATTTTAGTGACCCTGAATCTCCTGAGGGTCTGCTCACTCTCCAAGTACTTCTCCAAAATTGTGATATTCAGTGTCAAATCTAGTTCTTTACAGAGCAATTTCTCAAACTTATAACATTTTAATATCACCGGAGTTTGAAGAGGATTCTTTCATTCCTTGGAGCTTTCTCTAGCCTTCTGCCTTTTGCTAGTTAGTGTTTCTGTTTTCTCCAAACTCATTGTGTGTCCCAGATGTAAAGATTGCTTCAACATTGGTTTGCATGTTTGCAAATCCTTAAAATAAGAACACTTCCCAAGCCAGTTGCAACTCTGCTGACCAGAAAGTAAGTTCAGTGAACAGTTTTCAGATTGAAAAATGTGTTTCAAACCCTCAACGCTGATTTCCAGCACCCATAATCTGCTGCTCCCAAACTAGCTTTCAAAGACTTGATCGATACAGATTGATACAGACAGGGTGCCACAATGCTAATGGTGCAGGGTCAGTGCTCAAAGAGAGGGCTGCCAAACAAAAACATAGAGTCAAAGCTAAGAGCACGCGAGAAACACAGATGAAGTTGAATATCAAAATTGCTGCAAATGTCACATTTAATATAGCCCAAGTAGCACTGAGATAAATATCTGGGACCAGAGTTACAAAGCTGCCCAAAATCTTGCAGCTGCAAGAAAAACCCAGCACAAGTGGGTTGCCACTTGTGGGGCCACAGCTTTTCCCCTGCAGCTATAGTATTCACAAAGGTGGAGCCAGTTTACAACTGGCTCCATGATTTATGGTAGCTTGCAGGTGTTTTTCCCCCACAGCTGCAGAAAATGTTATGCCAGGTGGCACCAGGCGTGACATCTTCCGCAGCTGCAGCAAACTGTGAATGCAAATCTCTGCAGCTGCAAAGATTTAGGTCCGCAACTGGAGTTGTGAAGTAGGACTTAGTCCCATGCCATTTTGTGAATCTGGCCCCTGGTTCTCCCACCATCCTAGAAATAAATTTGCATACCTAGGTGCCATGCTGGCACCTACTGCAGTTCCACACATTTGCAGGTAATGAGTGTTTTCAAATTCAAAAGCATTGTGCTGCAACACAAAATCCAGTGCTTCTATTAAGTTAATAGAGATATCAGTGGTTGTACCCTGATCTTCTAAAAAGAATCTACATGCTTTGACTCTTGTTCACGTTTGATCAATGCATAGAGTGACTCTACATCAATTCTTCCCGCACTATTGCCAGCATGGCACCTAGTTATGCAAATTTGTTTCAAGGGTGGTGGGAGTTGTTAAAGATCAATACTGCTCAGATGAACCCCTTTCATAAATAAATGAAAGTATGGTACTGCCACATAGATAATTGCATATGTGTTTGAAAGATGATACAGCCAGAATTCCAGAATTCAATAATTGGTTAAGTGTAAATGACTTTAACCTTAAAGCATGTTTAAAACAAATAGAGAAAACTTGAATTTTTGGCTGCTGAGTCTTGAAGCAAGCCAGGTGAAATAGTTAACACTAGATGGTATACAAAACCTACAGCCACCAACTCAGTATTACGGGAAGACAGTGCCCACCCTCACCCCCAAACTCAAAGAATCAATTCTATATTGTCAAATGCTCCTGCTAGGAAGGCATTGCAGTGATAATGAAGTATTTAAAGAACAAGTAATTGAGATGGAACAAAGATTTTTGGAAAGAGAATAGGACAGGACATTTACAAATAACACAACAGAAAGAGTGTTAATGACAAAAAGAAAAACATTACTACACCCAGACCCTAAGGGAGTTAAAGGAAAGTTTGGTCTTGTTACATTTATAACAGAGTTTAATGATCTAGTTGGGAGGGTGGGGAACATTGTTTATAAAAACTGGCCCATCTTAACATGTGATAGAGAAGTTACTAAGGCTGCTGGCATGAGACCAAGGGCAGAATTTCATGGTTCTAATCCAGAGCAAATGAGGTTAATGGGGATTGAACACATCCCTGTATTGAGAAAAGGTGAAAACAGAACCAATTGTCTTTTGAACAGAGAAGCTTTTGGATATTTAGTTTAAAAAGTGTAAAAGCCATAGGCTTGAATGAGCAGTTGGATATTAAGCCCTATTGATTGAATTAGGATATACACAAATGTGGTTTACCACCACATTACAGTAAAAAATATATTATGACAAATACCCTTAAAATGTGACAAAAGAAATTAATTTCAATCATTCAGTTACATGTTTCTGTACAGTTAAGACCATATTTATGTAAAAGACATGACTGCTTAATTTTATTTCTTTTTTATTCATTCTACACTTTCTTTGATTTATGAAATTTAATAACCTTAGATAGTTGTGTATGCTTCACGATTACGATGGTATCTATCTAAAAGACAAGTGGTAACTACATTTGTTTTTATCTCCATTTATTTATTTATGACCACCTTGGTTATATCTCACTACAAAACTGTTTTATTAGAAATATCAGGTTCATATTTCTAATTTTGGTTGTTAGAAATCATAAAGCACTGACTTCTCTTATTGAATTTAAGTTAGTGATCTAAGGCATTTGATGTACTATTGTATGTACAGATATTTCTGTGAGATTTAAAGGGACACATTCATATAAAGTAAAGTGGCAGACATAGTTTGAAAGCCTTTGAAAAGCTCTTTAAATTGAGGTATTGGGCTTACCTGTAGTTGGAAGCTGTCCAGAGGTACAGATGACTGAGTCCATTCAATAATAATACTACATTGTAACCATTTTTAGAACCTTGTGATGTCAGTGACGAACAAGCTGTGCTTAACTCAATGTAGTTAAGTACAGCTTGTTCCTCGATGACATCACAATGTTCTAAAACTGGCTGCACTACACAGTAGTACTTATATTGTGCAGACTCAGTCATCTATATGTCTGGAGTGCTTGCAGCTACAGATAAGCCTAGTACCTTGTTTGAAAGAGCTTTTCATGGGTTTTCAAACTATGATGACTACTGGGCATGAATGTGTCCCTTTAATATGTTTTGTCTGCTCTTTCACAGGTACTTGACTTCTATCTATTTTTCTCTCTATGTACCAGAGACCAGTGTTTGCAGATCACATGCACCATGATGGAGCGCAGTGGCCCACCCTCCCTTTCTGTCTTTTCTGTGATAGTAATCAGTATAACTCCAGTTTAACTCCAATATGCATTAAAGGTTTAAAAGCATCAAATGTATGATTTTGGGCAATAAATTTATTTATAAACTGGGTTTAATGCTGACTTGTTAAATTTCTTTTTTTTTTTTTACTCAATGCAAATGTTCTATTATTAATATCATGTTTATTTATTAACCATGTGTATATAAATGAATCACTTGTCTCTCACAAACTACGCCCCCGACAAAGGATTTCATTACTTGAAGCGTCTGGGCCATGAGTAGACTTTGGATCTGCCTGTGCACTGAAATTCCATTGTTATTTTGCATTAAAGCATTCTAAAAATGAAAATAGGAATTTTGTGCTGTTGTTTAGTTCGAGTGCAGCCTTGTGGATTTTGTCGCTCCATGCTCCTGCCTGCTGCCCTTCACATTGCAGGATGCATGACATGAGGCACAATGGCTCAGGCAGGTGAGTGTCTTATGTGACAACTGGTGGCACACAGACAGTCCTACCCTGTAAAGGGATACACATCATAAGGTGCTGAAAATGTACTATACTGTTGGGTAGCAGCACCACACAGAGAACAACAGTGCATGGCACAGTGTACAACAGTGCCACACAGTGCATGCCACATGGTGCCTGTGCCACACACACATGCACACACATACATACCAAGGCTGTTATCACAGCTATGACTTCACTGTTCGTGGGACACACTGTCATCCATTTATGCCACATCAGCACAGGGACAGACACACAAGGATGTGCCCATGCATGTGCCAATGGCAGGGGTCGAGGAGGCACTTGAGGAGGAAGGACATGTGAGACCAAGAACATGTCTGTTAAGGCCATGCGTGCTTCTGAACAGTATAAGAAACACATTACCTGGAGCAATTCAGGCTTAACCATGAATGTACAGAGGCCCTGTCTGCCATGTTACATGCACATTTCAAGTCACAGACCAGACACTCCCATGCCATGGTGGTGGAGACAAAGGTCTTGTGTGCCTTGGTACACAGTGCCACAGGTTTATTACAGAAAGTTGCAGGGAACATAACAGACATTAGCCAGTCATCTGTGTCATGTGTGCTCTGTCAGGTGATGAATGCACTGTTCACACATGTTGTGGACCACATATGGTTCCTCAGCGCATTGGAGGAGTTGAGATGAACAATAGTGGACCTCTATGACTGGTATGGGTTCCCCACAGGCTATGGGTGCAATTAACTGTGCACATGTGGCCATACTTGTGCCACACACAAACTAGGAGGGATACAGGAACAGGAAGAGGTACCACAGCATAAGCACCCAGGTGTTTTTGTATGCAGAGGGGGATCTATGTGATAATGGCGATCGCCATTAGGGTAACAACATATCTCTGAAAAAATATTTCGCCAATGTACTCCCCAGCACACAGCAAAATGGCGCTGAGAAGTTGGATTTTTTAATTTTATGTGGGGGGTTGCTTCGCCTCCGCACCCCCTACTTAAAGATTCTCAACTCTCGGGGGGGGGTGCATGTTGAGGGGGTGCAAACATGGAACAAATAAAAATTTGGATTGGGCACAACAAAAAGTACCTGCACCCAAATCCAAACCCAGCACCATTCCCACCACAGCCCTGTACCCACCCACCAAACCATGGAAGCAGCTCAGCAGCTTGCTGCAGTGCCACCCCCTACAACCCCTCCATCCCCTCCTACCCCACGCTTGGCGTGCTCATTCCCCCCCCTGCACGCATAGGCATGTAGTGACAGGATGTTGTTATATCATGCACCCCCCCATCCAGTCACCCAGATGACAGGCACCACGACGGAATCACCCTTTCAGTAGGTGCCCAATCGTGAACGCCAGAGTCACAGGATACCTACAGAGGTCTTGGTCACCAACGTATCCAAGTAGCACACATGACTCCTATACATTTGACCAGTGAGATGTGAAGTACAGCTGTGCAGTCAGCATGGCCATACAGGGTGGCTACTGGGTGCATTGTGCCATTCAATACACTACTTCAGACATGCATCAGCATTACCTTGTGGTGGACAGCCTGACACATTCTCTGTCATTCACATGTGATCATGGTTATTCCCTGAAGCCATACATGAAGACACCATTCCTCCATCCTGATGGGGAAGCTGATGAGCAGTATGATTAGGCACATCATGCAGCACAGGGTATTGCTGAACACACATTTGGCCTGCTGAAAATGCAGTTCCACTGATTGGATATCACAGGCAGCCCCATGATGTTGGCACTGACAGGGACACATCAATTCATCCCGATCATTTCACTCCAAGACAACTCACCCTGGACTATTAGCTCTGGCGTCAATCAGCTCCCACATCAGTTCATCCCCAGACACTTCACTCCCACTACATATCATGCTGTACTCTAACAAGAATTACAGTATGATTTCCATTTCTACAACCTTTGAGCACATGGCCTCATGCTAGGGCGAATTGTCCAGGCATGAATTGATGTGGGTGCCAATTGACTCCAGAGCTTATAGTCCAGGGCAAGTTGTCACGGAACAAAATGACCAGGATGAATTGTCATGTAGCTGGCACCAAAAGGGTGTGCTGAGCCTTCATGGCATGTGTAATGCTACACAATATAGCATTTGCTAGACATGTGCCACTGCCCCATGATGTACCTAGTAGTCTGGATCCCATAAATGGTGATGCAGTAGAGCATAAGGTACCAGCAATCATCTCTCCTCAGGAGACACTGAGTGGAAGGGAGTCACGGTACCAACTAGTACATGACGTCTTCTGTGGGAGGCACGTGTGATGGGTGTGCATGTGGGTGTGGTGGATGTGGAACATTACACTACAGCTGCGATGAGTGGCGCTGATGAACTGTGTGTGGCGTCCATGCCTACATACAGTATATGTATGAGGCACAGAGTGTGTGTGTCTGTGTGTGTGTGTGTGTGTATATACATACAGTATATATATATATACACGAGCACTGGCATGCATGCATGCTATGCTGTGAGTCTCTGTGTCTAACCTGTGCTGCTGTCCATGGTGCTGGGCAGCCCTGCCCTGTGGCTGGCTACAATGTTCACCATGCGTACCAGTGCATGTCACATGCATATGCACAATGCCTATCATTGTGTTGGCCTGCTGTACATGGCATGCCAGAAACCAAACATGTGGCATGCACAAACAGCAAACTGGTTGTTGCTCTACAATATTTTCAGCCAGAAAGAGAAGAAGAAGAAGAACAAAGAAGCACTGTCCACATAGAACTGCTGCAATAGAAAATTCTATAAGTCTTGTCAAAACATGAGTAGCTCAATGCAGCAGTCATACAGACATTGAAGCAAAACAAACTCTAGCACCTCAAGGCCTGAGCACCTCTTCAAAAGGGGGCCATGTCATGCCATGCCACTGACTGCTTTGCCACAACCTGTTGTGCCTGTGTGCCAGTGGAGTGTGAGACGCTGTGCTGGGGGTGCTGGGTGCCTGTACAGTCATGTGCATGTGCATTTGTTTAAGATATCTGCCACACATGTGACCTGTTTTCAGAGACTGGCCAACTCTGCCATGAGTGCTCTCTGCTGCTTGTTATTGTCCTTGCTAGCATGTAGCCTCTCCTGCTCCAGGCTTTATACCTCTGGAAAGTACAGGCCAAACATGTATGTCCCCCTGTACCGCTCTCCTACCTTAGATATTGTATCCTGATCCCCACTGTCCTTGGTGCCTTGCTACTGTGTTTGTTCTGCATGTGCATTCCAGTCACTGGTGCCCTGTTGGTCTGTCTGGGGTCCACCCTGTGCTGTGGCCCCCTGATACATGTCCATTCTGTGTCTGTCTATGGTGGTATCTTGTGTGCCCTGAATGTTGTCCTGTACTGGTGTTGGCGTCCATGGCCCTGTTGTTGTTCCCATGTCCCTGTGCAAGTGTTGTGTCCGTGAGGTCATTTGTGGTGGGGGCTTGGCCTGTGACTGTGATGTGTGTGTCCTCCATGTCTTCTGTACCAGTGTGTCATTGCCTGCCTCAATGTCACTGTGGCTGGTTGGTGTTCCCTGTGCTGCTGGCATCCCTGTGAGGAGAGTGTAGACACAGACATGTGTTAAGCATCATCAGGGTCCTCAACATGGCATGTGAGGTATTGCACACGTCACTTACCGTGGGTGCAATGTGGAAGTCTTGTTATCACTGACATCCATGGCACATATGAGGCATGGATCAGCTGTATACTCTGCTCCTCCTGGGCCTAGGCTGTGTCTAGGACCTCCTGACCTCCTCTTCCTGTGGTGCATGGTTGACTGCAATATGAAACACAGGTTAGACACATACATGGTGCTGAAGTGACATACCTGTATGTCCAAATGCTTGGGCACTGCACAGCATTCCAGTATGCCTCCCTGGCATGGTGTCGTCCATGAGAAGTATCCACCGCCATTGACCCCATAGGGGTGAGACTCAGCAGGGATTGTGGTCCTCTGACTGTCATTGTCTGTGCCCTCCATGTTGCTGCCAGCTTCCTGTTCCCCCCTTGACAGCAGGTCCCTCCACTTGTGCGTTATGACCTATAAGCTCAGTGGCACAGACCCACTGGCACTGATGGCCTTCTGGATGCCAAGCCAAATGTGTGCCTTCTCATCCTGAGGTGCTCATAGGGATGCACCCCTACACAGGGCTGGAGTAGTGGGTGCAGATCTCGATGATGGTGTTGGATGGTGACCTGCTCAGAGCTAATGTTCTGTGCCCTGGACCATGTGATGCATAGTTTGCCACAGCCATGGCTACAGGTGGTGGTGCTGTCAACCAGTGTGCATGTCCTGTGTGGGCTTCCCTCCTTCACCCAACAGACAGCACCGTTGTTGTATCCATGGTCTGGTTAGCTGTGCTGCTGATCCCATACACTATGCTAGTAGCTGTTGTAATTGTTTCTCTGTCACATGTATTGCTGGGGTGTCATTGATGTGCACGTCCATGCATACTTCCATGTCTGCATAGCCATGTGCAAGCCCATATATGATGGGGTCATGTAGAAGGGTTCATGCTTCTCAGCCTATCTCTTCAGCGTTTTGTGTCTGGTTATGTGCAGCTGCGCACCTGCTACAACAGCCACTTCAGCCATGCCACTGGTTTTACAGAGCTATAGTTTACATGTGTGTGCCCCATGTAGCTCCATGCCACCACTACATCTATGTTCCATGTACATGGCCCAGCGTTCATACATAGTGCCTCTAGTTAGCATGAAATAAGACTTTAAACACTGGGATTGAATGATTAATATGATTAATGAAAATGTAGAAACTGCTTGGACCACATTAAGTAGGAAATTAATCAAGGTAATTGATAAACATCACAGAAATGAGCATATTATTCTAAAAGAAATAAATCTCCCTAGCTCCCATGCAAATAACCAGCTTGCTTAATGCAAAGAGAAGAACATATACAGAAGAAGCAAAAACAAACTCAGCTGCAGTCAAAAATAAATACAAAGGAATCTAGAGCAAATGTAAAAATAAAAAAGGAGCAGAAAAAAGGAAACTTAAAAAAACAACTTACAACAAAAGAGGAGGGGACCCTAAGAATTCTATAAGTATATGAACTTAATACAGAAAGATAATAAAATGATTGGCTCCCTGATAGACATTAACATTTTAATTTCAAATAAGAAAGAAATGGCAGGAATTTTTAAATACTTCTGCTCTGTATTTACCACCAATGCAAACAAAAATTCAATAACACAGATCAGATAAATAATGTATTATCGATAATGTAAATCACTGTTAACTACAAACAGATGCGAAAGAAGTACTGAAGAAATTAATAATATAAACATATTTGAAGCATCAGGTAACTTAGTACCAAGGTTAATCAAAATTCTGGTGGAAGAGATAGTCAAACCACTTGCATATATCTTCCAGCTGTCAATCAAAAGAGGGGAAGTCCTGTACGTCTGGACTATGGCCTTGGTGGTCCTGATATATAAGAAGGGCAACAAATCAGTACCATCAAACTACAGGACAATCAGCCTCATATCAATATTAGGAATAATCATGGAAAGCATTATTAATGATGAAATTACAGAATACGTGACTAAAGAAACTATTAATGACATCATCCAACAAGGATTCAAAATGGGTAGGTCCTGTGTTACCAACCTGTTAGTGTTCTATGAACCAGTAAGCAGAAACCTAGATAAAGGAAAATTGGTTTACATGGTGTTTCTTTCTTTCTTTCTTTCTTTTCTTTCCTTCCTTCCTTCTTCCAGGAAAGACATACTGAGCAGAAATAGTTCATTTCCAGATGCATTACTACAGTAAGGCCTGTAATCTGGTTCCTCACCATTTATAAACACACTACTAAATTTAGGAATGCCAATAATAACAAGTTCTGGCCACAGCCGATACAGTTGAAGCCAAGCTGACTGAAGTCACAGCAGAACACGGCACTGTCCACCATGCCCAAGATGGCTGCCGGAGTTCAGTGCGCATGTGCGAGTCGTCATGCATGTGTGTGGTAATCCAGTGGCCATCCTGGACATGGTGGACTGTGCCATGTACTGCCGGGCAAAATAGTGCTCCCACAGGGAGGTGGGGAGTGAGCGCACTGTTTTGGAGTTGTGGAAGGATCGTACCAAAACTCCAAAATGGAAGCGTTCCCTGGTGTCAATCTGGTAGCTCATTTTTAGAGCTTCAGCAAGATGGCTGCAGGCTCTGCCCAACTGCAGCCATAAAAACTGGATTAAGGCATGGCTGACCAACAGAGAGTAGAATCTGAATAAATAGTTATAAATCAAGTAAGGGCAGTATGGGAAGTGAAGTATCACAGGGATCTGTCTTGGGACTAATTCTGTTTACCATATTCATAAAGAACAAGGGTCACAATACTGCACATTGTCTACAAGAATTGCAGATAATTCTAAGATAGGTGGTATAACTGAGACTGAAAAACAATTGAAATCACTTCAAAATTCCTAACATACGAACATACAAAAATTTTCAGCAGAAAAAGGCCTTAGTGATCTATCGAGTCTGCTCGAGTGTGCAGCTCAGTCTATTTAACTGAAGCTGCCCCACCCTCCTCTTGCCACCAGAGTAAACCTCCCCCCTCTTCCCCACCCCCTTCCTCCCTCCTGTTGCCATTCTCATTTTCACCCTGCCCCACCCCTCCCTTTAAAATATCCCACTGTTTTCAGTGATATCACCTCCTCAGGCAGTTCATTCCACTTTGACACCACCCTTTCTGTGAAAAAGTGCCTCCTCATTTCCTTTTTAAATCTACCCCCCCCCACAAGTTTCAGACTGTGGCCCCTAGTGGTCCCCTCCTTTTTAAAATTGAAAATGTCCTCCACGCTAATCCTGTTTATACCCTTTAGATACTTGAAGGTTTCTATCATATCCCCCCTTTTCATTCTGACTTCCAATGAATACATATTGAGCTCCCTTAACCTTACATCATATGGTTTGTCTCCCATGCCTTGTATCATCTCGGTCACCCTACACTGGACCCCTTCAAGTAGTTTGATGTCCTTCTTCAAATATGAGCACCAAAACTGTACACAGTACTCTAAGTGTGGTATAACCAGGGACCTGTACGAGGGCAGAATGACTTCCTCCCTCCTGGAGGGGATTCCTCTGGTGATGCATCCCAGCATTTTATTTCCTTTCCCTTTTGATTTACAGCACTACACAGAGTGTTTCATGTCATCCCTGACTATCACTCCTAGATTCTTTTCCTCCTTTGATTTGGACACCTGTACATCCCCCAGCCAGTAGCTGGCCTCTGAGCTCCTAGCTCCCAGGTGCATGACCTTGCACTTTTTTCATTGATTCTTTAAATATTAATAACCATTGGACAAGCAGATGTGCAATGAAGCTAAACTTACAAAAATTTAAAATCTTGCTCTTTGAAAAAACAAATAATAGATTAAAAACTAAAATGGAAACTACTGTACAATAAAGAGACTTGGGAATATTAACAGCTAACAACTTAAGCATTCTGCCCAATGCAGTGAGAAAGCAAATAGGCTTCTGAGTTGTATCAAGAGGAACTTTGTATCAAAGAACAAGGCAGCTCTGGGACCTGTTCACAAAAAAGACCCAGTACTCAAGTTTATTAAAAGAAATCTGTACAATCCAAAAGATATGACAGACTGATTTACTGTGACACAAAAAGCACAGCACACCACACTAGTCATGGTGGCCCACAGGAGCCCAGCTTTTCATATCTGTAGTCACTGGTGCTTTATCAAGGGATGATATTCCGGTTCTGTGCTACAATTCTGGTACAACTGTACCAAGCGTTAGGGAGCTGTCATCTGTGCTAGCCGGTTCTGGGCACCACATCACAAAGGTGATATAAAATAGCTGAGAGAGCCCAGTGAAGGATGACTAAGATGATGAGGAGTCTAAGAAACAAGAGCTTTGAAGAGCAATTAGAGAAAATGTGCTTGGTCACCTTTGAAAACAGACAAATAAATAGGGATCTCTAATTCTTATGTGACATCAATAAGGATGAAGATTCATAAAACAGTCTCACTGTGGATTGCAAGAACAACATGAGAATTAAAGGACATAATGCAAGGCATTAAAAATAGAGAATAAATGCTAGAAAAGTGTAGTATATGAGGATATAATGCCATCGAGGGGGCTAATTAGCCAATAACCCATGAGCCCAAAGGGCGAGTTAGTTTATTGAGCTAATTAGCCCCCTTGATGGCATTATATCCTCACATACCACACTTTCCTAGCATATGTTTTATATAATACATAAGGATGATTAGTATCTTTTGTAGATCGCATTTGCGATAATTTCTAGGTTTGCTTTGCATTATTTTTTTCTTTCACTCCTGCTTTTCCATAGTGCAGGATCCTCCTATATAAGGAGGTGTGGTTAGCACAGTCGGTGCCTCGCTTGTGTGCCTGGCTTAGAGAATCTGGGATGGCGTGCAGTTCCAGCTGGTGTGGCGGAGGGCAGTTAAATCAGACCTGTCAACCAGACCCATGCACCATTAATGTAATGTGATGATCACAGAATGCATGATTGGCTTTGCACAGATATGTGCAATTCTCCAATCAGACCTCATTAGTTGACTATGACGATGACTGTTAGTGTGCAGCAACGGCATTCAAACAGTTCAATCCAATATAGAAAACATTAAAAATATAAAAGGAAAAAAAAAACAAGTGACAGGAAAAAAAAAACTCCATCCATGGAGGGTAAAACATTCTGAAGGGAAATGTAGTGTCCCAAATTTATTGTCTTTTAATTCATCTTTAGTTTTTTTTTAGTGCATAATTTTTGGGGGAGAGGGATCATAATTGAAAATATGCAAGGGGGAGGACTAGAGAGAATATAGTATTTGGCAGGGAGATAAAGCAGAGACTACAAAGGGGCATTTTTCAGTACCAAGGCCCCCCTATTCAAAAGCTTAGCACAGCACTAACCGGGTTAGTGCCACGCTAATCTCAATTAGTGCTGGCACTCCAGACAGGACCATATTCAGAGGCCCCTGGAGCACTGCACTAACCCGATAGTGTGATCTCACTAATGATACCATTGCATCTATGCAAATGAGGGATCTCTCATGCATAATGGCAAAGCAGTATATTCAAAAGATTTTGGCAGTGCTAAACAGCCACCAGCAGGGCACTTTTTTAATAAGTCACTGAAACCTGGACTTAACTTGGTGCTAAGGCCACACCCCCAGCCACCTAAGGTAGGGTGACTATACTGCAGCTGACCTCCTTGGCAGTCTAATGGACCCCTCCCCACAACCACCCCCGACAGTGTCCTTCCGGTAATAGAAAAAAATCCCAAAGGTAAGGTGGGAAATTAACCATATTATGTTGCACGCTGTGCCTCCGCTTCCCAAGGTGCCACGAAATGTCCAGAAAAATAATGTTTAGGAACCCAAAAATAACTTCTCCAGCGTCCAAAGCTTCGTTATGACAGTTTTATTTTTATTTCTGTCTATACTGCCCCCCTATGTTTCGCTCTGTATAAGAGTTTGTTCACGAGGTATATCTGTTAAGAAAATAATAAACCACATTTCAATATAACAATTCATAAATGATTTCTATTTATGAATTGTTTATACTAAAACGTGGTTTATTATTTTCTTAACAGATATACCCATGAACAAGCTCTTATACAGAACAAAACATAGGGGGCAGTATAAACAAAGATAAAAATAAAACTATCATAACGAAGTTTTGGACTCTGGAGAAGTTATTTTTGGGTTCCTAAACATTATTTTTCTGTCCTTCCGGTAATACCCTGGTGTCTAGTGGATCCCCTTCCCCCCAATCACCCCTGACAGTGTCCTTTTGGTAATTCCCTGGTGTCTAATGGACCCCCCCAATTGTCCCTGGCAGTGCCATTCCAGAAATTCCAGCAATTCACTGGTGTCTAGTGGACTCCCCGATTGCCCCAACAGTGTCTTACTGGTAATATCCCTTGTGTCTAGTGGACCCCCTTATTGAGTGCAGACACCCACCCATCCACTGTGGACCCTCCGCCCCATACACCTGTCTTCATTCCAGTCAAAACTCACTCGATAGTCTGCATCAGATCAGTGGCTGGCACAGCAATCCATTCACCTCCTCAGCTAACTGACACATGACAGTCACTGAGCATGAGCATGAGCACAAGTACTGCATGTACAGTACTTGTGTTCTGTGACTGTCAGACTGTGGCCAGCCAAGGAGGAGAGTGGAGGGCTGTGCTGACCATGGATCTGATGCAGACTATCCAGTGAGTGTTGACCAGAGTGAGGGGGGGCACAGGGCGGTCGGCCCACAGTGGGTGGGTGGGTGTATGCTGACACTCGATCAGGAGGATGGGGTCCATTAGGCACCAGGGAATTACAGGAAGGACACTTGGAGTGATCGGGGAGAGGAGGGGGCCATTAGACACCAGGGAATTATCAGAAGGACACTTTTCCAAACAATTGCAGATAGGATGTACACACTGATGGGCTGGCTAGCCCTAGCTAGATTTTACAGAAACCTTTTAACAGTAGCCCTCAGTGGCAAGTGAACTTACTTAAAAAAGAGACAAGGCATATAGTCAAATACACCTGTAGTACTTCTGTGTATTTGTGTCTCTCCACTGCACAACTATATTGCACTCAAGTATTTCCAAATTAATATTGTACAGTACAGTGACTCAGTTGAGTCTATCCTTGGTAAGGTGCTTGATATATGTGAAAAACTGCAGGAATCCTTTATAAAGGAAGCAGTATAGTGCTGTGGTTCAGGGCACTGAGCTGCAAACCTGGAGACCTGGGTTTGAATCCCATAGCCCCCACTTGCATACTGTGTGACCCTGAGCAAGTCACTTATTTATTCATTTATTGAATTTTGTTGACCGGGTAGGCCCACTGGGCCCCGGAGGTCCCTTTTTCAGGGGCGACCCGGGGGTAAAAATAACATACAAGTAACAGAACAGTACGAGTTGATAGATGACATATTGTGTTACAGAGCTGGATTACATAGGGTTACAATCAGAGTAGGAAGAGTTGGAACATACAGTCAGAGAGACCTCCAGGTAGGAAATAAAACAACATGTTGCATGCACATAAACAAGAAGATCTAGGGAGAACACGGATAACAGCTACATTGCTAGGAGTCAGGTCACCTTCCTAAGAGGGATCAGGGGTGACGTGAGGTCAGGTCCTAAGGCATTGGCAAGTACTCCTGTTGAGCAGGTGGGCTTTGAGTTTGGACTGAAGCAGGGCCCGACCTGCCTCCCTTACCTCCTGTGGGAGGTTGTTCCAGCTGGAAGGGCTGTGAACGCCGAAGGATCTGGACCCAGCTTTAGTCCTTGTTTTAGGAACCACGAGGAGAGTTTGTCCTGAGGTGCGGAGGCTCCTATGAATGGACTTGACCGTGATTAGCCCTTTGAGGCTAGGGGGAGGAGAGGGCCCAGTAACTTTGAAGCCAGGCAAGAGTTGGGTAGATGAGGCGGGCTTCCAGTGGCGGCCACCTGAGCCTGGCCTGGGCCTCACAGTGGTGTGTTCTAGGGTGGGACATTGTGGCAAACCGAGCGATCTTGTTGTATAAGGTCTGGAGCCGGCTTAGTTCCGTAGAGGCCACACCGTGTAGAATGGAGGCTGCATAGGTGAGCTTAGGGAGTAGGATGCTGGTTGCAATGGCAACCCTGGCTACGGGGATAATCTGGTCCTTTAATCTATAGAGGATGCCGAGTTTCAGGTTGCACCTGGAAACAAGCTTCGGCTTAGTGTGCCATTCCTGGTTAAACAATTTCCCTTCCCCCATATACAGAAACATGTATTATAATATAGCATAGCTTTTTGAGAAACAGCAGTGCAAAACAGCAAAATGTTCAAAGATACTCATCACACTCAGGCAGGTAGACAACCAAAAAACTTCAGCACTTCACCCTGCAAGAACTTCATCTTGAGCAATGGAGAAAAATAAATACAAAAACAAAAATAAATAAAAGCAGTACAAATGTCTTTTACTATATGTCTTGTCTTTTTTTAAGAGAACTACCAGAAGAACACTGTCAGGGATGATCAGGGGGTCCATTAGACTGCCAGAAAACTCCTACTGTTCCTGCCCTACATCAGCACTGGGGGGGAGGGGCTGTGTCCATGCAAATGAGCCCATAATGGGAATGCAAATGGCCCCTTAATGCTGTGTATGCCCAGTGGCCCTCTTTGCAGCCCGGGGTAGAATATGGCGCACAGGAGCCCTGGCACTAACCCTGTTTGGGTGTGATATCTCCTGTGAACCATCTCTAGCCATGAGCCATGTCAGTATAGCCCATATCCAGTTAGCACTGTGCCGGCACTGTCCAGTATTCAGTCAGTTAGTGTGCTCAGTTAGTGTATGCCAACTAGTTGAATATAGCTCAAAGTGGCCATGTGCTATTTTTGGCTCAGTGCTATCGTCCAACTCTGAATATGGGGGTATATAACTTCAGTGCATGGTCTTGATTTACACCCTTTCACAGACTGAATTGTGTGACTATATGTTTGGTTTTGTTTAGCTGTTATCTGTATCAATGTCATGCTTCTTCCTTGTGAATTTGTTTGTTAATTAAAAGTTTCACTGAAAAAAAGGATAAAAAAGAACATTACTAAGGATAAACTGAGTTGTTCTTTAAGATTATTGATATTTTTTTTCCCCCACTTTATCACCCCCCCATCTCCGGAACTCACTCAGGCCACATCTCTCACCAGCTCACTCTACTGCCCGCTGTGTTCCCTGCCATCTTCAAAGTCATTATGAATCCTCTCCAGGCCTGCAGGCTACAACCCAGGGAGACCAAAGGGGCAGTGGCAGGGAATCAGCATTGGGTGTGTGGCGGTGGTACTGGATGGGCCATTGCCTATCCGAGTGAGAGGGGTGTTTCTTGAGTAGTCCCCCGAGAGTCCTCCCCCATTCCACCCCCCCCGTGTGTAGAGCATGCCTGACACTGCGGCACACAACAACCTTGCCTGCATCAGCCACACAGTGTACATGCAGTCCAGCACTCTACAGCACCCCCGGTCTCCACCGGGGGCCGCTGGAGCACCAGACAGTCCCAAACCCTTTCCCGGGGAGAGGACAGCAGCCCTGTGGACGCTCAGTCCTCACCCTCCCCCACCGACCCCCGGTGCCCAAGCTCAACCCCAAACTCAGGTCACTGGTGTGGCGCGAGGTGCTGCATCCAGCACCTCAACCCTCAGCACCATCGGGCCAGCTCTATAATTGATATTTTACAGACATTTAACTTTTCATATTATGATGAGTTTTTATTCTGATTGCTGCTTCTTTTCATACAATAACTCAGTGAACAAAACAAGGTGGCAGTGACAAATGGTTCTGTATTCTTAGATAAGGTAACACAAATATTTTTCAGCTTTTTTTTTATTACATTCACTTGGGTTTATTTTTCACCTTTCGATATTGCAGTCAATAAAATACAAGCTTGATATGACGTTTTACAATCGAAATTATTTGCACAATATTGTATCATCACATTTGATATTAAAAGACAATCTCTTTAACCAGTTTTTACCTGCTAGCTCATTTTGTCTCAGCTAGACACAGGCATAGGCATTCTGTAATATCGTTCTTTGCACGTATGGCTACTAAACATCCCCAAATCAAGTAATGAAGTGCATGGGGGTGGGGAACAACTTCTGGATGACACAAATAAAAACAAAATGTATGGAATAGTTAAAACTGGCTGCCTTCTAACCTGTTATTTCCACAGATCACATGAAAGGTGTTAATATATATACTGTGGGGTTGATTCACAAAAGTGACAGGAATGCTGCAAGTCTGGGTCCGAAGAACATATGGCGCACAGTGCTTGCGGCATTCCTGTCCAGCGATTGGGATTCTCGATCACGTATGCTGATTTCAGAACGATAGGCCTGCTTTTTCTGGTTTAACTTGTAACAATCTTAGGTACCCTTTTTATGGGGTTTGTACCAAATATTTGGCACAAGCTGCCATAAATCAGGAAAAGTGGCACAAGTGCACCCAATCTTCTTGAATTGGGTGGATTTTGCAGCGGACTGTTTGGTGCAGCTGCACCAGAAAATGGATTTGACGCAGAGTTTGATGCAACCCTGCATCCCCATTGGTGAATCAGCCCCTATGTGTCCAGTAATTGCAGGTTACATCAGTTTCCTTGTATTAGTAGACATGAGGCAATAATACAGAGAACAAATCACAATAAACTAAAACCAAATATTAGGAATCATACGTATCATACAGTTTAGGGAAAGTTCAAAAATATCGTTCGGAAATCAACTCTATAAACAGATGGGAGGGCTCAGGGTTGTTGCTTATGGTTTCCAATAACCTTATAGGATTATGCAATAGCACTGTCTAAGTGTGTCAGATCTAAATGGAGTCATTTCACTGTAGGCGATACATTCAAATTATATTTAGCTCAATGGCAAGCAATGCACCAATGATGCTGTGAACAACAAATGCACCATGTAGTCAATCGGAGCTTTATTTAGACCTGCAAAAAAGTCACTGAGAATAGTTTCTGATTTAGTGTCTTTCAAAAGAAGCCTCCTAGACTGCAATGACAATCAAAGTAGGGTGTTGCCAACTAGTGTTGTCAAAGTCTCAGTCATATGTAATGAGGATTGGGAGTCTGAGACCAACTGGAACAATGAAGATTGAAAAAAAAATGATTTTGATGGTGAAAAGGACTTAGGGTTCATCAGTCTCATATATCCTGCTGCGTGACAGTGACTATACCAAATCTGACTGCTAACATGAGCTTAAAGGGGAAGTCTCCCATAGTTTCATACCCATATTTTCCCAACTCCTTATGTGTAACTGTTGTGTTCCTCCTCTAGTTGACAGCAGTCCTATTGCTGTCCAAATCTAGATTATAAATAAAAAAATACAGCCCCCAGAAGTTATCAATGTGTTTGCCCTCCATTTTACCATCAATGCTGCCGGAGGATGATGTCATCAGAGCAACAGATAATGGTGCTGCACTAAATGCTGTTCTATCAGTAAACAGAATCCACAATGTTTGGTCCCCCACTTGAGTAATGGGGGAACTCTTTAGTGTTGTGCACATCCTGAAGTGCAGGTCTAATAGGGACTAGGACCATATGAGTGTGATTCAGCACTGATTTGACATGTATATACAGTATGCCTATAAGGAAGTGCCTGTATGAGTCGTGTTAATGTTCCTGTTAGCAAAAACAGTTTACCCAATAAATGACTCTGGGTACAACAAGAGTCTTAAGTGGCATTATATAGTTGTTTTATTATGTTCTGTGTGTGTTAGCATTCTCTGTTTTGATTGACACCAGCTGTGAGACACAATCTTGCAAAAATGCCCCTTTCCCTTTGTAACTAGGCAGTCAGTGATTGGATGGCTGATGTAAGGCAATAAAGAGTTCAGCTATAACAAGGAATAGGTTACCAGGACATCAGCTGCAGCATATGGAAGAAGAGTAATCTAGTGGTTAAAGCACAGGCACAAGAACTGGGAAACTCTGGTTCAAATCCTACTAAAGTCCCTTACTCTCTAACCCTTAACACGTTCCCCTAACCTCCTTGGGAACTGTGATGGCCCCTCAGGTCCATGACTTTAACAGTGCCCCCATTCCCATTATAAATCATTAGCAGTGATGTGAGAGCTACAGCACTTCACTTTGAAGGTACTGAAAAACAAGCTGTGGCAGCCCCGCCCCCTTGTAATGCCAGCATTTGAAGTAGGATGTCCCTCACAAATCAGATGCTACACTTCAGCTGTTGTAGGTAAAGAAACTAATCAGTCTCAGTGTTTGTAGTACTCTGTATTTGCTTAGCTCATTCCTCCCATGTCATATGCATTCTGTGTCTTGGTATTTCCAGTCAGAAACCAGATGTAAGGAGCATTTGAAATTTAAAACAATACACTTTATAAAGTAAGTGATCTAGCTCTCCACTTTCAGGCTGCTGAAAGGGGAGTGTGTAAATTTGTGCAAAGGAAGAATTCAGTATTGTGTGATCCTTTGGGAAACTGCTCAAGCCTACCTTGTAAATGAATCCTCTCAAGGGTGTTCACCTGGTTCACTACAGAGTGACTGACTGACTGCTCAATTGATTGATTGATTGGTTGATTAACTGATTCAGTCTACTGCTTTCCACAACATGTTACACCTGTCTCACAGAAAGAAATGAGCAGTACACAGGAACAGCTTTTGTTTCCTGTGAATGCAATACTATTGGATGTATTATTTGCTCTACACATGCTGTATTAAGGCTACAAGTACCAGTCCTTGTGTGAGTTGCATGACAGAACTGTCTTAAGCCATTGCAAACTTAAACTAAAATCAGGATAGACAGCATTGATACCCTTATGTTTTGTTCTGCACTGTTGCTGCAGTTACATCAAGGAATGGAAGGGGCTGTATTACAAGTGACTCATTTGCATGTAAATGGAGGCTTGCTTGACATTTTACTACCTTGTGTCAGAGCCTCAAACTCTAGATATGGGTTGCAACTGAAGAAATGGCTGATCTCTTATTGACATATGTACAGTACTTGATGTAATGCATAATAAATACATCAGATATATCCAAATCATAAATATACAGGAGTCTTCTCCTTTAACTGCCAGAATATTCCCCCTGCTTATGCTGGGCAACCCTCAGTGCAGTTCTTTGTTAAGAATCAGTCTTGCCCTTCCTTGAAAGCCTGAACTCTGCTTGCTTCCACTACATGAATGAGTAAGCTATTCCACAGGCTGGCCACCCTCTGTGTGAAATACTGCTTCTTTGTTTTTTTAAAAACGTACTGCAAGTCACAGCCCCCCCCCACAAACAAGTTACACAACACCCCATAATCCACATAACCTCTCCGAAAGTCACATACCCCAACATAACACACAACCACATCCAAACATTTCCAAAGGTAATACCTCCACCTCCAGCACCAGGAGCTCGTCCAATGCCAGAGCCAGGAACCCAAAGCCAAAAATCACATCTTCCAACCATCAACCCCTCCGCCACTCACAGACAGACAGAAACAAACACACACACACATTTTTCAGGCACTGAGAGCCCATCACTGGTGCTAGAGACCTCTCATTCCCACAGCTAAGAATAGTCCCATCCAGTACTCCAATAATAGGTCAAATGCTGTGTGCAGTACTGCTGGCCATAAGTTTGCTGGTTCCAAATAGAATTAATTACACCTAATAGAGGGTGAGTTTCCTTGCACAGGAGATGGACTCCCAGTGCCAACCTGATATGGGGGAGGGATTGAGAAATGCAATGTTGGGGTAGGGATTGCTGGCCCAGGGATGGGTACCTACTGCTAATTTCATGTTGGGATGGTGCTGGTAGAAATTATATTAGATACAGGATTGCCATGCTGTGGATAGGTACCCTGTGCTGGCCTGATGTTAAGAGTTGAAGGTTTGGTGGATTCAATGTTTGGAAGGGGATTGCTGGCACCAGTGATGGGCTCCAAGGGCTGGCCCAGTTGTTTTTGAGTGATGTGGGTGGAACAGACACTCCAGCAAAAGATGGAGACACATAGCCTGAGTCTCAGTGTGAGGGCTGTTTAGTCTGGGTGTTGTACAGCTGCATAGATTATGAAGGGGTGAGGGTGGTATTTCTCTGTTTATATTGCTCAGCTGCCAAGGCCTTCCCACCTCTATAATGCTTAGATCAGCCACTGAATAGAGCAATACAACAGATTAAACACCCAGCCCCAAAGCATATATAGTACAGAAAAAGTCCCTTACACATACCCTGACTGCAATACAAATAAATTACCTTATCATTTTTGATCTCAGAACAGGGCATTTACTTACTCTGCTGCACAATGTAATATATTCCTCCACCACACCCAGAACTATTTCTCTGCAACCCACTATCGACAGGATAACCATCTCTGTATTATCAGCCAGCTAATTACATCTAACCAGCTATCCAATCCTGTCCTTTATTTGCATAGCATTCATCCAAAAAAACTCTGCATGTTGCATGCTATAAAAAATCCAATAACATACAGTGTAACAAATAACAATCCATAAATACCTTATATCTATACGTATTATCCTAGCTAATCAGCATGTGCACATCAATTAACCTCATTGCCATTCCAGTCTACCAGAATCTACACATTTCTCCCAATGCCACCACTACCCCCCCAACACACACAGGCCCCTATGGCTTATTTCATATGGCAGTGTTCCCCAAATGGGGAATGACTTCATCAGTTGCATTTGGATGGGCCAGTGTATCGGTGGTGTCTATCATCATATTCCCAGCTTCTGTTTTCTACTATTCTGTTAATCCCAGTTTTGGCATTGTGTGGTCACTAACAATGTTGGCATGTGCACTTCTATCATTACACCTGCCAGTGCTGTACACCAATAGGTGCCCACAGCCCCGCTCCAGAGGAAGAGGGTATACATGCATCCCAAGCCTTCCCTTGCCCACCTCAGGGGTTACATGGAGGTGCTCCATTCCCTGAGATACAGTGGGCTTCCAATGGCATCATTGCTGTTTCTGAACTGCCAGATAAGCTCTCAAAAATGGAGTCACCCACATGGTAAGGAGACATCTTGCCACAGGGCCATAAGAGTGGCCCCTTCCCTGAGTTTCTAGCAAGAACTTCAGAGGATGGTATCACTACACTCAGATTTCATTTGAAGTGACTGTATGGAGTAATGCCTACCCATGTGATCCCAACAGACCTGTATGGATTCACCAGCACACTCTAAACACTAGAAAAACAACAGTTGACTGAATCAAAATGTTATCAAGATTTTGCAAAGCCATGCATAAAAAATGGGTTTGATTCCAATGTCAGTCCTTTATCAGGCAAGCAGAGGTTTATTAACATCACAGTAGTAAGGGGGATGAGATCGTCTACCACCAGAGCGCCCCCTACTGGCCTATTCAGAGCAGTATGGTTGTAATGGCGCTGTGGCACCTGAGTGGTAGATCTCACGGCCAGGGTCAATGTGCAGCATGGAGGGTCACACTGGGAAGGAACAGATAGGGGGATGATGTACAAGATGCGGAGACAGGACAGAGAGAGCCACCCTTCCATGCCTGTGACCCCTGATTCTGAGTCAGTGGCTCGAGTAGCCTTCCCCAGGGTAGCCACATCCTGTAGACCAAGAAGAAAGGAAGTGAAAAGGACAGCTGGCTCTGGAACCCTGCTGCCACCAAATTTAGAAGATTATAAATAAATAATAGAAAATAAAGGATCATGTTTATCTATTGTGATAACTGAAGGTAGCAAAACATAAAACACATTACCTGACCTACATTCTGTTTGCTTTTATCTGAGTGAAACAAATTATTTGGTCTGGTTCAACAGAAAAAGATGTCATTGTTTTGGATATTTTTCCCCAAGTCTCAACAAGAAAGAAAACATTATCCTTTAATGTTCACAGACTGGAGGGTCCAGAGTCCCTGAAGGCGGCTTTTGCTATTTAACAACAATGGACCAACTGCAGAATATCTCCTCGAGTAAAGGTATTAAAAAAGCAATATGAGGAGATTGCTAGCTTCTGATCGTAATAACAGGGGCGACCCTAGGTTGGCAAACTTAATTGGGTGGATTATGGTGTCATTGACAACAAAGCTAGTGGGCAGAGGAGAAGGGATTAGCACTGAGTCAAGAAATCAATGTAACCACAAGCAGTGAGGCGAGTCTTCCGACTCATCCACATCAAAGCTTTGAGAAGTCAACCTGCTGTATAATGGTATCAGTAAAACAGACAAGCTAGTAGCATGAAATGTAATGGTTGGTTGCTACCACAGACAAAAGCATAACACTTGCAGTTTGCAATTGCTCCAAATCAAAGTTTAGATGCTAACTAACAGCTATATAAAGCTGCCTTGAAACAATTGGTTGTCCCACAGTGTGATATATTTTAGTAAAGTCAGATCTCTGACCTCAGCATACTATATGCCAGTAACACAATGGATATTTAATAGCCTTTTTTGTACAAATAAATTATATACAGTACTTGCCACTAGTGGAATTCACAGTCCTCTTACTAATCATGTGTCTGAGTTTCACAGTAGTTGGAGTAAGACATTGCAATCCCTTGAACTTAATAGTGGGAATAGCTTTTCCAACCAGAGCTCATGAGCCGCTGATTGACTAGTTCTGATGATGTTGTGACAGATGTGAAAGGCTACAAGGGAAAGTGAGTCTCTGCAAGTGACACCAAAATCTGTGGTGGAGTGGAAAGTATGGAAAGTGTTGTAGCAATGGCAACAGATGTGAAGAATCCAGAACACTGGTCAAGCATAAGGCAGCTGGAGTTCAAAGCCAGCTCAAAGCCAAAAAATGCAAAGTCATCCACATAGACAATAAGAACCCATAGAGTATAATGGAGTATAGTACTGATGGGGTAAAACTTGAACACCCTAGGGAAAAATGGAATTTAGGAGTATTAATTAGGGATAACATGAATTCCATTTACCAATGCAGTTAGGCATTTGGGGATGCAAATAAGTTACTGGGGTTCATTAGGCAAGGATGTAGCAGTTGCAGAAAGAAGCTGATTATGCCATGGTGTAAATTGTTGGTGATGCCACTCTTTGAATACTGTCTACAGATCTAGAGGTCAAACATAAAAAAAGACATGGGTAGGCTGAAGTCAGTTTAGCAGGAGGCATCCAAGATGATACAGAAGCAGCAGGGTAAGACTTACAAGGACAAGTTAAAGAATCCAGCATATACTCTCTGGAGGACAAGAGGGGAATTGAGACATTATGCTCTTTCCACCTTTACACACAGAGAAGCACACAGTGACCATCTTTGCAGAGTGTCATGGGAGGAAGGAATGAATGACCACAGTCTGGATGATGTTGCCAGTATCACTGTCTTAGATGTCATGGTCACTTGGGAATGGGGGTTGAGGGGGGCTGGGTTTGTTTTTTTATAAAGGGGAACAAAAAAAACTGGCCTTTGCTGAGACACATGGTAACCATGCATTGGATGCACCGGATGTTAAGTGTTGGGAGAAACCTTTTCTTTAAAAAAATATATGCGGGGGCACCCTGGTGTCATTGCTTCCCTTTTTTTCTTTTATCAACTTTGTTTACATTAATATAGGTCACATGATATGTTAGTCATAAGAACAGTGTTTTAGAATGTGAAGGGTGCAAGAGACCTTAAGATAAGAAAATTAATGAGCCAAGTCAGCCCAGCAGTGTGGGGGGTCGAGACGTCGAACACCACACCTCTTCCCATGCAGGTGACCCAGATTCGGGAGCACTGAGTGCCAAACACCTGCTCTCCTCTCCTGGGGAGGGATTGATGTGCCATACCACTGCAATGCTGCCACCATGTGGAGGTGTAGTGGCAGGGCAAGTGGCAACGACATCCCTGAGAGGCAGCTGGAGGCTTGACATGTGATATATGTATGCCTCCACATGCACATGCACTTGCACCATTGCATGCTGCCAATTGTGGGGAGAAAAGGGGAAAAAATAGCTGGCGGATGATGCCAGGTTTGTCCCTGATCTGTGCCACCACCCAGTACCATCTGCCCAACCAGATTATGCTCCAGGGAGTAGTACAGACATCCCCTCCTGGCCCTGACATGGAGGGGGATCCCATGGAGACACATGGCAAGTACATCACAGTGAGTCTGGCAGTCAATTGAGTGTGGGCTGGAGCAGAACGGGGCTGACTGGCTCAGGGGGAATAAAATTGATGAAAAAAATAAAATTAGTGAGCCATGAAAATCAAAATTAAATTAACTAATTACTCCCACAAGAAAAACACTTTCAGGATACAGAAAACACACTTTCAGGATTCAGATTTTAAGTATATGAAAAAACTTTTTCAAGGGAAAGAAGCCCATGCACCATATGTGGACAACTCAACAGAGGTAGCCATTATTATATACCAGAGATAACCATTGTGTAGTGGGGGACTAGGCTAGAAGGACCAAAAAAGGTCTATTCCAGTTCAATACATCCTTAGTATCCTCAGTATTATTAATAAGAAACATTACCTAATTTCAGTTAAGGAACTGGTTGTTGATCCTCATGATAGGTTTATACTTGTTTAACTAAGGGTTGCATCACATGACTTTATGATTATGAATACCTATGCTCCTAATCAGCACTAGTTTCCTTACAAAATGTTCATCAAACCTTATTACCTCCCTGTCCCATATCAGGTCAGTGGGAAATGTAACCTGGCTTTGGGTCCATAACATATATCTCAAGGACCAGCAGAACAAATGTTCAGGGCAGTCAAAAAATTATTTAGGACACATGCAGGATTACAAATTAATTGATCCCATACCATTAGCTATATCCTGAACTAATCAAGTTTTCTTTTTATACTAAAAAACACAAATCATACTCCAGAAATTATTTTTTTCTCATCTCAAAAATATTCCATCAAATATGACTGAGGTATGATGTAATTAAAATGTCAGATCATATCCCTTTATTCCTTACATTAAAACTTAATAATATATCAAAGAGGGACTATATCTAGTGATTGGATATTCTGTTAATGGATAATAAGGAATTCATCAAGAAAGTGAATAAAGAAATAGTGTTTTTTTAGAAATAAATGAAAAGGCAGACAACTCATGAAGTATGATTTGGGAAGCCATAAAGGCCTACCTGAGGGGTTGTACCAGAGTTAAGGGGCCTTAGTGACCCATCTAACTTCTTCCACTGAAATTTCATTTACCAAAAGTTCTCCCATTTCTTCTGACAGTTGCGGTATTGTTAAACCTTCCAGAAATGCTGTATCCTCTTGTTGTGCATTTGGGTCTATTAGCATAATTTTGGAAAAGTTTGTTTCTACTATCCCTAATATCTGTTTCTGATCAGAAAATGATAAACCCATTCAATCATAATCTCTGGTTCACTAATTTTCCTATCCTAGCTTTATAACCCTCATAAGGGGCTTTGCTTGGTTGTTTTCCCATGGTCTCAAAATATTGTTCAGCTAAGAGAGAAACCACTCAGTTATATTCCAAAACCATGTATATAGAACAAGAGGAAATACTAACAATTATAAAAAAGCAGACTAAGGAAAAGACAGTGAAGGAGCAAGGAAAGGGTAAGTTACAGACTCAAGGAAAAAAGCAACTAAAAAAGACAAAGGTATACAAACAATGAAGCTGGCCAATGAAGGGGCAAAAAAATCATAAAGAGCAAGTCCAGATAAGTTCATCCACTGACTCAGATGCCTCAGCTTAAAAAAAAAAAGAAAGAAAAAAAACTACAAAAGGAAAAAACAAATGCAGATAAACGTAAGTGGCTGCCAACAATTTATGTAAAAGGTGTACCAAAACCTAATAAAGAAAATGCTCTAATGTTAAACTTGACAATGTACAATATTCTAAAGTTACAGCTGAATGACAAGTTCATCTGGGAAGATTTATGCTCAATTAGCAGTTTAGAGCAGAGCCAACTAAAGGGGCAATCTGTATTGTAGTTAAAAAAAACATGGCCCAGATTCACAGAGGGCAATGCCGGCATTGCATCAAGCCTGTGTCAAAGCCATTTGCTGACACAGCTGCACCAGTAACTTTGCCACACCCTGCACCTGATTCAGGAAGATCAGGTGCATTTCTGAAACTTCTCCTGTTTTACGGCAGCTTGTGACAGATATTTGCTGCAAGCCCTGTAAAAAGGGTACCCAAGATTGCTGCAAGCCTAGACCAGAAACAGCTGGTCTAACCTGTGGCAACTGGTGCATGGGATTGAGAATCCCGATCACTGACCACGCAAATGCCATAAGCCCCATGTACCAAATGTTCAGTGCACCCAGGGCTTTTGGCATTCACAGCCCTTCATGAATCTGGCTCCATGAGTTAAAAAAGAAAATTTTAGAAATCTCAGATGCTCTATTATCAAGTCATGTTGTAATGAAAAAACACAATGGAAATCTAGCCTTAGATAAACAAACTAAAGATAAACAAATTGAAAAAATGGTCCAGAAGAGAAAAGAAATAAAAAAGGAACATAATAAGACAGTTGATAAAAGAACATAGCCCCATATGTCTCAGGCCCGGACAGAGCACATCCAAGGGTACTAAGGGAACTGACTGAGGAACTGGCAGGGCCACTGGCAGGCCTATTTAATAGTTCACTAGAGTCTGGCATGGCACTGCAGGACTGGAGAATACCGCATGTGGTGCCCCTCCACAAAAGCAGTCCCAAGGATGACCCAGAGAATTACAGACCAGTCAGCCTCACTTTAATCATGTGCAAGCTCATGGAGACCATACTTAAGGAAAAGTTGGTAGAATATCTAGAGGAACATGGCCTCCAGGATGCAAGGCAGCATGGGTTCATGGAGGGGAGATCGTGTCAAATGAATCTGATTGACTTCTTTGACTGGGTCACTAAGACAGTAGACAGGGGCCAAGCAGTAGACATCCTCTATCTGGATTTCAACAAGGCCTTTGACTCTGTGCACCACAAAAGGTTGATCAGGAAGTTGGTGGATCTCGAGGTTGGGGATAAGATGTCCAGATGGGTAGAAAACTAGCTGAGAGACAGAACCCAGAGGGTGGTTGTGGGGGGAGAATTATCCAGCACCAGAGAGGTCACCAGTGGAGTCCCGCAGGACTCAGTGCTGGGGCCAGTGTTGTTCAATGTCTTCATCAATAACATTGGGGATGGCATTAAGGACCAAATGTGCCTATTCACAGATGACACCAAGCTCTGTGGAAGAGTGGACATAGCTGAAGGGATACAGGACCTACAGGATGATCTAGAAAAGCTGGGGAGGTGGTCCGGGATCTGGCAGCTTGGCTTCAATGCCATGAAAAGCAAAGTTATGCACACTGGAGCCAAGAATCCCAGGAATGAGTACTACTTGGGTGGAGTTCAGGTATCTGCATCAGTAGAGAAGAAGGACCTGGGAGTGATGATCACTACTGATTGGAAGCACTGCACACAGTGCAAGAAAGCAGCAGCAAGGGCAAACAAGATGCTGGGATGCATAGCTAGGTGTATCAGTAGTAGGAGAGAGGAGGTTATACTACCCTTGTACAGGTCACTGGTGAGGCCACATCTAGAGTATGGAGTTCAGTACTGGTGCCCATACCTCAAAAAGGACATTAACCTGCTCGAGACGGTCCAGAGGAGGGTTACAAAGATGATAGTGGGCCAGCACAGAAAGCATACAATGAGAGGATGAGGGCAGTGAACATGTACTCCCTGGAGGAAAGGAGAGAGAGAGAAAGAGAGAGGGGACATGATTGGGACCTTCAAGCAGTTGAAAGGGATAAATAAGGTGGATAAGAAGGGTCTCTTTAAGCTGAGTGGCAACCATAACACGAGGGGGCACAGTCTTAATCTGGAGAGGGAGGTTTAGGAGGCAGGACAGGAGGCATTTCTTCACAGGGAGGGTGGTGGGCACTAGGCATGCGCTACCAGAAAAGGTAATCTCATTGAAGACACTGGGCAGCTTCAAGAGAGGCTGGGATAGGCATGGGGGAGGTAAGGATCATGGGTAGGGAAGATGGGAGGAGTGGAGAAGGGATGCAGGAATACTAACTCAAACTGTAGACCCTGCAATATGAGCAAACTAGATAGACCAAATGGCCTTCTTCTGCTGGCTTCTCCATATGTTCGTATGTTCATATTACTAAGTATTTTAAACCACCTGTAGAAACTGAAAATGAACTGGATGGATTATCCACAGAGGAGAAGGATGCCTATATCAGGGGATGAAGGAAGGGAGGAAAGAGAGTGAATAGAAGTATAATTCTGGATTCAGAGACTGAGTTTGAGGAAGTAATAGTAATGTCTAATGTGTTGTACTGCACTGATCCTAAACCTAGAAATCAGAAGGGCCAGCAGAATAATGAAGAAACCGATTCAGAATCAGACTTAGACTGAAGGAGAACTGAGGTCATCAGTCCACAGCAAAAGTGTTACAAAATGCAGTCAGTATCATAACCTGGAATATTGCAGGAATATAAATAAAAACTATGGAATAGGGTTTGCACAATACCTTCATTAATAGAGATACTTATGTTACAAGAAACAAAGTCTGATAATGACCTGTTAATCTTTCTTGGTTATCAGAAATTTGAGGCAGTCACAGAAACATGGTACACATAGAACCATGACTGGGATGTAAACATACCAGGGTACACAATCTACAGGAGGGACAGGGAGGGTAAAAGAGGAGGTGGAGTAGCTCTCTATATAAGGGAAGGAATCAAAGCAACAGAACAAAAGGGTAAATAGGGAGGAGAGTAGGCACTATGGGTCAACTTGGAAACAGGCAATGGCACCACAATCCACACAGGGGTTATATACAGACTCCCATCTCAGGGGGCAGAAATGGAAAAGGAAATGATAGAAGGTATAGTTAGAATGGCAGAAAAAGGGGAGATATTATTGATGGGGGATCTGAATATGCCAGATGTTAACTGGAGTGCAGTTGCTGCAGCCACATCAAAGGGCGGGGTCATTCTAGATGCTCTGCAGGGGGGAATGCCTTAGACAACTAGTACTGGAACCCACTTGGGAGGGAGCAATCTGAGACCTGGTGCTCTCAAATGGCGATGGAGAGAGGATCACAGATGTAGACATTGGTAGCCATCTGGGAACTAGCGACCATCGAACAGTATGGTTCATGATAAACATAGCAGTAGAGTCAAGCCATACAAAGGCAAAGGTCCTGGACTTTAGGAGGGTTGACTTTGCCAAAATGGGTAAGTGCCTAAGGAATGCACTAGCAAATGGGCAGGAAGGAGGGGTGGAAGAACAATGGGGAATAATCAAAACTGCCATCACTAAGGCAACAAGCCTTTGTGTGAAGCAAATAAACAAAACAATGTAAAAAAACACTATGGTTCTCAAAGGAGGTGGCAGGGAAAGTTAGGGAGAAACAGATAGCATTCAGGAAGTACAAGGAATCACAGAAGGAGCAGGACAGAGAACTGTATCAGTTAAAGCAGAAGGAAGCAGGGAAGGCAGTCAGAACAGTAAAGGCCCAAACCGAGGAAAAGATAGCCAACTCAGTTAAGAAGGGGGATAAAACCTTTTATAGGTGTAACCCACTTGTTACCCGGGGATACTAGAATCCCAGTAAGACCTACTGGTAGGCAGGGAAGGCTGCTTGTGAAACTCCAGTTAAATGGGTTTCACACTGTCTCACTCTGTTCTTAGTCTCAGCTGAGACTGAGGGATGACATCACCAATAGAACTATCGCAGCTGCATGAGCCACACTGCAATCTGCAGCAAGGGAGTTGGTTAGAACGTTGGGAAGTTTTGAAGTCAGTCTTCAGTCAGTGTGTGAGTCAGTGGAGTGTGAAGTTGGGAGCTTGCTGAGAAAGCAGCTCAGGGAAGACTCTAGGAGCCTCAGCCCTGACAGAGAGCTACTTTTAGTTTAAAAGGTTGTGTGTCTCCACCTTAAAGAGAGACACAGAAGATAATTGAAGTGGTGAGACCGCTGTTTTCGGGTCTCACTGCCCTCTCCCTTTGGGGGGGGCAGGAAAGGGTTCCCTACAGATTCCTGGGGCAACCCCCTAGTACTGCTTGTGAAGGAAAAGCTGCCTGTTTGTTCCAGAGTTTATTTGGTAGAATAAGAAGATTTGTGAGTCACCTGTGGGGCACCTGTAACGTGAGGGTGAGTGTCTGCTCTTGCTAAAAGGGCCTATGTTATTCACCCTGGGACTTGTGTGACAATGTGGGGATTGAACTACTAAATATTGGGAAGCCTAGAGTAATGGGCTAAGCAAAGTGAAAGTAGGTTCAAGTCCAGAGCTTGTTGGGATGCAAATGATATGTAGACGAGATGTGACAGACATCTACCCAGAATCTACATTTGAAAGTTCAGTAAAGGAATTGTTCAGTTTCCAGAGAAATGGCTGGGTATGGGCTGTGGGAGCTGGAGGTAGGTGGCCCCCCATTTTAGTGACCAGGTCCACCTCTACGGATTTCTTCTGTGGATTTCTACTTTACCTCAGGCACTTGACCAGTGATGAGGGAAGTACCCAGACGTGGGATTGTAGGAAAATTCTCTCAGGAGTCAAGACTCTAGTGTGGTTTTGAGCCACAACAGAATAATTGGTTCATTCCTCAAATGGACCGTGGATCAAGTGGTCGCCGGGGGAGCCAGGCCATTGGGGAAAACCCCAGTAGTGTACAAGTCGGGCTGTGTGCCTGGTGGGTTTAGAGCCTGAGGGCTGGAAACAGTGATAAAGTGTTCTATTGTCTCTAATCTGCATTACCAGGAAATGTAGCCCCATGGGGGTCTTTCTATGCTTTTTTTGTTCAGCTTGGATGTGAAAAAAAGCCACACTGAAGAATCCCATTCCTGGTTCTGGACATTACAGTTATTGCTTCCTGTGTTCGGATTTATTTGGGTGCCCCTGTCCAGAGTAGCCAAACCTAGGCCCTTGTGCCAATAACCTCATCCTCCCCGAACCCAGTCCCCACCAGGTACTGCTGTCAGCTTCAACAGCATGCCACCTGTCATTTTGTTAAAAAGGCAGGGGTGAGGAGTTACAAAAATGGAGGCACCGCTTTGGATTTTGTTCTGGGAGGAAGGTGCTCGGGCAGGGGGGCGTTTTGGCTGTCTGGCAGTGGGTAGCCCAAAAGCTGAAGCAATTTCCCTAGTGCGTTGCTGTGCACTGTGGATCTTGTGCTGCTGTTTAAAATTGCCAACTGTTTACCAAGGAGCAGTAAAGCTGAAAGAGTGTGCCCTTGTCCTGCATTAATTGTTTACAGCGTTTTTGCCTGCTTTAAAAATTAACTGTGGTAAAGAAAAGTGTGGAAGACTAGGGGTAGCAACAGGAAAATTGTGCCCTGGATGTTTGAAATGCTTTAAAATGAACTGTTGTAAAGAAAAGTGTGGAAGACTAGGGGTAGCAACAGGAAAATTGTGCCCTGGACATTGGAAATGCTTTTTGAATGAAAGGAGAGACTTGCAGGTGTAATGTCTATGTTAAATGGCTGAAATGGGCACCCGCCGTGGAGTCAGTTGGTAAAGAAAAAAAGTTGCATTCTGCAGTTTAAATTTGCCTGCTCGACGATCGCCATGAGGAGAAGAGCCCTCTCAAGGAAGAAGAGGCTCATTTGCATGACGTTGTGTGATTGGTCAGGCTGAGATCAGTCCCGCCCCTCAGCCAGCTCAACAGTGACTGCTCCAGAATTCGAGAGGGAGTGTGAGTGGAGTGCGTGTACTGGCTAGTGGAGGAGTGTTGCAGAGTGTTAAAATTGCTGTGAACATTTTAAAAATAGACTTTCTTGTTTAAAATTGGGCTCAACCCGCTAAACGATTGTCGGAATTGCAAGTTTGGTGGTCGAGAAGACGATCGGTAGGACTGCCGGCCCGTTTCTGTTCTTAGGCCTCCAAGAACTGGCTGCAGGCCGTTTTTCCCCATCGCAGCAAACTGCTACTGATAACAGTAAGTAACAACCTAAAAACTGCTCAAACAGTGATTTTCTGCCCTATGCCATATAAATGTGTGTGCAGCAGTGTAGTCGCTTTACAAGTACCGACTGTGTTAAGTCCTGCCAGCAAGTGCAAGTCTGTTAAGCCATTGACTGTGTGCATAGTAATGAATTCAGCCTCAGTTGAGCTTGGATGTGAATAAAAGCCACACTGAAGAATCCCATTCCTGGTTCTGGACATTACAGTTATTGCTTCCTGTGTTCGTATTTACTTGGGTGCCCCTGTCCAGAGTAGCCAAACCTAGGTCCCCTGTGCCGAGTAACCTCATCCTTCCCGAACCCAGTACCCACCAGGTACTGCTGTCAGCTTCAACAGCATGCCACCTGTCATTTTGCTAAAAAGGCAGGGGTGAGGGGTTACATAGGTACATCAGGGAGTGAAGGAAGACCAAGGGAGAGATAGTGAGGCTTAATTAAGGGGAGGGAGGTGGGCAGAGGCTGACTGTGAAAAGCCAGAGATACTAAACAAATATTTTGCTCAGTATTTACAAGTGAAGAAGGGGAGGTACCTAACCCAAACAACAGAAACACTCTGGATATGGGGGTTGATACCAGCCCATTCACAGAAGAAACGGTTCTGAAAGAACTCTTAAAACTGAAGGTGGACAAAGCAATGGGGCCTGAAGGGATTCATCCCAGAATTCTAAAAGAACTAGGGGTAGAACTAGTGACACCACTGGCTACCCTCTTTAATAAATCATGGTAGGATGGGGTGGTATCTGAGGACTGGAGGAGGGCAGATGTGATTCCACTTCACAAAAGTGGAAGCAGGGCAGAGGCAGGAAACTACAGACCTGTTAGTTTGACCTCAGTGATAGGGAAAATGATGGAATCACTTCAGAAGGAGAGAATTTTTGAATACCTAGAGGCCAGAGGGGCATAGGACCGAAGGCATAGGACCCAAGGCAGCATGGATTCACAGCAGGTAGGTCATGTCAGATGAATCTAATAGAGTTCTATGTGTTGTCTGATAAAAGGTGGGCAAGCAATGTGAGAGGGCAGCAAGGAGGGCTGGGGGGATACTGGGATGCATAGGGAGAGGCATCACCAGTAGAAAACAGGAAGTTATTATCCCTCTGTATAGACAGCTGGTGAGACCCCATCTGGAGTACTGCGTGCAGTTCTGGAGACCCAATCTCCACAAAGACATAGACAGGATGGAAGCTGTCCAGAGGAGGGCAACTAAAATGGTGCAGGGTCTGCACCAGAAGACATATGAAGAGAGACTTAAGGAGCTCAATATGTATAGCCTCGAGGAAAGGAGGGAGAGGGGGGACATGATAGAAACTTTCAAGTACCTCAAGGGAATCAACAAAGTCCAAGAGGGTAGCATCTTTCAAAAAAAGAGGTGTGCAAGAACAAGGGGGCACAATTTGAAGATGGGGGCAGCTCAGAGGTAATTTAAGGAAGTATTTTTTCACAGAGAGGGTTGTGGATGCATGGAACAGCCTTCCGGAGGAGGTTGTGGAGTCAAAAACAGTGGTGGAATTCAAGCATGCATGGGACAGTCATAAGGCAATTCTAGGGTGTGGGGGTAAGAAGAAGTAGGCTGCTGGTTAACTAGGATCTGCAGCTTATCCATTAGGCAGGGAAATGGGAAGACTGGGTGGGCCAAGTGGTCCTTATCTGCCATCAAATTCTATGTTTCTGTGTTTCTATGTTTCTTTGACTGGGTGACCAAAGTAGTAGATCAGGGAGGGGCTGTGGACATGACCTACCTAGACTTTAGCAAGGCATTTGACACAGTCCCACACAAAAGATTAATATACAAGTTAGCCAGCCTGGAAGTGGGTCCCAAGATGGTAGCCTGGGTAAACAATTGACTGGAGAACAGGACACAGAGGTTAATAGGAAACGGAGTCCACTCTGAAGAAAAGGGGGTTACTAGTGGGGTACCACAGGGTTCAGTTCTAGGACCGGTCCTCTTCAATGTCTTTATAAGTGACATTGCAGAGGGACTGGAAGGAAAAGTATGTATTTTTGCAGACAACACATAGATCTGCAACAGGGTTGATACACAAGGTGGGGTGGAAAGGGTGAGATGGGACTTGGCAAGGTTGGATGAATGGTCAAATGTATGTCAGCTTAGATTCAACACAAAGAAGTGCAAAGTAATGCACCTGGGAAACAAAAACCCAGGAGAAGAGTACACAATGGGGTGAGATACTAACAACAACAAAAATGGAAAGGGACCTGGGGGTAGTCATATCAGATGACCTAAAGGTGGGCAAATAATGTGAAAGGGCAGTAAGGAGGGCTGGGTGGATACTGGGATGTATAGGAAGAGGCATCACCAGTAGAAAACAGGAAGTTGTTATCCCTCTGTACAGATAGTTGGTAAGATCCCATCTGGAGTACTGCATGCCGTTCTGGAGACCCAGTCTCCGCAAGGACTTAGATAGGATGGAGGCAGTCCAGAGGAGGGCAACTAAAATGGTGCAGGGTCTGCACCAGAAGACATATGAGGAGAGACTTAAGGAACTTAATATGTATACCTTCGAGGAAAGGAGGGACGGGGGGGACATGATAGAAACTTTC